>OX638372.1:39040244-40240244 GCA_951812925.1 Calliopum simillimum | reverse complement strand
TTTCCCTGTTTTGGGTGTAATTTTTGCACCTTTCTAAGAAAAAGGCAAAATGACCTACATGTGGGGGTTAAAATTTTCTACAAAAATATTCCCGCAATATCCTGCATAAGTTTGCTCAACACATGATACATCTCAAATGTAAGGATCATATAGTTAAATTCATCGATTTAACACAAGAATGCGGTATTTTTGGTTTTTTCATGTGCAGTGGGTAAAAAAACTTCAAAAATCAATTAAAAAAAAATGTGACGTGCTGGAGAAAAACCATGAGAAACGGGTATTTTTTTTTAACGTCTACTTTAAGAATTTTTTTGATTTTCTAATGTGTTTTTAAAAAAGTTCGAAATTGTCGGACAGTGTTATCATTGCTATGTAACAAAAAGCTAAACTTCATAATCGTAAATATTTGCATTTCGGAAAATCGTCTAGTCAATTCTTGATTGGTTCACAAAGATTCACTCAACTGTTGCAAGTGCTTCATTTACTTTTGCTATGATTCTCAAAAAGTTTATGCTAAAAGTTAAATAAAGTAGGCTTGTAAGTTCTTCTGGATGCCGGCAAATTTGTCTGATGATAAGATTATTGTGATCATTGAAACGTAACAAAAATCAGCCTTTCAATAAATTTTTTTGTTTTCCTTTATGGACTTTGCTTTGTTTTTTTAATATTCTTGGGGTTTTTTTTTCAATGCAATGAATGGCTAGCTCAATCCCACAATGTTATTTGATCCAAAAAAAAAATAAGAGATGAAAAAAGTTTCCGGAGAAGGATATCCACTTTTACATATATCTATAAATTTCTGGAAGTTTGGAATTTATATTTTGACTATATTGAGAAAAAATTTATAATTTAAGTTAAACAAAAACCCATAAAAAATTAGATTGACCTCTTATCAAATCACTACTGGAATAAAATATTTGATATCGTCCTTATACAAGTGAAAAGTACTGATTCAGTTTTTCAAGTTTTGCGATATTTGAAGTTCAAAAAATTAAATTTTGTTTTTTGTATGAAAATTATAGTTTTCGTTTTACTTTTTTGATGAAAATATTCACTTTTAACAGAGTAATGCTAAATGGGTCTTATCAGACTAAAGACTATATTATTTTGGACCATAAATACCAAATAACTCAAAACTAGAAAAAACTGACTTAGTGCTTTTCACTTGTATAGAAACAGATATATTCAAAGGTTAGAAGATATTTTCCCTGCATCAATTGTTTTCAATTAAATTATGTAAGTTAATTAACTGATATGAATTATTACTTCAGCATGATAATTACGAAATTAATGTTAATTAAATTTTAACAATTTAAACAATAAATAGTGGCCACAATTTATGGCATCGCCATGTGGTTTAGCCTTATCTGGTTTTCCCCGTTCACTCTATTGTGATTATCACTGTTGTGTGACGTATTATTTGTGTGCTCTACATAAAAATGCAAACAAAATTTAAAATCCCATGTTGAAGCATCAATGACGATGATAATAGTTATGATGTTGGTGATGATGATGATAATGATAATGACGTTGCTGATGATGATGGTGATGGTGATAATGATGATGATGATGACTATGTCACGATGATGATAATATTGTGGTGTTGATGCAGCATGCAGCAAACTAGGTGAAGCTCAATGATGTTGAAGCCTTGAAGCATAACAATACAAAAGTTACGCATGTTGCAGCGAACGTATATGAAAAATGCATACAGATGCAGAAAAACTTATGCTGACCCAGCAGAGATAGTAAGTAATGTGCAAGAAAGGTCTCATAAATATTTGCACCAAAAACATGGGACTTACTTTTTGTGTTCATTTATCTTTCTTTAGTTGTTTTTTTTTTTAAGAAAACAAACTACGAAAACACTTTTCTCTCGATAATCTTGTTTTTTTAAATTGAATACCAAACTATTTTTATTTAAACTTTGCTTTATGCTTCCTGAACAAACTCAAAAAGAAAGCTTAACTGTATACATATAAGATTGTGCATAAATATCATTCTTCTGTCTTTTGTGAAGAATGCCTTTTTTTTCTTAAGTAGAAACAGAAGCGACAGAACAACTTTTCTTCTGCATTTAAATGCTTTCACATAACATATTTTCGATTTTCCTTAGAGGCTAGCATTCAATATAAAAAAGTATTGATCTTTGAGAAAGTTTAGCAAACAAACCCTTTCTAAGAGAGGATTTCCTGATAACACTACACGTGTCTGATTTTGCCAACTGGGTATATATGCACATCACTACATAAAGACTAATAAATGTGCACTCACACTGAAAATTTAGTTTTCTATATGTGTGATACACACACACACACTCGCGCACTCTCTTGTTTGCGTTCATCCATCGCAGGTCATCGCTTTGCGTCACTCTACGAATTGCAAACAGCATTTACTTTGGCAACACGTGCTGTTGAAGCCAGTGTTGCCATCTCAAATTTAATTGTTTTTTAAGTATTGGAACAAAGCTTTGATATTAATGTGTGGGTAATTTAAGTGACAGAAAATAAAAGTGCCACAAAAAGAAATAGAAATATTGCGGGAAAGCAGAATAAATAAAGAGAGAAAGAGAAATGCTAAAGGCAATTTGTTTAACTAAATAAAATGCAAATAAAAGAGATGGAAATGAATAAATGTGGCAATGATAGTTGCATGTAGCATGAGCTTAACAAAGGGTGCTAACGATTCCTGACTAAGCACTTAGTGTAATGGAAAAGTATCAATGGAATAAAGCGTAATTTTATTTTTAGCACAATTGCAATTGTTCGTCAGTTGCTCTATTTAGTAGAAAATGTAAAAATATTGACAGCTTCTAATTTGAGCAAATTTTTTATTTTGTTGCATAAATAGAACACAGTGCGTTTCCATACAATTCTTGGATAAAAGTTTTGCATGCACTGTCAACCTCATTGGGAATATTTCGAAGAAAAAATTGTGAAACTCCTACATTGATATGGGACTCCATAGCAGTGTGATGTGTGAAATAAAACTTTTCATCGATATCTTTTTACAAGAAGGCCACGCTTTGAAAAAAAAAATTCAATGACAATGACACTGACAATGACAATGACAATGACAATGACAATGACAATGACAATGACAATGACAATGACAATGACAATGACAATGACAATGACAATGACAATGACAATGACAATGACAATGACAATGACAATGACAATGACAATGACAATGACAATGACAATGACAATGACAATGACAATGACAATGACAATGACAATGACAATGACAATGACAATGACAATGACAATGACAATGACAATGACAATGACAATGACAATGACAATGACAATGACAATGACAATGACAATGACAATGACAATGACAATGACAATGACAATGACAATGACAATGACAATGACAATGACAATGACAATGACAATGACAATGACAATGACAATGACAATGACAATGACAATGACAATGACAATGACAATGACAATGACAATGACAATGACAATGACAATGACAATGACAATGACAATGACAATGACAATGACAATGACAATGACAATGACAATGACAATGACAATGACAATGACAATGACAATGACAATGACAATGACAATGACAATGACAATGACAATGACAATGACAATGACAATGACAATGACAATGACAATGACAATGACAATGACAATGACAATGACAATGACAATGACAATGACAATGACAATGACAATGACAATGACAATGACAATGACAATGACAATGACAATGACAATGACAATGACAATGACAATGACAATGACAATGACAATGACAATGACAATGACAATGACAATGACAATGACAATGACAATGACAATGACAATGACAATGACAATGACAATGACAATGACAATGACAATGACAATGACAATGACAATGACAATGACAATGACAATGACAATGACAATGACAATGACAATGACAATGACAATGACAATGACAATGACAATGACAATGACAATGACAATGACAATGACAATGACAATGACAATGACAATGACAATGACAATGACAATGACAATGACAATGACAATGACAATGACAATGACAATGACAATGACAATGACAATGACAATGACAATGACAATGACAATGACAATGACAATGACAATGACAATGACAATGACAATGACAATGACAATGACAATGACAATGACAATGACAATGACAATGACAATGACAATGACAATGACAATGACAATGACAATGACAATGACAATGACAATGACAATGACAATGACAATGACAATGACAATGACAATGACAATGACAATGACAATGACAATGACAATGACAATGACAATGACAATGACAATGACAATGACAATGACAATGACAATGACAATGACAATGACAATGACAATGACAATGACAATGACAATGACAATGACAATGACAATGACAATGACAATGACAATGACAATGACAATGACAATGACAATGACAATGACAATGACAATGACAATGACAATGACAATGACAATGACAATGACAATGACAATGACAATGACAATGACAATGACAATGACAATGACAATAACGATGACAATGACAATGACAATGACAATGACAATGACAATGACAATGACAATGACAATGACAATGACAATGACAATGACAATGACAATGACAATGACAATGACAATGACAATGACAATGACAATGACAATGACAATGACAATGACAATGACAATGACAATGACAATGACAATGACAATGACAATAACAATGACAATGACAATGACAATGACAATGACAATGACAATGACAATGACAATGACAATGACAATGACAATGACAATGACAATGACAATGACAATGACAATGACAATGACAATGACAATGACAATGACAATGACAATGCCAATGCCAATGCCAATGCCAATGCCAATAGCACTTAACACACTCCTGAGATAAGGACCGTTTGGTTTATTATGTCGATTTGGCACAAGAATAAGTTATTTTTAATATTGTTCGTGCAGTGTAATAAAAATTTCGAAAATCGATTAAAAAAATATGAAGGACAGGCACGTCCACTTTTTTAACTTCTATTTTAAAAACATGTTCCAAATGGGTCCAAACCTCGCTCGGACCTCCAAGCATAAGCTAGGTGTCTACGTGTAAATGGCCGCTGCACCTTTAATGCAAGAAAAAATGTCACTGTATATGACTAGCTTAAATTATGCCAAATCTGATCTGGGGAATGTAAGTAGAAAGTTCTATGCAAATATATAAATACATATTTCAAAACGATATGCTGACAGAGCTTATCAAAACTAACATTTATTTATCTAGTGCATTTCATATATCACACCTTCATATAAGATATGATATGAATAATATTTGGTACTTTTTTTGTATTAAACAAAACTTATAGGACAGTCGGATGTAACTCAGTAACTATTGTGAAATACTTTAATTTATACAAGCTCGTATATAGTACCAATTCAAAAAACTCTTTCATTATGAAGTCAATTTATTATATTTCCATATCAATTTTATACTTCTCACACATTTTACTTTCCCTGCTCTACTTACATTTTATATTCCATTTAATTTGCCATTTTCACTGGTTTTTTTTTTAAATATCCATACAATAAGCCTCCATTCGCTGCAGTTGCATCTCCCAGGAGTGCAATAAATAACACAGCGCCAAAATCAACGAAAAAAAAAAAAAAAAAAATACAAAAAAAAGAATCCAAAAAAATACTCAGCATTGAAACACGGGTCATAAATTAAGATGAGTGCATTTTCTAGTGTCGTGCTGAACAAATGTTAAACATGACACTAAAAAAAGTCTGCCAAATTTACTCCGCACTAAAAATCCACGAAAGAAGAAACCTGCGATTTAGTGCTTTACATTATATGACCTGTATTTATCCAACCCACCAAATACGCCCCAAATTTTTTTTTGCGCTGAATTTATTTTTATTCCACTTGTTTGCTGCTCCTGCTGCTCAATTCATTGCATTGCATGATGCTCAACCACGATGATCCCAAATGTTGCTGGGGTCGAGCACCACTCGTTGCAGTTATTGTCAGTAGCAACACACAGATAAAAGAAGAAAGAAAGGGAAAAAGAAAAATGAAAACAACAGCAACAAAACTGCGCTAACAATTACCCTTTTTGCAATGCTCACGTATACTAAGTACCTAAAATGGATTTGAGATCGACATAAGGCCTGAATGTTTTGAATTTTTTTTTTTAATTTATATCATGACATATGAATGTTTTGAAATAAATCTTAGTCTACTAAGTCTAATGCGGTCTAAATATTAAGTGGTCATAATGTTTTGAGCGAAGAAACTTATAAGAAAATTTTAAATTATTCGGTAGAAAATTACCTAGTTCCGTAAAGAAAACTAAGGTTTTATTTTTGCCGTAATTAGGTGCATAATTTCGTTCAAGTGAACGCTATTCCGTTACTTTCACGTAATTACGAAAATAAAGAAGTTTCAATTTTTGAAAATAAGCTATTGATAGTTTGCAAATATACTAAACAATTTTATTGCTACGTAATAAGTAAACTTTTCTGAATGGAGTGATGTAATTACGGCATATGATTTTCTTTTTCAAAACTATAAATAATTGTGTACAATTGGAACAATTCCCTAACAAATTTCAGAGATGCTAAGAATTTTTTACCGCCGGAATAACGAACATAAATTTGTGCAAGTGAACCTAATTACGTAACTATTTCTGTTTATTTGACTCTTTAATTTGTAAAGTGTACTTACTAATGTTCCTTGAAGTAAAGAAAAACATTATGTATGCAGGATTACAGATAATAAAACTTTAAAATATATAAATTGAAGAGACTTGATATTTTAGATGGTTGCTTAAAGAAAATAAATCAAGTTGTAAGTTAGCACGGAGATAGGTGCAAGCACTCACGGAATTAGGTTCAACTCAAAATATTAGTGTTTCTAATAGTATAAAGAATTATCATAATAAAAGAGTTATAATGCTCAAATTTAGCACTAATCGACTTCGGATGAATTACTACATATGAAAAATGTGTGTCCGATCTCAAAATTAAGTTGAAAGACTTGGAATCGTTCTAGAAGTAGAGAGTATCCTAATGTGCCGTAATTCGGTACACTTACCTTTGTTATTTGTAAAAAGTCTCATAAGGTAGTTTTTTAAATAATTGTCATTAAAAGTTCAATTTGTGTCATAAAAATTTAGTTTTGTTAAAGAAAGAAGTTGATAAATTTTCATGTAATACCACAAAATGTATCAAGTAAAGAAGCATATTAAAATATGTACCGCCTACCTCCCATAAAATGTTTTCAAATACTTTTATAGGAAGTAGTCGTGAACATTAACTGATTACGGTCAAGGTTACCGAAGGGCCAATAAGGGCTCAACATAGACATATGAAAAAATTTGGGAAAATTTGTTTCGACATTGGGAGCCAATTGGAGTCTATTTATCTTGAGCTTGCTTTCAATACCCATTTCATATTTTGTACATAAATAAAAAAAAAAATAATAAAATGACTTGTTCAGGCCTTTAAAATTTGCTAAGGCAAAATTTTTAATTTTCTCTGTGATGAGTGCCCTTTTTTTATTCTCTTTAAACTACTATTTGTAGTATAATTTTGCACGCTGTATTTTTTTTACAACAACTAATGAATATTTGTACAGAAAGTTAATGCCTCCTTGGCTTATAATAAATTTGAGCTTTATTTTAGTTCAGATTCTTCTTGCAAAACCTTAGCAAAACCTTCAAAAACAAATTTATTTGACGCATTTAACATTGAAAGCCCCATAGTTTAGATGTTCAATGATTAATAGCTTAATAATTAAAGACCCAAATATATTTAAAATATATTTTTTCATCAACAGAAAATTGCAAGCAAATAAAATGTAAATTTTATTGCATACCTTACAGCGTTGACATCGATAAAGCATACAGAATGAGGCAAAAACTACATACAAAAGTTGTATTTGAATTTCTGCTTTGAACCAAAGGTCATAACCAACGCTGATGACGATGATGGCGTAAAGTATTTCCGCATGACCTTGAAATTCGGTATGAAAAAAAAAACATTGACTGTATTTTTAACAACAAAAAACGATAGACAAAACTAATGCTCATAGCGAAAAATCGTTTATACATATACGCACAAACACGTACATACATGTGTATTTGTGTGCACGCAGAGAAAAAAAGCACTGAAAAAATATGACAAAAACACACACACACAAAACGACATGAAATAAAAACATTGTAAGTTAACGTTGTGTTGGGTGGGTGGGTGCTTATTGTAAATGATAGGAAATGAAAGCTAAAACAAAAGCACAAAAACTAACAACATTTGTAGACAGACGTAAAATTTACTAGACTACTTAATGATATGACAACAATAACAACAACAGCAACAACAACTAAATGAAGTAGGATATTCATGACAATCCGAGTGTCATTTAGTCAGAAGTGCAAAAATTTGTTTTCCTTCTCCTTTCTTTTTTTTCTTGTCATTTTCATTTGGTTTTTTCTTTGCAGTTTTTCTTTTTCTTCTTCTTTATAGCCAGTTAGTAGAAAGTCAGTTAAATGCAAAAAATTATGCAAAATTCTGAAATGCAAAAATTGGCATAAGTTCAAAAATGCAGTGGCAACAACATCAGTAGTGAGATAAAATGCAAAAAACAGTTCAAACAAAATAAATTTCACTTTAGAAGTAACTGATGTCAGAGCATCACTTACGATAAAGTGGAGGAGTATCATTGACAAAAGTTTAGTTGTTTTGAAAGGAATGAAAAATTATTGAAAATTGAGCTCAGTTTTTATTCAAACGGTTTTTGTAATTTAAGTTCTGTGAATTTTACTTTTATATAAAAGAAAATGCAAATGCAAATGGAACTGTTAAAAAGTTTCCGGGAGGTGATAGAGAAGGCCTGGACTAACAACAAATTTCACCTAGGGGTGAAATCTCCATTTAATTTTAATCATTGTCATACCAATATAAAATCTAGTAAGGGTGTTACCTTAATCCTGGCCAAAAATAAATATACCCTGCACTGCAGTACATGGAAAATTTTGCTTGTGCGGTTGAGTCACACCTCCTTAACCGAATTCACTTAGTTTTTGCTCGGATCTTAAATTAACTATTCCAAGCAACCGTTATTTTGAAAAACGCTTTCAGTACAGCATATTGAATCTTTTGCTACACCCCATCGTTCGAGCGTACCGTGTTTTTGCTTAGAGCTTGCATTTACAGTTCTTAGTGTCTGAGCAAAACTTGGTTGGACTATCTCAAAAAACGCATTCAGTACAGCATTTTGAAACATCTGACAAAATGGGAGGCACCACGCCCTCTTGTCCGAGTTTGTTTAGTTTTTGCTCAGAACATGCATTCACAGTTCTTAGTATTTGAATGAAATTTAGTTAAACTATATTTTCTGTTTAGCATTTTGAAACTTTTGCTTAAATAGTAGGTGCCACGCCCTAAAACTCAAATTCGTTTTTGCTCAGAGCTTGCGCTAACTATTTCTAGTATTTATGTGTATTTTAGTTGGATAATCGTGAAAAATACTATTAAAGTTGCATTTTGAATATATTTTTTGTATGGGTGATAGGCGTGTCCGTCCATTGATTTCGCTCATTTTCAATAAGTCAAGTTAACTTTTAAGCCAAAAGCAGTGCACCAAATTCCATTGAATTATCTTGCTTAGTTTTTTCAAAAAGTGTATTTCCACGCACATACACCCAGCCAGACAGATGGACGTGGCTATATTGAGTCAGAAGGTTACGCTTGTCTAGAATATATATACTCTTCTATGTCTACCACGCCTCCTTCTCTGCGTTACAAACGGAAGGACATACCGAATTTACCCTGAGTGTAGGGTTTAAAAATTGGCATGACAAATACTTCACCGAATTGAAGAAAATTCAACAAGGACTCCAAAAAAATTATAAGAGGGTATGTTAATGACCTTTTTACATTAAGGGGCGCTTTTTGTTCTTGAAACATCCCATTTTTAATATTTTGTAATCAGGTTTTAGATTCGCCAAAACTTCTTCAATTTCAACAGTTTGAGAATTTTTTGTGGGCTTCAATTCTATGAAGTGTCCTTGACACCTTCGGGTGGTAGAAACTGAGATAATGAGTACAACTAGTTGAGAAAACATTTGAGATACATTACTTCTATAAATGAAATACAGCCCACATTGAAATATTTACAACGATTTAATATACTTGATAACACAGTCTTGCGTTTTTGGAAAAGTTTAAAAAGTCTGAAATGAGAGTAAGTGATTTTTTTAGATTTTTGATCGCTGAATCCGTTATGACCTCCGATTCGGTCCACTATGTGTCTGAGATCCGAGTTATCCTTAATTTAAAGTGCAAGAAACGCTATTTTCAGACGTATGGCGTACATCCTGAAAGTAGTCTAGTTCACTATTGACAGCGGCATTAAATAGCCCTAAGCTTCTTCTTTAAAGCGTACTTTTTTGAATCATTAGTTTCCGAGATATCATCTAGTGAATCAAAAGTAAACAAATTAAATGTAGTCCTTTACATGGATTAGCGATACCTTTACTTCAATCGATGATATCTTGGAAACTAATAATTCAATTGAAAAAGTTAAAAGTGCGCTTTAGAGAAGAAGCTTAGGGCTATTTAGTGCCGCTGTCAATAGTGAACTAGACTACTTTCAGGATGTACGCCATACGTCTGAAAATAGCGTTTCTTGCACTTTAAATTAAGGATAACTCGGATCTCAGACGTAGTGGACCAAATCGGAGGTCATATCGGATTCAGCGATCAAAAATCTATAAAAATCCCGAACTCTGATCTCATACTTTTTTTCATCGCAGGACTATGTACTCGGACGTCAAATGGCGGAGCTGTACGAAAAAATCATTTAGGAGCTTATTTTTTCCTTAAAAATCAAAACCGATAAGTTTCAAAATGGGGTGTTTACGGCGAACTTTTTTTTTTTTTTAATGGGAATCGATACCATCTACTGTACAAGCGCAAAACTACTTATGTGTCTTTCTTTTAGCAAACCTTGGCTCATAACTTAGAAAGTTTTATAAAAAGCCATTTATTGTACTTCACTTTTTCAAGCTTATTTTGTGTCATGTCAAAAGTGTCACATTGTGTCATAAGTGTCACATCATCGGAATATTACCCTTTAGTAACATACAATATTAATTTTTTTCCTACTCTGCGTTTATACGAATACCTTGCAGCATTTTAATAATTAATATTAAAACAACTTAACTAACTTATGCAGTCGTTTATCCCCTTTCGCTTTAAAATCCAAGTTAAGTTGCATTTAAGAAGATCAGAAAGAAAGAAAATAAAAATAAACAAGTGGTTTCATACAAAATGAAAGATTGTTAAATGAATGCGGAAACGGAAATAAGGTCTGTTCCACTTAACATTTCGCATGTTGTTTCTGTCAACGAAAGCACAGCTGCCGCAACTACAAAAAATAACGAATACAACGCATTTTAATGTCAACGTTAAAATAAAATTCTTATAATTACCCATACAGATTAACTCAAAAAACAAAAAAAGAAGCGAATTACATAAAAACAAATTATTTAATTTATATGTTTTTTTGTCTCATTTCTTTTGCTCATCCTCGCGTGTGTGTGTTTCTCCTTTACCCTCTCGCTTTCGCTGGATTTAAAAAATTAATTTTGTTTTTCTTCTACGTTAATTCGGTCAACAAGGCGCCATAGCGTCAAGCCAAAAAGCAAAAATTTTTCGCAACTTTTCGCAATACATCATCATGGTAAAACTCGGTGACTTCCGGCCGCCGCCGTCGCCACCGCCAGAACAGCAATACCAGCTGTAGCAGCTGTAATTGCAACCCAGGCCTTCACTCCATAATGTTACCGCTCTTTTTCGCCATAATGCGAAAAAACAAAAAACCAAAAGTGGGAAAGAAAAAATTGTGAAAATTTAACACTTCTTCTTCCCACTCCCATTGCCCTCGTTGCAGTTTCTTTGTCGCCACTTAATTTTAAACCGGATGCTTCGCCATTGCAGCAGCAGCAGCAGCTGTGGCCACCCAACTTCACTCCAACTCGTGCAATGGCTTTTGGATTTTTGTTTACTGCATTCTGAGCCAAAAGCAGGCAGCAGCGTGTCATCTTGACGCACATGCAGCAGCAGCACACATTTAACCCTGAAGTGGTTCACTTGCATTTTCCGGCGCCACATTCCGCTTCAGTACGATATTTTGTGCTTGGCTAAGGCGCAAAAGTGGCAGAAAAACGCTGTTCGTATGTATCTGCTAAATGCATACATAGAAGCAGACATACTGTTACATACATACATATGTGCTGTAGCGTATTTTAATTTGCTTTGGATGACTTTTATGAGGCTCAACGCGCTGCGTGTTGTTTTGATTTTCTGCTCACTAAAACACCTGCAGTGGCTCTTAAATTACACGCTGGACAAGGAAATTAAAACGAAATTGAACTATTTTTTGTTTGAGTGTGAAATCTTTCACATACAGGTAGGTATATGTAGAGGAATATCTGACCAAAATCAGACTTCGATTTTGTATTAATTTTTTAAGAGTTTTGGTTTTTTTTTTTTAGTAAATTTTGACATTTTTTAGCATTTATGATCTTTTCTTTTTGTTGTCCGAACTTATCGGCTATGCAACATTATTCAAATATTTTCATAAATTTTGATATTTTAAAAAATTTGTTGGTGTTATCAACATTTGTGTCTTCTTAAACGCTATTCGTTTTTATAAACTTTTTGTAAAAATGTTTATACTTTCTTTTTGACTTTGATGTTAAGTCCTCTTACGACAAAACATTTTTTTAAAGTCAACTTTTTGGTCTGAGAAACAAAATTTTCCCTACAAGGTTGCAGCAGTAAATTTGAAAATTTTTGTGAGTGCAACAAAAACTACATATGTTTATATAAAAAATAGAAGAACGGAAACTGTAGGTAGTCATGTTGCTGCAACGTAGCAAATAGAGCATGACACACATTTAAATGCAAACAAACACACGCACATTAAAAGCTTTTGCGTACATACATAAAGATGCAACGTTTAGTTGCAAAAATTTTCTCCTATCCTCTAATTTGAATATCAAACCATAATACCCAATTTTATGTTAACTCCCTAGAGAGATTAGCAACATGCGTTTGTGTTGCCGTTGCCATTTTTGTGCCGCATATGTTGCTGCAGTCACAATTTGTAACTTTTATTATTGCTGTAGCAAACTCATTAAGGGGATAGTACTGTAGAAAGGCAGAGAAATTTGGAATAAGAAGGTTGATATTAAGTTTTATTTGTATATGTACTTAAGTTGTTCTATTATTTGTTTTCATGTGCACTTAAATTGCAAAGTTTTGTAAAAAAATTTGACAGCTTTCACAAATTTCGCCAATTTTATTATGTTTTCGAAAATTTAACTAAAGGTTTCTCAGATCCTTACGATTCTGTAAGCAATTTTTTTAACAATGACCTATGATTTTTTTTTTGAAGTGATGTGCTCATTTATTTACTTCGAATTAACTGCTTAATGAAGAATACTTAATAAATCCGTTCCTCCTAAAATCTGTATCTTTGTAGATTTGTTGAATGTACATCGAAAAATATCGATATTTTCCCACAAAAAGTGGCAGTTTTGCTAGATTGGTGAAAAGATGTTGTTTTTGGGAAAAATTCTCAACAGATCGATTAAAAGTTAGGTAATGTCTTCGAGAAGAGTTTTAAAATGGTGAAAAGGTAAACCATATAGGGTTAGTTGTCTCCAATCTGAGGAAAAGTTAAGTATATGTAGACAATTCGGCACCTTAGAACAAAATAGTTTTATCTGCTACACATTTTGTTTTTAGTCAGAACTAGGTTGTTATAAGGTCGCAAATTGTGTTTAGACTAGAAAAAAGTAAGTTCAAACGGAGACAATTGCCTCTAGCCTTGTAAAAAAATAATATTTACGGCGCACACAGGTGCCAATCGAAGTAAAAGCTGGCCAACAATGTAATTCTGCACGTAAAATTTTGAAAATCAGTTTTTAGGCATTAGGAATAGTAAGTGCAACTTTTCATATGAACAAAAGTTTAAAAATGCTTTACTGAAAGCATTTTTTGAGGTAAGCCGTCCAAATTTCAGTGAGATACTAAGAATATTAAATGAAAACTTTGAGCAAAATCTAGGCGAACTCGGACAAAGGTGCGTGGCACCTTCCACATAAATAAAAATCCAAAATGCAATACAGCCATTCCATGCCTAGCGTAACGAGATCTGCCACACCCCGTCCGTATTCACTGAAATTTGGTACATGGTTTCGTTTCATGCCTAGTCTTTAAGAAAAGGCAAAAAAAGATTTGCGATTTTTTTCGTGGCTTGCCAAGAGTGGTAAAATCTGTAAATTGTGACAAACTCTCCTCAAATAAATGTCAATAACTTGGATATTTCTTAGCCGATTTTCATGTTCAGACCACTCTTCAAAATAATTTTTTTTTCTTATTTGGTAAAAAGTACTAAATTTACTACTATTTTAGTACTAAACTACAAAAAACGTGCCCAGGTACACCTTTTTTACCTTTCAAAATATATTTTTTGGAAAGAAAAAGAAAAATTATTTCATATGGTATCTTTCAAACAACGGCTTCAATTTGATTAAGAGCATTCTGACTGGCAAAATCTCTCACTGTGACCAAGCATAGGAAGCAAACGAGCGCATACGAGTACCCAAATTTTTCACCAATTTTAGAAAAATCATTTGACAAAAAAGCCCCGTTGTCACCAGAGTGGTACTAGGTGGAACTTTTTTTGTAGCTCTATGACTCTCCAATTTGTATCCCTCGCAGCTTACCTTACATCTTGTATTCAAAAAACCACTAATATTATCTAATTAAGTATCGATTATCATTATTAACGTTCCTGGGGGTGTTTTCCATACTATCCAATGACTTTTTTAACATTTTTTTGTTTTGGAAACGAATAACAACGTATACAATATTACTCTTGCAAAGAAGAACTAGTGAAGGTGTAAAATTTGTCCTGGCCAAACATTAAATACCCTACACTGCAGTGTTTTTAAAATTTTGCTCTTATGGGAGGTGCTACGCTCTCTTGTCCGAGTTCACACAGTTTTTGTCCAGAGCTTGCATTTATTGTTTTTAGTGTCTGAGTGAAAATCGTTTTCAATATAGCGTTTTGAAGCTTCTGCTTACACAGAAGGTGCCACGCCCTCTTGTCCGAGTTCGTCTAGTTATAGCTTAGAGCGTGCATTTATAAGTAGTCTCTAGTATTTGAGTAAAGTTTGGTTGGATTATCTCAAAAAACTCTTTCAGTATAGCATTTCGAAGCTCTTGCTTGCATGGGAGGTGCCACGCCCCTTGTTCGACTTCACCCAATTTTTGTTGAGAGTTTTCATTTATGATTCTTAGTGTCTGAGTCGAATTTGGTTCGAATATCTGAAAAAACGCTTTTAGTATAGCCTTTTAAAGCTTTTGCTTGCATGGGAGGTGCCACGCCCTCTTTTCAAAATTCGTTTATTTTTTTGTCAGAGCTTGCGCTTACAATTCTTAGTACTTATGCGTATTTTGGTTGCATTGTCGTAAAAATGCTCCTAAAATTGCATTTTGAATATATTTTTTGTATGGGCGGTAGGCGTGTCCGCTGACCGATTTCGCTCATTTTCAATCCCCCTGGCTATCTTTTGACGATGGAGGCATTGTACTAAATTTTATTGAATTATCTTGCTCAGTTTTCCCAAAAACTGTATTTCAACACACAGCCAGCCAGCCACCCAGCCAGCCAGACAGACGGACATGGCTATATCGACTCAAGAGGTGACGCTGATCAAGAATATATATACTTTTCTATATCTGCCACGCCTCTTTCTCTGCGTTACAAACGGAAGGACAAAGTGAATATACCCTGGGTGTAGGGTATAAAAAGGAAAAGGAAATCCAAGAATCGGAGAGATTTCATATTGGCCCTATGCTCCTCCTAGGAGTTAAAGGAGAATACATACATACATACATACAAAGAAGAAAAATAATCTGTGCTATGGACTACGACTTTGCGTTAAGGTACAAGAGAGGCAACTTGGTTTTACGTAATATTTCAAACGCCAGATCATGCGCTTGTGTTCTTTTTACAAAACAAGGCTGAAAAATAATCGAAATCGCAAGGCGATTTGACGATTTTTTGCAAGCTTTTACTTCGATTGGCACCTGTGTGCGGCGATAGTTTTCCCAAGACTGTCAAATGCAATGTTTTAGAAGACAATTGTCCCTAGAATGGTGAGGAAGTAGTGCATAGGGGATCAATTGTCTCCAGACTGATAAAATATTAATGTTGACGTAGATAGTTTGCCCTAGGCTGATGAAAAAGCTAGTTGATATAAGCAAATTTTTTTTTAAACTGGAAAAAAGGTAGTGCATACGGTATATGCAGACAATTGTATTTAGACTAGAAAAAGTAAGTCCCTAGAATGGTTAAAAAGTAGTGCATAGGGGATCAATTGTCTCTAAAATGGTAAAATATTAATGCATACGTGTATAGTTTGCCCTAGGCTGATGAAAAGGTAGTTGATATGGGAACAGTTTTTTTCAGACTGAAAAAAAAGGCAGTGCATACAGGTATATATTTTCCATTTTTTAGAAGTGGGCAGTGCCACGCCTCTTAATGGAAAAAACGCTCTCATGCCTAAACAGCTATATCGATTTTTATGAAATTTGTTATGGATATAGAATTAGCACTTACAAACGATTATATCGTCTTTTTGTTTTAAGTGGGTGGTGCCACGCCCCTTAATAGAAAAAACACTCGTACGACTATACTGCTATACTGATATTTATGAAATTTGGTATGGAGATAGTGTTAGCGCTAAGGAACCATAATATGACCTAAGTGTGCTTACGTGGGTGCTGTCACGCCCCTTAATAGAAAAAAATTAAATTTGATACAAAGATAGGGTTAAGCTAAGATATGATAATTTGACTGTAATGTTTCTAAGTGGACAGTGCCTTGCCCCATAATGGAAAAATCGCGCTCATGGTTAAGCCGCTAAATGGATTTTAATGAAATTCGGTATGGAAATAGAATGCACTTTACGAGTGAGAATGAATACTAAAAACTGCTTATTTTAAAATGAGCAATTCCACGCTAGTAAAGAGAAATGTTGGAAGTCACAACAAAATGGTCTAATTTCAGCCACAAGTCAAAATCTATTCAATAATTTTTGAAAATTTTAAATTTTCTGATATATGAATTTTAATTAGAACTTGAAATACACTTTGGATGCCAATTGCAATGCCCCTTGTGTCAAAATTAAAACTCCATTGCTCTCATTGGCAACTTTTGTTTGTTTTTCTTTGTACCACACTTGACAACAAGATTTTTGCTGTTATTTCCCTAGCATTTTTGCACATTTAATGGTGCACGACTTACTCTTCCCATTGACACTGTAAAGCCTGGGCTTGCAAATGCTCTCTTTTTGCAGCATCAAAGCAACCTCTGAAAAACTATTTCCCGTCTTTTGGGATTCATAGTTTTTTTTTTAGGTGAAAATTGTAGAAAATAACAATTTTTTTATTACCCACAGCATAGAGGAAGATGCTTTGGCTTTTTGCCAAAATAATTTTACGAGCTTTGCAATTACACGTTGCACATGCACACACACTTGCAAGTGCACAGACAGATACACATACACACATATTTTTGCCTAGCAGCAATTCACACATATTTTTGGCTTTTTAAAAGTCTTTGGTGCAACAATAAAATAAAAAGTCAAAAAAGAATTTAAAAAAAAGTTCCGAATAAAACGAAAATCAAGTGACGTCAGTTTAGAGCACCCAAAAGGCATTCTGCCTTCGTTTACATGGTAGAGTATTTTTAAATGTCCTTAAGTGGCAGGCATATTGGGGTGAACCTCTCATTGAAAATATCTTTGAATAACAAGAAACATTGCATTATTTAGATAACAATTAAAATGGGTTATGGAATGCAAAGATTTTCGATGAAGTTCGAAGTGAGACTAAATTTTTTAGATCTGTTAGATACAATAATATCTGTAAGGTACAATAGTATCTGTTTTCAAGTTTTAAAAATACCAAGAAGTTGCTAAAGCTTCGGCTTGAAAAGTGTTTAATAACAAAGCCTTTGCAAAACACAAATACCTTTGTAACATATAAAGGTAGATATTCATTAGGTAGAAAAACCTGTATCTGAAAGATACGAGTATAACCATCTGTGTGACAAATTAACATCTGTTTGAAAAAAAGTATCTTTAAGTAAAAAAAAAAAAACTATCCGTATCTCCTCGTACAAAATATAAAAACTTCTGTAAATTCGAATGTATCCGTATGATATAAACATATTATTAAAAGTTTATCTACAGGAAACAATTGCATCCACAATACATAAAACTAAACCAAAAAACCATCAATAAGAAACAATTGTATCTTTGAGATACATGTGTGTGTATTTGTAAAATACCTGTAACGACATTCATAAAATACAAAAATAACTGTTTCAAGAAAGTGTGGTAGTAGTATAATAAATTATCTATTAAACACAATAAATTCTGTAAGACACAAAATGATAAGATGCATCCGTAAGATAAAGTTTTAGAAAATCTGTATCTGGAAGATGCAGAAAGTTAGTTTATTGATAAGGAAATAAAATAGCGTAAAGGAAATAAGAGCATCTGCAAAACAGAAAACTACCTTTAAGGTAAAGATGTATCTTTAGAACAAAAAAGTATCTATAAGATATAAAACTGCCTATTTGAATAAATTCTCAAAAGTATCTACAAAAAATTAGTAGCAGATTTCCATCAGTTTTGCAATATTCAAAAGTATCTGTACGATAAAAATGCATTTCAAGGATACAAATATACCTGTAAGATACAATGTATCTTAAGAATATAAAAGTATCTTTAGAAAAAAAAAGTATCTATAAGATATGAAACCGCATATTTAAGTGTGTTTGTAAAAGTATCAAGCAGATTATTCGCAGATTTCCGTAAGTTCTGCAATATTCAAATGTATCTGTACGATAAAAATGCATTTCAAGGATACAAATATACCTGTAAGATACGAGAGTATCTAAAAGGTATGAAAGTATCTGTAAAATACGAAAGTATCTGTAAGATACAAAAATATCTGTTGAATACAAAAGTATCTATTAGATACGAAAGAATCTGTAAAAAAAAGTATCTTCCTCAAAAGTAAATACTTATTTAAAAAAAAAACTTGGTATCCTTACGATGATAGAAATCAAAAATTATTTTTCGGCACAACTTCATATCAAGAATATCATATGTATGATGAGGAAAAAAACTCATTCCAACTTCTTCTACAGCGCAAGAATTTCCAATTAATACACTTTATGTAGTCCTTTCGCTTTATTGTTTTAAATTTCAAAATTCAAGCCACCTCAATGCTTCCATATATATTTATATGTAGTACAAGTACAATAATGTATGCATATATATGAATTTTTCACAATTCTGACCCTATTTCTATGTAATGCTTAGTCTTCACATCTTCAACTACTCTCTTACGATGGCTTTTGCCGCTACTCAATTCGTTCAAGTGACGACAACGACAGCAATGCTATATCGCTGCCTTGCATTTTGGTAACAACTTCAAGGACGACAAAAAAAAAAAATTGTTTTGCTACTCTTTTGCCTGTTACATTTTATAGCATTTTATTTTGAAAATCAGCAAAAATCAGCCAAAAATGAAAAAAAAAAAAACCCTTTACATTACATAACATGCAATGCGTAGAGTTGTCGTGCAGAAAAGTAACGTGCGACAGCCAACCATTGTTGCCATACTGGCAAAATCTTTGTGCTACTAAAGTTCTGCAATTAAAACTACAGACAATGGCATATGGTAGCTGAAGAAAATTGAAAATTAAAAATTATGCATTCAAAAGGAGTTGCAACAATGCGATTTAAGGACAAAAGATGAAACTCAGCTGAAAATTACAAAAAATATTTTTTTTAAGGAAAACGTATGTTGTTTTCTGTTGTGTGATACAAAACAGAGTTCTGAAAGTTTGGTTAAAATTAAATATTATTTTGAAAATTCTGCAACAAATAGCAATAGTTTTCAATTAAAAACTTTTAATTTCGAAAATACTTAAATATATTTTCCAGTTGTGCATTATTAAAGATTTAAGGAAGTGGTTGTTTTGGAAATCATTTCAGTTTAGTATTTCATTTTCAAGTTTTAACATGTCCAACAAAAGCAAATGCGATATTCAAAGATATAGGTATGTATATACATTTTTTTTTACTTATTTCCGATATTTTCTGAGGTTAAAAACTGGGTTAAAAATTTTCTTATATTAAAATACAGAATGAAATTTATAAAAAAATTACGTTGCGCCATTTTAGTAAAAATAAACAACTTGCTTTTGAACTTTTTGGGCACAGAAATTTTAGAAAGTAAAATAATTATAATCATGTTCCAAAGGAATTTGATTTCTTTATCAACGTCTTATAACAGCAGCGCGGAAAAATTTGTACTTTTACATGTGCCGAATTTTCTTTCGTTTTGATTTTCATGAAATCTATGCTAAAAGTACTTATTATATAGTATGCTTCACAGTTTTTTGTATGTGGGCAAATACGTCTGATGAGTACTGACTTATGGTGAGTCTCAAAACTAGTAATCGCAAACCAGCATTCCAATACTTTTTTTATACACTTTGCTTTGTTTTTTTCGATTTTATTGGTGTCCTACAATGTCATCTGATCCATGCTTTCTGGTAGCAAAGAAGAAAATTTTATATGTAAGTAGGCAACCGAAATCGGTTTAGTCCACACCTAAATCGTAACCGACTTGTTTAATTTTTTTTGTTGGAGAAGTTATGAGAAGGACTAGTACATAAGATTATATATTTTTTTAAAGTGGGCGGTACCACACCTTTTAATGAGTAAACGATCTCACGGCTAAGCAACTAAATCGATTTAAATGAAATTTGGTATGGGAATAGGGTTAGCACAAAAGAATGATAAAATAACCATTATGCTTTTTAGTGGGCGGTGTCACGCCCTTAAATGGAAAAAACGCTTTTGAGTCTAAGCCACTTTGTCGTTTTTTACGATATAACTATAGGGTCAGCACTAGGAAACGATAAAATGACATTTATGTTTTTTTGTGGCCAGAGCCACGCCTCTAATGGTATAATATCAATCAGTGATAACCTGCTGCACCGATTTTTATAAAATTTGTTAGGGAGATAGAACTTACACTAAGGAATGAAGGCAGGACCATCTTGTTTTAAAGAGAACGGAACCACGCTCTTTAATGGAAAAAATGCCCTCACAGCTAAGCTACTGAATCGATTATTATGAAATCTGGTGTGAATATAGAACTTAAGAGCGTTAATTTGATCTTATTATTTTTAAGTGGGCGGGGCCTCGCCCAAAAGTTGAAAAACACTTTTTTGGCTTAGCCACTACATCGATTTTTATGAAAAAAATTATTTTTTTTCAACCACTCTAAAACCAGTCAAAATAGTCTTGTTTCCATAACTTTGGCAAGTGATATCCGCTGTTAAAAATTATATATCGTTGCGAAAAGCTTTATTGGGCATTAATTAGCACTTTTAGAATAAATGTATATATATTTTTGAAGACTTTAATTCTGTAAAGAAAAAATTGACACTAGGAGGGGTACGAACTAGAGCAACTGGTTCATACTAGTCGAATATGAGCTCGGAGGTCCAAAGATATCATAAGGAAAAATAGTTTAGGCCTTATTAAGTCCTTAGAAACAATATCTATATACTTATATATAAAAATGAAATGGTGTCCGTATGTATCTTATGAACACGGAAACTACAAGGCCGATTTACATTATTTTTTTTTTACAGTTGTTTGTTATGTTCTGTAGAAGGTTCTTAAGGGGGTGCGATGCCACTGAGAGGAACGGGGCTTGCACCCCCCATACGAAAAAAATACAAAAAATGCTATATCTCTACAGTTACACAAGCTATGATTATGAAAGTTGATGAACTTACGCATAATGTACATATCTACCATTCACCATGCAAAGCTTGGGGGATATTGGGTGTAGGAGAATTGCATCCACTTTTTAAAAATACACAAAATGCTATATTTCTTCACATATCGCAGATATCGGCTTAGAACTTGGTACTTACATGAATATTCTATCTACCATTTACTTTGAAAAACTTGGGCGGGGGGGCCTTCATACAAAAAATATATAAAATGCTATATCTCTGTACCTATGGGAGCTATAATTACAAAAGTTAATACATGGATCTTTAAAAACCTTGGTGATTGGAAGAGAGGGACAATGGAGATGGATGGGACTTCGTACGTAAAGGCATCGGGAATGGGCGAACGAAGTCGCAACCAGGACAGCTAGTACAATTATAAAAATATCAGACTGCATCTGCCGAAGTTATGGAAAAAATACCATTTCGGCTGTTTTTAAAGAATTTAAAAAAAAAGTTTTTTTCCTAGATATTCTCAAAATTAACCTTCAAATTAGGGGGCGGTTTTTCCAAAATTTATTTTTTTTGTATCGTGACGGACCTGGTCTAGGAAATATGTAAAATTTTTCAGGAAATGGACAATTTTGTGCTTTTCTTTTGAACCTTTTACTCAAGAGAGCCCATTATGAAAACCACCGAAATTAAATTGTGACAGGAAATTAATCTGGAAAAAAATCTTACGTGAATAGAAGTCATGACTTTTGCATCAACATTCCTTTCGCTTAAAAGCTGAGCTAATGAGTCAATTGGGCGTCGGATGTCATAAAGGGGATGAAATACCTAGTTTTCGAAAGATTTAACTCGAAAAATAAGTAGGAGTCCTATTTTAAAAGTTTGAAGTTATATTTTGATAAAAAAAGAGTAAAAGAGAGCTATTTGGTGCCATTAAAAAATTATGACTTTCATCTTTTCCCGTAGCTATGCTATAAGCCTGAAAATAAAACTTTCTCCAACTTCAAGCCAAAATATCGCAAATTTTCGCGGGTATATTTTTTGAAGAAAGAGTCCACTTCAGCGTTGAAAAGTACATAAGACTGCATGTAAGAAATAAAAAATTCATTCCATTTTTCGTATGTGCCTGTATAATAAACTTTTTTGTTGGTTTTTCAAAATATTATTTACTGGTTTTTAAAGCTTTGAGAAAACTTTCTACATCTCGAAACTTTTAATCCGAAAAATCAAAAGTATAAGCCATAAGCATAAGATTTGCTGCATAGTTTTAGGATTCGTAACTGAAATTTGTTTATTTCGCTTGAAAGGAAATCACGTGACTGGCAAGAATACTTTTTAACGACTTAAGTACATTAAACAGAATTCACACACACAAATAAATACACCATTTCACGCACATATACATATGTATGCATAAGTTAAGCATAGAACACTCGTCAAGCATACAGTAAGCACTCGACAAAAATAAAGGAGAGCGCGCGACACATAGAGAGAAACCAAAACTAAGTAACAAAAACAACAAAAAAAAGCAACAACAAAAATGGTAACTAATTGTTATGTAAGTGGCGAGCGTCATTTAAGGTAACAGTCAATGATAGCCGACGTCGGCCGCTAACGCTGCGTTGCGTTGCGTCGCGTTCTTGTTAAGAGTTTTAATTGTCTTTTGTTTTATGGCAGTTAAGCACGTGAGAGGGCGCCACAGTCACGCGCACGAGTTTACCCCAAGCGGGCACAGAACGCACACACACATATATAAACTAAGGAATACACATACACATACGCATGAATTTTAACACAAGTTTTAATTAATGCAGGCAGGCAGTCAGCCTGGCAGCCAAATTACTATGTGTTACAAAATAACGGCGTTTATTTGTTCAGTTATAAAATCTTATGGATTTTTTTTCTTTTGTTTTTACATTACTGTTATTTGTTTTTGACATCGGTGAGATGTGAAAGGAATTTAGAAATAAAAAAGGAAGCAGCAAAGAAGAAAACGCAAGAAAATCGCAATTGAAAATTTCTTTCTTTTTTGTTTGTTTATATGTTGTACTTTATTTATTTTGTTCATGTGATTTTTACATTGGGAAATTTTATTGCGGATTTTCCTTTTTTTTGCTTTTGGTGGCGCCTCTGTGTCATAGGTCAGGGATTGAGGAAGGTTTTGGCATGTAGAAAATAATGTTTTTGGTACAATATGCGCAACTACAGGTCAATGTTAAGTTGCTTATAATTTATAAATTGAAATGTGTAAAAATATACCTATGCATATGAGACGTTCTTTATGAAACCGGCGACCTCCATAGTTTACTTTCTTTTTTAAAAGGATGTCTTCTTGACAAAAATCTAACTAACTCACAGTGCTGCTTTAGTCGAAATTTGCAAAAAAATACAACTCAAGTTTATTTGTTATTCTCCATAAAATAATCTAATGACAAATGACAAATTAAAAATATTTTAAAAGTTATTAGAAAAATGCTCCAAAAGTTGAAGATCCGAAAAATCCAAATTTCTACTCTTTTCCGGCAGCACTCCAAAACGTACCGTTAGCACAGATTTAGTATTTTAAGAATAGTGAAAAATCTGGGCCCTGAACAACCCCGAATATCTTTAATATATCGTTAGTCTCGGCTACAAAGGCCCGAACTCATTTTTTCGAAATTCATTTTGTATTCTAAAGAATAAGCCTTGAAAACAAGAAAATATACCGAATTTACAGCCAATTGACAAAGGCTCTAACTCATAACTTGAATAAAAATGTTTGTTTTGTTGCTACATTCATATTTAAATTTGATGCAAAAAGTCCTAGCTCAAATATTTTTACATACATACCATATATTTACATACATATCGCATACTTACATACAAAAAGTCTTATCTCACATACATATACGTATGAGCCGATTATTCTAAAAGTGACCTAAGTCTATTCAAGGACAAAAGAACCATCATTATGCACCATAACAATCTGTTTTTGGGCCGACATTATTCTTGAAACATAATGCCGTCAATTTCACGCTATGAGGAAAACTTTCTGGGAAAACAGATCCCAATATTATATATAATTTTTTCGTATAATACCAAATTTTTTTATAGTTTTAACAATGTTTCTTTTATTTGAAGTTTTAAAGCTTTTATGCAGTTTTTTCTTCCTCCTGTGAAATTTAAAAAAAAAAAAATAGTTAAGGCTTTTCTGCCTGAAAGCGACGATAAGTGTATCTGAATGTACCATATTTATGTAAAAATCTCAGATTTTGTAACACTTTCTTTCTAAAAGTACACAAATTTTTCGCAAGATTTCAGGATTTTCTTAAATTTTAGATTTTTTTTGCAGTATGCATTTATATGTTCCAAAAAATTTTAGTTCTCATGAGGTTCGTATGTTTTCATAAAGCCTGATAGTTGGAGGAATTTCCCATTTTTTCTCGCCAACCCTCGCGCAGCTCTTCCTGTACAAAACTGTGTTACTGTTTTATTCAATACACAAACCTTCAAACTGTATAAGTACAGTGCTTTATGAACTGCAACAAATATAAATTATTGCAGTGCATCTCAAACTGTGGAAAGGGCAGATTAATTCAGTCCTCCTCAAACTGTATTGACACAGTGATTATCAAACAGTGTCAATGCTTCACCCTGCGCGAAAGACTTAGGAAGCATACTTGATAACGCGCGATACGACGACGACTTAAAACTATTTTATATAATAGAAAGATTTCAATACATCCAACGTAAAAGTTAGTAACAAGCTAACAACTTTTTATGTGACAGCGTTTTTCGAAATCTGCACATTTTGTTCCATCTTGTGTCAATTTTTGATACCACTAGATTGAAATTTGAAGGCCTGGGAGCTACTTTTGAAGACACAATCTAAATTTATTTTACATAGGTTTTCATATACAATAAAAAAAAAGTTAAAATCCTAAAGTGCTCATAACTAAAAACTACGTTTTCCGGGTTACCAACTGTTATCAAATTCGCCGAAAACTGAAACAATAGCTCTTTTGAGGCATATAGCATTCAAAGTAGTATAACCCTAACATTAGACAGTGTAATAAACTTATACTAATAAAGTCGTATAGGCGTTACCTTCCTCATTAAACTTTACCTTTTAGTTTTTATACCCTACACCCAGGGTATATTCACTTTGTCCTTCCGTTTGTAACGCAGAGAAGGAGGCGTGGCAGATATAGAAAAGTATTCTTGATCAGCGTCACCTCCTGAGTCGATATAGCCATGTCCGTCTGTCTGGCTGGCTGGCTGGCTGTGTGTGGAAATACACTTTTTGGGAAAACTAAGCAAGATAAATCAATAAAATTTGGTGCACAGCCTTCGACGTCAGAGTTAACTCGGGGGATTTAAAATGAGCGAAATCGGTCAACGGACACGCCTACCGCCCATACAAAAAATATATTCAAAATTCAACTTTTTGAGTTTTTTTCACGATAATGCAACCAAAATACATATGAATACTACGAATTGTAAGTGCAAGCTCTGAACAAAAATTAGGAGAATTCGGACAAGCGGGCGTGGCACCTCCCATATAAGAAAAAACTTCAAAACGCTATACTGAAAGCGTTTTTTGAGATAATCCAACCAAATTTCACTTAAATGCTAAGAACTATAAATTCAAACTCTGAAAAAAAACTGGGTGAATTCGGATAAGAGGGCATGGCACCTCCCATATAAGCAAAACTTTCAAAATACTGCTGTGTGGGTATTTAATGTTTGGCCAGGCCAAAGGTAACACCCTTACTAGTTTCGATTAGATCCATATTTTCCAAGTAATAAACCACTGAAATAATGGTAATTCAACTATATACAAAATACTATTTTTGTTTTTTGCGGCCTTATGCTTTTGAGTTAATCCAGATTAAATGAGGTTATTAAATACCGAGAGGATGGTTTATTTGTCTGAATTGACTCTTGTTTGAAAGAAAAAATAGCTGTTTTGTTTATGTGATGCTGAAATGAGTGACAACTCGGAAAGTAAAGGTATAATTGGAAAACTCAAAAGGTAAGGTTTGATGAGGAAGATTATGACTTTTTGATGCAGTTAACAAAAATTATTTAGACTATTTGCTGTGAGTGTTGTGCTTCTTCAACTTTGCCACAAAACAACTAATTTTGCACTTTTAAACAAAAATATTTGGAGAAAGAGAGTCAATCCTGACATGTAATTTATACCCTTGGTGTCGAATGACCTAGGTGAATTAGAATTTTCTCACAAAACTAAGGCTGCAGAAAAACAAAATTTTTATACGAGGCATAATGAACTTTTTAATAAAAAAAAAATAAAAATGATAGCAATAATTACCAACGATAAAAACTAAATTTTTACACATAATAAATCTAAAATCTGGATAATCTTTTTATGAAAAAAATATTTAGTAAAATTCGTTGGAATTGTATTGTATTGTATTGTACGCATAAAACCAATTTTTTGTTTCTACCTTAAAAATGACATTTCCATAAAATTGAATTCCCCACTTTCAGGGAGACCCTGGTATGCTAGAATGTAAAACCATTCTGTAGTTTTTTGCCCCCTTTCAACATTTTTTCGAAACATGCTTATCCTCTTTTTTTACCCGTAAGGTGATTGAGGGTAAGTACGTACGGAAAAAATGTTGAGGGGAAAAAATAATGGACGTTGGTCTAGTGTTCTACCTCACCAGTTGCACCATAAAAATGATGGGAGTCAATTTCATAAAAAATTTAATTTTTTTTTAGAATACCAGCTAAGGGTTTGAGACAAGGTGTCAGTACATGCGAAAAATATGTTTAGTGGGAAAAATTATGAAGACTAGTCTTACATTCTACCCCACCAAGGGCACCTTGAAAGTGATTGTAGTCAATTTCAAACAAAAAGTAATTTTTCCAGGGATGCCCTATAAGGTTTAGAGAAAGGTGATAAGTATGTTCGGAAGAAATGTGGAGAGAGGGAAAATATTGGAGATTTGTCATACATTCAACTCTACCAGCGGCTCGCTGGAAAGAAGTTAATTTTATAAAAAATTAAGTTCTGCTAGGCAGCCTCTTAATGGGTAGAGATTCTCGTAAGTGGTATATATTTTTGGATAAAATGTTGAAAAGAAAAAAATCTTGGTAGTGGTCTTAAAACTTACTTCTCTTACGGCGATACCTGGGCAGCTTTGAAGCTATTTGTCGACTTTACTTCCATTTTTATACTTTGACCGCGATGCGACGCCACTTACCACTACACAATTTTGGCACATATATTTTTTTACTCAAAGTCAAACAAATTAAATGTTCTAGCGTATGCAAGAATCTCCATACATAACTTGATCATGTCTTAAGTAAAATTCAAATCAATTATTTAACAATTAAAAGTATAAATAAAGTTAAAAAGTGCTCTCAAGTTACCCATGGACTCACAAGTTCCAAGTGCAAGCTGCTACAATTGCTGCAAGTGTTCATAACCCAATAAATACTTAGTTAAAGAAATCAATTGTTTCAAATCTTAATTATTTAAAATCAATATTAAAAACATAAGTTAAAAATTCACCCTTCAATCGATCCGCGCTGTTGATCCCTCTGCAACTTCCTTTCGGCGATTTTCTTTTGCTCTTCTTTCTGTTCGCGCTGTTCTGCCTGATGCTGTTGCTGCTGTTGTTGTTTCTTACGATGTTGACGATCCTCGCCGAGGCCATAAAGGCCAGCAACTGCTGCCATGATTCACACGGGCGCGCACACACTGACAAAACAGACAGACACGCAGACGCCGCAAGAGTTAACACTACACACTTAAGCGTGCGAATCTGTGCGAAAGTGACATCTGATAGCACCACAGTCACCAACAATACAGGATTTATTTATTTTTTAATTTATTTATCTATTAACTACTATGAAAAAACTTTTTTGTTGTTGTTGTCATGGCGATTATCTATTTTTTTTTTTTTTTTTTCGCTACTTCTTTTTGCAAATTATTTATGCATAAAATTAGTTTTGAAAATTCTTTTTAAATTTTATCATTAATTTTTTTATAGATTTTTCTCTGCAACATTTTTAATAAAATATAAATCAATTTTCATTTTTTCCCTCTACAATTTCTTGTTGCGAGCACTAAAAATTAAAATACAAAAAGAGATTAAGTGTTTCTCGTTTCCTTACAAAACAGCAATTTCATATTTTCTTGGAACAACACAGTTCCTTTTGTTATTTTGTTTTCTGCAGTTTTTTTGTAATTTTATTTTTGTATAATTTTTTCTTATATTTTTTGCTGTAGTTTTTAATAATTTAAATGCAATTTACTTTTGTTTACATTTGACACAATAACACATTTTTTCTTTTTGTTTCTTTCTCTCTCTTTCTCGCTGCATTTCTTTAGTTTGTCTGTCTCTTCGTGCACAACATGTTTTGCCACAAAATTCAGTTGTTGTTGTTGTTGTTGTTGTTGTTTTTCTAACGTGCGGTAGGTAAGTTAGTTTTGTATTTGTATGTGTCTAACGGAAAACAGATTTGTCATGTGTGTGTGTATATTATTGAGAACTATTGAGAACAAAAAAAAGTTTTTCTTTTGTTGGGTGCGACCTTACTTTTAAATTTTTGGTACAAACCAAGTTAAAGCAATTGCTTTACGAGAAACTTTTGTGTTTTGTATTTTTTTTAGGTTTTGAAACACATTGAATTATCATTTAAGTTTTAATTGTACAAAAATAAAACTTGAAAATCTTCAACAAATTTTCGCATAAAAAGAAAATAATAATATCGGTGTTAGGAAATAACGCCCAAGGAAATAACGCCCAAAAAAAAGACGAAATAACGCCCAAATTATTTTCATATAAACTTGGGCGATAATCATTTTGGAAATAATGCCCAAAAATTTGGGCTTTATTACATTTAAAGGTACAACATTTATATAATTTTAAAGAAGAATATCGCAGCTTCATCGCGAAGAATGTCATTGACGATTTATTGACCGAAAAAATAAAAAACGCCAGCGTCCTGGCGTTAGTCCTTAGGAAACTTTAAGACATAGTTTGGTGTTTTTTAGAAGCAAAAGTAATTGGATTTTAAAACACGTCCATAAAATTTGAACATCTTATTTTTTTGACCAAATCGTTTTAGAAAAGTGCAAAAAAACCTAAGCTGAACTAAGGCTATTTGTCTAAACTCAGATGCAGAAAATTATGCATTTTCCAACCAAAGAAACAAAGAGCCCAACATATCCGTCATGCTACATTATTTAAAACATTCGTTGTCTTCTCATAAGTAGTTTTGCATTGGCAACCCTTTATCATAAAATCGGTACACCCTATATGGTTGATGACTTCCGTGACCCGTACTATTTTCTATGAAGGACATTTTTTAGAATATACATTGATAGTTTCTTTACCGTTTACATGCAATGTGTCAAGATCTCAAAAATAGATCCCCTGCACCAAAAAAGAGCAGAGGGGAAATTTTTAAAAATTTACGGCCCAACTTGTTAGAGATGTACTAGAGGTACTATTTATGTTTCGGGAACTGGCGACACTTAGGTTAATATCTAAAATCTGGCAACACGATACATTTTTTTGCATAAACGTACTCACAACGTTTTGATGTACAAGTGCCATTTGTTTTGTTAATAGTGAGTTAAGAAAATCAATTTGGCCGAAAAATGGATATTTCAAGAAAAGGTTTTCATTGAATTAATTTTCACAGCTTTTGACGTGGTGCTACAAAAAACGCGATAAGATCGTGAGAGGTGACGAATCATGGAAATATGCATATGAGCCGGAAAAAAAACAGCAATCAACCGTTTGGGTATTCCAAGACGAGCTAAATCCAACAAAATTTGTTCGTGGAAGAAACTCAGCGAAGCAAATGGTCGCCTGTTTCTTCGGCCGATTGGATCATATGGCCACTGTTCCGCTTGAGCAACTTATGATGGTCAATTCTGAGTGGAATTTGACCATTTGTTTGCCGGAAATCTTCGAAAAAATTCGCAAAACCAAACGTCGAAGACAAATCATTCTCCATCATGACAATACAAGCTCTCACACATTTCGTGAAACAGGTGAATTTTTGAGCAGTCAAAACATCGAACTGATGACTCATCCTCCATACAGTCTTGATTTGGAATCGAATGATTCCTTTTTGTTCCTGAATATCAAAGGTAAGCTGCGCGGTCAAAGATTTACGAGCGCCGAAGAAGCAATTGAGGCGTTCAAAAGCCATGTTTTGGAGGTGTCTTAAGAAGAATGGAAAAACTGCTAAGACAAATGGTTTCAACGAATGCAAAAGTGTACTGATCATCAAGGAAAATATTTTGAAAAACAATAAAGCCATTTTCATTCAAAAATGTTTGTTATTATTTGCTATTCCTGAAATATAAATAGTACTCTACGGAATCTTAGTCGTCAAGAATGTAGAATTTTAACGGACTTTCGGGCATGTCAATTTCACTCCAAAAAGGAATAAAACATCCCATTTGCGGCGATCTCAGAATTGATAGTGTTATGTTATTATTCTTTTATAAACTCGGTATATTAACATCTTAATATTACTACTGTATTCTAATTTACTCTACTTGTAAGTTTGCTCTTCAATCACATACAGTTTTTTTAGTAGTTTTTGATATTTGATTTACTGAAAAAAATATTTAATTTACCTTCAAATATTTTTCTCCGAGCTAAAACAACATCAGCTATTCGGATGGAAATTTAAATTATTATTCATTGATATACTGTAGTCATAGAAATTTTTTTCAATTATGCCTTGATAATTGTTTGGGTCGTTTACATGCTTTGCCAAAATGCTCAAAACATTTATTAAACGCACCAAAAAAATTATAAGGCGGATTCAAGAGAAACTGTTACTTTAATAAAAAAAAATTCCTGATTCATTGCTCCCAATACCTTTTTAACCCTCTAAAATGTAGGAATTGACTTTATCTGACTTTTGTGCATATCAAATTCACTCTAAAAAAAGTGATAAGATACCATATTTGCGGCCATATCAGATATAATTGGAAAAAACCGTAGCCAGATTCGGAAACAGCGACCTTAAACTAGTCAAAAAAAAAAGGTATCGAGATCTGATTCAGAATTTTTTCCCCTCAAATTGTGGCACTGTGTTATTGGACAAAACTTTTTTAGTTTTTGGTTTTCAATAGTTATCGTAACAAAAGCAAAGGAAACTCATTAAAACAGGTACTATAATGCGAAAATTCATTCAAACATAATAGAAAGATTCGAAGTTAAAGGAATATTTTTTCTCAATATACTTAGTTATAACCGCTTTCGAACAATATTGTGTCCAATTTTAAGCTACTAAAAAACTGTGCTTGGGATGGATTGTGTTAATGATATAAATTTTTTGTCCAACAAATCAGAATAGCACTGTTGCGCCAAATTCCATCAAACTAAAAGGTATTGACAGTAAGCCTTTCTTCACAATATTTTACTAAAATAACTTATTAAATTTGAACGCTAACATCCCTAAATTTTCAAAATTATAATGCCACGCCCCATCAATAATGTAAAAAACGTAGTTGAAGCCTTTCAATAAAAAATGATCTATTAAACTTGTGTAGTAGGCAGAAATTATGATCTAAATTAAATCATCATACTTATTACCATACTTAGCAAGACGTTAAAATAAAGACGCTTTACATAATTGCTCATTCGTACATTTGTATCTGTGTAAGTAATGATTTCTGCTCATTGTAATATGCAATTACAAATACATAAATATTAACATAAATGATATAAACATCAATGAATGGCTTTCAACACGGACTAGACGGAGTTTGACGGATAATAACCAACCATTAAAAATGGAACTAACGTTGTTAGTGGGATAAAAGGAAAAAACGCAACCAACGAACCAACCAACCACAACAACACCAAAATAAACGACACAAATGGTCAAACATACAGCTGTAACGTAACGCATACATTCACACAATATTGTGTTGTCTATCATGCAGACAAACGGAAATGTTTGGCAAAGTGTAAGTAAAGCGACATTTTTACCACATTATTACCCCCATTTGCAGGATACAGTAATATGTCACCTAACATACATACAAATATAGTAGTAGTATGTATTTTACACGTCACATGTAAGGTGATGAGTCGCGGCAATGTGTGCAGCACACAAACATATGTTTATTTATATACATATAGGTAGGAGTGTTTATGGGTTGAAGGTGCGGGTGTTTTATTAGAAAATATTACAGCAACAGTAGCGTAATTTGTACATTTTTTGTCTTTACTAATGCCCTTCCCCTCACCCCCCTTTATCACCTGTATTTACACATAAAATATTGTTGGAAATACTTATAGTTTCTGCGTTTTTTTTTTTTCAGTCTACTGCTAAAAATAAAACATTCTAGGAGAATATATTGTGTTCGAGCATGAGATATTAAATTGAATTGTTTGATGTTAATGTTTGATAATTTGTTTATTTGTATTGTGCTGCAAATGGTTGTATATTTATAGATTGTTGTTGTCTCTAGTGAAGTTATTTGTGATGGAAATTTGATTGTTTAAAGTGCTTCTGAATGTGTTTCTGATAAAGGAACAATAACAAAAATTGCTCCTTGCGGGGTTTGAAGTGTACCCTTGAGGATTTATAGGAACAAAATTGATTTTTTGACTTGTTTTACAAAAAAAAAATTTCTTGGGCCACCTTAGCATTTAAGAGCACACTTTTTTATGGGAAACTCCTTGTGTTATCTTTCTAAGAATGTACTTGGTTTATAAGGTTGTAAGGGATTTTTCAAATTTCTATACCTTCAAAATTGATATTTTAAAATTTTTGCTATTTTTGGACTTTTGTGGCCTTTTTAGTATGAAAAAGTTCCTATTAACGTACCATTTCGTAATATTTTTGGAATTTTATCTAAATTTCCTTTATTTCGATAGCACATTTGTTATACCTTATATTTGATTTGAGATCAGGAAAAATACTTTTGTGCTACAACTCACGTATTAGCGCTCTCGTGATGCCGTTTATCTTGCAAAACCTTTAAATGGAATGTTCTTGAAAAGTATTTTTTTCTGAGTGCAAATTAAAAGATTGGTATACTAAATGTGTTACAAATTAATGGAAATCTTTCATGAATTCTAAAAAAATTATAAAAGAGTATATTAATAGGACCTTTTCATACTAAACTGGCCGCCAAAGTTAAAAAATACGAACAAATATTTAAAATATCAATTTTACAGGTCCAGAACTTTGCGAAATCTTTTGAAACCCTATAAACCAAATGCACTCTTAGAAAACCCAAACAATTAACTAAAAGTTTTTAATATAAGCAGAATTTCTCTAAAACTTTAGGGTGAACCAAGAAATTTTTTTTTTAATAAAACAAGTTAGAAAATCAGATTTAACCCTACAACTCCTCAGTGGTACACTTTAGACAAGTTGCAATTTTTTGTTATTATAGGCCTTCTCTATTACATTCCAGATATTTCGTCACTTTATCAATTGCACACTGTATATTCGATACAATTTCAAGAATGCTTCATATGCAATCAACTTCATTAGAGTGGTAAATTTTGAATAATTTTGGAATTTCTTAAATATGCTGGAAGTCTAAAGAACTATTCGTATTCAACATTTTTGCAGAAATTATGTGTTATACAAGTCAACACAAGCTATTTTTTCTATTTCAAAGTTTTTTTATGCGTATATATTATGAAAAAAGAGATAAAAAATATTAAAAACAAAAACCTGCAACAAATCCCAAAAGATTCCAAAAAATTTCAAAGTTTTTAATAGAAACAATAAACAACAAAACAATAAACTTCACTCCCTAGTCAATAGAAAAAAGTTAAGAGCATATTTTTTGCATAACCTAAAAAGTATGCAACAAATTCTGTGCATTTCGATGACATCCTTTAGTTGAATGTGACACAGCATTAGTTGCTTCCGCTAAGGTAAAGCAAATAAAATTTCAACAACAAAATATACAGGTGCAGTATCGAAAAATGTATGCACATGTACTTGTACACTGTACACATACAAATACACATACATATACACATATCTAAACTTACTTACAAATATATTTGTTTATTTATGAATATCGTTTTATGTATGCATAAGAGATTGGTCATGTATGTTTTTAACCCCAAAGTGACCGTAGTTGCGATAGATAGAAATAATATTAATTTTATTTATATACCAACACCATCACCACCACGGTGATATAAAACCAAGTGAAAGAGTGTGAGGCGCGTGAAGGCGAGGTTGTTTTTGTTGACAAAACTAAACAATAGACACATTTATTCGATATGTACTGGGTAAGTAAGTGATTTAACAGAGATTAAACAACTGTTAAGAGTAAAATTTGAGTTATGAAACGTTGAAGTTAAAAACAATCTAGAATTGCTAACAAATACTTTATATTAAGTTGTAGCGCAGAATTTTTAAGGATATGTAAAATTATATTGGTGAAAATAACAGAAATGAAAAAATATTTATTAATACTAGTGTGCCCATACTTATGTGCAAAGTTGTGATTTTGTTTGCTCCACATCCATTTTTGAAAAATCGAGGCACAAGAAATAAGATTCAAAAAAGAAATTTCGAATCGTTAGTGGAAAGGACCCAGCCTGTTTTTGATCAAAGCCGGAAAAATTAACTTTTAATACTGCATGTCATAGGATGTAAGCGCGCTTAAGCTTATCACAGCCTTACTGTAAAAGGCCTTTTTAAGCGCTTATATATAATGCTGCGGCAAGCGTTTTTTCAAAAAAATTTAAAAAGAAGACAAAAACTGGCTGCACCAAGATTGGAATCTACGACCGTCCGTGCGATGGATAGAAACAGATTATTTTAACTTTCTTTTGCCAACTCTTTAGACCGCAACACCAATACCCGATGATATGAAGAGGTATTAAATTTGTAGATTAAGCAAATGTTGTCTAAACAGAATTAGATATTCGAATACTCCTACAGCCTTACAATCATTGTGTAATCAGTTTCAATTCAATTAAACAAAAGTAAATTAATAAGAGAAAGGAAAATAGAAAAGTGAAATAAAAGATGTTGAATAAAAAATATTTTAATAAAAAATAAATAAAACAAAAAAAAAAACATAAAAAAAAATAAAAAAATTTCACCCGGGCTAGGATCGAACCCATGTTGTTCTTACTGAAGCCTTATAAAAAATTATTGCGAAAGTGCTTCTCAATTTCTATGGCAGAAGTACATGTGAAGTCCTTGGATCAGAAGCACTAGAGATTTTTCATCTTGGGTATAGATTCGAAATTATGGAGTCAAATAGTCAGTTATTACACTCAAACATATATTTCGTAATTACTAACAAACTTATGATTGTATCAATATCATTGCTCAATTATGCCGGTATTGAATCAGTATAAAAGCACAAAGTTAATTTTTTTATATTAGATAAAAATGTTAAATTTACTACTATTTTAGTGGGGTAAAGTGGGAAATTTTTTTTCGAAGATCCATAAAATGAACAAAACTTCTTAATTTTTCATGTTTCAACTTCCTATAATAAAGAAAATTAAATAAGCTATATTTTTGCCGAAAAAACAAACCGAAAATATGGATTTTCTGTTGAGTACGACGCTTTGATCGAGGATGCCCAAAATGGCAAAAATAAAATATCGTGGGGTAAAGTGGGAAACTTTCAAAACTCATAAAAACTAATACAAATGTTAGAAAAAAGTTCTAATATCTTTATTGTAAGTCACAAAAGGTTCAAGGAACACACTTATGGGAGTATATATGAAATGAAATAATGATTTTGCTGGAAAAAAATAGATGAAAAAATGTGTGCGAAATAGCAGCTTATTCGTCGTTCTCTGATGAAACATCAAAGTCCGAGTCACTGTGTTAGTAATAAAAGAAGCTTGTAGTGAGATTAACGCATTTCAAGTGAAATGAGCGTTGACAATCTTTTAGGTTGCATTTGATGGTGTTGTGTCTGGTCTTGATTTCGGGCATGAGTTCCATGCAAATGCTGCAAAAATTACGATCTTCATCTGAGCTAGAACCTCTTTGATTCTTCTTTGACGCTTTCTTTGCTGGTGGTGCTGTTTTGCTCCTGGTACTCTATTTTTTGTGATTCGTTTCCCTCTTTCTTCCATTTATTTGCTAAACGTTTCTCAGCTGCTTTTTGCAACTCGCTTAGCTTTTCTGGAGTGTTTACTCACAATATAAATGTACAACGCTTATTTGGATCATGGAATAGTATAATACGTTGACAAGTGGGGACCAGCAATCGTGAAACAATATTTCCCACTTTACCCCATAAAAAATTTCCCACTTTACCCCGATACCACATTTTGCAAAAAATGTGAGCTTCATTCGTTCACTCTATGAATTACACGGAATCCTTTTGCGTTATCAAAATGAAGACTACAAAGAATATTTTTGTGTACTTACAATCGGCTTAACTCCAGAAACAGTAAAAATATCGATGCTTAAAAATTTCAAAATGAAATTTCAAAATCATTTAAAAAATTTACATGATTCCAGAGATCACAAAAATACGTATCCACGCATCGCTATACCATAAAGATTTGCTTATGGTCATTGCAAGTATATGTCAGAAGCGCATGACACCTATATTTTGCTAGTTTGCCCGAAAAGAGGCATTTCCCACTTTACCCCACTTACCCCTACTAAACTATTAAAAACGCTACGTTTTTGACCTTCCAAAATATATTTTCTGGAAGCCAAAAAAATCATTTTTCATATTGAAAAGTGAACAAATGATATATTTCGTAGCTTAGAAGTTGTGATTTTAGAACTTTTCAAAACATGAAATTGACTAAAAGTTCTAAACAAATCTTACAAAACTGCTCTGTACCTAAGAAATTTCTTCACCGATTTTTATTTCTGTACCTATTTTGGGAAGGTAGTGAATCAAGCTGTTAGCGCAAAGTCAGTTTTTATGCTATAAGGTAAAAAGTACAATTTGTATTGTACTACTTTTTTAGTACTAAGATTAATAAAAAACGGTCCTCGGCCTACTTTTTAGATCTTCAAGTATATTTTTTAGGAGAACGAGATACAGCTACCTTTCATATGAATTCAATGAAAAGTGAGTATCTTTACCGGATTTGGAGTTACAGTTTTTTTAATATTTCAAAGTATATTTCACTTATTATTCTCTGCCAGAGACTCTCTGGTAACTCCTACACCGGTAAAAATATCATTTTTTTGGATTTATATGAAAGATAGCTATTTCTGCTTTCAAGAAAAAATATTTTAAAAGTTTAAAAATTGGGCCGAGGATCGTTTTATTAATCTTAATACTGAAAAAGTAGCAAAAATATTACTTTTTGGCATGTTGTATAAACATTACTTTTTTTCAATATCCTGTTTCAATACCTTTTTGGAATAGGTCAGAAAGCTAAAATCGGTTAAAAAATGCTCTAGCTATAGACAATATGAAGATATTTTGCTTAATTTCATGTCTTCAAAAATTTTAAAAATCATAATTTCTAATCTACAAACATGTTTTTTTATATGAAATGCGATTTTTTTTTTTGGTTTTCAGAAAATATATTTTTTAAGGTCAAAAAATTGGTAACGAAATGTTTTCATTAGTTTAGTACTAAAATAGTAGGTCCTTAATTTAGTATCTTCTACCAAGTTTACTAAGCTTATAGCCTGATTCAAATCTTTTTCGAGGATGTTCTGAACATGCACATTGGTTAAGAAATATTTAAGTTATGGACAATTTTATGAATCTGAATCCAGCGATTTGCATTTATTATGCTACTCAAATGCAAATTTGTCAAACTTCACCCTGTATTTTCAATTGTAGCGTTATCTAAACATTTGTGTATGATTATGTGTGTGTTTGTGCAGGAATTTGTATGCATGTGTGTATATTAATTGCTTGTGTTGGTTACTTTTTTGCCTCTGCTGCTGCTGCTGGTGTGCATTATGTACGTTGTTGTAGTTGCATGCCGCCATGACAGAGCATGTCACGGTAGCGTTTCTGCTGTTGTTGTTTTATCCGTAATAAAACATGAAATTCTTATTCTTTCTCGCTCATACACAATTTTTTTCTTTCTTCTTTTTCCCTCTGCATCACAAAGTCAGTTTGTTTAGCCGCTGCTGCTTTAGAAATCGATAAATTAAAACTAAAAGGCAACGATTTGAGGGTAATTTAGTGCTGCTTCCTTATATCGTCGTTAGTGCTGTTTGTTATTGTTGTTTTTGTTGTATTTAGTTGCATGCTACTACCATTAATGTAAGCAATGTCAGTGTGTTGGCATTAAAAATTGGTTGTGGTAGCGCGGTAAATGAAGGCATAGAACAGAAAAAAATGCTACCAGAGTAGCAAAGATTTGAAAATGTTTTTCATTAGAATTTTATTGCTTTGAAAGAAAGTTTGAAAGGAAAAGAGGAAAACTGAAAAAATTGAAAAAAAGGAACTGATTTCTCTTTGGGGTGGAGTTAATTTTTCATTGTTGTTGGGAATTAGTGAGGAAAACCTACGACTGCTGCAATAAATTGACTTTGATTAGGTGAAAATGGACTGAAAGTTTACTGCATTGCACAGCATTTTTTGTAGATTTTTTGTTTCGATTTGTTTTTTTATTTTTTTTTCGTTTGAGTTAAGGGGGTCAATACCAAAAAGTTAAAAAAAAAAATTTCTTCTTCACTCATTTTTCTATTCTAGACTCATTTTGTTACAGCCAGTATTGCAAAATCTAAACAAATTGCCAATAATTGGACAATTTGTCGAATGGGTGATTTAAAGAAGAATTTGTTTTTAAATTTTTTGGGCTTGCCATCATTAAGTATTATTTAGAATGACACTGACTACCACTGCGACTACGGAAATGAAAAATTTACCTGCCTTGAAGCTTCTCCAGACTTTTCGTGATTTCCGCTGGTGTTAGTGGCTTATGTTTGCCTGGCAAATATCAAGAGGGATACTAGCCTGCACATTGTCTTGGGAGCTAATAACACAGGCACATAAAATAAGAAAAATGGAATGAGCTATCTAACTAGACATAAATATCGTCGTGTCAATTATAAACTATCCTATATCATTTTTGCTACTTTTCAGAAGAGCAAAAAAACGGATTCCAGTTCGATTTTGAAAATAATGTCAGCATTTTTTTTTTTTTTTTGTGAATAATTTTCTATTCAGGGCTGTTTTTCAGACATCAAGGGATATTTTAACCAAATACCATTAACTTAAAAATTAAACTAAATTTCAAAAGAAAGATCGTTTTGTTTACTATGAAAACTTTTAGCTTTTTCAAAAAATTGTAGTGTTAACTATCCAATCTCAACTTTTAGCAAAGATAGGATAGTTAAAATTAATTTTTAGTGCATAAAATACGGCCGGACGGCTGAAAAAGGAATTTACTATGATGGAAAAGATTGAAAATATTCTTTGAAATCTATTAAAGTCGTCTCTGACCTCTTTCATGAGTTTCAGACCTATTTTCATTAAAAAAATTACTAAAGGATCAGAAATGTCCTCAACCCCGCTTTCAGGGGCTAAAAGTCAATTTTTCGAAACAAATTTACTGCGTCAATCTATAGCGAGAAGAAGAAAAAACATTTTTTGGCAGATCAGTGGTGTCCCTGACATGTCAAATGAGTTTTGATTTTCATTTACAAAAAAAAAAATTGTTTTCCTCCAATCGATAAGAAAAGGCCAAAGAATAATTTTGAACACAATTAAAAATGTCCACAACCTTTCTTAGGACTTTTAGTTCCTTTTTTCAAAAAAATTGTAGTGCTAAGACTCTTTTGAGAGGTCAGAGACATCTCAGAGATTTTCAAAAATTTTTCTTCGGCCTTTTCTTATCGATTTTTTAAATGAGAACAAAACTCCTAAAAGATGTTGAGGACAATCCAAACATTTTTTTTTACCTCTTCCTACCGATTCGGCCCTAAGAAGTTCTTGAAACAACCATTATAATGTCCAACATTTTTTTTGGGCTTTTCTATATCGATTGGTGTAGTGAATATTTTAAGCAAAATTTGCCTAAGAGTGGCAGGAGACTCCATTGATAATTTTCAAAATATTTCTTCGATCTTTCCCTATCCATTGGTGAAAAAAAATTTCCTAACAAAATGAATGCAAAACGCCTCACAAAGGGAAGGTTTGTATGGAACGGCGGTCGTATATAGTAATAATAGAGCTATGCTATTGAAATTTGATACAGATGCTTTTTACATTAAAATAATAAAAATTAAGAAAAAAAAATGAATGTGAACAAAATCCGCCGACGGACACGCCTACCTCCCATACAAAACATACAAAGTTAGGGCGTGGTCCGAATTTTTTTTTCCAAATAAGTATTAATTTCCAATAACTTAACCCCGCTGATTTCAAAAATGTTGAAAATTTTAAACTATCTTTTATAATTTTCAAGTTATGAGGAATAAACGAAAATCTACTTTATACAAACTGGATTTTGTTTGTTTGTGTATTTGTTCCTTATTAACTCGGAAACTAGCCAACCTTCTTTAAAGAAGTTTTTATATTGTATTAGTACAAAAAGGGCTAAGTTATATACTACAAAAGTAGGCGGTACCACGCCCCCCAAAAAATTGACTAATCATATCACCGAAACTCTTTGACGCAGATAAATGAGATTTGGTAAATGTGTAAAAATCATCAGGACAAATAATGTTTACCGAACAAATTGGTGGTGCCACGCCCTCAAAAAAAATAAATTGAAGAGTGGTCGTACCAAAAGGCCTAAGTACCATTTCGAGGCAAAAATAATGTCATACTTTTTATGTGCCTAATGGTCTGTGTTATTTGACTGTAATAATTTTCTCAACATAATGACATCAATTTCACACTATCGAAAACATTTTAAGTGAAAACAGAAAACAAATTTATTAATTTCTAACAAAATGCCACCCGTTTCATATTATGACACTACTTTCGAAATGGTACTTAGGCCCTTTGGTACGGCCACTCCTCAATTCATTATTTCTCTGACGATGTTTGCCGCACTTAGATAAGATTGCGTGCATATACTAAGACAATTAGAGCAAATAATTCTCACTAGAAAAATACGCGGTGCCACGCCCCTCTGAATGCTGATTCATCATATCTCAGAAACTGCTTGACGTAGATAGACAAAATCGGTGCAAAGGGCATTTGGAAAAATAATTTTCAATGAAAAATGGGCAGTGCCGTACGAAAATAAAATTTTTCATATTACTAACGCTACTTGGCGCAAATTATAAGATTTGGTAAAATGCTTAGCTATGGTATGTCCAAGTAAAGAGGGGACAATTTCCAAGGGGACAAAAAGGTGAAATATGCTCTTTACCTACTACCCTTTCGTTAAAAAAAGCATCTTCCAAATTTAAGCAGTTTGATGAATCTGTTGTAAAACGTTGAAGAATATAAAGAAATAAAAATAGTTTATTTTCTCAAAAACTGCAACAGAAAAAAATTTAAAAAAAAAAGTTCTCAAAAAAGGCATTTGGGGCTTTGCATTTCGATTAAGCATACTTGGCCACTAGAGCGAATGAGAAAATGAACAGTTTTGAATTAACGGGCAGTCAAAGCGACTTGCCTTTTTTTAGTCAATTTTTCGACCTTTGATCGAAAACCGGCTGTGTTTTTTCCACTACCGATTCCAAATTTTTTTTTTGAGATCTTATTTTTTTGACCTCTTATTTCAGGAAATGGATGGGGAGCAAGCAAAATCAGAATTTTGCACATATGGGCGCTCTATTGGCTACATATTATATTGAAAAATAATGAAAATCAGAATATGTGTTTTTTTTTTTACTATCCAAGGTTGCAATTTTTGCATTTTTACCATTTTTTTCTTAATATTTGAAAAATCAATATAACTCACATAAAATCTGCAGAAAAAAAGGCTATTTTTAACAAAGTAAAATCAATATATTCTCTAACGATATGCTACATAAGTGCATCCAGCTTAAAACAAATTAACTAGAGCCTTTATCAAGAACTTTTTAATATAAAAACTTCCATAGAGCATTTTTGCTATTTAAAGTCCAACTTTGAGCCCACTGTGTAACTAAAGCAAAACAAAATTTTAAGATTTTATAGTTTTTTTTCCGTCCCTAAGTATTAACTGACGATTGGCGTAAAAATTTTTTAAATCCGTAGCACTTTCAAATTTTACCTATTTATGGCCACAATCTCTGATTGTGCCCCTGCGAGGCTTCAGGTCAGTTAGGTGCAAGCTATTGCACTTAATTAAATGATTTTTCACAAATTTAAATGATATTAATTTTGCTTTTTAAGATTGTTATTTTTTTTTAATATTCCATTAATACGAACCTAGGACTCCGTAGCTTCTGGGCCATACGTAAATATAGCACCATTCAAAAGCTTACAATAATTTGAGCAAACCAAGTTGTGTACAGATTTTGAAGCTTATAAAATGCGTTTCCTGGGTATTCTTTTGATGTCCGGTTATAGTAATGTTCAAGCTATCAATGATTATAAGAGCAGTAAGCCTTTACAAGGACAACCTATTTCCATTTGGCTCAAAATGACTGTTGAAAGAAAGGGGAAAAATTTTTCACAATTACCCCTACAGAATATAAATTTTAGTAAGTTCTACATTTTTAGCAAACATCATTCGATTGATGGGCAAATGGTGCTCTTGAAAAATATAAACTAAGTATATGCAAGCCTACACGATTTTGATATAAACTGTGGTGCCCTAGTTCGTCTGAAGGATATATGTACCAATTATTTCCATATGGAAATGGTGGTGGCTACAATAAACAAATTGGACTGGGTGCTGATACCATTTCGTGATTATTGTTTATTGTTAAAAATCCTTGTCATCTCGATGTATACTTTGATCATTTGTGAAGTGGAGTGACAACAAAAAACTTACAGTCCTTACAAACCATCAAATTATAGAGTCAATGGTACATACAGCCCGATATGATAAGGAATAAAAATAAAAGGTCTCAGTAGAAATAACACAGATAAATTATCATTATATCCATTATATCTGTGGCGTGGATCTTCACGATATTGCGGGATCAAATTATCATTCAGCTTCAGAAAAAAGTAGTCGTGGCCATTATTTGGCGTATGTGGTACAACAGGAGTGTATATGTGCAGAAATTGTAATAAACATATCTAATCAAAATGTTTTAGCCAATACTCACCTCCATACCTCAGAGGCGTAACCAGAATTTTATTTGGTGTGGGCGGGATTTTTAAATTTCGGAGATAGGTTTTCGTATTCAACTTTTGAAAATAACTTCCCTATGTTTATAAAAATATGAACTTCCGGACAAGGTTTTAGCCCCAAAAATACCCCCTGCCTACGCCATTGATAAATATGTATCATTTAAAAATATAATAAAGGAACGAAACATTTTTTTTTTCAATAAATTCTCTTAATTTAAATCAAATAATCGATTTTTTTTTTTAGAAGTTTAGTAAAATATGATTTTTCAGATTTGGACCATTTTTCGTACAAGGCGTAACTTTTAAAGGGGCGGGAAAACAAATTTTATATTTTTGAAGTGAGGAAGCTTTAACTACTAATTACTCTAAAAATTTACCTGTTCAAAATGGGTTCATTGTGAGTTGTGGAAGATAGCATGTCTCAAAACCCAATTTGAGAGTGCATTCAACATAATAACAATTAAGAAATATTTCCAATGATCACAGCTGATAGCAACAAGTGTACTTACATAAATAACAACAACAGTGTTATTTATGTCAGTATCTTTGACACGGTAGATTGTTCCGTCAGCGTGGCCCAAGTGGTAGAGTTCTGCTGCATTCTTTCATTAGAGTGCAGAAGGCTGCGGTTCGATTCTAATAAGAAGCAAGAATTAACTAAAATAGGTCTGATGAGGCTATGTACATATATATATATGCAAATATATTGGGAAATCTCAGCAAGTGTGGACTTCGGTGTGAATAGGTCTCGGTTCGCCGAGTCAGCACCCGTTGCATTTCCCATCCATTCCAACATGTCTGGGACACTTATTGGATGATGTTAAATACAAAAACATGCGTGTGCTACCGCCTATAAGCTTTATTTTTTATTTTTTTTGCCAAAATTCGAGCAAAATCCACAAATTTTGAGTGTGAATTGAATAAGCCGCTTCCATTATTGAGCCATAACTTTTGAGGCGGCTCAGAAAATTGTTTTTGGCTTTTAGTATCTTTAACATGAATGTTAAGACGTAAGAAAAACTGCATTTTGTTGATGTGCCTCAGGTAGAACGCTAGATATGGGTCTCCAAAGTTGTGTGAATGGTTTTTACCCAAAATCTGGTAATTTTCGGTTTCTAACATGCTGCTCTGGGGGCGATTATTTTTTCGCAATATTCCTCATGAAATATGATTTCTTAATGTTATGACTAAAAGTTATGTCGAGATAAAAGGGTGTGCCACCACTGGTTCGGTGGTAACACACTTGAGAAGAAGCTCAAATGTCGATTTTTCATGCGAAATTACGTCTAAAAAAATGGTATTTTGAGGGGCACAAAAATCTGAGGGCACAAAATTGTCTCAAACCTTGCGAAATCATTGGACCTAGGGCCAATGAATATGTAAAAAAATCGCCCCTCAGAACATTCTTCAACGATGGCTAGTATGTAAAATTTTTTAAGGTTCATCGTATATATACAATGACTGTGTGTATGTGTGAAGCATTATCACTCAGGAACTACTAAGCCAATTCAGCCAAAATTTTGGGAATGAGTGTATCTCAGGTATGGAAATGTGTTGATGCTATACACGAAGGTTTTCGAAGATCACCCGAAGGCTTCATAGTCAAAACGAAGAATATCTGGGTACACTGGAGGGGAAATATCTATGGAAAACTTTCATCAAGTTTTAATTGATAATTTTCTGGGCCACCCGAAGTTCGCCGAAGGTCACCCGAAGGCTTGATAGTCAAAACGAAGAATACCTAGGTATGCGAGAAAGAAAAAATCGATGGCGAACTGTCAAAGAACTTTAACAGGTAGCTTTTTCAAAATACTTGAAGGTTCCCGAAGGTCACCCGAAGGCTTAGTACTCAAAACGAAGAATAGGAGAAAGAAAAAATGCATGGCGAACTATCAAAAAACCTTAACTAATAGTTTTCTGTGACACCCGAAGATTTCCGAAGTTCACCCGACATGCCGACACTTAATTGCTCGTTGGAGGTCGGATACCAACCGTAATAGTTACTTGAAGTTATTTGGTTTTACGCGCACTCATTATGACTTGACACCTAATGCCTGGTATCCTGATGGAAACATTTTGAAAAATTCAACAAAGAATTGTAAAAAACGATCGAACAAGGTTATCAATAAGTGATGTTATAGTGGAGTCAATAAAGACCTAAAACTGGCAAAATGAGGAAGTCCTCAAGGAAAGGTCCGATTTTGAGGTTTTTTTTTTAATTTTGTTTTTTTTTTTTTATTTAAATTCAGAAACCTTTTGAAGCTGTATCGGAATTATATAAATGTTTAATATATTAAAAACTTATGAAAAGATAAAAATAAGTTGAAAATAAAAAAAACAACTAGCAAAAATTAAAATAGTAATTTTTAATGTATTTGGCGATGCTAAATCGGCGCAGCAATATGACCTTAAAAAAATTTTTATATTAGGGGCCACCCTAAATATACATAAAAGCTAAATTTTTTTCTTCAGAAATATTTCCTTCAATTTCCATGCTTACTTTCATGAAAATCGGTGCAGCATAACCTTAAAAAAATTTTTTTGTATGAGGGCCACTCTAAATATGCACCCTTAATAAAAGTTTTTTAACCTAAGCTGTGCCTCTTCATATAAAAGGCAAATTCCATGTGAATTGAAAAAATACGATTTAAAAAATTGTTTGAGGGCCACCCTAAATAAAAGTTTTATAGTTAAAGCAGTACAACTTAATATAAAAACCACGTGGTGTAGAATTAATGTGAATCGATTAACCGGTATGTGAGAAAATCCGATTTAAAAAATATTTTTGTATGAGGGCCACCCTAAATATACACTCTTGCGGAATGAAATATACCTCATAATCGATTTCCATATCTACCAAATACATATAAAAAATTTCATAAAAATCGGGCGAGCCGTTTCAGAGGAGTTCAAACACAAACACCGTGACGCGAGATTTTTGACGATATTGGGGGAGGCGATCGAAAAAAGTCAGTACCGCTGGCTGTAAAATACTTCTAGTGAATCTCAAATTGATAATTCGCGGTCCAAAAAAGGGTGCCACATGTTTGAAAAATAACTTTTTTTTTTCGAAAAAGCCACAATGGAGCCTTGCATTTAATGCCAAAAAAATTAATTGTAAACTGTTCTATCTCAACATAAGATAGTTTGTAATGAAAATTTTTTAAACATTTTGTAGAACTTATGATTTGCTATGATCGATTTCAGTCTTTCTCGTGAAGGAGTAATATAACAAAACAAGATATTTGAGAAAAGTATTTTTGGAATTGAATAGTTTATAATTGACACGACCTTACGTACTTTTCGACGCTGAATCCAAGTTCAAAGCCAGCATTGCATATATACCTGCAGGATTTCGAGATATTTCTAATTATAGTTGCAGAAAGCGCAATTTTTGGGCTTATAGTGCAGTTTCAGGATTTCAAATAGCGATAGCATTCCTCATCAAACTATGAGTTGAAACTTTTTTGATTGCATCATTACTTTCTATGTTGCATACCTGTGAAGTTAAGAAGAGTTTGACCCAAAAAAGTTGGTACTAAATTTCTGAATTTATGTGAAACTTTACACTCTAGCTACTCTAGACCTAAAAAGCTTGGTTGGAACCAAGCAGTCTTGCTAATGTAAATCCAATCTAATTAAGAGAGTTATAAAAATATTGCACGCATGATATAGAAAATATGGCTCGAAGTCAATGAGTATTTCTAGAGGAAAACCCATCTGCATATAAGTGCAGATATTGAAAAAATCAGTAAAAATTACGTTTATAAATGAAACAAAGAAAGTGTGCAAAAATTCAGTTCTTCTTCTTTTTTCACATGTTAAAGTTAAAACAGTCGCAATAACAATAACAACAAACAAAAAACGCAATAAAATTATAAAAAAAGAAGAAGAAGAGGAGCAAATAAAGTAAAACTTCTAGGGGGGCGCTCACTGTACAGAGTTCTTTTGATTTTTATGTAGTAAACGTGTAGAGTGAAATTTAAATAAAAACAAAAACAAAAATACAATAAAATTAACCATGTGCTTTCACTACAACAGCAATAAAAACAACAACAAATACAATTTAAATAAAAAACGAAACAAGACAAACATGAAAACTTATCAGAGATTTTATTTCATTTATTTTTGTTCGCAATTTAATACAATTTCCTTTACAGAACGAGAATCATGAAAAGTTAAAGCAAAATTGCTGAAAAAAAAAACTCATACAAAAAACATGAACGCCATGTAATTGAAATTTGATTAAGAATGCAGCTTGAAATCTACGTTCGATGGCTGTGCAGAATAAGTCTAGAATTTTTAACAGAACTAAACAAAAGTAAATACTTAATTACGATGAATGAGAGATTGTTTACCAAAAGAAAAAATAATTTTTTATAGTTCGTAGTTAAGGCAAAAGAAATTTGCTTTAATTAAATGATGAAAAAGAACAAATAGCGCAGACCAGAGAATTTTTAGCGTACGAATCTATTTTAAATAAACTGTATGGTATTAACTGCAAAAAGGACATAAATTAATTTTTTGAAATGGTCCTAGATTCGAGAAATAACACTGTGCTAGTTTTTGGGACCTTTTTTTTTTGTCTGGCGGAAGATAGGTCAGTCTTACCTAATTCGGGTGCAGAAAATTCATTGGCGCTAACCGTTTTGTTGGGTTAGTTCATCACCCCATACAAAAATTTCGTCTAAAAAGAGGTGTTTTTCATAAAGAATCTCTTAGTAACTTCTATTAAACCAATGATTTTTCATCAAAAGTATATTTTTCAGTTCATGGTGAATTAATGGGCATTCAAATTGCAAACTTCTTAATCAATTTATTAGAATTTTTCAATAAAATATTATTATTGGTAAGAATAATAAAATTTTAAGTTTATAGCTTTTCAGTTCGGAAATAGCCTTTGTATGTTATTGCGAGATATCCTTTTTTTAAAGGCTTATAACTTAAGATGTAGTGATCCAATTGAAAAATAATTAAAGTACGGCTTGTTACGGGTAACTTTTGCTATCCGTTGTCATTAACGAAAATTCATTTTACTATTTGCTGTTTTTGTTATATAGTTTTAAGTAGATCTCAAAACAGTGACTTTTTCACTTTTGCACAAGAATAATTCAGGATCTTGACGTGATAGGAAAAAACCAAGATCATTTTCGTAATAAAAAGGTCCCGATTTATCATAAATTGCTATTAAAACTGAAAACGGAAAATCATGTTTATGCTGGAACGGGGTAGAGGCTTTAAAATATGGGCCACCGCAGATCCTGACAGCATCCATATTCTTGTAGTCAGACTAATGAGAATCTCAGATCAGTTTTGGTACTCATATTTTGCATATTTAAGTCCGTCTAGCGCTCACTCTATAAGAAAATTCGGTAAAAATTAGAGAAAAATTTAGAAAGTAGGGGAACTGATGCTATTGTGGTAAAGTTTTTCATTGTGGTATGGTCGCATATCTTCAATTTGGAAAAGATCCTGCGAACGTCACTGCTTTTATCCTATCAGAAAACATGAAAAACCATGACAGCATGACAGCAACACATCACCAAATAAAATATTTCCGGTGTCAGTTGAACGAAACTTAAGTCGAGTGTGGAAAAAGAAATCTTCCGGATTTTGTGCAGAAAAATTTTTTTAAGAAAAAATTGCTTTTTGGTGAAGTTTTATTTATATTCAATAAAGGCAAGTGCTATATATTGCAAAATAAGATTTTAACTGTGTAAATTCACAATGTTTCCCATTTTACTTTTAGAATCTTGTAATTTCTAAAAAGTGGTCAGTGTGGAATAGTCGGGATTCACTAAAGTGGTATATGAATATTTCTTGTAATTCTTAACACTAGAGGTCGCCTTATGGCCGAAATTTGACCATTTCGATCTGACTATAAAGCCTTGGTCGATAAAACACAAAAAGCTTTTAATATTCTTCCTTAGGGTTCTGGTTATTTGCATTCATAAAAATCGGTGCAGCAGCTTAGTTGCAATAGCGTGCTTGTCATTTAGAGCCGTGTTATTCCTACTAAAGAGCAAAAAGTTTTTGATATCTTTCCGTCCTGCTCATTCTGTCCCCATACCAAAATGCACCAAAATCAATGCCGTGCGCGTGTGGCACCGGCCACTTAAAAACAAAAAGGTCATATTCTCATTCCAATTTTAAAAAAGTCAATGTAGTGGTTTAGCCGTGAGTGTTTTTTCATTTAGGGGCGTGGTACCACCTACTGAAAATTATAATGTTCATGTTATTATTCCTTAGCGTTAATCTTCTCTCTATACCAAATTTCATAAAAATCGCTGGAGTGGCTTAGCCGTGAGAGCGATTTTCCATTTAGGGGCGTGGTATCGCCTACTGAAAAACATACTGCTTATGTTATCGTTCCTTAGGGTCTACCATATCTCCATACCAAATTTCGTGAAAACCGCTGCAGCGAGAGCGTATTTTTCATTTAGAGGCATGGCACCGCCCACTTTTAAAAAAGATATAGTCCTATGCACTGCTCCTTCTTACAACCTTTCCAACAAAAAAAAATCAATCAACTCGGTTGAAATTCAGGTATAGAAACAGGGACTGAATCGATTTCGTTTGCCTATTTATATATAGATTATTTGATTGCTGTTTATTTTTTTATAAAAACTATGAGTATGAGAACCAATGTAAATGCTTACGGTGTTCAAGAAACAGATTTAAATAAAATTTCAAATTACCATTTTTTTTTTTATTTTATATTGTTAGTAGGTTCATTTTATGAAGAACAGTGCAAATTTCAAAATCATATATGGAGCACTTTTCAACAAATTTTAAAAATTCGATATCCCATATAAAATACAAAAAATTAAGAAAAAAAAAACAGAACAAATAAATATAAAAATAGTTACATTTAATGTGTTTTGCAATGGTGAATCCGAATCCTGCCTTAGAATTCCTGTATCTTATACGGTTTTTGAGATATCTTAGCCTAAACAAGGAAAAAAGACCGTTTTTGCTAAATTTTGAACTAGAATATAGAACATTCATACGCAGAATCCGATACAGCATCTCAAAAATTTGATCTTTTTCTTTAAAACGTCATTTAAATTATGTCGATACCTTTATTTTTCTCGGAGATATCCTAACCTAAAAAGTTAAAAAAGTGCGAAAGACATGTGTTTCATTATTTTAGTCTACGATATTTCGAAGAAACATCAAGCTATGGACATAATTTAAATGACATTTTAAAGAAAAGATCAAAACTTTGAGATACTGTATCGGATTCTGCGTATGAATGTCCTATATTCTAGTTCAAAATATAGCAAAAACGGTCTTTTTTCCTTACTTAGCAATTCTAAGGCCGGATTTGGATTCTCCATTGCAAAATACATTAATGTAACTGTTTTTATATTTATTTGTTCTGTTTTTTTTTTCTTAATTTTTTGTATTTTATATGGGATATCGAAATTTTAAAATTTTTTGAAAAGTGCTCCATATATGATTTTGAAATTTGCACTGTTCTTCATAAAATTAACCTACTAACAATATAAAATAAAAAAAAAATTGGTAATTTGAAATTTTATTTAAATCTGTTTCTTGAACACCGTGTGTTATTATGGTTTTATTTCATACCTTTCAAACTTTATATTTGGTTGTATGGTTAAGTATACCACAGTACCCTCCTTATGTGTACCACATGACCAGCCCACTTTAAAAGTTCTGATCAGTATATATACCACATTGTGTAACCATATATACCACATTACCTCCCAACTTTTTGAAAACAGCTTTTTTGACTTTTTTTAGATTTCGCTCAATAACTTTTTTTAATGATATTGCACACATTTTATTGAAATATACATATTCTGTAGCCAATACTTCAATGATTAGCATAAAAAAATTTGGCTGAAATTGATCTAACGGTTCTCTTTTAAATTCCACCTAAACATTAGCTATACCACAATAGCATCAGTTCCCCTATCAGATAAATTAATAAAAGAATTAGCAACTGCATTGCCTGTTAATACATCCTGAACAGTTAAACATACTTTTGATGAAAAATTATTGATTCATCACAATTTAATAAGAGATTCTTTATGACAAACACCACTTTCTAGATAAAATTTTGAATGGAACTTTTTGTATGGGGCGATAAACCAATCGGTCCACACCACTGAATTCCCCATGCCCGAATTAGGTAAGAATGCTCTATTTCCCGTCAGACCAAATTTTCAACTAAGTAGTACCATTTAATCGACCAAAAATTGTAATTTTATTTTAAAATTTAATGCTTGGTCAAAATTTTTTTATAAAGTTCAAGTTACAAAAATAAATTGCTATTTTTAGCAAAAATTTTACTCTTCGATTTTAAAAAAAAAAAGAAAAAATTTTTAAAATTTTAATTTATTTGACAAATTTTAAGACTACTGTCGATATGGGCAAACAATTGGATCCAGATTTTAAAATTTTTTTACTAACAAAAAGTTAGTGAAAGAGCACTTGAAAAAACCGTTTTACCAGGAAAAAATGTTCACCGACCCCCACCAATTTTTTCTCTCCAAAATTTCTCTTGAAAATACTAACCCTTCCACACACAAAATTTAGTTAAAATTTCGAGAAAAAAAATTCCCAGTTGCCGGGAGAGTAAAAAAATGTTCACCGATCTCCATTATTATCATACAATCCTCTTTTTTTTTCACCTTCTAGGGAGGTCCCTTACAAAGTTGATATGTGTACCTTAATTTTTGGAAGAAGGGGGGTGGTATGGTGCAGACAAGTGATTGAGAGAATTAATTTCTTTCGGTCGAATTTTTTCGTTTCATGAAATGTTTTCCACATTTTTCTGACTTTCTGATTGTACGGGAAAGTGTTTAATTTTTTCGTATAGTTAAAACTTACTCATACGTTATGTTGTGCATGATTAAATGGAAAATAATTTTTAAAAAACCATATTCTTTGCAAATATTGTATAATACAAATTTTCCACCTTTTTAGCAACTAAAATATCTAAAAACCAGAGCTAAACCATAAATTGGAACTTGAAGCTTGAAAAATTGGGAAAATAATCAAAAATTTAAATAATTATAAAAAATGACGTTAAGCATCGAAATGTATTGAAAAGTCTTGAATATCGCAAAGCATGTAAAAATCCTCTGGATAATTTCTCATCATCTTCTTTAGAAGAACGTTCGGGATCAAGTATTTGACAAAAAATTTGATATTTTCTTTAAAACTCGTATTTTCCTTTTTGCACTAAATCCTTCATGATTGCATCCGACTTGGCTCAGAATAGGTTTAAAATATTAATAATAAATTATGCTATTGAATAAAAAAAAAAAAAAAAATAATTTTTTTGGTTTGAGATAATAACTATGAAATCTAAGTTTTCGCCGTTATAGTTCAATCAATTTTGATCATATCATAATTACTAGTGCATTTGTAAAAGTGTTATTGACCTTTCTTCAAAATAAGTGGCGTTTTCTAAATATCTAAATAAAAGCAGATGACGCTACAATCTCTAAAATCAAAACTTCCAATTATCTTGAGATCGGAAACAAGAAAATAGTGCAATGTTATTAAAAGAACAAGCTATAGAAATATAATATTTTCTATAGTCAAATCAGTTTAGGTCGTTAGTGCTTATGAATTGAAAGCAATTATGTTCTCTAGATATCATCTTTGTACAGTACCTAAAACATACAAATATTATTTATGTTTTCGACGTGCATATACAAAACGTAAAAAAAAATTTAAAAAAAAAAATTATAATAACAATTACAACAAACAGGCGCAAATTTTTAGGCCTGTACAAGCCCACATAAACAAAAAAAAATTTTCAAGGGTTAAAGAAAATCAATACAGCAGCATTCTTAAAGTGTCGAAGATTTTTTGTTTTTCTTATTTTTTTTACATTTTTCTTTACATTTTTCATTTTCTTAAACACAATAAGGTAACGTTTTTACTATTTTGTGTGCCCTTACACCAAAGAATAACTTGTCTGACATAGTTTTCTGCATGCTCCGGCATCGTACGGAAGGTAAAAACTCTAACGCCGTAAAAATGAAGCAAAATTTACACCCTACCTGCAGCCACTTGTCTTATTAATAATGAAAAAGACTCTGTAAAAGAAGCGGCAGCAGCATCAAAGTTCTAGAGAAAGTCAAGCTGTTAAGAGATTCTACTTCAGCCAGTGGCGCATAAACAACAGCTAAAGGACTTGCAGCAGTAGAGCGCGCTGCATTTGTTGCACGAGCAAGTGAAGAAATTTAAATTTTTCTTTCTTTTTTTTTCTGGAATGTGCAACATCAAAATTGAGTTTTATTATTTAGAAATTGGAACAAAGTTTTTGCAAATATCGGCATTTCATAAAATTAATTTTAAAAATTAATCGAAATGTTGCACAAAAAATTACCCTACCCATCGAAATTTTTAAGCTACCAAAAATGAGCCTTTACTCAAATTTTCAAGAAAACATTAAAAATCAATAAGAAATACTTAAAATTTAGTACTTGCATACAAAAATTTCTACAATATGGATAAGACTATGAAATTCTTAAAAATTCACCCAAAAGAAAAAAAAAAAAAAAACACTTTTAGGAAATATCAAGTTCAGATTGTAAGCCAAACAGTCCGAAATACTGCAAATCGACAAGAGAAACCGAAAAAGACAAAATAAATTTTTAATGCGATGATCATCCGGGAAATGGAATATAGCCACTCCATGCCTTGCGTAACAAGAATTGACCTCACTCCTTCTGATTTTGCTGCAATTTGTGGATTTTGGAAGGGTGCGAAAAGTAGAAAATAAGTATGTAAGTTATCGCAAACACTCCTACGTATAATTGCCCTTACAGTGTATGACATACACTATTTTTTTCTTTCCACAAAATATATTTTGGAAGGTCAATGAAGTTGGCAATTAAACGTTTTCAGTAATTTTGGTACTAAAATGGTAAAATCAGTCTATGGATTTAGTGATGTCATTTTACAACGACGTACGCCAATTTTCAAGTGCTCATTTGGAAAGGGAAGAGTAGAGCTGCGCGGTAGATTAGTTAAAAAGAAATTAAAAAGATTAGTCCAGTCTGTATTGAACTTCAAAAATGGCCAAGTTAGTGTTTTTAACCTCAAATATCTCAAAATCTAGAGCTGATGGGGCAATTCTGGCCTCTGTTTTAGATTTAACGGAGTACGTTCCTTCAAAAACTACCTTTAGCTACCCTGCAACAAAACCATTGTTGTGCTTTGTAATGTTCAGTTCCGTTTCTTGTACGATTTTTCACTACGTTGTCGCTTTTTAACTCAAAGCAAGACATCTTACGAAAAAAAATTATAAGAAAAAAATGTTTAAAACTCTGCAAAACCACGGACTATTCCAAAACTAGTTTGCAAACTTCTTCATGGGAGTAACCGACTAGTCCAAATCATGGTCCCATCACATATAAAGTTCTATTTACGTTTTGTATTGTTTGCCATTGAACGTAACCAATTGTCTCTTTATGTGTATTACATTGAGACCAGAAAAAAGTCAATTGTCTCCTTATGCATTACATTTGAACCAGAAATAACTAGGCCAATTTTTTAATTACAAAGAATTTAATTTAATATACAAATTTTGTACAAAAACGTCAAAAGATTTCGTAGACAAATGTGCTAAAAACTCCCAGCAGGATCACAGACCATTCCAAAACTAGTTTGCGAACTACTCCACAGAAGAAACCGACTAGTTCAAATTCTGGTCCAATCAAATATTAAATTATAATTTCGTTTAGTATTTTTTGTCATTGGACGTAACCAATTGTCTCCTTATGCACTACATTGAGACCAGAAAAAGTTCAATTGTCCCCTTATGCATTACATTTGGACCAGAAAAAGGTCAATTATTTTTATTTTATTTGTAAACTTGTAAGAGTTTAATTAAATATACAAATTTTGCACGAAAACGTCAAAAAATTTCATAGACGAATGTGTTAGAGATTTCTTTATATATTTCTGAGCATTGTGTTCCGGGTTCAAATCTCAGTGCAAATGTAATTTTTTTTTATTAATTTATTTATTATTTTATACGTCGCACACAGGTGCCAATCGAGGTAAAAGCTGGCCAAAAATGTAATTCTGCACGTAAACTTTTGAAAATCAGTTTTTAGGCACTAGGGATAGTGAGTGCAACTTGTGAGCAAAAATAAGTTGAGTTCGGACAAGGGGGCGTAGCACCTCCCATATAAGCAAAAGCTAAAAAATGCTATACTGAAAGCGTTTTTTGTGATAGTCTAACCGAATTTCAACGAAACACTAAAGGTGATAAAAGCAAGCTCTCAACAAAAAATGGATGAAGTCGAACAAGGGGGCGTAGCACCTCCCATATAAGCAAAACTTTCAAAATGCTATACTAAAAGCATTTTTTAAGATAAGCCGTCTAAATTTCATTCAGATACTAAAAATATTAAATGCAAGCTTTGAGCAAAAAGTAGGCAATCTCGGACAAGAGTGCGTGGTACCTCCCATATAAACAAGTTTAAAAATGCTGTACTAAAAGTGTTTTTTGAGGTAAGCCGTCCAAATTTCACTGAGATACTAAGAATATTAAATGAAAACTTTGAACAAAAGCTAGGCGAACTAGGACAAGAGGGCGTGGCACCTCCCACATATTTAAAAAATTCAAAATGCAATACAGCCATTCCATGCCCAGCGTAACAAGACCTTCTACACCCCTTCCGATTTCGCTGAAATATTGTTTCATGCCTAGTCTTCAAGAAAATGCAAAAAAAAAAAAAATTTGCGATTTTTTTTGTGGCTTATGAAAGGGTGCAAACTGTGGAAAAATCTGTAAATTGTGACAAACTCTCCTCAAATAATTGTCAATAACTTAGACATTTCTTAACCGATTTTCATGTTCAGACCACTCTTGGAAAGGTATTGAATTATATATATAAGCTCAAGATAAAATTTTTCGTATTTGGTAAAAAGTACTAAATTTACTACTATTTTAGTACTAAACTACAAAAAACGTATCCAGGTACACCTTTTTTACCTTCCAAAATATATATTTTGCAAAGAAAAATTCTTTCATATGACTAAATTTCAAGAAGTTATCTTTCAAACTACGGCTGCAATTTCATTAAGAGCATCCGGACTGGCAGAATCTCTCACTGTGACCAAGCACAGGAAGCAAAGTAGCAAAAAGTAGCACCCAATTTTTTCACCAACTTTAGAAAAATCATTTGGCAAAAAGACCCCGTTGTCGCGAGAGTGGAACCTGGTGGAACTTTTTTTGTAGCTCTATGACTCTCCAATTTGTATCTCTCGCAGCTAACCTTACCTCATGTATTCAAAAAAACCACTAATATTTTCTAATTTAGTATCGATTATCATTATTTATGTACCTGGGGGGTGTCCTCCTTACTATCCAATGACGTTTTTAACATTTTTTTGTTTCGGAAACCAATAACAACGCATACAATATTACTCTTGCAAAGAAGAAAAATAATCTGCGCTAGGAACTACGACTTTGCGTTAAGGTACAAGAGAGGCAACTCGATATTACGTAATATTTCAAACGCCAAATCATGCGCTGGTGTTCTCTTTACAAAACTAGGCTGAAAAAATAATCGAAATCGCAAGTCGATTTCACGATTTTTGGCCAGCTTTTACTTCGATTGGCACCTGTGTGCGTCGGCTATATTCGACACATGTTTAATTAATTTTTAGTTCCGAAGACTCTCAGACAAATTGTGTACAAATTAATGGAAATTTAAAAATTTGAAACTGAAAATCACCAAGTGGAGGATTTGAACCAGGGTCTCTCCATGCAGCGCCAGTCATTAGACCGATACACTATCGTTTGCTATTCTTCACGGTCGACATACTTCAAAACAGTACGTAGTCAGTAAAGTTATATGTAATTTCACTGCAAAAATCGATGAACAATTGGACCACTTTTGGTACTAATGAGCGATTATGCATTACATTCGGACTATATTTGATACAAATGAGCCGCTTTTCAATATATTTGGACCATTTTTATTACAATTGATAATTTGTGTGAATTTATTATAGTTTTAGATGTAATCCGTTTCGGTTTACTTACAAAATAACTAGACCAAAGACTTTAAAGACAACTGTCTCCGCTGGTCCTACAGGGAGTCGTCTAAAAAATACATATGAAATTTTTGAAAGTTTTTAGAATTTGTTTTTTGTTTTGTAAAATTAAAAAATTCTGAAAAAATTCACAGGCACAAACACATTTTTTGCTTTATCCACGTTCTTTGTAAGATGCATTTTGCTTTTGAGTAAAAATGCTGTTTCCGATCGCGTTATTGAAAACGTACTAAATCAATATTTGGAACTGAATGTTATCTAAACTACAAAAAAGTACATGGTTTTTTAACAAAGCAAATTTGAGTATGTATTCTGAAAAGAAAGAAAAGTTTTGAGCAAAAACCATGTTTTTTTTTTCTGCCAAAATGGGCCTAAAAAGCTTCAAAGGTTTTTCTCGGAACGAAAAAAAAAAAAACAAAAATGATGCACAGTTCTTCTAACTTTCTGTCCATTTCCGATATATATGCTACCATGTTACGATTTACGCATACGATTTTCTCTTACCAACTCCACAAATTTTTATGGAAAAAAAAAAGATTTCTTAATTTTTGAATTTTATTGAGAATTTACCTTTTGTGGAAAAGTATATTTCTTAAATATATGTGCAAAAATTTTCTTTCCAAATTTCCTACAAAATCACTTAGCAAATCAATGCAGCAGATTTTTGTCTTAAGCATATCTTTATAATAAATACATGCTATATATTGGAACTTATGTGTGTATGTTATTGTTAGCAGCACTTGCCAAGCCTCAAAAAAGGAAGAAGGCCAACTTATTTGCTACCAATCAACTAACCAAAGCAGCAGCACCAACAACAACAAGCACGTATGAGACGCAGTTGGAACGAAATGTTCATTTTTATATTTAATATACACAAAACTGAAAAAAAAACCCTAAAGAGCCGCATTTCTAAACTAAAATGCTTGTCACGCAATTTTTGAAGCATGGCCAAAGCGAAAAAAAAGCAAAACAAGACCAAAGAAAAAGAGGTTTGGCTATAACTTACTCCTGATGCCAACTGAAGAAAATCATGCAATATTTTAAATGTTTTACTTTAAAGTAACAATACAACCAACAACAATATCATAAAGTCAATAAGGATGACTATAATCGTGGTAAAAAATACTTAAAAGAAATTGTGCTGCCAAAATGTAAGAGACACAGTAGAGATTTATAGCTGACTTAAAAGCTCAACATCAAATATAGTGAAAAATTTTGTGCGTATGTCTTACGATAATTCAATACAATTCGAAAACCCAAAAATGTTATTACTTTTGTAATAAATATGATTAAAACTCACCAAAAATCTTAAGAAATTCGATAACACTCTACTGATATTGGTGAGGTGAGTTCAAGCCTAGCCGAACAACCAATCATTCTAAAATGTGTCAAAGTAAATCATTTGGCCATCAATTAAAGATCATGAAAATTTCTAAGATCAAGCGCATTACATTATGTGCAATAGTTTTTTGCAAAGAGTTGTGAAGACCACAGAAAGTTTCTCTGATCTACTTGATGTGTTCCGTAGGTAGTTGAATACTGAACAATAATTCAAAATTATCACATATGATATACTTAGGTCTGAAAATTGATTGATTTGTCAAGGACTATGAAACATAATTTATGTTTTCAAATACAGTTAAATAAAATTTTCGTAACCAAAAATTTCAATTTTGTAAAAAAAGAGAGACTTATACAGAATTAAGTGAAATAATCATGTAGCATAATCATAGCATATTTAAGCATTTTAAGACAAAACATTTTTTGTAATTATTAGAAAAGACCTTAAAATTAATACAAAAACAGGTGGCAACATCGGAACCGTTTCTCATAAAACCCATTCAACCTAGCAGTGTCACAAGGTTTATGGACAGCCGCTTATCATATGAAAGAAAACTACTTAGTTCAAAAAGTCTAATTAGGTAACCAATAAACAACATTCTCCTATAAAAGAAGCATTCTCCTGGAGTAAACTTAATGAAATAATGCCAGTCGGGAGAATGCTACATTAGTGCAAAAACAAATATATAATATATAGAGTGTTCCAGTAGTAGGCGTGGTACTTTATTATCGATCAAAACCTTGTGTTATTTATTTATTTATTTTTATTTATTTATTTATTTATTTATTTATTTATTTATTTATTTATTTATTTATTTATTTATTTATTTATTTATTTATTTATTTTTATTTATTTATTTATTTATTTATTTATTTATTTATTTATTTATTTATTTATTTATTTATTTATTTATTTATTTATTTTTTATAGTATAGGATTTTATATATGGGTTGCTACACGAAAGAACAACAGAACAATTTTGGATCTTAAATTCGAAGTCAATTCCAAGAAATCCAAAATACAAAATTCCAAAAAATCATATTTTTGAACGAGGCTCATATCCACCTCATTTTCAACTCGGCGTCTATGTTAATCCACAAGTGATCGTGGGGAAGCCAATGCATTCACCGCGAGTCCCTTTTTGGTGCAGCTTATGGGTCGGGCCGTTTATTTTCGAAAATGAAGACGGAAACACCGAAAATATTGACTCTGAGTGGTACCACGCTATGCTGGAGGACTATTTTGTGCCGAAGGTTGAAGCTCGGGTCTGAACGATATGTGTTTTCAACAGGACGGCGCTACACAACACAAAACCCAAATAAATTTGGATTTTTTGCGTCCAAAAATTCCCCAGCCGTGTAATTTCTCATTGCGGTGGTATGAATAGGCCGCCCGGATTTGATGCCGTTAGACTTTTTTCTGTGGAGTTACATGAAGGATAAAGTCTACGTGAATTATCAGAAGAAGACTCCCATAGAGTCCCAAACGGCTGCACCAATCACCGTAAAAATTTATCGATATAGATTTTTGAGTACAGCGCGTGTTTCTGCATCATTACTTTTTTCGACTAAGATGCCGAAACCAATAATACATTTTTTTTTTGTTTTTTTTTTCGTATTTTCTACGCGTTTAATGACTTTTTACGACAATTTAATCGGAACATTTTTTTTCACATAAAGGATGAACCATTCGGATTTCGGAACCAAAAATTAAAAACACTTTTTTTTACTATCTTTCGTGTTTCCAATAATATTAGTCGGGAAAAACAATGTTCAGGGAAAAAATGGGAGGCAAAGCCCTTAAAAAATGTCATATTTGTGAAACAGTTTGAATAAGAAAAATTTAACAGACATAGTCTGGACCAACTTCTGTGTATGTCAAGTCAATGCGAAAAAATTTTATTCGAAGAGTTAACACTGAAAAACAGTTACTGGAACATAGATACAACTAATGTCGCATGAGTTTTTTTTTAAGGAAATAACGTATAATGCTAAACGAGCAAATTTAGTGTACTACTAAGCGGTTTGGGACATGCGGGAGAGTGAGTTTTTAATACGTTATAGTTTCATAATAAAATATATAGAATTAATTTCTTTAGTTAGCGCTATTCGTATAGAAGCTTTGTTTAGGTATCTATATTAAATAGCTAAAATATCCAATTTTAAAGTGAAACATGGTTTTGAGCCCCGGGACATTGAATATAACATTTGTCAGAGAATCACTTATATCTTTGATTTTTAGCTCCCATGTAAAATGTTGTCACTGAAAAAAAGGTCATTGTTCTTGTGAAAGATCACTTATCTATACCATTTATATAAAGTTGCTTGTATGAAAATCAATTCTAACGATTCGGTGAATTCTAACAATTTTTTTAAAAACATTTGAATAAACAAACTTGTATACTTATTTTTTGATTTAAAAAAAAACCTTTTTTTTTGTGTTACTGTAAAGTTCTTGAAAAATATTCAATGCTAGCATTAAAATAATCGTTTCCATTTGCCTCATTTCTGCTTGTGGTGCTTTAAGACTTTTACCGACATTTTGGATGTTTTCAGATTTTCTTGAAATTCACATACTATATATGTATTTAAGGTGTTTTGCGATTCTGGCCTTGAATTTGACTTTTATCGAGTTTTTTGTATATTAATATTTTTAGAAAATTTTGGTACTTTATCGATATTTTTCGATACGTTTTTTGGACCTTTACCGAGTTCTTCAATGTGTATCAATAAATTTGGACTCTTACCAATATTTGATATGTTTTTCGACTTTTCGGATTCAAGCCGATATTTTAGATTTAACAATTTTATAGAACTAATTAAAGACACCTCTTTCCCAAAATCCGAAAAAAAAAATATGAAAACAATTTTTTTGTCATTTCTAATGGTTTTAGTCCCGAAAGAAGCCACCAGCAAAATTTTAGCGAAATTTTGTTACGCTAGGCATGAAACTTCTGTATAGCATAATTTCAGAATAAAGCATAATTTATTTTAGCCGAATGCATCAGATAACTAGATAACTTTATCATAAAATTTTATATTGTAATATGGCGAATTCGCCCTGTATCTTACTTAGTACATTAAAACGTTTTTCTTAAAGCTTTGTGAATTTTTCAATCTCAAACTGAGAACTGCCTTTCGACTCAACTTTGTATTCATTTGTTTTTATTCTTCATTCCTTCAATTATAACACACTACGGAAATCCTGCACTAATTGCCATTAATACCATTAAAGCCTTTTGGCGCAGATAATCCCTAAATAATCACAAATACATGTAAACGGCAAACGCACTTGAAATGCGCTCTTTCACAAAAGACAGCAGCAAAGTTGAAATTTTCTTATGCCAGTGTATTGGTAAGCAATTGCATTTACTTAATTAATTAAATTTTGTTGTACCAAAATACGTATGTATATGTAAATCATTTGAAATTACGCAAGTATACGTATTTATATAGCGTATGTATGTATGCATGTTTTTTGTTTTCTTTTTCCGTTGTTAAATTTTGTTATATTGGAAAAAAATTTGCTGACTGTTTTGACTTGTGGTAATTAGTAGCAGTAGGAAGGTGGTGGTTGTAGTAGGTAGGTAGTTAGGTAGTTACCTATAACTGTCGAAAATGGTAAGGTTATGGTAACAATGTTAATATTGTTAGTTACGAGTACTTAGTGTGTGTGGTAGGTAAATAATATTTTGTTACAACATTGGATGTAGACGTTTATTTTTGTAGCTTTTTTTGTGCTTGTGTTTATTGATTAGTTCTACTTCTACATTTTTAAAATGATTTTTTGAATTCCTCTTGCTTTTTAGCAATTAAAGCGCATTGTTTTAAAATTTTCGTATACATTTTTTTGGCTTAACATGACGTATGCGTAACTTTTTGCTATAAGTAACTTTTCACTTAAACGCCACAATTGTTGCAGATTTTTGTAACCAAATTTTATTTTTTTATTATTTTTTATTATAAGTTTTTCATGCATTAACACTTTAAACACTTTTCGTTTTATTTTTTTACATTCATATTTTTTTTTTTTTCATTTCTCACGTTTATCGCGCACAAAACTTTCCATATTGGTATTGATTATTTTTTGAAATTACTTGGTGGCTACTGCTTTGCGTGCTTTTGAAAATCGATTTTTATCACTGTTTTTATTCATTCTTTCTAATATGCATGTTAACAATTATTGTTATTACTTTTATTTATATAATTTTAATGCAAACCGTTGCATTTTACGCTATTCAAAGGCGCCACTCTGCAATGCAAGTAACTAACACAAATTAAATGTAATTTACATAGTTAATTGAGAATTTTTCAGTTAACAGTTGAGCCTTTTCTCTTTAAACATTTTATGTGTTCTTTGAAAAAGCAAAAAAAATAAGACATTATTCTTACATTTAATAATTTATGTTACTCATACGTCATGTTGACTTATTATGGTTTTTTGTTTTAAATTTACCGCTAAATTTGTTTGGAATTAAGCGAAAAAAAGACACTAAAACTTGTGTGCACTTTCCCTTAAAATTTTAAATAAATTTTAAACAAATAATTAATCTTTTGATCTTTGATTTCATCAAATTTTTGGCATTTATCATTAGACAATGCGAATTTTTATTTAAAAATTATAAATTTTAAAGATTTTTTTTGAAAACTGTATACACTTTTCAAATCATTACTCACTTTTTAAGCAATTTTACAAAACACATGCCGTTTTTTCGCGTTTTTATTAATTTTATTTTTTATGTCATTTTCTAATTATCATTAAAAACAAATGAAAAAACAAACAAAAAAAACAACAAAAAATAAAAATGCAAACAGCACAACAAATATTAACTTCAAAAAAGTGTACTACAGAGCGCACAGCACACACGGCACAACCGCACGCCACGTTTGTCACAACACGAATTATCCTGCCGCATGCACGTTGCTCCTGGCTGACTTGCTGGCAGGCAGGCAGGCAAGAAGACAGGCAGTCAGGCAAGCTGCTGACTAAACAAGTGGAACAGCAGCAGCAGCGGGCAAACAGGCAGGCAACATTCAAAATTAAAGAAAATAAAAATAGCGATAGCAATAAAAAAAGAAACAAAATAACGAAAAAAATATACAAAAATTAGAAAATGTGAAACGCGAGCGTCCACAAATGGCTATCGTGCGATCAAGCGACCGAACTAACGACCACACGACCTACAAGCTGACTACTGGCAACTACTGAAATGAAGTGAAATGTAGATATTTTCAAAGGAAGAAAAAAACACACAAAAACAACCAACAAAACAAAAACAAAGATAAAAAAACAGAGACAAAAAAAAAAAAACAAAAGGGTTCCCTCAAAATTTTCAAAATTCATGCGTCCGTTCTTACACCGTCCGTACTGCATGCATTTGCTTAGCGCACAGGCACGCATATGTTGTGCTTGTTGTAACTGCGTCTATTTGTATGTGTGTGTGTTTGTGTGTGTGTATATTTTATTGCTGCTTCATTTTACTTTTTGCATTTTTCGTTTGCTGCTGCGGCTGCTTGCTTTTCATTTTCTTCCCAATTTTTTCATTTTCTTTTACGAATTTTTTATTTTTTGCTGTTTTTTTGTTACAAAATGTGTTTTTTGTTTCTGTATCTGTGTGTGTGGTTTGAGAGCGCGTTGCTCAATTTAATTTTGTTTGTGTGTGTGTGTGTGTGTGTTGGAGTGTGCAAAACTTTATGCGATTTATCTGTTTGTTTTGCTATGTTATTTGTTTGTCTTGTTACACATTATTATATAAGCAATATAAAAAGGACAACACGCCTGCTGTGTTTTTTTTTTTTTGGAGAGTTATTGCAAGAGTACTTAAGTGTAACGCAATGTTATTTTTTTACTAACTTTTATTTTCATGTTGCATGTTGTTCTTTTTGTTTTTTTTTTAATGAAATCTGAGCTAATTTTTAATTTTGTGTTCTTTTTTTTAAATGCCATTTTATGCTGTTACAAGCAGCAGCCATTAATTAAAATTGAAATTATTTTACGGAAACGCATAACAAACAATATTGTTTTATGATTTTGTACTTCAATTACATCGCAGTGCACAAAAATCAAATTTTAAATTTTATGCAATATGACGTATGATGGACTTTACTAATAAAATGCTTCTCTGCATAAATTTTAATATAATTTTGGAATTCAGGATGATATGCCAGACATCACCCCTTTTGCAGCTTTTATCAGAAATTTTATTAAGAATTGGAAGGTCTTCTCGGAAACAATTATGTCAGACCACCGAAAAATAACTTTTGATATTGACCTACGCACAGTTATTAACCAAACAAACAAAGAGTGTGTTACATGTTTTTCTTTTTTTTTTAAATGAAATCTGAGTTGTTTTTGAATTTTGTGTTTTTTTTTAATAACGCAATTTTATGCTGTTAGCTGGAGAAGCCATTAACTAAAATTTAAATTATTTCACAGAAACTCATAATAAACAATACTATTTGATGACTTTGGGTTCAAATTACATCGCAGTGTAGAAAAGTAGCATTTTAAATTATGTACAGCATGGCGTATGATTGACTTAATTAATCAAAATTATTTTTTGTACAGATTTCTTTTCTAATTTTTAAATTCGGGATGAAGTGCTACCTATCAACCTTTCTACACAAATTAACATAAATTTAATTAAAAATTGGAAGTTTTTCTTAGAAACATCCAAGTCAAACCATCGAGAAATAACTTTTGATATAGAGCTAGGAACAGTTATTAACCAAACATGCAGAGTGTGTGTTGTATGTTTTTTTTTTCTAAATAAAATCAAAGCTGATTTTGAATTCGGTTTTCTTTTCTTTATAATGCAATTTTATGCTGTTAGCAGCAGCAGCCATTAATTAAAATTGAAATTATTTTACAGGAATTCATAATAAACAATACTGTTTGATGACTTTGGGCGCAAATTACATCGCAGGGTAGAAAAATTACATTTTAAATTGTGTACAACATGACGTATGATGGACTTGTGCAATAAAATGCTTTTTTTGTATAGATATTGGTATTATTTTGAAAATTCGGGATGAAGTGCTAGATATCAACCTTCCTACACCATTTGACAGAAATTTTATTCAAAATTAGAAGTTATCCTTGGAATGATCCAAGTCAAATCATCGACAAATAACTTCTGATAGTTTGTGTTGCATATTGTCATATTTTGAATAAAATTTAAGATTTTTCTGATTTTTGTGTTTTTTTTTTTATAATGCCATTTTTGGCAACAGCAGCCACTAATTAAAAATGGAAATTATTTTACAAAAGATCATAATAAACAACACTGTTTAACGATTTTGCTCTTGGATAACATCGCAAAGCAGAAAAAATTATATTTTTGCTCAACATAACGGATGATTGACTTAACCAATAAAATTTTTCTCTGGGCAGATTTGGTCAATATTCACTTATTGACTTCAACACCTACACAGTTCAGACGTTTTTGAAGTGGAAGGATATGCTGACGCTGTCGCAATTCTTATTCATGGTAAATATGAAGCCACAATCACATATAGATTACAAGAGGCACTTGACGTAGTGGCTAGATGGCGCGAGTTCTCTGATCTGAAAGTTAATTCTCGAAAGACCAATACTAACATATTCACCAAAAAAAAAAAAGGAAATAGAAAATCTCTTAGAAATACATTCTTAACTTAGTAGCTATACCAGTTTCCAGTCAGATCAAATCTTTTGGAGAAGTTCTAGAAGGGAAGCATCTGAAACCTCTTTCCAAAAAATACAGTGCGCAAGGCAAAAGCAGCCAGTAAAAGGATCCCAGGCGAAAATTGGGGACTCAGTCTTAAGCTTAGGCTCAAGATGTGCAGTGTGCATAGCAAACGTCAGGCTCATTGCCACCTATGGATCACCCAGATGGTACAAAAAAGAGCAACAAAAATCGGCACAAGTCAAACTTTTTAAACTACAAAGAATGGCTTGCCTTAAAGTTACATAGCTGTGAAAAATGTTTGATATACCATCTTTACATCTGGATACAAAAAGAGAAGCGCTGATGTTTGTAGCAAAACTTATTTAACTGAGCATCAAACAGTCACTCCTAGGGATGGAACTGAATACCAACGGAGACCTTACAGTCACTTTCAAATGCAACTTTCTTCCCAACCTCCACATTACATTCCCCAGCAAGAATGTCAAAGGTACATAACGGAATTGGCGCTGGTGTATCAGGGTTCAGTGTTTCAACCAGAAGTACATACAATCGAGCTCTGTCTGAGTGAATATGATAGAAAACTTTCCAGTGGAATAAACATTTACGACGGCACTTTTAGCCTTAATCTCTTTCAAAATAAAATCCATGTTAGTTTGGGAGTGCTTTCACCTACTAATCAGGCTCGCCTCCCAAAATAAGGTTCCCCACATTTGTAAACCTGGACATAGTGGAACTGAGGGTAATGAAACTTTAGATGAGCCCGTTAAAAAAGGATCATCAACACAACTTGTTGAAAATACTCTAATCTGCGGCCCATCTTGGAATTTGATAAAATTTAACAAAAGCAATTGGCTGGACAGAAAAGTTCAATAATCATACATGCCAAGAGTTTCCAAAGGAAGAACAAAACAAATTCTTTATCTGTACAGGAAAGATATACGAACTATTACAGGTTTTTTTGCGGTACACTGCTCTGTTGAGACACATCTCTTCAAAATGGGATTTGAATCTGCAATGATGAAGAGCAAACAGCAGAACATACCTATTCTATGTCACTGTGATAGTCTAGCAAGACACAGACGACTGTGTTACTTTTACATCGATTATTCCTATACTACCTCTGTGAGACATACTGGTATTCGTAAGTTACTTAGAATCTAACATTTGGCTTATGCGGAAGTCTATACAACAGTTTTGCCACTATTTAGACTTGCAGCTTTGAAAGGCAAAGTTGTTAATTTGCAGGTAATAAATTGAAGTAAAAGGTTGTTTGCTCTTTTTCTATCATCTTCCTGGCATTAAGTTAAGTGAAAATCTAAGGATATCCGACTACAACACCCAAATAGCATTTAAAAAAGGAAAACAAGTACAATTTTAGCCTCAAAAGTGTTATGTCAAAGGTTTTACATTTCTTTCGATTATTTCGTGCTTCATATATTTTACATTTTTAAAATTTATTTTTATTTCTATTTTTTTTTTTTTTTTCAATTGCAATGACAAAATGCGGTTTTTCCTTCGATGCTATGTACTTCTATATTTATTTTCTTTGTTACTTTTATTTCTTTTGAATCAGCAAAAGAGCGCATAAGATATAGGGTTTTGTGGTATTCATGAAATGCAAAAGGAGGAAGAATACAAAAAAGAAAAAATCCCATTTAAAATTCCGCTTCAATTGAGGTCAAGTCAAATTTGGAAAAAAATTAAATGAAATAAAATAAAATATAAGTACATAAAAACAAGCAAATGCTTGTAGGTAGAGTTTTGTTGTTAAATTTTGCTTAAAGCTGCAGCAAAACAAAAAAAAACACTTAAAAGTCCTTTTGTTTATTAAAATAGCCAACGAATAGAAGTTTTGAAATCAATTTTCAAATTTACTGAGTTATTTTAGTTAACCCTGTTCTTCTTAAGTGCAGGTTAAAATCATTTCGAGGCCACTTTTTCAGTGATCAGGGTGTCTATGTAAATCAGCGCGTAGATTTATAACTTTCTCCTCCTCTGTTGCATCAAAAAATCTAATTGATTTTGAAGGTAGAGGAGTGCGGTTTATTTCACACTGTCACAAGAGAAGAACTCTATGTGTAAATTTGACGCTATTCGTGAAAAGGCACCTAAGGACTTGGTTGAAATGTATTTTGTTGTTGTTAATATTACAAAATTTGTGTTTAATTTTACCAGGCTTAAAGTCAAAATATTATATATAACTATAATTATAGTTTTGTGCACATCTACACACAAATTCCTTTCGAATGTTGTATAATTCAAAGTCGTACTTCATTTCTAACATAGTATGGAAAGATGGACAAGTTTTTGCCTTACGTATTTATACATAGAAATGCCAAACACTTGAAATATATAACCAACAAAGCCATTATATAAAATATTACAGTTTTCTTGAAACAAAGTACCACCGACAACTATCTAACAATAATATAGAACTCAAAATATGTCATTATTTAGAATATATGCACCTGTATGCATATATTTTAAGAGCATATGTATGTATGTATGTATTCTCCTTTAACTCCTTGGAGGAGCATAGGGCCAATATGAAATCTCTCCATTTGTCACGATCCCTTGCGATGACTTTGATCTCTTGCCACGATTTTCCCGATTCTTGGATTTCCTTTTCCAACGACCTTTTCCAGTTGGTTTTGGGTCTACCACGTCCTCTACTGCCTTGTGGATTCCACTCAAGGGCCTGGCGACAAACTTCGCTGTGTGGTTTCCGGAGAGTGTGACCAATCCATCCCCATTTAAAATTTTGAGGAACCATATTGGCTCCAGTTATAGGAGAATCATTCCTAACTATGCATGTTTCTTGCACCTCCAAATCCGATGTGCATGCTGCCGAGGCAGGTGGATTAACCACACTCTGTTGGGTACCACTTGGAGAGTTATTTCCCATCGTTTTTCGATCCATGCTTCATTAGTATAATCTTCTCGGCAACGCCCCACGCAGTAAGTTATAAGCTTAAAGCTTGATCCGGCAAGCGCTGCAAATATAGTGGCCAAATTCACTTTTAATTTCAGCCGCCCAATCTGGAACAGACGCTGACCTGGGAGCCGCCCACTCTGGATCAGACGCTTCAGGATTTCGACAAGATGCTTATTTTAAGGCGGCATTGACTCGCCTTGTCAGTGCCAGTTACGGGCATTGTGGGTTTTTCTTTCGAGGCGCAACGCTGTCCAACGCTAAAAAAAAAACTCATCAAACTATCTTCATTTCTGTTAATAATTTTTAAGATACCGCCTGCATGAAAAAACAGTATATTATGGAAAAATCTCTCTTTTATAGTATAAAGAATTTATTTTTGCTACTACTATTATAGTTATATGGAAGGAATCTTCAACAATATTTTCCTAGTGCTATCATTACAATACTCGACGGCATCGGAACGGAAAATGTTTTCAACTTAGTGTAAGAAACATGCTAGAAATAATTTCGTCTGCACAAGTAGGCTTTTCCCTTATTATGTAGATCAGATTCAATGGGTTCTTGTCGTTGATAATTTACTTCCAATCATTAGTTGACAAGATGTCAAAATTGTAGCTTATGCTGATGATATACTTTTATTTGTGTCTGATCGTGACTTAATGTCTCAAGTCCTTAAAAATATATATATATTTAATACCGTGGACTACGAAGTGCACGTTGAGCGTTAATGCTTAGAAAACGAATCTTATGGTTTTCACAAATAAGCATAAAATACTTAGTTTTTGACCTCCAACTCTTAACGGCGTTCGTTTGCTTTCTAAAAGAGAGCAAAATATCTGGGTCTAATATTTGATAGAAAACAGTCTTGGAAGCTTAATATGGATGTTCAACAAATTTTGGGGTCTTACTAAAAGTACGTAAGGCCTAACAAAAGTTCGCTTAGTAGGTGTCATGTTATAAATTTTTAGTAAATCAAAAAATTGCGTATTATTTGTTATAGTCTTACGACATATCATTTAAATTTTCAGAAAGATCGGTCAAAATGGAGAGAAGCAAACGTAAAATTAGTGAAACAATATCAGCAGATATTCCAGTGCCAACGCAGCAAGAGATTCGGTTTGCTCTTCTTTTTGGATTTAGACGTAAGCTCAAGCCTGTGGAAATATTTAATGAATGCCAAATAGCATTTAAAGTTAATGTGCCACCCCTTGTGGCTGCTTCAAAATGGTTCCGAAGATTCCAGACCGGTTAATTTTTCTGTGGAAGACGAACCTCGAGAAGACCGCCCAAAATCTTTGACTAATTATGCAAGTGTATCGCTGGTGAAGTCTAAAATTAACGAATATCCAAGATTGACCCAGAAAATCATTGCTGACAAACTAGGCTTGAATGCCATGTCTGTATCTCGAAAATTAAAAAATGTTCTTGGATATACGAAGAAATCAGCACGATGGGTTCTTAGAATTTTAAATGATGCTCAAAAAGAGGCACGTGTGCGTTTTACTAAGTATTTTCTTGAAAAATTCAAAAACGGAGTGTCTAAAACTTTCAAAAAAATAGTAGCAAATGATAAAGCATGGTTTTAGAAGAACGACCCTGAAACCAAACAACCATTCATGGTATGGAACCCAGAAAGTGCAAGTCCTCCGGTTAAATTAATGCAAACAAAAGTCAGCAGCAAAAGTTATGATGTCAGTTTACTTCACCAGAGAGAAAGTTGTAGCTGCTATTCATTTGGAAAAAAGTCAGACAGTTACTGCTAAATGATATAATGAAATCTGTTTACCAGAAGTTTTCCAAAATTTATTGGGAAAACGACAAAAGTTGGAGCTATGCCGCTACTTTCTACATCAGGATAATGCGCCAGCGCACACTGCTGAAAAAACAACCAATTTTATTGCGCTTTCAGGCATCGAAGACATTTGTTCATCACCTTATTCCCCAGGTCTAGCCTAGCGCCTTGTCACTTCTGGTTGTTTCCAAAAATAAGAAAAAATTCTAGAGGGAGAGTCTTCAACAGCAATGAGGAGATAATAAATGCGGTTAATGATGAAATTGTAAAACTGCAAAAAGCCAATTTTGAAGACTTGTTTTGCATGATGGATTCATCGACTTCAAAAATGTATCAAAATAAATAGCGATTACGTTGAAAATACGCAAATAGATGAAGAATAAAGCAATAAATTTAAAAAATCTTTAATCCAGTTTTTTCAATTCTACTAAGCGAACTTTTGTTAGGCTCTTCGTAGTTTGGTAATGTATAAGGCTATCAGTACCTGGAGACCGATCCCTGCTCGGTCAACAATCTTATCTTATCATTTTAGTCGATGTTTTTATTCATAGCTATTTTTTTCAATGAAATTCGTACCTTTTCACCTCCAAAGCTTTCAAAATGATAAATTAACCGATGAGAAAAATAATAAGAAAAAACTCGGAAAATATCGAATGGTATAGAAAAATATCAAGAACTCCAAATTTTTTAAGAGAATTAGAATGACCTAAAATAAATAAATGGGATATGCCACGCACCCAAAATATTTCGCCTCTTGTATGGGGGCTGAAATATCTTACCATCATGCCTCGGAAAGTTCATTAAATTTTTTTTTGTGCATGAGTTATTAACTAAAATTTTTATTTTGGTAAAAAGTGGGCCTTACCATTATTGAACAAAGCCCACTTTTCGTTATGCTTTAGATACTTGTAATCCAGGTCCGCATACCAAATTTCATCAAAATATGTTGTACCATTTGCGAGAAATAGCATTTAATTTGTTTTACTTGTATGGGAGGTTCCACGCGCACCGGTGATATTTTGCCCACTTTCAGGTCGTAGGTGCCTAATAAAAAGTAGATTCCCTATAGTTAAATTCAGAAAGATTGCTTTAGTAGTTTTCTTTTTATAGCGTATTATATTTTTGTGTGCGGTGCCACGCCCTCCAACGAGTTTTCCTAATATAACAGCACATCACATATTGATACTTCTTTTCAGGGGTAAAATCTTTGAAATTTTCATTAAAATTGTTGAAGTCGTTTTCGAGTAATATTGAATCAAAATTTTCAATGGTTAAAAAAGGGGCGTGGCACTTCTTCGATCCCGCCCACTTTTCGGTTATTACAAGGCATTGATATGTAGTACCTACATACCAAATTTCATAAAAATATCTTGTAACATTTGCGAGAAATAGCATTTAACGTATTTTGCTTGTATGGGAGGTTCCACGCGCAATGGCGACATTTCGCCCACTTTCAAATCAGAGATGCCCTATTGCAATTAGGCTCCTCACAGTTAATTTCAGAATGTTTGCTTCATTAGTTTTCTTTTTATACCGTTTTATATTTTTGTGGGCGGTGCCACGCCCTTCACCGAGTTTTCCCAATATAACGGCATATAACATATTAATACTTGTTTGCAGGGGTAACTTCTCCTAAATTTTCATTAAAATTGTTGGAGTCGTTTTCGAGTAATATTGGATCAAAATTTTCAAAGGCTAAAAAGTGGGCGTGGCACTTCTTCGATCCCGCCCATTTTTTGTCCGTTATGAGGTATTATTAACCCGTACGCGCTCACCAAATTTCATCCAAATACCTTGTATGGTTTACGAGTTATTACTTAATCAAATTTAAAATTTAAGGCTGTGCCACGCCCTCTGGTGAGCATTTACAAAGTTCAAACTTAGCTCATTCTTCATTGTATGCTAATATCTAACACTACTCCAAGTTTCATTAAAATCGCTGTAGCCGTTTTCGAGAAAAAATTTTGGCACAGAAATAAGTACAAAGAAACATACAATTTTATCTCGTATAAGAAGAGAAGATTAGACCAATGGTGAAAAACCTTAAGCAAGCAAACCATTTAAGCAATCTTATCAAAATTCAAAAAACGGCAATAATAGGAGCTTAGAAAGCTGTTAAAATTGTGCTTTCTGCAGCTCTTGACGCTTTGTTTCATTAAAAGTCTCTTAATATTTACGTTAAAGGGGGTGGGACAAAAAAAACGTTATCAAATTGAAGGAATCTGGCTTCTAGATGTCGGAACCTTATGGCTATTTTAGTGTTTTTGCAAAATTCTTTGGCTGCGATATTAATAATAGAACTGATTATATTCGCAACCTATGTTCAACTGAAGACACCAGAAAAAGTGGTTGAACTTCGATTCTGAATTCCAAAGGAATATACACTTATGGCCCAAAAATTGAGTCTGGTGCAAATGCAGGGTTTTTTGCAGTTATTCGCAGCGGAAATTCTAGCTGTCTGGAAGACATGTCAAATTATTAGGCCCAAAATTAATAATCTTAGTGACATATTTGTCATTTAGGTTGATAGTCAGTCAGCCATTAAGGCCCTTGAAGACCATTGTATTAAAACTATGCTGTCAAAATTTGGCATTACATCTTGCGCGCGATCTTTAACGCTTTACAGAGGGTAGCCACCCGAGGAAGCGTAACAAAGCGTTGCAAAGGTTTTTATTGTTTTTTTTATAGAGAGCGAATACCCCTTTGCTAGTAATTCGAACTCAAGCAGCATTCGCTTTGTTTTCAATTCCAAGTACTATATAACTTTAAAGGTGATTACATGGAATGAAAATCTTTATGAGAATTCCAAACAGAAACTTTATTAAAATAAAACAAATTTCTACACACACACAATCAATAGAAAGCACAAATTTTACTTAAATAACACAAAGAAAGAGCATTGAAGTCAAAAGCGCACTTAAGTATGCAACGAATTTTTGGAGAACATTGCAGCAGACAGTAAGTTGTTTCAAATGTAAAGTTAACAACTACAAAAACTATAATAAAAGAAATACAAAGTTCACGAAAAGTGATGCAATGAACAGATAGAGGAAAGAGAAAAGAATGGCTTCGCAAAGAATGCGCCAAATTTAGAATTTAAAATGATGAAGCAACGTAAAATACATTAAGATTTTATCTATTCAATGGCGTGTCTTGAATTCAAGTTGGTGGTGGTGCTGCTGCTGCTTAGAATGCAATGTCGGCGGCGGTGCACTTTTCCTTTGACAAAGTTTCTTTTTCACGCCATTAAGCTGCTGCTGAATAATAAAATCAATAAAGTGATTTTATATTTTCAAATAAAATTTAATTTAAAAGATACTTTCTTGCTTGAAGTATTGAATTTTCATTTCTTCAGTTTCGGATTTGCTCTCTTTCAAACACTTAAAGAAATGCAAAATTTAAGCAAGAAAAACAGAAAATTTCTACACTTTCCCAACAGTTGAAGCTCGGAAATGTGCATATGAATTTATTTTTAAAATGCAGACATTTTTGCAATTCAAGACATTTTCGCAGACACGTTCATTTATTCACACATATATACATGCACACATATATGCAAATGCCATTTGCTAACAGCAAATGAATGTGTGTGATATATGTAATCAGTGCCTTGAAAAATTTGCCAAGACATTTGCAGCATTTTTCTAACTCGAAGCAGCAGCTGCAGCTGCAATGGGTCTGAATGAAGAAAATGTGTGTGTGTAGATTTTGGATGATGATGTAGCATTGGCTGTTGGCTGGGGTATGATTTGCAAGTTTATTTTGATTCATTTGCATATTTCGTCATTCATGGCGTTAATATTTTTGGACAGCCAACATAAATTGCGTTTTGCTTTGATTTTTCCAGTTTGTATTAGACATATATGATGATAGAGTTGGAAAAAGATTGGGGTTTTTAATTGAATCGGTCGTTTCTGCAATTAAGTGCATACGCCAAAACTACAAATTATCTGAATGCCAAGGTAAGAGGAGAAAATAACTTGCACGAGACTGACAGGGCTTGTCACCTGAACCTAAAAGCAGGAGCTTTTCTTCAAAGAACGAATTATTAAACATGTAACTAAGCAACAAAAGTTCATTCAGTCAATATTACATGTTGAATATTTCAGCATTAACAAATGCACAGAGGTAGTTTTCAGAATGTACAAGTTTAAATGAGCATTAATATTGAATTAGTTTGAAGTCTTTTGCAAAAACTCGACTGAAAACTGGCAATATCAACAAATATTTCGATAGTGATTTGTGTAATATACATGGATGGATTCGATGGATTTTGTAAGCACGATGCTCAGGAACAAATAGTTTTTGATCTTCTAGAATATTGAAAATTATGAAAAAAGAAATTGTATGATACAAAGTGCTAAGATGTAATATCACTTTCGAGTAGCACCCATATAAAACTTTATTTTATTTTATTTTACAATTTTGTATCCGTGTAATCGACAACTTGATAAGTTATCGGAAGGAATAAGTGGCAGAAACCTTTATGTTCCTGCAAACAAAATTACGAGAAAACGAGACTTATTTGCGCCTGTTTTATGTTCAGGAAAAATCCAAATACCAAAATAGTATCTGATCATATTCTTGAAATATTGCAAAAATACATTATCCACATAAAAAACTGAAAAAAAAAAAATTCAACATAAATAATAATTTAAAATTTTCGATGAGTTTTATAATGCTGAACTCAAATCCGGCCTCGGAATTACTTAATTTTATATGGTTTTTTGAGATATTTTAAGCTAAAAAGCAAAAAAAAACAGCTGTCCAAAACTTTTATTTCGAAATATTGTATGGTGATACAATGAAAAAAATTAATTTTTGCACTTTTTGATTTGTCTAGGTTTGGATATCTACAAAAAAATAAAAACATTGACATAGTTCGTACTAGGCCTCAAAGAAAATCATTACGAATTTTAAATACAATATCAGATTTTACGGACAAACGTTCTGTTTTCTTGTTCCAAAATAGCAAGAATCGGTGTTTTATGCTTGTTTGGTTAGGATTTCTCAAAAATCATACGAGATAAAGCAATTTTGAGGCTAAATTCAAATTTAGCATTGCAAAACACATCGCGGCTTGTGTTTTTTTTTTTTTTTTTTTTGGTTTTATATTGAAAATATATTTGTAATGCAGAGAAAAAGGTGCTGTATGTATAAAAAAGTATATAAGTCTGTTCTTGATTAGCGTCACCTCCGATCTGACTGGCTGGGTGTCTGTGTGTGGAAATATTTTTCACGGGAAAACTGAGAAAGATTATTCAATGAAAATTGACAAACTGCCTTCGTCAACAAGGCTAGATCGTGGAATTGAAAATGAGAGAAGTCAGTCGACGAACACGCCTATCGGCCATACAAAATATATTTTCAAAACACAATCAAAATACTTAGGAACAATAAGGATAGTGAGTATAAACTCTGAGTGAAGAGTGAAGGAGTGAAGTTATCGTAAAAGACTGCAATCGCTTCACCTTAGCCTAACGATCACTTAAAAGATAAAGGAAGGAAGAAATGTTCACAAAATTCACATTAGTTTTTCCTTTATAACATTTCTTTTGAATACACTATACCATTTTTTCTACCATGCAAAATTTCGACAAAATCAACAAAAAACAAATTCCCAACATTGCCGGCAGAGGGAAAAAATAGTCATCGACCCCCATTATTTCTTCCAGTATACAGCTTATAACTTTTTTCGCTCCTTAAGGGGACTCCCATATAAAATTTAGATAAAAGTACCAAAAAAGTTTGTAGTTCCCGGGAGATGGAAAAAATGTTCACCGACCCCCAATATTATTTCCTCCTCAACATTTTTCTCGAACATATTGCATATTTTTTCCACCACCTAAAGTCCCCCTCACGCAAAATTTACATAAATACATCAATTTGGTATGGTAGCCTTCTTAAGAGGCGGAAAAATGGGGGTAGTGTTTTTGAGATAATAATCACGTGAAAATTTTTTCTCTTTTCCAGAACCAAAGAAGTTTTAAGTACACTTTCTCCTATTTTTTTTTTTTTTTGTTGTGTTAATTAAAATATGTAAAAGATCATATCAGTTGCCCTTTCCAAAAGAAGTCTTAAAATTTGTCAAATACGAGACCATTAGAGTTTTCTTTTAAAAATCGAAGACTATAATTACCCAGGCACTCAATGGAAAAAAAATAGAAAGTTGTATGAAAACAATACTAGTATATGCAGCCTTATGAACTTCTCGACTCTTAATTGCACTACATCTTCAGAATTTTCGGTAGTCCTGCATGATTTCGAGTTATTCTTGCTTGAAATTGGAGAAAACGCTGTTTTCGAGCTCATGGCGTAACTACAAGGAAAGTGAAATTTTTTTTTTAATGGCATTCTTCCTTATCGTATTATTTTTCCGAACTTTTCAAATGGGATTATAAATTTTTGAGCTAAGATCCTTTGAAGAGAAGATATTTCAGCTCCCATACAAAGGAGGAAATTATAAAAAATACTTAAAAGTTAAAATTTACTAAGGGGATTGAAATGTATAAGTGTAAATAAAATTGGGCGATGGTACGCACCAAAAATATTTTGACCTTTCTATGTGGCTTAAATACGCTCTTTTTAAAGTAAACACAGTTCCTAAAGCTTTCAGCTAGTTTAAGCAAGCCAAACTTCTTAAGTTAAATGTTGCTTGCTCGGGTAGTAACACCCTATAAATATTTACTTGCTGTTGCCTTGCAGATTAATTTTATCATTATAAAATATCATCAAGCAGTTCATTTAAAAATTCACTTAACGCTTACTGTTGTGTTTTAAAAAAAAGTGAAAAATTAAAAAGTATTTCTTCTTCCTGACAGCACTTTTCAACACTTTTTTGTTATTATTTTATTATTTTTATTTTAATTGTGATATTTAGTGTAAAAAAATATGTAAATTATGGATGTAGGTCACATCATCAGATTACGCATACGTCATGTTGAGTGAAAATCATTTCACCGCTGCAAATGTGAGAGGTAGATTGTCATATCTTGATGCATTGTTTTTTTTTTTTTTTTTTTTTTGAAACAATTAAACCACAACCACGCGGCAACCGCACAAACACATACAAATCGACAATGCAATATGAAATGTATATGACAGTGGCATTATTTGCTACTCCCTTTTAAAAACAGGAAAGAAAAGCAGGAAAAATAATGCACTTTCAACACAACCGCAGCAGATTTTGTTGAACCCAGTGTAATGCCATGGCAAACACGCGCACGCTGCACTTTTAGGGCACTGTTACCAACTACAACAACAACAAAAATTTGTCGCATTAATTTACTTTGATGAAAATGAATTATTACTATCATTTACTTCAATAAATTTTGCATATTTCATTGAATTTACAATTTTAATTGATTTTTCTTTTTTTGTTCACATAACGGCAGTTAATTAGTAAATTTTTCATTTAAATTTTCACTGTTTTTTTCTTCTGCTTCTTCTTCTTTGTATTTTCTAAGCTACCACAGCAGCAGTCAGCAGATGGCGCTGACTACTGCCCTGCGTCATGTTTTACTACTAAAGCCAACTCTTTTGCTGCGCTCACTGCTGAGCACTGCGCTGCTGCTCAACAACTGCATACGGCGTTGACAGCAAACGAAGAAGAAAAGTTACAACGCAACGAAAAAAACCATCGAAACTCAACATAAAAAACGAACGAAAGAACGAATAGCACGAGCCGCTGCACGACAAAACGAATGCACGATGCACGGCGAGAGTCAACGATTAAACGCAGCACGTAAAATTAAAGCAGGAAACGTCGCACGAAAAAAACAAAAACAAAAATACAACGTAACGTTAATTTGAAAACAAAAACTGCAACGCACACCAAACGGCAGGCACAAACACACACACATACATACGCACACAATGAGAGAGAGCGTAGCAAAAACAAAACAACAAAAGAAGAGAGCGTTTTACATGTAAAGATAGTGCACGTTGCGGCATTTAAAGTTTAAATAAAAGTAAATTCAAAATTTTGAGCACTGCACTGACTTACTGAGAAAGACAGAGAGAGAAGCTTTAAATTGCGCTCTTGATTGGCAAAGACTTTTAGCATTGCTGAAACACCCTGTGAAGCAACAGTAAGCTTAAATTGCGAGGAATAGAGAGAATACTTTTCTTTGAAATGAAGTGCCGACTTTGCGATTTAACCTTAATAAGGTCTTCGATACAAATTTAATATTTTTTTTCGAATAATATCACTAGTTTACAGTAGATGGGGTCTAAATTTAGATTCATCCCGAAACTGACTTGGAAGTAAGAAGAACTCTTAAGAACGAAATCAGCATAATTTTTTTTTTATTCCGAGAAAAACTAATGCAGTGCTTTGACTCTACTGAAGGCCCTTATTGGCTAAAAAAAACATGTCATAACTTTTTGTTCCCTACACCCAGGGTGTATTCACTTTGTCCTACCGTTTGTAACGCAGAGAAGGAGGAGTGGCAGATATGAAAAAGTATATACATTTTTTGAGAAAACTGAATAAGATAATTCAATGAAGTTTGATACTCTGCCTCCGTCATCAAATTTAGCTCAAAGGATTGAAAATTAACGAAATTGGTCAACGGACACGCCTACCGCCCATAAAAAAAATACAGTCAAAATGCAACTTTAGGAGAATTTTTACGAGAATGCAACCAAAATACACATAAATAAGGATTGCCCCAGAAAAATTTGAGATTATGATTTCCTTGATGATCGTGCAGGTCGAAATATGGATGCTATTTTTAACATATAACATGGCAATTACAAAAATATACAACACTTGGGAAACATACTTCAAGTGATAAAGATGTCTAGCAATCAAGAAAAAAAGCCCAAACTCATTTTGTACACTTACCTGCAAAAACCAGAATTAAAATATTCAGCCATAGCTCAAAAAACAGGTACATCAAAAACCACTGTTCAAAGAGTTATTTCGAATTAAAAAAAGGGTCAACTTATTACGCAGAAAAAGGGTTTTGGGTAGAAAAGCCAGTATAGACCCACAGTTGGTGAAAAAGGTGAAGCGCCTTTTTAAGCAGAATCCTAACACTTAAAAACGAGATATGGCTGCCAGAGCAGGAACTTCAAAATCTTCTATAAACAGACTAAAGAAAAAATTTAAACTAAATACCTACAGAGTTCAAAAAGTACAAGACCGTTCTTGTGAAAAGCAGTTAGAGGCTCAAAAGCGAGCTCGAAAGTTATATGTCAATTACCTGACTAAATTTGACTGCTGCGTAATGGACGATGAAACATATATTAAGGCAGATTTTAAACAGCTATCAGGACACGAATTTTATACCTATTCGGAGAAGGGGCAGGTACATAGCAAATTTAAAGAGAAGAAAATGCACTTGCGGTCTGAGAAGCAGTTTTTTGTAACGCAGGGCACAATTTACTCGAAAATTTATATTGATGAATGCCTTTAAAAACATCTTTTGCCATTTATTCGTGAACATGGGGTTACTGTAATGTTTTGGCCTGATTTAGCGACCTCTCACTTCTCTAGAGCCATCATAGAATGGTACAATAGCAGTAATGTAAATATTGTTCCCAAAAATGCAAATCCACCTAACTGCCCAGAGCTTCGACCTATTGAGAGATATTGGGCTCTAATGAAATCAGATCTTTGGAAGAGTAAAAGTACTGAAAAAATTTTAACAGATTTCAAAAATAAGTGGCGAAGGTACAAAACTTAATGAAGAGTCATAAGAAAAAAGTAAAATATTTTTATAAGGTAAAATAAATATCTGTTAATAGTGTAAGGTTATTTATGTTTGTTATACTACTCATTAATAAATAAAAAAACCATATTAAAAAAAGTATAAAATTTTTCTGGGGCAGTTCTTACTAGGAATGATTGGCGCAAGCTTTGAGACAAGAGGCACCTCCAATATAAGAAAAAGTTTCAAAATGCTATACTGAAAGAGTTTTTTGAGATAATTCAACTTTATTTCACCCAAACGCTAAAGGCTATAAATTGAACACTCAGTGCAAAAACTGGGTGAACTCGGGAAAGAAGGCGTGGCACTTCCCATTTAGGAAAATGTTTCAAAATGCCATACTGAAAGTGTTTTTTGAGATAACCCAACCAAATTTCACCCAAACCCTAAGGGCTATAAATGTTAGCTCTGAGCAAAAACTGGGTGAACTCGGAGATGAGGGCGTCGCACCTTCCATATAAGCAAAATTTTCGAAATACTGCAGTGTAGGGTATTTAATGTTTGGCCAGGCCAAAGGTAACACCCTTGCTAGTTTTTCAATACAAAATGGTTACAGAAGCATGCTTTAGAAACATAACAAAATTTTGGCATTTAAAAATGACAAATTTTCTTTTTGGTATCGATAATATTCTCGTTCCAAAATCATTTTTTATGTTTTTGAATAACGCGATCGGAAAAACGATTTTTTACTCAAAAGCAAAGTATCTAACGAAAAATTCTATGAGGATGAGTCTCTAAAAAATATACCATTCAATGTCCCAGGGTTCAAGACCATGTTTAAATTTAATATTTGATATTTTAACCAGAGTTTCTATACGAATTGCTTGGAAAAATAATGAATTTTTAGTATGTAAACATGTTATTATAACATAAAGTGTTTAAAAGTCACTCTCCGTCCTGTACCTAACCGCTTCTTAGTGCACTTAATTTGCCCATTCCGCATATAACCTTTTTGTCTAAATAAAACTTATACCACAATGGTTGCATATATATACTTCAGCTGCTTTTTTTCTGGGTTAACTCTTCGAAAAAGTTGTTTTATATAGAATTGACAACCATGGAGGGTGGTTCCTCAATTTTGAATATCTCCGCACAGTTTTTCTTATTCTAACTGTAAATTTTTTTAGATATTGAGTAGAGTAAATAGAAAACTGAAAGTGAAAAGAAAGAGAAGATTCAGTGTATTTTCAGCTCAGTCAGTTTTGGTTTTTTGACAATTAGTGTTTCAGTGATTTATTTTTTTTTTTTTTAAAAAAAAGTTTAAAAATTTTGTGCATCATTATCCTCGTAAGTTTTTATATTACTAAACACATTACTTTATCTCTATTGAATTAAATCAATAAACAACTAGTGGAGCTATAAACCAGTTTCAACTTTTTAAGAAAACATTGCTACTCTCATTAAGATTTTATTGTTTTTGCAAAATTTTATCATTCTCCGTTTAGTCATTCTCCCCAGAATTCTACACCTAGTTTTTTTTTGTTAGTTTTTCTTTAACCATTAATAAAAAAAATAAAAATTAAACTTAGTCTTCACAAATACAACATAAATTTTTAGGGTTGCCACTTGGCTCTTTTTGAAAAACTGATATAATTCTTTCTTATTTGATGTGATTGAAGTTTTTGGTTTCAGAAACGTTCAGTTTAATAACTTTTTTAAAATGCTACAAAACTTTCAGTGTTGCCACCCGGATTTTTTTGTAAGATTAACTTAAACCATTTATTTAAGAAAAAAATTTAAATTTAGTCTTAAGAAACTTACATAAACACATAAAGTTTTTAAAAATCCAACATAAATTTCTAGGGTTGCCACCTGGTTATTTTCGAAAATCTTATTTTAATTCTTATGTTTTTTGAGTAAGTTGAAATTTTTGGTTTGAAAACCTTTTCAAAACCTTTCAGAACTTTTCTGAAATTGAACAAAAATTTTCAGGGTTGCCACTTTTTTTTTACTAAGTTTTGCTTAAACCAAATATTTTTTTGATGAGTTTTTAACGATTTAAGAGTCGATCAATTTTTAACGATATAAACTATTATTTTTTAGTGTGTAATTACAATGGCGAACGTAAAAAAAGTAAGATTTAAAATATGGTTTTTAAAACAACCATCTGGCAACCCTAAAAATATATGCTGGTTTTTTCAAAAGTCCGTTTAAGCGTTTTAAGACTAAATTTTTTTTTTTATTTTTTAAATACATCGTTTAAGCTAAATTTCAAAAAAAAAACATACGGCAACCCTAAAAGTTTATGTTAATTTATTAAAAATGTTCCAGAAGTTAAAGTCATCAAGTAATAAAAAAATAAAAAATGATAGGTGGGGACAGAAAAAAGGCGTTTTTTGGTACATTATACGGAGACTTACCCATATAACTAATTTTTGATTCACCCACTTGCTCCTATTTGTATTGGACTTGTTGATTTCTTCTTTCGAAAATTGGATTTTAATGGGCTAAAGCAATTCTTCGTAAAATTTCAGCGTAACCTTTTCTTAAGTTTTAGATATTTTTATTTTTGCTGATCCCAAGTACAATGTGGCATCTTTAGATCATATCAAAATTACAAAGCTAGAGAGCCATATCCCTCTGAATCCCAATTAAACTTGTCTCTTTAAAATGCAAAGTTTTTTGAATTAAGGACTCTTATGTTTAGGTTTTTTCTTAATAATCATCTAAAGTCTTTTTGATTTTCATTATTACTCTCGTACATCTTAAAAATTTCATTTATATATATTTTTTTCTTCATTTTGTTTAACTTTAAGCGCAAAATTGCATTTGTGTGCGTCATTTGTTGAATTTAATTTCTTAAGTACACTTTTAACATTTCTCACTTTAACATCAAATTGCTATTTCCCTCTCTAAGCGTTAGAGCGCGTGGCGTGTAAAAAAATGTTGCCTTTGGTTGCATGTCAATTGTTTGTTGCCACTGCTAACCCAGTTTTTTTTACCTTTAATCTGTACATTTTGCTTTTAAGCTCAAAAACACATTCATATCTATTTACATCACACACACACACACATACATATATAAATACAAGCACACACATATAATATGTGAGTAAGTTCTGCTTTAGAAATGTTAGCGCGCGACTGTTTGAAATTTTCATTTTACTCAATTTGAAACCCATGATATGCACCCGGCAACCCTCTTGCCAACAATATTTGGTAACAAAAAAACATTTTAAGTGCATGTCGTTGTTTCGGCTTATGTTAATCTACTGGGTTTGGCCGGTTTTTGTTGCCGTTGTTGGTTACAAACGAATAGCCGCCAGCAAAGTCAATGGCAAAAACGGTGAGAGCTTTAAATGGGATTGTCAAGTACCAAAAAAGCTGGCTACATAACACACATATAAATAATGTTTAATGTTGTGTGGCGCATACACAAAAGTAAAACGTAAGTAAAGATTAACAATTTACTATTTATATCTACTGCTTCTACATAGCATGACGTATGAGTGTAATGAAATTAAGCAGAAGATATTTTTTCTTCTCATTTAATATCGTGATAAATTTTTAAACTAAACATTTTCTTTTTTCTGAAATTAAAGAAAATAAAATTGTATTTAATTGCTCATACGTCATGTTGCACTCGAGTGTATATAATTCAGTTATTAGATTTTCTTTTGACTTTTGTTTATTTTTGCGCTCTATTTCAAACAAAATGCTTGCAAATGGAATTTGCTTCGAAAAAGCTCAATCGCTCTCTTTGTCCATCTCTTTCTCGCTCTCTTTCTCGCTCTCTTTCTCTCTTGCAAATTTGGCAAGGGCATGCGTTTTCAATTTCAAGGAAGCATTTCAACACGTGACGACAACAATAATTGCATGGAAAGAAAGCTTTTTGATTCTTGCCAACTTAGCAAAAGATATTTCGAAATAAAGCGCTAAGTTAAGTGCAAATTGGAAAGAGTAAATGCCTAGAAAGAGAATGTTCTTTAATTCAGAAGGCCACGTGGTGTTATAGAAGAGAGAGCGAGAGGTTAAAACTGCAACTTGAAGTTTTTTAAAAAAATTTTTCTTTGATATAATCACACAAAAACAAGTGAACTCTTGAGAATTTTATAATTTTGACCTGAAAAAAGAATCAAAATATTGAGAGAAAAACACAGATTTTAAGAGAGAGAATTCTGAAAACTGAAAAAAAGATTAGTAACAGTTAGAAATACCATACACTTTTGAAACAAACCTGTAAGATCAATTCTTATTTCCTCAGTTTCAGAAAAAGACTATTACTTAGTGTCCTAGATAATAAAAACAACTCAGCACAGACGGTGTCGAAAACTAAGTTTAAATAAAAGTTTACATAACCCCATTTTATTTTAAGCAAAAACTACATAACAAAACTACTTTTAAAATCTTTTGCTCACAATTTTTTAAAAAGAGGTCGAAAAACGGGACACTTGGAAAAAAAACACAAGAGACTACGTATATAACGAAAATAGTTGTTTTCGATGTTGCGGTCGATGTTGAGTCCGAATCCGGTCTCGGAAAAGAAGAAAAGAGCATAACAGTTTAATGCTTCCTCTGTATGTCCTCTATTTATCCTCAAAAATCGTGTTTTTGAACTTTTAGGACAGAATATCACAAAAACCATACATGATAGATCAATTCCAAGATTAGATTCACCTCCGAAACCTTCATTGAAAATTACTATTTTTGTTTTGGTTTGTTTTTGTTTTTTTTTTTTTCAATGAACCGTTTCTCGACCTCTTTTCAAAAAAGTGGTAAAAAAAGACTTTATACATAGTTTTATTTAGTAGTTCTTGCTCAAAAGAAAGCACATATGGTCAAAATCACAAAAAAGTAAACCTGGGAAATTTTTTTTTTTTCAAGATTTTTAAAATTTTTTTTGCATGCGTCGAAAGATCATGTTTTGTACTATATAGTGTTAGGAGACATTTTTATGTAGGTATGTGGAATAAAGTGGCACTTCTATTGGTTTTTCCAAGTGAACAAAATATAAAAAAAAAAATAGAAAAAATTCAGAGCTCTGGAAAAATGGTAAGAACTGCTAAATTCAATTCACTTAGTGTTTTATTGTAGCTAGTTATGTAAAATAATACCATTGTATAAATAAAAATATAATAAAATGCAAAAAAAAATGTTTTGGTAAGCCGATTTTAAGGGAATGAAAACAGCCGCAATTTAAAGGTAACGTGGCAGATGCAAAAAAGGAAAAATTTTTTAATGGCGCTTTAACCGCGATCTTATTTAACGGCAATTTCATTTCTGACGAACAGACTATGGATACATCCTGACTACACTTAAGTTTTAGCAATTTTTAGAAGCCTTTTTTCTCTGAAAGACCATAATATATGTGTAACGTGACAGAGATTTGTCACTGTACACACAATCGCCTCACCCAGGCTGAAATGAATAAAGGTTACACCGAAAAGCTCAAAAAAGTTGTAACATTTGAGCAATACAAGAAGAAAATTGCCGCTGCCATGCGATGGTATAACTTAATGAGTGAAAAAGTGGGCGTGGCACTTATTTAGTTTCACGTTTTTTCCACCCAACGTATGGTATTTATGTTCGCCATCATTCCATTAATTTTCATCAAAATTGCTTGCATAGTTTGTGAGATATGTATTAAACTCTAAAACCATGAAATCATTAATCCTTTGTATGGCGTTGAAAAAACCCTTTTTTTTAATGGCCTATATCTCGTAAAAAAGTAATACAATCTAAAAATAGTGTCAGTATGGCTTCTTGTGAATACAGTTGGCTATCCAAATCCATTAAAAAAATCAATGATACCCTTTTCTGATTTTGAAATGTAGCTTTAAATAGAACCCAAAACAGTGATTTTTTCATTTTTAAGCAAGGATAACTCAGGATACAGACGTGATAAAAAAAACCAAACTCAGATTCGTAATAAGCAGATCTAAGCCCATCATAAACCTCTGTAAAAAAACTAGGACAGAAAATCATGGTAGGCCTGGATGGGGTGTAGGAGATTTAAAAAAAACGGACCATCGCAGATTCTGGCATCATCCTATTTTTAGTAACTTGGAGTCCTTCCAATAAGAATCTAGGCTCAGATTGCGGTTCTCATATTTTTTATACTCAAGTCCGTCAGCGCCTAACCTAATGAGAAACTTGGGTAAAATGAAGCTTAAGGGAGGTTTAGCGAAGTAGGCATACATGATTTAATGATCTTTTTCATTCTGTTTGTTGTTACGAACATTTACAAGGGTATGAATAAATTTTTTTATACAATTTTTCAGACGGTGTAGCGTGACAGATTTTGTATGTCACGTAGCAGAGACAATGTTTTTGCTCTTTAATTTTTTCCACATAAGCTTAACAGACCATCATGAATGCAGTTCTCTTTATTCATCTTTCATTTCTAACGCATAAAAATTTGTGACCGATCAGTTGGGCAGAAGCGCAGAATTTTCGATGAATGTATGTGTACCTCAAAAATGACTTCCAAATTTGTGTCACATGGCAGAGAAGTTTGACTGCTAATAACACGAAAACCACACAGTTTATAATAATTCTTTGTTCGAAGGAAATGTGTATCTCAAGAAGCTTAATAATATCAAATTCTTAAATCATGAACATTTCTCTTATTTAACATAGATATGACCAAAAAACAGCGTACGAATGTCACGTGGCAGATTTTGAGATTTACCATATGCAATAAAAAAATTAGGTTATGTAAAATTTTATTTTAAATGAGTTTTCGACACCGTGCACACCGTGCAAGATGCAACTTATTATCAGCCTAAAATGTAAAGATTTTCTGAGTATGCAATATTTTTCTACAGCCTCTCTTGCCCAAATTCATCTAGTTTTCATTCTAAGGTTGATTCGACTATTTCAAGAGTCTGTACGAAATTAAGTTGCATTATCTCAAATAACTTGACGATTGAGATATCGATATGTTTGTATGAAAAAGAGCTTTCACAAATTGCTGCGACACTCAAAACTCCAAATGGAAGCTTCAGTATGGCGGGCGAAAAAAAGCAAGTGTAAGGCAAAAAAGGCTTTAAAAAAAAAATACGCAACCTTTTTGGTCGACTTTTGGCTCAAATCGAACCTGAAGGATACCCTTTAATAGCTTGTGTGATTGGCTAACAAAGTCCAATATGGCGAATTTTTTAAAGAAATAAACTAACTTGTACCAAATTTCATACATGGGGGTTCTTTGGGTTGCTGATTATGAATTCGGGAACGGCTTTTCAAAATTCATGATGGCGGACAATATTTTCAAAAATTAACCGATAATCTTGACATTTGGTATATGGAAGTTTTTGGGGATCCGGGGTAAGATTTACAAAATTCAAGATGGCGGACCCAATATGGAGGACAAAATTTTCAAAAATCCACCGTCCATCATCTTGGATCCGTCATATTGAATTTTGTAAATATGACCCCGGATTTGTTTTCACCGATCACAAAAACCCCCATATACCAAATTTAAGAAAATCGGTTTATTTTTTTTAATCTAAAAAAAAAAGTTCATCTTATTGAATTTTTGACCACCATATATTTTTTTCTGGAGGCGTTTCGGTTAACGTGAAACGCCACATATATATTTTCCACACCTGCCAAGCCTCCTTCTCTGCATTACAAACAAAAGGAAAAAGTTAATAAGCCCTAGGTGTTGTGTTTAAAAATATCAAATTTCAGGGATCTTGATCGTGCATATCTTCCGAAAATGATCAGAATATAGTACGTAAGTGGAATTAAAAAAAAAACTGAGTTTTGAATGTTGACTAAAAATTCAAAAAGTTGTTTAGTAAAATATTGTATAAAAAACCTGAAAACAAAATGGAAATCTATATATGCTGATACAATATATTTATAAATTCAGAGACCTTACCAATATTCAATGTGAAGCTTCAGTATTACTCAGAAGATTATATTGTTGTAAAAAAGTTTTATTTTAATACATACCTGTAAAGAAAGTTTAAAAAGAAAACATTAAAAATTAGTAAACCAGATTAATTAAAAAATAATGAGAGAATATGCTATCAAAACATATATAACTGAATTAGAAACTGTCGTTAATTAAAGCAAAAAATAATGTTTATTATTTACAATTGCTAATTATGTTTACTTATTTGTTAAAATTGTTTTTATTTAACTTTTTTGTTTGCTCTTATTGGATTTAATTTTTTGTCAAAATTACCTGTTTATTTTATATTGTAATTTGCTGTTTAATACGTAAATATTAACAACATGAAGTAATGTGTTTTTAAAAAATTTCAAAAAAAAGTGCACTTAATAAGTAACATGCAATAAATTAATATTTTTATCAATGCAGCAGTGGCAGTGATACCACTGTGATGCACTAACTTGTGAGTAATATGTTACTTGCTGCTTGAATCGTGCATTTAAACTTGAAACAGCTGCTACTGACAAAAAATTCAATTCATTTTGTAAAAAAAAATATTAACAGGAACTTATTTTTTCCAAATAACACTCATACGTATGAAGACGTTTCATTTAAATACTTTAATTTCCAATGAAAAATAATGAAAGTTTATTGCAATTCTACGAAACGAAAAAAAAAAAACCTTTGATAATCTGTAATACATTGATGTTTCAGATATTGAATTACAAATAAACAACTGGGCGTTGCATATTTGCATAAACATAAAAAAAATAGCTGAATGTTGCAATAGCTCCAAATTTTTTCATTTTTTTTGCAACAACATATATATAACACTTATATTTTTATGCAACTTTGAGTGTTTTAAAGTTATACTTTATATAAAAGAGGCTCTAGTCTTTCATATACCACAGTATATTTCTACGCATAACAGTGTAACAGCAAAATTAGGGAAGAGACTTGGCTATACTGGAAAGATAGCCCTAATATAGCTGAGTAAAAACTACTATGGGTTTTGCAAAATTAGCTGCATAACGGTTCTTATCCACATTAAAGGTTTTTGCCAGAGACTCTTCAGTTTTCGATCACTAGCTCCTGTACTATTCCAGAAAACGTTAATCTATTTTATGAAATGCTACTTACTACTAGCTACTTACTTGTCCAACAAGTACCTTTTTATAACATACGCAGTATGTCACAACTTTTATACAGATGGTATTTTGTTATAAAATGTTCGGTCTCTTTTAGTTTAGTTTAAGAAAAAACAAAATAGCTCTTGAAAAAAGAAAAATCTAATACAAGCAATTCGTGCGTTTTAAGAAAAGGAAAAAATAGACTGTTAAATAAAAATTACTTATCTCGGCCAATTTTTACGCTAGAAAGATGATTTAAATACAAAGTACCTGGAGACTGATCCCTGCTCGGTCAACAACCTAATCTTATTATTTTAGTCGATGTTTTTATTCATAGCTATCTTTTGTTATGAAACTTGTATCTTTTCACTTCTAACGGTCATGCTTTCAAAATGATAAATAAACCGATGAGAATAATAATAAAAAAAACTCGGAAAGCATTAAATGGTATAGAAAAATATCAAAAACTCAAATTTTTTTTTTTTGTGAAATAAAATGCCATAAAATAAATAAATGGGATATGCCACGCACCCAAAATATTTCGTTTTTTGTATGGCGGTTGAAATATCTTTTCTTCAAAGGATCATAACTCGGAAAATAAGAATCCTATTGGAAAAATCGGAAAGGATATTTGGATAAGGAAGAGTGTAACTGTTCGATGCTTTTAATACAAAGAAATTTCACCCTTTCTTGTAGCTACGCTGTAAGACTGAACACAGCGTTTTCTTCAACTTCAAGCAAGGAGATTTCAAAATCCTGCAGGTATGATGACAGTTCTGCTGATGGAGACAGATTCAGCGTCAAAAAGTACAAAAGACAGCATATAAGAATTAAACAGTTCATTCCATTTTTTTTTTTTTTTTTTTTTGTGCCTGAGTTATTAACCAAAATTTTTATTTTCATAAAAAAGTGGGCGTGGCAATTATTAAACAAAGCTTTCTTTTTCATATGCTTTAGATACTCCTGATCCAGATCCGCATACAAAATTGCATCAAAATATGTTGTATCATCTGCGAGAAATAGCATTTAATGTGTTTTACTTGTATGGGAGGTTCCACGCGCACTTTCGCTATATTGCCTTATTTCAGGTCGTAGGTGCCTAATTGCAAGTAGACTCCCTACAGTTAAATTCAGAAAGATTGCTTTAGTAGTTTTCTTTTTATAGCGTATTATATTTTTGTGGGCGGTGCCACGCCCTTCAACGAGTTTTTCCAATATAACGGCATATAACATATTAATACTTGTTTCCAGGGGTAACAGCTCCTAAATCTTCATCAAAATTGTTGGAGTTGTTTTCGACTAATAGTGAATCAAAATTTTCAAGGGCTAAAAAGTGGGCGTGACACTTCTTCGCTCTCGCCCACTTTTCGTTTGTTACAAGGTATTATTAAGCAGTACCTACATACCAAATTTTAATAAAATACCTTGTAAAGTTTGCGAGAAATAGCATTTAACGTATTTTGCTTGTATGGGAGGTTCCATGCGCAACGGTGATATTTTGCTCACTTTCAGATCAGAGATGCTTTATGGCAAGTAGGCTCCCAGCAGTTAATTTTAGAATGATTACTTTATTAGCTTTCATTTTATACCGTTTTATATTTTTGTGGGCGGTGCCACGCCCTTTAACGAGTTTTTTCAATATAACGGCATATAACATATTAATACTTGTTTACAGAGGTAACAGCTGCTAAATTTTTATCAAAATTGTTGGAGCCGTTTTCGAGTAATATTGAATCAAAGTTTTTAAGGGCTAAAAAGTGGGCGTGGCACTTCTTCGATCGCGCCCACTTTTTTTGTTATAAGGTATTATTAAATCGTACCTGCTCACCGAATTTCATTCAAATACCTTGTATGGTTTTCGAGTTATGACCATATCAAATTTAAAATTTAATGCGATGCCACGCCCCCAGGGTGAGCATTCACAAAGTTCAAGAATAATTTTTTTAAATTTTTTTCATCGAGCCGTTTCAGAGGTATAAATTTTCAAATAATTATAAAATATGCTATGAAATTTTTTTTTACAAGTTTTGTTTTTTTAAGAAAATTTAAAAAAAAAATTATTTTTGTTTGTTTATAAAAATTTTTTTAAAAAAACAAACAAAAATAATTTTTGTTTTAAATTTTCAACTTTTAAAACTAAATTGCAATTTTTATCAACGATCATACTCTTTGATTTTTTTTTAAAAGTTTCCAAAAAACTTTAATAAATTTGACAAATTAAAAAAAAAAAAAATAATTTGACAAATTTTAAGACTATTTTTGGAATGGGCAAACAATGTGATTTAATTTTTTATTTTAAAATTTCTTAGCTAACAAAAAAGTGAGTGAACGTGCACTGGAATATTCTTTGTTGCCAGAAGAGGTTAAACATTTTCAACGACCCCCATTAATTTCTCCCTTCCAACATTCCTCTTTAATATACTACCCTATCTTTTCCATCTTTTAAGGAGTGCCTCAACAAAAATTTTATAAAAATATTAAAAAAATTCCTCGTTGCCGGGAGAAGAAAAAATGTTCACAGAAAAAATATGCTACTTATTTGGGATACTCCACTTTTAAGATTTTTCAAAAAATGGCCGCCGTATTGTAAATTTTTAAAACTCTATGAATTTTTAAAAAATCTGAGAACCCAACTGCAAATTTCGAAAAAATTGAGTTGGACATGGCCATGAATCGATGGTCAGCGTGCGCTACCATACTGGGCTGCCACCGAAACGGTATTATTTTTTTTCAGTGAACCCTAGTGAAATTTTTCGGAGAATTTTTTTTTTTTCAAATATTTTAACCCATTATAACTAAATTTTTGGATAAAGGGGCCAAAAAGGCCCATAAAAACGGGATATTATCGGTTAAAGCGTTCAAAAAAGCTCACATGAAATCAAACAAGGAACAATCTTCTAGAACATCTTAACACATTATATCCCTGTTTTATGAGAATTTTTGACCTTTTCATCCGAAACCATGGTTATAATGAGTTAAAATATTCTACAAAAAAAAAAATTCTATGAAAAATTTAATTGGGGCTCACTAAATAAAATACTTTTCGGATGGTGCCAACTCTGTATAGAAGCGCACGTGACCAACAACTCATGAAAAAGCCAACATTATACAACTTCAAAAACTTATAACTTGATAACCGTAAAGCATACCACGATTTTGAGGGTCGGAACATATTTGCAATGAAATTAACTTTTGAAAAAAAAATTTAAAAAAAAAAAATAAAAAGTGTGCACCAAGCTCCAAAATGGCTTTGAAAAAGAAAAAAGGATTTTTTCAACAAAAACAAATTTTTTTTTTTTTTTGCTTTTTAATTTTTTTTTTTTTTTTTTCAAAAGCTTATAATTTGTAACACAAATCATGAAAATTTCAATAAAATCAAATAAAAATTCGAGGAGCTATGAATTTTCAAATATGGATCGAACTTCCTACTGATGCCATCTTGGAAATTTACTAACTTTTCACCAGTTTTCATAGAAATCTCAGATGTTAAGTCGAATCTTGGTTTGTTACGCGAAGAAAGACTTTATACGATCGCGGCTGTCAACAAAATACAACCTGCGTTTTTGCATAAATGGCGTTATATGTATGAAGCAATCCATTCCAAGTGTAGTATCAAACATTTTTTTTTTCTCCGATATCGCTTTAATTTGGCAATATGGTAGATCCGGTGTGCAAGAACAATAATCCGGGAGGATTTGGTCCTAGAACCATTTGTTGTTAAAATACAGGGTGTTGAAGTGTGCGTTTTTAGTCATTTTCATGAAAAGGGTATTTTTTCAAAAATTTATAGCTTACACTTAAGTTTGTAAATTGATAAATCTAAGTTACTGGTCCCATTCATTTTGAAGTGCTCTTTTTCCAAAAAAAATATTACTTGGAGAAAAATGTTTTTTTTTTAGAAAAAAAATGTTGAGCTGGTACATTTGGCATGGATTATGTATGTATGTACCCCTGCGGGTAAGGGGTCAGAATATGCCCTAGGTAAGCATGCCTGTCGTAAAAGGCGACTAAAAGCGGGTGACCGGCCAGGGTGTGGAAGGGTGTAGCGTTGGACAGCGTTGCGCCTCGAAAGAAAAACCCACAATGCCCGTAACTGGCACTGACAAGGCGAGTCGATGCCGCCTTAAAATAAGCATCTTGTCGAAATCCTGAAGCGTCTGATCCAGAGTGGGCGGCTCCCAGGTCAGCGTCTGTTCCAGATTGGGCGGCTGAAATTAAAAGTGAATTTGGCCACTATATTTGCAGCGCTTGCCGGATCCAGCTTTAAGCTTATAACTTACTGCGTGGGGCGTTGCCGAGAAGATTATACTAATGAAGCATGGATCGAAAAACGATGGGAAATAACTCTCCAAGTGGTACCCACCAGAGTGTGGTTAATCCACCTGCCTCGGCAGCATGCACATCGGATTTGGAGGTGCAAGAAACATGCATAGTTAGGAATGATTCTCCTATAACTGGAACCAATATGGTTTCTCAAAATTTGGCATGAATTGCTTCGTATATAAGATTGACTCAAATGTTCAAAGCCTCGTTTGCTACCTACAAATAGAAAAATCTTTGGACCACTTTCTTTATGAGTGTCCAGCTTATCAAGCAATTCGTAGTCACTTCTTAGAACAAATTCTTGCCGTTGCAATCCTCGCAAATCTTAACCAAAATTTTTCAACATGTTGTACAGACTAAAATTCTACAAAGAGGATATATGGGTGATTCTTAGATAACTGTGCTTTTTCGAGTTGTAAAATTAGCAGATATTTTTTTTGGATTTTTGCAAGTTTCTTCATGCTATCTTATGTAAACACACTCTTAAAACTCACCTTTTAAGTAGATCAACAACAAGTGTGAATTTACGGCTTTGAGGTCGAAATCAAGAAATTTTGCTGCCACGTTTGTGACCAAATTGCCACGTTTGTGACATTTTAGCCACAGTATGGAAAAATTATGGTTTTGAAGCGTTTTGATGAGAGATATATTGCATATAATGACAAATTTACACTTCAAGACTAATTTTGCAACAGTGTCATGTCTCCAGTGGTCCATTTTTTTATACCCTACGGCCCTAAAGATCAACTATGGTTCCCTGTCCTCTGTTTTAATAGCCGTTTATGATGGATTAGGATCTCCTAATTACGAATCTGATCTTGATTTTTTTCTATTACATCAGTATCCTTAGTTATCCTTGCTCAAAAGTGAAAAAATCACAGTTTTGACATCTACTTAACTAAAACAGCAATAAGTAAAATTAATTTTTGTCAACGGATTCAGACAGCCGAATTTATTATCAACAAGACAAAATTTACCGTTTTTCAATTGGATTCCCAGTTTCCGAGTTATAAGCCTTTAAAAAAAGGATACCTCTCAATAACACACAAAGGACCGAAAAATTAACAAAAATGGTAAGTTTTATTATTTTTACCAGAAATATATTTCATCACGAAAATTTTAAGCCCTTGCAGACTAAAATCGGATGAAAAAATAAGGCTCTATTGTAGATTTAGTGAATGAACAGATGAAATTTTGATTCTGTGAATTTGCAAAGTAGTAGTTTAGTAGGCTTAGTCACTAAATCTAGAATAGAGCTGTCATTTTTCATGCGATTATGGTCTGCAAAGTCACAAAATTTTTGTAATTAAATATGTTATTGATAAAAATAATAAAACTTGATTTTTTGTAACTTTTCGGTCTCGAAAAATCCTTTGTATGTTATCGAAAGATGTCCTTAATTTAAACGCTTATAACTCGGAAGCTAAGAATCCAATTGAAAAACGGTAAATTATGTCTTGTTGACAATTAATTTGGCTGTCTGAATCCATTGACAAAAATTAATTTTACTTGTTGTTGTTTTTGTTCTATAGCTTTAAGTAGATGTCAAAACAGTGATTTTTTCACTTTTGAGCAAGGATAACTCAGGATTCTGATGGTGTAGAAAAATTTTTGTATTAAGAACATAATTAATAGCCTTCAACTAAACATCTGTATACTCAAACACACGTTTGTGACATTTTTGTAGTTTATCGCTCATTGTAAAGCACGCTTTTGAGTTCAAGATTTTTCCGAAAGAATTTGGGGTCATGTCTGCAAATCCTACAAAAAAATTGTTTCATGCATAAAATAAAATGTCCTACCTGGGAGTGCCGAGTGCCACGTTTGTGACCATAATTTTTAGAAAAAACGGTTTTTGTTTATAAAATGCCCTATAAAAGGCAAACAGATTTCTTTTTGGACGCGTTTGGACATGATGACGTTTGGGTGATGGATAGTGATCAGAATTAATGCATGTGTATTGCAATCTATTGACTGAAACAGTAGTACCATGCATTAGTAGCATAATACTTTTAAGAAATTTTTTTTTTCCAAAACTAGGGGACAGTTTTCAATTTGAAATTGTGCCCTCTAAAAATTGTTTAAAACTGCAGATGAGCTCAGAATATTGTAGCCTTAAGTATTTTCTTAATATGTGTAGTAACTTGTTTTCTGTTCTATTTCCGTTTTTTGGTCGTTTTTCATCGTTTTGTGTATAAAAAGTAGGTGTAGGACATGCCACGTTTGTGACATTTGGGGTATATTTGCAAACTTTCACAATAGACCAATAATTATTTGGTGGTAAAATTGATCCGCTCTATTAGAAAAACATAGTTTCTAACTTATAGCGTAATTTTTTGTGAAAAAAAAGCCTACTGTATAGGTGAAATCTCCAGAGGACACAAAAAGTACAGTTATCTGAGAATCACCCATATACTACAATAGTATTTTAAATTTTTTGTTGTTTTGAACAGATAATTTATTTACATTACTAGCTTCCAATAAAGCAAGTGTCAAAAGGAATTGCGGTGTGAACTTACCACTTGTCCATAGTTTACGGATAAGAGCTCATCTACTTAATGAGTAAATGTTTAAAAAGTTACATTGATAAGATATTTGCCATGTTCTGAATTTTTGAAAATCTTTGTTAAAATATTGTAATTCAGAATGTTGTATTTTTATTTTTTAGTTTTTAGCAAATTTATTTGGTTTAACGGACAGAAATGTAATATTTTGTTAAATTTCATATTTATAAGAAAGAACTCCCTTCCGATACTTGTGTGAAGGTAGTAAATAAATGATTGAATGAATATCTTTTGAGTAATTCGTAAAAAACTGACCTTTTTAATCTTCAAGTCCCCAAATAGGGGGTGTTAAAAAATATGTCTTGTCAAAAGTTGTAGCTAATACCTATACTTAATTCTACATATTTTCGTTTTTTTCAAAATCTTTCTAGAGGAAAAATTAACCGAGATAAGTATTTTTTTGTGTAATAGTCAATTTTTAGTAGACCAGTTGTTAACAAAAAATATTTTTTTTTCGCCACTGTTAAAATTTTTTATAAACTCTTTGAAAGTAATAGTTCGAAAAATTATTTTTCCAAAAATTTTTATTTTTCTGACTTTTTGAATAAAAGTATAAAACTTCCAAAGTCTGGTGCTGCTAGTATTTCGATCTTTACGAAAACAAAACATGCTTAGTTATTAAATTTTAATTTTAAATAAAATAAAATAGAATAAATTGAATAAAAGCTTTTCATATACCTACATAAAAATTTCAGCAAAAAGTTCAATATAATTACTGTTTATATCATAAAATAATCACTAAATATTCATAACAGCAAACATTAAATGCTATGCAACAAGCACATACTGCTAAGGATATATAGCTAAAAGGATAAAACTAAATAGTTAGGATGCAATGATAACAATTCTGCGCGCTCACACAGGAGCAAAACACACACAAATGCAGCAAATTATATGGAAACGAAAAAGTGGAGTTATGAGCAACCAACTTACCCTCCAGCAACAAGGATCATCTGCATTGTTGCCTGTTTTTAAATTTCTTTACGCTTTGCTTTGCTTTGATTTCTCTGATTTCTCTACTTTGTGTTTAATGCGCTAACGGTTCTTTTTTGTTTTACTTTTTTTTCTTTTTCTTTTTTTGGATTAATTAACGGTTACTGAACTTTACGATTATTTGTTGATGCATTGATGCTGATGTTTTTGATGTGGTGGTTGTAATGGAGATGTTTGGAAGTGGTAGTGGTGGTGGTGGTGGTGGTCGTGGTGGCGGTGGTAGTGGTAGTGGCATTGATGTTAATGATGGCAATAGAAGTAGCAATACGTAAAGTAGAAATTGTAGTGATGACGTTCGTTGCAGATGTGAAGATGTTGTTGTTGTTGATGTTGTTTGATCCATATTTTCTCAACTTCTTTTTTCTTTTTTGTTTCGAATTTCAATTTCCTTTTTGCATAATTTAACACGCAGTAGGGATATCAAAAGCGATTTTACTGAACATGATGGATACGGACACATTGATGGAAAAGGGAGTAACTACAAAATTTTCATTTTTTTATTTTTATTTTTCTGAAACAATGCAGGTGAAAATGATGACACAAATATTTTCCATTAGGTTTACCACAATCTTTTTGATTTATTTTCAATTTTTAAATTTTTATTTCCTTGCAATTTTTACTTTATTACCGAGGAGATGATATTGCCAAGCGTTTGGGGACGACACAAAACACAAAAAAAAAATATATATATATATATTTACGGGACGCAACGTACAGCAAAATTCCATTGAATACATTTCATTTTGTATATTAGGCAAGGCAGCTTAAAAGTATATACATACATACATATAGGTATTTTATATAGATCATACGTTACATATTTTTCCGAATTCATTCACATTTGTTACTTTTGTATATGGATATATTTTTACGAAGGATATATATAGCGTTCTTTTTGCAGGCAGCCTAATTGGCATATGGATTTTTTCACTAGCACAACATAAAATATACACATAAACGGGGTATTCTTTTTCAATCGCACAATGCTTGTCTTAAAAATTTTTTCTGCTATAGAGAGCTCTACTTCTGCTCAAAACTTTAGGAACATTGATCATTTCAAGAAATCTACAAAGTGACACATCTTGGAACCCTAAAATGTGTCTTTCAATATTTCGACTTCGGAAATAATCTTTAGGTTTTGAGCCAATTGAGCACCCTGCAGAGAAATCGTGATCTTGGACACAAGCGGCGTGCGAATGAATCAGAACACTCTACTTATACGTACTTATATTTTTATATAGAATATTTTACATATAAGATATTTTATTTTCATACATTTCAGCACATGACAATAACGTAGCCAACTGGATTTCGTTTATACTGTTAATGCATTTAGCTGCTTCGGTCAATTGCCATTGAAATGGCATTCACTCAAAAAGTCATGCGGTGTAGATTTTATTATTGAATATGTGCATTATAAGAGTATTGTATATTTAGTTATATAAAAAAATAATTACAATATAATAAATAAGTAAGTATAATAAAATAAAAACATGCAGTTAGTGTATTACAAGAATGTTACATACAATAGTTATATAAACTTAATAAAAAAGAATATTTTGATTCAAATAATTTTTAATAAGTTTTTAAATTTCAAATCAAAAACTATATTCTAACAACTTACTCAAAAATTTTTATCAGCCTGTAATGCTTTACCCATGAATAATAAAAGGACTGACGATTGTACAAAATTCCATACATTCTGTGTTAACTTTCACACAGTTCTAAAAAAGTTGAAGGAATGTGTTTTCATTTAAATTAATAAACGGGTGAAGAAATTAAATTGATTCCGACGTCATTTGGGAAAATTATAACAAACAGCTAGTAAAGTGATAATTTTTGGTCAAAAAAAAAAAATTTTGGTTTGGCTGTGGGCACCGTTGGAAAAATCAGCTAAAAATGCAAAAATATGATTTCATTTCGGGAGAGTCAAAAAATCTTGAGAACGTCGAAAAATTTTGAGCAAGTCGAAAAAGTAGAAAATCCTGGGAAATCCGGAAATTTGTGAGAATGTCGAAGAATCTTGGGAATTTTGAAAATCTTGAGAAAGTCGAAAAATTTTGGGCAAGTCGAAAAATCTTGAGAAATTAAAAGTCGAAGAATTTTGGGACAGCCGAAAAGTTTTGGGAAAGTCGAAAAATTTTAAGAAAGTAAAAATTTAAGTGGAAGAGCTGAAAAACCTTGAGAAAGTCGATAAAGTTGAAAATCCGGAAATTTTTGTGAGTGTCGAATAATTTTGGGAAATTCGAAAATCTAGAGAAAGTTAAAAATCTTGAGAAAGTTGAAAAATTTTGGGAAAGTCGAAAAATCTGGAAAAAGTCGAAAATTTTGGGGATGTTGAAAATTTTTGGGAAAGTCAGAAAATTTTGGGACATCCAAAAAATCTTCGGAAAGTTGAAAATCTTGAGAAAGTAAAAAATTTAAGGGAAATCGAAAAATTTTGGGACTGACAAAAAATCTTGAGAAAGTCGAAAAGTTTTGGGAAAATCGAAAAATTTTGGCAAAGTCGAAAAATTTTGGGAAAGTCAAAAATTTTGTGGAAGTCGAAAATCTTTGGGAAAGTCGAAAAATCTTGAGAAAGTCGAAAAATCTTGAGAAAGTCGAAAAATTTTGGAAAAGTCGAAAAATTTTAGAAAAGTCAAAAAATTCTGGAAGATTCTAAAAATTTTGGGGATGTTGAAAATTTTTGGTAAATCGAAAAATTTTGGGAAAGTCGAAAAATCTTGAAAAAGTCGGAAATTTTGGGGATGTTGAAAATTTATGGGAAAGTCGAAAAATTTTTGGAAAGTAAAAATTTAAGGGAAATAGAAAAATTTTGGGGATGTTGAAAATTTTTGGGAAAGTGGAAAAATTTTGGGAAAGTCGAAAAATCTTAAAAAAGTCAAAAACTTTGGGGATGTTGAAAATTTTTGTAAAAGTCAAAAAATTTTGGGAAAGTCGAAAAATCTTGAAAAAGTCGAAAATTTTGGGGATGTTGAAAATTTTTATGAATGTCGAAAAATTTTGGAGAGTCGAAAAATCTTGAAAAAGTCGAAAATTTTGGGGATGTTGAAAATTTTTTAGAAAGTCGAAAAATTTTGTGAAAGTCGAAAAATCTTGAAAAAGTCGAAAATTTTGGGGATGTTGAAAATTTATGGGAAAGTCGAAAAATTTTTGGAAAGTAAAAATTTAAGGGAAATAGAAAAATTTTGGGGATGTTGAAAATTTTTGGGAAAGTGGAAAAATTTTGGGAAAGTCGAAAAATCTTAAAAAAGTCAAAAACTTTGGGGATGTTGAAAATTTTTGTAAAAGTCAAAAAATTTTGGGAAAGTCGAAAAATCTTGAAAAAGTCGAAAATTTTGGGGATGTTGAAAATTTTTATGAATGTCGAAAAATTTTGGAGAGTCGAAAAATCTTGAAAAAGTCGAAAATTTTGGGGATGTTGAAAATTTTTTAGAAAGTCGAAAAATTTTGTGAAAGTCGAAAAATCTTGAAAAAGTCGAAAATTTTGGGGATGTTGAAAATTTTTGGGAAAGTCGAAAAATCTTGAAGAAGTCGAAAATTTTGGGGATGTTGAAAATTTTTGAGAAAGTCGAAAAATTTTGGGAAAGTCGAAAAATCTTGAAAAAGTCGAAAACTTTGGGGATGTTGAAAATTTTTTAGAAAGTCGAAAAATTTTGTGAAAGTCAAAAAATCTTGAAAGAGTCGAAAATTTTGGGGATGTTGAAAATTTTTGGGAAAGTCGAAAAATCTTGAAAAAGTCGAAAACTTTGGGAATGCTGGAAATTTTTAGAAAAGTCGAAAAATTTTGGGAAAGTCGAAAAATCTTTAAAAAGTCGCTAATTTTGGGGATTTTGAAAAATTTTGGGAAAATCGAAAAATATTGGGTGACGAAAAATCTTGAAAAAGTCGGAGATTTTGGGGATGTTGAAAATTTATGGGAAAGTCAGAAAATTTTTGGAAAGTAAAAATTTAAGGGAAATTGAAAAATTTTGGGGAAGTCAGAAAATTTTTGGACAACCGAAAAATCTTGAAAAAGTAAAAAGATTTAAGGAAATCGAAAAATTTTGTCACAGCCAAAAAATCTTGAGAAAGTCGAAAAATTTTGGGAAAGTCAAGAAATTTTGGGAAAGTCGAAAAATTATGGGTAGTTCGAAAAATTTTGGGAAAGTCGAAAAATTTTTTGAGAATCTCAAAAAATTTTGAGTAAGTGCAAAAATTTTCAAAAATCTTTGGAAAGTCGAAAAATGTTGAAAAAATCTTAAATTTTGAAAAAGCCGGAAAATCTTGAAAAAATTGAGAAATTTTGACATAGTCGAAAAATTTTCAAAAGGTCTTGGAAAATCGAAAAATGTTGAGAATGTCGAGAAATTTTGAAAAATCGGTAAGTCTTCTATTCTAGCTAGATCTATCTTTACGGAACACTTTTTTTATAAACTTGGTAATTCCCTTAGACTTAAATCGGCTCGTATCTTAATTGACTTTACAGAACAAACTAGAAATGATTATTCTTGAGAGTTTCAAAGGGAATGCAAATCGAGCTTGTGACAGCCGCTCCCACTAGTCAACCCGACCTCTTATATGATGTCCAAATGGCACAATTTGTGCTAATTAAAGATTCTAGCAACGTTTGCGAAGCCTTTACTTGAGCCATCACCTTATCAGTCACTTTGCATGAAAAAAATATTCGGAAAAATAATTGTCGCAAGATTGAAATACTCCCAATTGAAAAGTGTTAAATTCTGTCACCAATGTGTAGAATTGTACCCAGAAAGTGTAAAATTCTCTTAAAAAGAATGAAAATCTCTCAGCAATGTGTATCATACTTATGTATATGATGTTTTATTCTGGCTTTGTGTGATTTATATTTAATACACCTTGTGTAAATTTTCATACAGTTATACAATCGAGTAAAAACTATTTTTCATTTAAATCAAAAATTTACTCCATAAGGGCAAATACTAATACGTACCTAATTTTATTTATATAAAATAATAGTAAAGAAAATATATAAAACTTTTTTGTATAACAAAATACTCCTATGAATAATATTATTAACTTTCCTATACAATACTTATATTCATTTATAATAAATTATATATAGTCCGTATATAAAGCATGCAAGCTACACTATAATATAAGGATGTCATTTATATGCGAATGTTTTTTAATTGGAAAAAAGTTATTACGACAAAAAAAAAATATATATTCGTTAAAATTATTAACAATAATTATAAAATATATTGTAAATATTTTTACAGAACTAAAAAAAATATTTTAATATTTATTTCAAGAAGATATTAAAGATTTTAGTTACGATCACTTTTAGCACTAACATTATCAAGTATTAGTGACATCCTTGCACATCGCTTTGCTCCAAATCAAAAATATTAAAAAGTATTTTTGTAAATTGTAGTAAAATTTGACGCCAGTTGATAGAAGTAGTAGTTGTTGTAGAATTAATAGTAGTAGTAGTAGTAGTAGTAGTAGCATAAGCAGTGTTAGTGATAATAGTAGTAACACTTAAAAGGTGCAACTTACTGTAAAACATTTTGCCAGGGTTCTTGTAGAGCAGTATAAATAGTAATTAATAGCAATAGTATGTAGTACTTAGTAGTTAAAGTTTCAGTTGGGATAAATGTTAATTATTGCATTTTTGGGTATAAAAACATATGGTACATTGAGTGTTGTTTATATTAGTTACTTTTTTAGAAGCGTTATTCATAAGCGTAGTGCATGTATTTATAGCTTAGGAGCATAAATTTAGTAGTAGTAGCAGTTTTCAATTAATTGCAATTCGTTTCATTATTTTGTGGAGTAATTACAAAACATTTAATAACAGACAGGTAGCTTTTATTATTTGCATTTTATTTTTAAGGTAACTAGTAGTTTTTAAAATTTGTATATTCTTTATTTTTTAGTTTTTAAAGCTTAAATTTCTATTTAGTTTTCAACAGACATTTTATTTGGACGTTTAAGTTGTGTATTTTTTATTTGTTAAATTTATTTATTTATTAGTTGAGTTATTAGTTTTATTTCTTGCTTATTTTAATTATTAATTTATGTTTAATAAAGCTCTTTGTTAGCATTATTGGTTGTTATCAAACATATTTTGAACTTTGTTTTATTTAATTTTATTAACTTTTATTGTCATATTTTAATTGTGTTTGGTTAAGGTTTTAACTTTTTTTTTTTAATTATTTGGATATTTCTAAAATTATTTATTTGAAATTTTTTTTAGAAAAAGTTTTCTTTAAGCAGTTTTAGTTTTCATCATTCTGTATAGTATAAAATTTGAAAAATATATTTGAAAAATATTAAATTTCTTCAAAAAAAAATTCTCAATTTAATAAAAATTGTAAACGTGCGCCGGACAATTGAGTTAATTCGAAGGAAGCACAATATCATAAGAGCTTGATGTTGAAAACTTTATCCCAAAAAATTTAATATATCTAAGAAAGCTTCAAAAATTTGCGAGATAATCAGAATTTAGATTTTTGAGGTTATAGCTTCGTGTATGAAAAAATATTTTGAGAAAACCAAGTTCAATCAAATTTATTTTTATATGAATTTCAAGCGATATTGATAGCGCTTTCAAAAAAATATACCACAAATTATGCTTCAAACAAAATTAACCCTTTCAGGACCGTATGGAATTGGGAGCTTATGCAACCATGATAGCTAATTATAATGGTCTATTGGGCGTCCAGAAAACATATTTTAAAATAAAAATTCAAAAAATTTTAACGGTTTTTATGGAATTTTTCTGGGACATATGTGACCCTATGGTCGTTAAGGGAGACTTTTTCCCCATACATTTTTATATGGGAAAACTATGCCCTTATTTTAAAGGGTGATAACTCGGAAATTAAGGGTCCAATTGAAAAAATTTAAAGGTATGGTTTGATAGGTAAGATTAGGGCTATTTAATGCCACCAAAGGAATTAAATTAAACCATCTGGAACTACACCGCAAGATTGAAAGCACTGCTTTTTCAGCTACAAGCACGGATATCTCGAAATCCTGAAGTATACAGGTTGGCTGATTCGAACTATTACCAACTTCAGATAGACTTATCTGACAGATGGAACATTACAGCTGTCTAAAAATTGGCATGATGTTGGTTCATTCTATTGTCAACAAGTAACCAAAAGCATTTGCGCGTCAATTTATTGAAAATAAAAAATTTTCGAAATGGAATTCAAACGTAATAGTGTGATTGCTCTTTATTTGGCTGGAAAATCGCAACCAGCAATTGTTCGTGAGCTGAAACATTTAAAAGTGAATAAAATGTTTGTGTTTCGGACCATAACACGTTACAATGGTACCGGCAGCGTTGCCAAACGACATGGTGGTGGTCGGAAAATAACTGCAACATCACCAGAAATGGTTCGAATGGTGAAGGCCAGAATTGAGCGAAATCCGAGACGCAGTGGCAGACAAATGGCTGCCGAGCTGAAAATATCGCGTGAACGAATGCAACACATATTGTCAAACAAGCTCGAACTAAAGGCCCTCAAGTTCCAAAAGGCGCATGAGCTCACTCCTGCTTAAAAAAAAGTTAGGCTCGATAGAGCCAAGGAGTTGTTGCGCTTGCACGCCGCCGGAAATCTGTCACAAATTGTCTTCTCTGATGAGAAAAATTACTGTATCCAGCAATATGTAAACAAACAAAATGATCGGGTTAACTTGACAGAGAGGTCCTACGAAAATTTGAATGTTCGTTTGGCCACCAGGACGCAGGCACCACCGCATATGATGGTTTGGGCTGCAGTGACTGCTGATGGGCGCTCACCACTCGTTTTTTTGTCCGCTGGCGTCAAAGTAAACGCCCAGGTGTATCGTGAATCAGTGTTGGAGGGTGCTTTACTACCGTGGGCACGCAAACATTTCGGTCGCAAGCCATGGACATTCCAACAAGACTCGACACCGTCACACAAGGCTCGTGTGAATCAAGAATGGTTAGAAAAAACGTTCCTAGCTTCATTTCTGCTCAACAAAGGCTCTCAAATTCGCCTGATGCGAATCCGCTGGATTTCTCAATCTGGGGTATGTTGGACAAGAAGGTCTTGACTAAAAAATACCAGAGCGTTGATGCGCTAAAAGTGGCCCTTCAACGAGAATGGCGCAAACTTCCACAAAATCAAATTCGTGCAGCATGCGACTCGTTCTTCGACCGTCTACGGGCCATAGTTAAGGCCAAAGGTGGCCATATCGAAAATCTAAGTAGATTCTTAAAATTTGAACATTTTCCAACAATTATAGCGTCTGATCAATAAAATCTGTGCATGGAAACTAAAAATATAGTCTTTTGAATTGGTAACACCTCGAATCAGCCACCCTGTATGAGCAATTCTGGCCCCGGATTCGAATTCAGTGTCAAAAAGTACGTTACAGTATATATGTCAATTAACAGGTTCATTAAATTTTTTAATTTTGATTGCCTGTGAAATTGGTAAAATTGTAGTACAAAAGTGAGTTGAAAAGTTACCCTCTACGACCATAGGGACACCGGTGTCCCATTTTGAATTTTATGATTTATCAATATACTAAACTTAAATAATGGTTCAATTAATGTATAAAACAACAATTTATTTACATTTCAACAATTATTTCACACTAGGATATGAACAAAAACAATTAAACACCTATAAATTCTAATGTAAAGTATAGCAATAGTTCACCACAAGAACTGTTAAATTAGAGTGATCATACAAAAATAACGGTGCTTCTGATGGTGTTGCCAGATTCAAAAGGAATGAAGGAAGCGTTTAGGAACTGATAAATGTAAAAATTACATATATCGGTTTCTTACTTACTTAAATATAATTTATTTTTGTCTTGGGACACATATGTCCCTATGGTCCTGAAAGGGTTGAATGAGTCATAGAAAAAACAATTTTGATTTTATAGCAATTTTTCAAAAGTTTTCATACCGAGTTCAAGTAAAACACTTTGCTTTTGACAAAAAATTATTAAAATTATTTTTGTTTTTATGTTTTCGTTGAAAAGCAACTGCAAGACCAAACTAGTCAAAATCTGATGAAATTTAGCAAAGTTATTAAATGTTTAGTGAGGTAACTAAAGAAAGATACTGAGGAATATTTTTGGCCCAGTCGGACTACTCGATGTTGTTCACAGTATCTGATGCAATAAAGGACTAGAACGACTTATTAAAAATAATATAAGCTACATAATATCACAGGAGCTCGGATGGCGCGGGCATATAACAAGAATACCTAGAAAGTGAATTACCATCCAAGAGCAAAAAAGAGGACCGCGAAAACACTGGCTAAATGATGAACCAAAAGACCTAAAAAGATGAAAGTGCAAAATTAGAGAGACTTAGCTGTAGAAAAAAAAAGAGTGACAGCAAAAAAAAGCAATTGTTACGTGACGGTCTTCTACAAAGAATGATGAAGAGCGGAGAAGAGAATGACCAAAAAACCGCGGCAAGATGATAAAAAAGAGAACCTTAAAAGATAAAAGTGTAAGATTGTATAGACCTAGCAGTAGAAAGAAAGAGGTGGCGGCAGAAAGAACAATTGTTACTTGATCCATGACTTTCTTCTTCAAAGAATGCTGACGATTCATCATTGTCTGGTTACACGAAAAATGAAATGAAAAATGTTTTAGGGTAGCAGAAGAATATATTTCGAAGAGTTTGGAAATGCGAAAGGTCGAAAATATGTATTGGACATAACCATCTAAGTGACCGCTTTGGGCCCATTTTTGTTAAAAAAATTTATTGCAACAATCGATGGGGAAAGTTTGAAAATATATTTTGGGCATAACCATACTTGACTCCGGGCCCTCTAAGTGAACGATTTGGGTTCATTTTTGAAAAAAAAAATGTATTGCGCCAATCGAAAGGGAAAGGTCTTAAATATATTTTGGACCTGACCCGATAAGTCCCCGACCGCTCTTAGGGCCCCATCGATTGGTACATACATACATACAATGGGTACAAAGCGGTCATTTAGAAAGCCCGGGCCACTTCAGGTCATGTCCAAAATATATTTTTGACCTTTCCCATCAAACGGTCACTTAGATTACCCGGAGCCAACTCTTGTTATGTCCAATACATATTTTCGACCTTTTGCATTTCCGAACTCTTTGCAATATATTCTTCTGCTACCTTAAAATATTTTTCATTTAATTTTTCGTGTCATCAGTCAATGATCGATCGTCCAAAGGCTCGAGAGCGCGACTATCTATGTACAAAAATTCCCCATTACTCGAACTTAAAACAGTCCCTCCACATTACCATTTGCCATGATCTATTAAAGAAAGATACGTTGATCAAATCATAATTTACAGAAGTTATTATTGATCGATTTACGAATGAAACTGGCAAGGAATGGCTCTCCTCTGAATATGACAAGCGCGGTGCGAGTTCATAACCCGCTAGGTCTAGTAAAGAAGCGGATCTTCTCATACTACTTAACCGAGGTGAACACTAATTGGAAGGCATTGACTACATGTAGGATATCCAGGTCAATCTGGCCTTCATATAAGAATTCAAGAACTACTTATTTACTAGCTAATAGCCTTGTTAATATAGCAAGATTTACCGCAGTTTCCACTGGACACTGGGTCATCGGCAAGCGTGCTGTACAACTAGGCATCCCTTTCAACTCCTTTTGTCGGAGTTGCTTAGATGCAAACGAGCAAGAATCTCTTGTACACTTTCTCTGTGACTGCCCAGCTCTGGCTAGAACAAGACTTAAATTACTAGGAAAGACTTTCTTCAATACATTCAGCAAAATGGCCAACATCAAAATTGGCTAGCTGCTCAATTACCTTAATAGGACTAACTGGATATAGATATCGTTAGATAGGTAGTTTAAAAAAATTTTCACATCCACTTATACCTGTCTGTCGGATCGCTTTTGTGGTATTAAAGTGGCACTTTTAGTGCTACTTAGGGTTTAGCTTGTATCGTTAAAGCACCACTCTAACCTGACCTAACCCATGAATCATATGATTAATTGAAAAGTAACAATTATTAATTGCAAGAAATTATCCGATTAATCGGAAGGTATTTTCAAATTTGATTGAATCTTATTACACAGTCATAGGCAAAACTATTTTCACAAACAAATTCTGAAAGTGTTAGATTTTTATACGACATATATTAATATATCAAGACAAGCAGCATAATATATAAGTTTTGTGCAAGATTGTAAAGCTTAGGGTATACGAATTTCTTTTCTTTGCAGAAGTTAAGCATAATGGATTTTAATTCCAGTTCTGGATCATTGACAAAGAAGTTTGGTTCATTTTGAGGATGCGTGGCATGATTGTCATTAGTTTTACGTTTGTGGATCAAAAGCCTTTTCATCAAATTTAAAATCACCACTTAAAGACGTTTCACTTCTTTGTCTAATGATACAAACTGAACAAGGGCTACAAAATAATTTTTTTCTTCAGCCACAAAAGTTCAACACTTAAGAGTATCGTAAGAGGTCGTTTACACGTTTTTTTTACGTGAATAATCGATTAAACTGCCAATTAATCGAAAAGGAATTTGCAACACAATTCAACTATAAACTAAAAGAAAAAAACCCATTACAGAAAGCACCAATGAGTAGAGTATAGTTTCAATAGCTGGTAATCAAGACCTATTGAATCAAAAATAATATCAGATTAACCAAACTGACTTCCATTCTCCATGTAACCTTTTTGAAAGTTCTAAAAATATTACGTTAAAATTTCTCAAATTAGATACTTTTTTTCCGAGTTATCATTCATTGAAGTTATTAAGGTCTTTCCAACTCCGTACAAAAAATTTAGAATTTTTCTTTAGTCTTTGCATGGAGTTGAAATACCTATGTTTCAATGGATGGTATCACGGAAAGTAAGAATCTTATTAGAAAAGATATAAGCTAGGAAAATAAGAAAAGCTGTGGCTGTCCAATGGCACTAGTAGAAACCACACAGTAAAAATTTTAGTTTAATTTTAAAACCAAAAAAAGTATTTATATAGAACAATGCCAAAAAAAGTTTTAATTTTAAACCATTTTGGAATAAATAAAGAGAGGGAGAAAAATAAAAAAAAAAAAAAATTTAAATTTAATTATTGAAAAAAAAAAAACAAGACTTCCATACTGAGATTCGAACCCAGGGTACAACATCTTGTGTACATAAATTACGAAGTCTTTAGGTCACTCGGCTATCAAACGTATTGACGTAGTTGTGTGAAATTTGTATTTAAACAATTGAAAAAGAACATTTTTTTTTTGTTATTTTGTTCTCGTTCTTTTTTTTATGCTCTTTTGATAAATAAAGTTTTTCAAATTTTGAAACTAAAAAGTCTCTCCAAGCTAAATTAAAACTTTGATGGCATTAGTTTCAAACCAAAAGTATTAAAATTGGCGCAGAGAATATTTTAATACTTTTCTTGGACTTATTTTAAAACTAAAAATGATTAGTTTTTTCGAATTTAAAGTTATTTTAGGATTGTTTTTAAGCCACTTTGGTATTAAAAAATTGAAAAAACTAAATGGTTTAAAAGTAAATATTTTTTGTGATAAAATTTAAACCTACCGGAATAAATTTCAATCTTTTTTGGAATAAATTTTGAATTTAATACCAAAGCAGTTTAAAATCAATACCGAATGGAATCAAAAGTAAACTATCACTTTTTACTGTGCACTTACACTGTTTATTGTAAGTATGATATGGTTTCAAATATGCCTTAAAACAGCTATCTTTGCAACTTTAAGCAAGGGTATCTACAGAACTAGAGTCAATTTAAACAGAAAATATAATAGCGGCCGTATTTTATAAATCAAATGAATCTAAATTCATTTATTTTGCTGTCAATTATCCCATCACTTGCCATGGGTTACTACTTTCTCTTCTACTCATTGGTTAATATGTAGATCATTTTATGGAAAATCAAATAAAAAATTAAATTGGGCTACAACAGCTGTTTTTATGAAGCGTCACAACTTCGTCAAATCTTATTAACTATAGGACCTTATACATAATATTAAACTGATATGTTTGTTTCTCCACTTTAGTTCTATGTTTCACACTTTTTGATTTCTTTGGAAGGCAACAAAAAAAAAACAAAAACATTTACATTTCCGCTTCTGAACCAAATATTCACTTTTGCAGTTGTTCTTCCGAACTTAAAAATTTTATTCATTAATTCTTTTTCATTAGTAAAGTCAAAAGGGAGGCTTGATGCTTCAACTGAAAGCTTTATAAAATCATATGAATCAGGAATAATTTTGTTTTTTTTTTACATCATTTATAAAACAAGTAGCAAACTATTTTTTTTATGATTTTCCGCACAATTTCTTACACTCAAAACTTTCTTTTAAAGAAAAGTCTTTAATTTTTGTTTTTAGTTTTATGTATTAGATGTACTAAGGTACCATATTTTTCTTAATAACTTTTTAAATTTTTAACTACTGCAACCATTTTCACTCAATTGAAGTAAAAACTATATAATCTATTACAAAATGAAGAAAAAAAAAATTGTTTACTCAATAAAAATCACGATTTGCTTTGCAAAAAAAAAAAAGAAGGAAAATCTTTTAAATCACACTATCTCCAACATTTTGTTTCCTTTTCTATTTGATTTGTCCCAAACAACATAAAACGAACAGCATCAGTAGCAACATCCTTTCCATATCCTTATGGGTACACAAAAGCACGTACAATTTAAGCGTATTAATGCAACAACAACACTTTTTCTCAACATTCTCTACTTTTTGTCTTCTTCTTCGTTAGAAATTTAACACTATTTGTTTAATAAACACAAAACCAAAACTAAAGGATTTCTTTGAATTCGTTGTTTAGCTTCATTTATTTGTTTATATGTGTGGTTTCTGTGCAACAAACAGGAAGTTTTTCTTAATTTTTTCATATTTTTATTATCCTTTTGTGTTTTCCTTCACATCGTGCTGAGATTCACTTTCGTTTTTGTCACTTTAAAAAATTTGCAAAGTTCTTTTCGTCTTCGTTTTATTTTTTTTTTTTATTCTTTCAAATTTTTTTATTTCCCACACTCATTTTGCTCAAGGTTAAAGCATAGCATATGTGTGCGTTGCACATATAGCTGTCTCCTTTTAGCTGACATACTTTGTTTTCTATTTTTGACATTTCATTTTAAGGCTCTTTCTTTGTACTTTACTGTTGTTTTTGCTATGAGTGCATGCAATACTTGTCGAAAATGCTTTTACTATTCCGCTTTGTTATGATGTTCTTTGAAAATTGTAATTTTTTTTTTTCTTTTTTTTTTTTTGATTTTATTTTATTGCATGAATTATTTTGATTTTCTTTTACTGTCTCAAATATTTTTCATTATATTAAGCACTTTTCTTTCATATTTTTCACTAAAGCATAATAGTCTCTTGCTCTAAAAAGTATTCTTCAGTATGTATTTTTCAATATCTCAAATTGTCATGTAATTGATGTTAACCATACGACGCGTTGTCAATGCTATACATTTAATTTCGTGTATTTTGTGTTACTCATACGACATGTTAAACTTCAGCTTTAATTAATCTTACATCGAAACATAGGCATTGAAAGGTGCCAAATGGTATTTTTTAAATCTCTTAATTTTTCTTTGCAATAAACATTCGCATTTTTAGCTAAAGCATAACAATCTCTTGCGCTCAAAATTATACTTCAGTATTTTTTGATATTTATCTCTATATGATTTTATTAATGTTCAGCATACGACCCGTTGTCAATGCTATACATTTAATTTCATGCGTTTTGTGTTAATCATACGACATGTTAGCCAACTACTTTATTTAATCTTATATCGAAATATAAACATTGAAAAGCTACCAAATGTTGCAATTTAAAAATATAAATTAAAAATGTTTGATTTTTGTTTTGTTTAACCAACAGTGTCCTTTAAATATTTCAAGCAGACACAAGCTCATAAAGGTCAATCTTTAAAAAATTTGCACTTTCGTGAATGTCCCAACAAAATTATCTTAAAGATTTGAAATTATATAGCATCGTTTTCGGTTTTTTTTTTATCAAAATCTATTCCTGTCTAAGCATCCTTTGCTTGTCATTGCATTACAGCATAAGCTGCTTATACTTTTCCTTACAGTTTCGTAGCACAAAGATTGTTTACATTTACACACACATAGCCGGAAAGTAGCAAATGTGATACATCAAAGAAGGAATTATACAGAGACAAATGTTTTTAATATCAAGTAAAGCAAGCAAAAGGAGCAAAAATCTCTTTAAAAAACGAGAGAGAGAGAGCGACGAGAAGAAGATTTAGTGCGCAAAACTCAAAAAAAAAAAAAAATTGTTTATAACAAACATGCGTATTGTGCAAATGTCAAATTTATAACACTGACATTTGCACGAATGTCAGTAGAAAAGACAAGAGACGAAAGTCAGTTAAGTGTCAAATAGAAATATAGTGGTATAGGTTATGTTTTTCATGGAAGAAGAAGAAAATCTTTAAAATGCTAAGCAAAGAAGAAAACCAAATGGAGGTTGCGAAAAGCTTTAAAGAATCACATGCAAATGCGAAAAGAAATTTTTGCAATGAATGATATAACGAAGTAGTTAATTGAGAATGCTATGGTTTCCAAATTGAAGACCTAAATCCATTTTGTATACTCGTCAACTCTTTAGCGACTGTTATCTCTTCATATAGAAACCTAATGCAATTTGTAGAGTTTGCATATACGTATGCACATTAGACTGTACGTTAGTTTTGCAATTTCTTTACATTCAATATATTTGAAAAAAAAAAAATATTTTTTTTAAAAAATTCCACATAGTATTGGTTGAATTTGGCAAATGTTAACACAAGTTTGAAAGTTGGCCAATAATGAAAATTTTTTTTATACATTACTGTTTGACAAATATCTACCAAGTATATTGGTAAAAGAGAACTAAAAAAATTCAAATCTTCACTGCATACTGATTTTATTTTAAAAATATAGTACACTGTCATATTTTTTCAGTATCCAAAAAAAATCTGATTATGAAAAATAACTTAGTGTAATGTATTTTATACAGGGTTACGAAAATTCTGGGAGGTGATAGAAAAGGCCTAGACTAACAAAAAATTGAACCTGGAGAGGGGTCTACAATGTACCAATGAGCAGTTATAGGGTTAAAACTGATTTTCTGACTTGTTTCATTTTTCTTGGATCACCCTTACGTTTAAGAGAAAACATTTCTATGGCGAAGTTTTAGCTAATTGTTAGAGCTTTCATGTAAAGTATATGGTTTATAAATCTTTAAAGGATTTCGCAAAGCTATTGACCTTTAAATTGATGTTTAAACTTTTTTCCCACATTTTTTGACTTTGGTGGCCATTTAAGTATGAAAACGGTCTTACTGACATATCCGTTAATGATTTTATTTAAAATTATAGTTTAATTTGCTTTAATTTAGTAGAACATTTGCTGTACCAATTTGTTAGTTTGAGGGCAGAAAAAACAACTTTTCAAAAACAATTAGCTTCAAGGCTCCAGTAGAAAGAAAAAACTGAACGAGGATTCCAAAAAAAAAGAATATGAAAGGATATTTTAATCGGACCTTTTTCATATTAAAAAAACCGCCAAGGTCAACCAATTGAGGCAAAATATTTAAATATCAACTTTATACGTCCAGAACTTTGCAAAATCCTTTGAAACCCAATAAACTTTACACACTATCTGAAAGCTCTTATAATTAGCTAAAACTTCGCTACAGAAACGAACTGAATTTTACAATGCGTCCTGTGAAGGTCCTTTTTTTATAATTTTTCCAAAAAATGAAATAGTTTTGCAAACTCTTTAAAAGCAGCAGTAGTTCTGTAAAGCCCAAATGAGCTAATACAGAAAATTGTTTTCCTTATTATCGTGCAAAGTTTTCAAATGATTTAGAAAAATAAAAGATTTTTACAATAATAGAGTGCAAAAGCTTTGACGCTTTTGAAAACCTCAGAGTACAAATAATTTGTAATTCGCTCTCCTAGACACGAATATGCTATTCGTTTTTACGCATCAGATCAGGTATCGGTAAAACCGGCTTAGAAGTTATATGAAGCCGGTGATAATATTTACACTGTTAAATCAGCCAAAAATAGAAAAAGTGCTCCATTACTTATGTTAAAAAAAACAAAAATATTTCATCAAATGGCGTTTTAAAATTGATTTAATCGTTAAAATTGGATTTTTAACGCCTATGTTTGTATTTTAAGCATTTTTCGTCTTTATAGGCCACTACTGAATTTTATGTAAAATATTTTTGTAGATTATAGTAATTTTACCCATTAAAGCTCTTGCTTTTGGTAATAAGAATCAAAAGTATACATAAAAAATGGATATAATGTGTTAATATGTCAGGAAATATGTTTCTTGTATAAATTCACTATGACTTTAGGAAAATAAAATAAAATAAAAATATAGGTTTAGAATTTTACAGTATGCAATATCACTGGTTAATGCGGTATATATCTCATAATGATCTCAAAAATATTTAGAATGAATTGTGCGATATCTCAAAATTGTTGTGTCCTGAGTGAAGGTATAGCTACTAAAAAATTATATCTAAGTCATCAAAGAAAAATGGTTTTTTTTTTTTTTTTTAGCTAAAATCCTCAAAAGTAACAAATTTTGAACTTCCACCCTATCGCATGTAAAGGATGTTTTTTTTAGAGGTAAAGAACTTCAAATTGAAATAAAACACAAGAAAATCGTTTTGATGTCCATCAATTTGGCTTTATTGGAATGATAATTTTATGCCATTAATGTTTAAATATGATCTCGGGCATGTGGCCGCCGCGGCTGGCTCGAATAAAGCCAATTCTACAGGTCTAATTTTCAACCACTTTTTCGAGCATATGGGGCCGTATGTCGGCAATAACGCCACGAATGTAGGCTTTCAAGTCCCCTAACGTTTCTGGTTTGTTAGCGCAGACAAGCGACTTCACATATCGCCAAAGAAAATAATCCAATAGTGTCAAATAACACGATCTTGGTGGCCAATTGACAGGTCCATTCCGCGAAATTATGCGCTCATCGAATGTTTCCTTCAATAAATCGATTGTGACGTGCGCTGTGTGGCATGTAGCGCCGTCTTGTTGGAACCACAACTCATCCACATTCATGCCATCCAATTCGGGAACAAAATAGTCGGTTATCATGGCTCTACACCGGTCTCCATTAACGGTAACTGACTCTCCAGCATTATTTCGGAAGAAGTATGGCCCAATGACTCCACCAGCCCATAGAGCACACCAAACAGTCAGTTTTTGTGGATGTAATGGCGTCTCAAGGGTCTCATGTGGATTCTCTTCACTCCAAATGCGGCAATTTTGCTTGTTGACGTAGCCATTCAACCAAAAATGAGCCTCATCACTGAACAAAATTTTGCGATGAAAATCAGCATCGAGATCAATCTCATTTTCGGCCCATACACCAAAATCACGACGCATTGCATGGTCTCGCGGCTTTAATTCTTGCACAAGCTGGATCTTGTAAGGTCGCAAGCCAAGATCTTTGCACAAAATCTTCCATAAAGTTGATGGACAAAGCTCCAATTGCTGTGCACGGTGGCGAATCGATTCGTTCGGGTCCTCTTCAACATTTTGCCCTACAGCGGCAATTGTTTCTTCGGTGCGCACTGTTCGACGTCTCTGCGGATGCGTATTATCACATAGAGTAAACGTAGTGCAAAAACGATCCATGGTTAACCGAATTAATTGCTCTGATGGACGATTATGTCGACCATAAAATGGACGGAGCTTGCGGTAAACTTCGCGAACTGAACCATTATTTTCTAAATAAATTTGCACAATTTGCAAGCGTTGTTCTTTTGTCAACCTGTTCATGATGAAATGACAAACCAAACTGAACATAAATGACATTAGAGTTGCCAGATTTGACCACAAAATGCCAGTTTTATCTCTATTCAAAAAACAAACCTCTAAAAAAAACACCCTTTATGAAAGACTACATTTGGCTAAAACCTTTTGTCACAAGATCACAATAAAATCATGCAAGAAACATTTTTTGAAACATCTTTACCCCATATATACCCTGTTTGCATTTGTCGGCTTCCTTAAAACTTCTATGAAAGGTTTTACCGAAAACCTGGCCTGTCACAACAAAACGGATAGCATGTTTCGTTTAGAAAATCCAAAAAAAAAAACAAATAAAAAGTCTCCAAACCCCTTGAGGCTTTTTTACTGTTGTAAAATGTTTCGCAATCACTGTTTGTTTTCAATATTGTTTGTTCTAAGCCAGCATAGTTCATAAACAAACTCAGCAAGCACAAATTAATCATCTCAAAAGCTGTCTTAAATTTAAGAGACAAACAGATCTCAATAGAAAAAGTTCAAGCGGTGATCGATAGAATAGACTAGACTAGAGTGATAGCTTTGTAAAACGATGCTAAGCCTAAGTAGCACTGTTAGTGCCGTTTTAATACCACATAAGTGATCGGGCTGTGTCGTAGGAGGTGTTGTCAGGGTCTGGATTAGATATCCTTTAAAAGAAGCCGTAAAGAATATTTATATCCATTTTGTTCTATTGATGTAGTTGAGCAGGGAGCCAATCCCAATATCGGCAAGTTCACTTAAATCATTGAAAAAGGGTTTTACTAGAGATTTAAGCCTGGCTCTAGCTAGAGCAGGGCAGTTGCAGAGACAATGCTCGAGAGATTCCTTCTCGTTGCCATCGATGCAACTACGACAAAAAAGATTAAAGGGAATACCCAGCCTTTCGGCATGCTTGCCGATGGCCCAGTGCCCAGTGCAAATTGCAGCGATTCTTGCAATATCAGTACGATTTCTGGAAAACAGGTCTGATGTTTTTGATTTGTTAAATGAAGGCCATATTGCTCTGAAAATCCTGCATGTTTGTAAAGCTTTCCATCCGACATCTGCCTCGGTGAGGAAATGCGAGAAAATACATTTCTTCACCAGACCTATCGGAGTATATACACACTCAGTATGTATCCCGCTTAGAGAAGAGCCATGCCTAGCTAGTTCATCAGCCTTTTCATTTCCCTCAATGTTTCTATGACCTGGAACCCAAACTAGAGTAAGTTCGGATTGACGATGAAATTTTTTCTGCATTCCTCAACCAGTTTTGGTTTTATTGTTACTGAGTTCAGCGCCTGGATAGCGGCCTGAATGTCAGAGAAGATCGCTACTTTTCTAACGCTGAGATAAGTGGTCTCCACTAGCCTGCAGGCCTTGAGAATGGCGTAAGCTTCCGCCTGATCGATAACGCAAACTCTATGGAAATCAAAAAATTAAAATCACCGTCAATCTCTTGAGAACAAATTACAAGGCAATACGGGGCGCAGTAAAACAAGGATCACTTGTAAAAAAGCCATTGAGCAAACGAGCTAAGAAATGGAAAATTAAAGATAGAAACAAAAGCTAACATTCGTTAGAGAGGATTGAATTTGGTTCAATTCTAACAATTAAAAAAAATTTCTTCACTTCACTTCAGATATATTATTTACACTTAGGCGCATAAGTCGTGTATCTAAAATATGGTTTTTTAATTTAAAAATTTTTTTTTTTTTAAATTTTACGAAACTTTTTTTTTATCATTTTTCCCAAGTGTATAAGTTCCACTCTAAAAGCAAGATTATGTCAGTAGCATAAATGAAAAAGCAAAAACACAAACTTGACGAAAAGTGATGGAAGAAAACATTCCAATAAACACACACACACGCACAAACACAATTTATGTTGAACTCTTTCAATTGCAAATTGCAATTACTTAAAATACGAATAAAATCAATTGATTTAAGGATTTTTTCATTTTCATTGAATTTATGCACAGCGAGCGCACTTAAGCGCAACCGGCATATGTGCGAGTGTGAGTGTTTGATTTTACAATTTCTTTCAATTTTTCGCATTATCCTTTTAACAAAATAAACAATGTTTCAAGTATACACACGCCAAGAGATACACTAGCGCACAAATACACACACAAAATGAAGTATATGTTTGTGTGTGAGTGCGATGAGTGTAGCGTAAAAGCCGTATGTATTGTATCAAGCGTAGTTATTACGCGATTTTTTCTTTTTTTTTTCGTTGCCTTTGACACACATATGCATTTTTAATGGATTTTCCCTTTAAAACGTTAACATTACGATTTGATTTTGATATATATTTATGTAAATATGTATGTTTATAGCTGTATGTATTTAGATTTTGCTGCTTGCTGTCACAGTGACTTTTACAAAATTTTGTCGTAATTTTCTTTTTTGGCAAATTTTCAACACCAAAAGTTAATTTTACACATTTCTAGGTCAAAGCAACACTTTTTTTTTTTTTTTTCTTTTCTATTTGGTTTGGGGACATTTGCTGTTTTTTCTTATGAATTTTGTATTTGAATTCTTTGTAGCATTGTCGTCGACTGAGTGTAGTTTTTTCTTTAGAATTTTATTATTTTCACTAAATGATTTTCATTGGATTTTTTTTGTGATTTATTTAGACGGACGGAAGCTGCTTACGACGCACCATTAACAACACTAAAAGAGAGAAAACGCACAACGCCGCAACAGCAGCAGCAAAGTTGCACGACGACGACGAAACGCACGTAGTGGACGACAGTGATGAAAAGAAAGGAATACAACAAAACAGCAGCAGCGGTTGGTGAGTCAAGTGATGATAATGACTGAAATGAAATGGTTACGCAGTTGACAATGATAATGATAATGTTGATAAGAGTGATGATATTTTTTTGTATTAAAACTCTTTGGCAACATTGGCGAAATGCAATTAAGAAAAAAGTGGAAAAGTCTACGCTTTTTGGCATAATTGCGGCTTGTGAGGAACATCTAAGGCACAAAAATATCGCATGATTTAATTTTAAATCACTGCATACCAAGCACTTGCTGCAACATTTCACATTTTTTATTATAAAAAACTATCTATCTCTGCTTTTTTTATTTTTATAGCGTAGGAAACGCATTTTTTCTTAATTTTCTTTTTCAAATTACACTTGCAATTAAATAATTTTATGGCCAGTTCTATTTTTTTTAATTTTTCGCCCACTTTTAATTAAAATTTAATGAAATTTTTTTCTTTTGTATCCTTAATTTCTACTTTTGCTGCACACTGACGACGACGTCCTTTAATGCACAACGTATAAAATCCGACTCCAAAAAGCAAAAGTTTTTTTTTTGCAAAAAACCTTTTCCACATAATGTTTTTTCTTACAACTTTGTTTTTGCAATGCTCTTATTGTTGTTGTTGTCGCAAGTGTTGGTGGAAAATATTGGTTGGTTAGTTAGTTTGGTTTTGGTTAACAGTGTACAACACTGACGCTTGGAGTGGCGAAATTGTGTTTTTTTTTTTTTTTTTTTTTTTCTATGAAAGCGAATGTACAAAAGTGTTACACAATTCCGTTTAGACAATAACACATCGATATACACAAAGTGTACACTGAGAAAAAATAAATTTACAAAAATTTTTTATATTAAGATTTTTTAGCGAAAATAAAAAGCTGTTGTGATAGGACAACTTCTTAACCGACAGCACAATTCATCGAGCGTTATCAAATGCCAATGCAGAAACAGACCTCGTAAGCTAGCTACTGAAAATGTAGAAAGACAGAAAAATTACTACAAATGATGGTACATCCATCATCTCAGTTAGGGGAAACAAAGGCACCCCGCAAGGCGGAGTTATCTCATTTAAGCTATTGGTCTCTGCTTAGATACAATAGCAAATTTGTAACAGAGAGCACTTCGTGCCTTAATAGAATGGGTAACCAATAGTGGACTAAATACAAGCCTAACGAAAACTGAACTAGTACTTTTTACAAACGAAAGAAAGATATCAATCTTTAGGTTACCAAAAATAAATGAACAGACGCTAGAGCTCCGTGATAGCGTAAGATTTTTAGGAATAATATTAGACAGAAAACTAAAAAGGCTTTCGCAAACTTCCATTCACGTAAAAAAAATAATTGGGTTAGAATAGAGCCTTAAGCTGGAGCTAATTCATTGGATATACACTGCAGTTGCTAGACCTATATTGTCATATGGCAGCGTAGTATGGTGGTCATACAGAACAATGCAAAGGTATTGGATGAAATACAAAGGTTAAGAATCTCTGGAACATTGAAAGTAATACTAGATGTTTTACCAATGGATAGTTACATTGAAGAAACTGATGCCAAAACAGCTGCTAGACTGAATCAGATTTACAGATTTAATAAACTTAGCTACGGATATAAAAAATATCCTTCACGATTCCACTTAAGAAGTATATAAGGATGGGCTTAAAATGGATATCGGAACTGAGTGCGGAATTTTCTGTAACTCATTTAATCTCTCAGAGTCTATAAGACTATCAGCTAAGTGATCGGTATTTCAAGCGGAAGCACTTGCTATAAGTAGCAGAGGCGGTCAGGTTGATCGTGATGAGAAAAATATGACTTACTGATATATCTACTTACATTGACAGTCAAGCTGCCATCAAAGCTTTACAAAATAGAAACATAAGATCTGAGTTAGTCAGCCATTGTCGTAGAGAGCTTTAGGTTCTTAATGAACAGCACAATTTAGAGCTGTGCTGGGTACACTGTCATAAAAATATTAAAGAAAATGAAAAGGCAGATAAATTAACTGGGAATGAAAGGTTCATTGATGCTCACAGAGTATATTGACGACAACGATAAACTACCAATGTCGTATTATTTCAACAAAATTTTAGACGAAATGATATTGGAAATGATGAGCAGATGGGGAAGATCGACTCATTATCAAACGACTAAAAGGATTCATAGCAGTATAAAAAATAAAGTTCAGTAAATTGCTTCTTAAATACAATAAAATAGAAATAAAATCATTTATAGCGGTAGTGACAGGACGTAATAGTTTATGCAGGCACTAAGAACAAATGGGTTTTGAAACAGATGACCTTTGTAGATTGTGTATGGACTGCGATGCAGAAGAAGACAGTCAGAATTATCTTTGCGCTTGCAAAAATAAGATTTAAAATACTTGGCTCCTTTTTTTTAGGACATACTAGATCTTGAGAATATAAACCCAAATAAAAGGCATTAAGGCATCTTAATGGGACCATAAAACGCGAATCGCAGCACAAAAACCAGTGTCTTCGGTAAAATATGATCATGTAACATACGCACATAAAATAACAATACCAAGAATGAATTGTATATATTTTATGGCATATGTTTAGAGAAAGGATCCTTACAGCCATCAAAAGGAAAGACCACAATGGACCAATAATATGGTCTAATTTGCTGACGACTCCATCATAGCCCAACCTAACCTACAAGAGCGTAAGCGTAGTCGATTCGATCGCACTTGTTTCATTTTTGTTTGTGATTGCGAATATTTTTGGTCACAAACATTTTTTATATTCACCATCCATTTTTTAATTCACACAATGGTCTATAAGAGAATTCTAACCGGTCATAAGTCTGAAAACTCATGTGTCAAAAGTAATAATATTTCTGCACAAATTTGAAGTAAAATATTTAGTTAACATTTACATATCATGTACCAAAATACCAAGAAATAAAACCATCTCTGACTCTTTTGCGTCTGAAACTTGATGAATTTGGAAAACGTAAATTTTTTGCGAAAATCTCTTACATAACAATAAAGTTTAAATAAGTGCATCTTCAAAACTAAGCAGTCTTACCTCCTCCTAAAACTTATAGCGTGTATAAGTTGATCTATTGTCTGAAAGTTTGCATACTTAGATATCATATATGGGCAATTCTCAGGAACCTTTTACTTACGATCTGTACGACTAGAATCTGCACATTGTAGCACGTCGAGCTCAAAACTTGGCGCGAATTTCATATATTTCTAGAAAAAAATTTAATCCACATACTTGTTTATGTTTGAACAAAACCCGCGCGGGCCAATATTCAGGCACCATGCACCTTACGCGTTTGAAATCAAAACTTGACGACAACTATAGGTTAAAAGTTTCTGAGAAATGACCATACATCATTTTAATATATACGTAGAAAGCACATTCGGATCATCACCAGAAAAAAAAAAATCTAATTATGTTTCCCAAATTTACGAATTTCGCACTCTAGCGACTATAACTTAAAAATTTTGTGGAGTTGCAACGGCTCAGTCACTTGTATGTATTCTCCTTTAACTCCTAGGAGGAGCATAGGGCCAATATGAAATCTCTCCATTCATTGCGATCCCTTGCGATGACTTTAATCTCTTGCCACGACTTTGCCGATTCTTAGATTTTCTTTTCCAGTGACGTCCTTCAGTTGGTTTTGGGTCTACCACGTCCTCTACTGCCTTGTGGATTCCACTCAAGAGCCTGGCGACAAACTTCGCTGTGTGGTTTCCGGAGAGCGTGACCAATTCATCTCCATTTGCGCAGCTTGACTTCGATTGCTATAGCCCTCTGATTGCATTTTTGATGTAGCTCGGCATTTGATATCGCACTATATCAAACCTTTAGTATACGCCTTAAGCATTTGTTGACGAATACTTGCAGCTTGTTCGTTAGTTGTTCAGTAACAAGCCACGTTTCGCACCCATATAACAAAACCAATTTCACATTCGAATCAAAAATGCGCACTCTCGTTTTGGTGGATATAACGGATGAAGACCATATTTTGTTCAGTTGAGCAAACGTGCCTTTTGCTTTTGCTATTCTTGAGTTGATATTCTCTTTTGCCCCACCATCTATGGAGATAATGCTGCCTAAATACGTGAAGCTATCGACGTTTCCGATGTCATCACTGCCAGCTTTAAACGTGACGTCATTGCTTGCGTTAAGCTTCATGCTTTTAGTCTTGGATCCGTTGATTTTTAGGCCGGCCTTTTATGACAAGGTCTTCAATTTTGCTTTGCATATCTGAATGTTTGGACGATAAGAGGCAGATGTCGTCAGCGTAGTCAAGATCTTCTAGATGTTCGGTAAAGTTCCATTGGATACCCCTTTTGGCCTTATTAAGAGCTTTATCTAGGATATCATCAAGAACGATAAGAAAGAGTGATGGTGATAGTAAGCACCCCTGCCGTACACCTGAATTAGTGGTGAATGTCGGTGACAACAACCCGTTGTGTAACACACTGCACTTAAAGCTTTCATATTGTGCACGTCACTTAAGTGTGTCATATTTATAAAAATTTCTAAAGGTTCTGCGCATGGTCGGATTAAAAACACGCCCAACTTCCGTAAAGCCCGTAATTTTAAATAACCATAACTTCAGAAATATTTGAAGTTCAACAATAATATTTTATATCTAAGATAAAATTGGTTATATCTAGCTCTAATCTAAATACAGGCGTAACCGGATCAAAGACGGATCCACATTCCATAAAGTCCAAAATTGTCCGCCATTTTGTTCCTGAATAATTTCATCCATAGTTTAGAATCATTGGGCTCAAAAACTTTTCTAGCGAAAATTTTGTCATGACATAATAATTTTTTTTTGCAAAAATTGTCCGCCATTTCGATTCCACCACTATGTTTTGAAATAATTTAATCCCATATTCAAAATCAGCAACCTCAAAAACATCCCCTAGCCAGAATTTTGTAGTGAAAAATTTTTTTGAGAAAATTATCAGCCATTTTGGATTGGGCATTTTGTTTTCAAAAAAATTGATCTCGAATTTTGAATGAGCGTTATCAAAACTCCCGTAGCAATAATTTTTTTTGTGATATAATCATTTTTAAAAAGAACTGTCCCTCATTTTGATTTCAAAAAATTTGGTTCCGAGTTCAAGACCTTATTGGCTTCCTAACAACGTTTTTGTCGCGATGTAACTATTTTTGTTTATGTAAAACACCAATAAAAACCTAACTAAACCTAAAAAACGCAAAATGCATTAAAGAAAAACAAAAATATTTATCGGAAGACTGATTTGCGCTACTAGTTTCAGATGCATTTGCCGACATCAAAAAGAACTGTTCCAGTATGCTATATTTTCCTTGCAATTAAAGCGCTTTGCAAGAATAGTATTATATCGATGACTCACAACGGCAGGGCGATGAATAAGAGTGGAAAAAACAAAAAGTATATTTACATCCGCCTCATTTTCCTTTTTGCTGTGATTCTCATTAAATCTATGCTAAAAGTTATATATAGTATGCTCCAAAAGTTCTTTTCAATGTCATAAAATGTGTCTGATAAGGAATTGACCTATGATTAGTCCCGAAACTAGTAACGCAAAGCAGCCTTTCGATAAATATTTTTGATTTTCTTTTCTTCAATTTACTTTGTTTTTGTGTTTTTTTATTAGTGTTTTACATAACACAAAGCACACAAGTAAGCTCAAACCATCAATGCATTTGATACATCATTGATCGGTAGCCAATATTGTAAAAATACGACTTTTAAGAAAAAGTATGAACGACAACTTGTTAGTTAAACATTTGACATAATAATCCTTTAAAAAGGTTTCGACTATTTATTTCTTATGAACTTTTCTTCATTTTGACAAACTTTCCCCCCTAACGGTTTTGAAAGTTTTATCTAGATGAACCTTAAGCAATTTTCACATGAATCAACAGAATAGCTAATTCATTTTTGTACCACTCTATTTCTGCTTGACAGACAAGGCACGTAGAAATTATATATTTTGTGTTTGTTTTAAGTTACTGCAATCACGTAATCACTTTTCTTGCAGTGTAATGTTAGTTAGAAACTTTTACATTGCCAAGCGCATACACACACACAAGTGCATACAACTAACTGTCATATATGTGTGTATACGAGTGAAAACTATATGTATAGATACATTCAAACATACGGCGGGAGGCAGTTCATCAAATACATAAATGCATTCCCTTATATACAACAAAAGAACAAACTTTTTAATGTGTACATTTGTATAAAGCGGCGCTAAATTTGTCCATTTGTGAGTAATTTAACATTTTAACTATTTTTGTCATCGCACCAGTAACTTTACAGTTGCGCCAACTTTTTGTATATGGACTGGGGTAAAGGCTTATTTGTTTCTGTGCAAATTTAGCCTTTTTCATATTTTAACGTAGATGATATTACTGCAAATTTTTGCTTTATTTTTAAATTTTTAAAACTTACGCATACAATGCAGTGAAAACTAATGATATTTATAGTCTCCTTTCTAACTTTCAGCGGAACTATTAATGTTTTGATAGCAGATCATTGAAATATATTCCCAAAGACTCTCTTTGTGTTAACTAATATGGTTCAAATCTTCAATAATCGATTAATATTTTGGGACACGGTGGCAGAAAAAATTGTGTGATAACAGCGTTCAGCAAAAGACGATAACTGTAAAGATTGAAGTCAATCAAGCAATATAAGCCATGTCTGCCAATCATATATTGCTGATTTTCAAAAAGGCGGCTCTTCCAAAATGGAAAAAAAATTCTGTGGTATACTTTAAGAACGTATCTGCTAACTCTTAAAAAAAATTGGGTTAGCTTAAAAAAATAAGTTAAGACATTTTGTGTGCTTCGTTTTTGAGTTAAAAACTTCTTTCTCAATGACATATAAAAATTATACAATTTCATCGTTAAGCAGACTACGTCTTTTGGGAAGATAACATTATAATGAGTAAAAAAACCTAGATCTGCTACTCCGCTAATGATGCAAAAAATTACTGTGAACTTGTAAAAATGTAGAAAAAAATCTTTACATTGAGTCATTTTATTGTGTCTGCCGTTAAGCATAAAATTTCTCTCGTATGGTCTGAGTATGAAAATAAAAGAGACAAACGCTTGCCGTTATGGTCATTAGCTGGAGTATTAGATTAGATTAGAGTGGTGGCTTAGTAAAACGATGTTAAGCTTAAGTAGCACTGTTAGTGCCATTTCAATACCACATAAGTGATTGGGCTGACTGGTAGGAGGGGTTGTCAGGGTCTATATTAGATATCCTTTAAAGGAAAATGTAAAGGATATTTATATCCACTTTGTTCTATTGATGTAGTTGAGCAGGAGGCCAATATCAATATTGGCGAGTTCACTCAAATCGTTGAGAATTCTAGAGATTTAAGCCTGGCTCTAGCTAGTGCAAGACAGTTGCACAGAAAGTGCTCGAAAGATTCCTTCTCGTTGCCACCGATGCAACTCCAACAGAAAAAAATTAAAAGGGATACCCAGCCTTTCGGCATGCTAGCCAATGGCCCAGTGCTCAGTGCAAACTGCAGTGATGCTTGCAATATCAGTACGATTTTTGGATAGCAAGTCCGATGTTTTTGATTTGTTAAATGAAGGCCAAATTGCTCTGGAAATCCTGCATGTTTCTAAAGCTTTCCATCTGACATTCGCCTCGGTGAGGAAATGCGAGAAAATTCTTTTCTTCACCAGACCTATCGGAGAGTATACACTTTCAGAATGTGTCCCGCTTAAAGAGGAGCCATGTCTAGCAAGTTCATCATCCTTTTCATTTCCTTCAATGTTCCTATGACCTGGAACCCAAACGAGAGTAATTTCAGATTGACGTCCTAGTTCGATGAAATTTTTCTGCATTCCTCAACCAGTTTTGATTTTATTGTTACTGATTTCAGCGCCTTGATAGCGGCCTGACTGTCAGAGAAGATTGCCACTTGTCTAAGGCTGAGATAACTTTCCTCTACCAGCCTACAGGCTAGTATGACATAAACTTCCCACACCCACGCCACAGGCCATTTTTGTACCATCAAAGTATATGGTGGTTGCGAAATAAAGGCAAGGCGTACTGTCTTCCCATAGGTTTCTTTCTGAAAACTACACACCAGTTTTTCTCGAATCTTAGTATGGGGCAGATGTAATCTATGTGGGAGTTAGAAAGTTTAACTGGTAGCGTATCAAGGATGGAGCTGTGCCCATACGTCTTATGCATCCAACAACTGACTTCTCTGAACCTAATCGCATTACATTAGGCAGTGGTTTTAATAAATGAGGTTGGAGGGAGCAGATGCAGAAGAACGCTGAGAGCTGTGGTTGGGCATGATCTCAGTGCTCCCGTTACACCAACACATGCAGTCCTCTGTACTCTCTTCAGTTATGTTCGATTATACCCCATGGCTGATCATCACACTGAAAAGTTGTATGTGAGGATTGAACGTACTACGGCTTTATACATCCATAGTACCATTCTTGGTTGCAGTCCTCATTGTTTGCTGAATTGGAATTGGAAAGTGGTAGAGGTTGTGCTTTCAAGCGAGGAAGGTTAAAGTTAGGTATTTTGACTTTTAAAGTAAAGAGCCTGAGGACAGCTTTGGCTAGGTTAACCCCAAGACCACATTCTGTGGATCATCACGTCAAGAAACGGACCTGATACCAGCATCACTACATCATCCGCATACGCAACTACCTTCACACCATTTTTATTAAGCTGTTGTAGCACCGTGTTGAAAACTATGAGCCAGAGCAGAGGTGAGAGTAATCCTGGAGTATACTATGCTTTGGAAATGCAAGCTAGGCTATGTTTGAAATAGAATATTTTCAAAAAAACTTCTCGTGTAAAAAAATTATAAAACTTTTTTATAGAAAATTTTGTAGCCTTTAAAAAATATTAAAAAAATACATATTTGCACTTTTTTTTAATGAAGTTGCAGTAAATTTTTTTTTTTTGTTTTAAATTAATTAAAAACTAAATTCCTGTTTCCTTAAAAATTTATTTTCATTTTGGTTTTTCCAAAAAAGGTGCCATATCTGCAGGATTCACCCTATAAAAATTTAAATTGAAATAAAATGATGTTTTGTTTTTACTAACACCTTAATACTTTTTTCTAATTCTAAAGCATAAGTTTAACTCTAACACTTTCACTGTGACTCAAATACTTTCCCTTTCGAAAATTACGGCATGCACTACTGGTACCACACCACCAAACTTGTACTTGCATTTCCTGTTACATTTCCACCTATGCTTGGCAGACTGGCTTGCAGTCAAACCCCCACCCCCTCTATTACTTTTGCACATTTGAAACAAACTTTTGTTTATAAAACTGCATACATTTAAACATCAACTACCTAAGTAGTATGCATTGTTGTATGTCTGTATGTGTATATGTCTATTTTTTGCACAAACAGACATCTATATGTGCATATATGAATGCATAAGTATATTAGAGTGAGTGTATGACTGTTGCTTGTGTGTTGCTGTGGTAACATGTGGGCGCTGTTTTTCGCCCAAAACTGTTGCCAAAGCGTTTTGCCGCTTTTCTGCAGTTTTATGACGTTTTTTTCATTTTTTTTCTTTGGTTTTCGCTTTTGGTTTTGTTGTTGTTTTAATTTTAAACATCAGCTTCTTTGTGTTTGAACTGAAGTAGGCGCAGCAATTATTTTTGATTTGTTTTTTGCACCGTGATTTATTTTGATTTCTTTTTCGATTTTTTCGATTTGGGCTTTCTCTGGTGTCTACAGTAGGTGGTTTTTGGCTAATTTATGCAATTTTTATGACTCCACAATTGTGTTATATACTGCGCAAAAAATGTTTACTTTGTGGAAAAAAAAAAGTCTATGAAATTCAAAGATGCTACATTGGCTAAGTAAGACCCATTAACCGCGAGCGTTGCCATATGACACAAAGGATAAAGCTTTGGAAAAACTATTGTGAATAAGTGAAATTTCCCTGCAGTTTAATTCAAAAATACACAAAAAGCTTTGCTTAGTTTTTTTCTTGAAATCTTTAGTGAGCTTGAAGGATAAATTGGGATTTTTGAAACACTTTTGAAATATACGGAAGAAAGCCATAATGTAGGAGCGGTTTAAGAAAAGAGATTTATATATTTTTGGCCGCCCATGATGGCAAGTATTGCCGCTACTCCACAATATCGCACCATCTCTGCCGAAAGTACACAGCCAAGCCCTTGGATAAAGTCAATGAGGAAGTAGACATACCTGCCAAAAGTCACATGGAAAAGTTTGTTGAAGATGGAATCTCAAGAAACAGGAAAGTAATGAGAAAAGATAAGTCATTGCAAAGAATCACATTAGAACCTAAGGCATAGAAGAAAATTTATATAATCACAAGCTTTCTCACCCGGCGTTGCTCGGGCTTCGCTTTAGTTTTGACTCGGTATTACACGCAGAAAAACAAAAGCAACAAATTGCTTTATTTCACTATAATGATTGATAAAAATGCATTTTTAAGCAAAAAAGTACTAACAAGCTAATAGAGAAAACTATTTTTTAAAAAAGTGTGCCCCAAGTAGATGCTCCAATATATTTATTTTATTTATTTCCATAAAATATTCACTTCAAAAATATCAGCACAAGTCCAAGTGCATCGAAAAAGATTAAATTACATCAATTTCTCTGGTGAAAGTCCAAACGTAGGTATCAAAAAATATCGGTAAAATTCAAAAAGTATCGAGATTCTGAAATATCGATACATGTCCAAAAGAAGTATTGAAAAATATCGAAATATATCGAAGAAATCGGTAAAAGTCCAAGTATAGGTATTGAAAAACATCCAAAATATTGGCATGGGTCCAAAAGTATCGAAAAATATAAAAGTATTGATTACTATTGAAATACATCGAAGAAATCGGTAAAAGTCTTGAAATATCGAAAAATGTCGAAACACATCGTTAATATCGGTAAAAGTCCAAAAGCATTGTAAAACATTGAAGAAATCGAAAAAGTCCAAATACATCCATGCCTCGGAAAAAGTCCAAATAGATGGAAAATATTGAAAAAAGTTTAAAACATCGATTAAAGACCAAAAATGTCTAAAAAGATTGAATCACATCGAAGAAATCAGTAAAAGTCCAAGTGTATCGAAAAATCATCTAATATATCGGCAAGAGTATCGAAAAATATTGAAAATCCGCTAAATATGGGTGAAAATCTAAAAATGTCGGAAAACATTCCAAATATCGGTAAAAGTCCAAAAGAATTGAAAAAAATCGAAGAAATCGATAAAGTCCAAATATATCGAAAAACATTCATAGATCGGAAAAAGTTCAAAAGTATGGAAAAATATTGAAAAACGTCTAAACCATCGGTTTAAGTCTAAAAATGTCGGAAAATACTGAATTACATCGAAGAAAGCAGTTACAGCCCAAGTGTATCGAAAACATCCAATATATCGGCAAAAGTCCAAAAGTATCGAAAAAATTTAAAAAACATCTAAAATATCAGTAAAAGTCAAAAAATGTTGGAAAACATCTTAAATATCAGTAAAAGTTCAATAGCATTAGAAATCATCGAAGAAATCGGTAAAGCCCATATATATCGCAAAATATACCTACAATAAATCGGGGAAAGTTGAAAAATATTGAAAAATATTTAAAACATCGGTAAAAGTGCAAAAATGTCGAAAAATATTGAAATATTGAAAAATCGCAAGTATACCCTTGCCCTGTGAAGAAAAACCCAGATATTTAATGGTAGTATTTGACTTTTACATGGCTTATTGATGTATCGATACAAAATCTAAAGCAAATTGATGAAAATATATCCCAACTGAAATTTCGTCAAGCCCCTGCAATTTCTTTACTGCAAAACATATAGCAAAAGTCTCCCTGGGGCTACAGGGCTACAGAAGGCCGATGAACCAAACAGAAGAATGTGTGAGACATGATAAAAAACGCTTTGCCTTGGTCAAAGCTGTAAGCAGTGGCGGATCCAAGGTGAGGCGATGGGGCCGATCGGCCCCTCTTCTCAAGCCAAGTGATTAAAGTTTTTTTTAAATTATATGTAAAGATTTTAAAAACATTCTGTTATTATCTAGAAATGTAGTCAATCGGGCCCCCCTCTTGTTGTAAGACCATATGTCAAATAATTTGTGCAAAATATAATACTAGACTTTGTTTGAAATTTTTTAAAAGCTAACATTGCAATAAAATTATTTCGTTGACTTAAATGTATAAAACGTATACCATTTGCTCAATACCCGTAAGCGTTGCCATATGGCAACATGGCCTTCCGCACAAAGTGTAACCACCAATTAAAATTTTTTAACTAAAATCCTCTATAAATATATCTCTCAAAAAACAATATATCAGAAATGGGTTAGTTGCTATTTTAAAAAAATTTGGAAACAATTTGATAATTTTTTTTTTGTTTTTAGCACACTATTCACTTTGTCATTCTGTCATTTGTAATGACGTGGCTTCTTATCACATGGGAACAATCTCATGCTGTGTAGCAAAAATTCAATTAAAAATTACTTCATTTCTAAAACGTTGAATCTTTTGAATAATTTAAAATCAATATTTCTAAGGAAAAGCAATTTTTTATTTTTCTTGCAATAGACACACAGCCAATAAAATTCGGCAACGTATGTATTACCCAAATACAATGAAAGGAAACAACAAAAAAAACAAAATTTTATATGAAAAATTTTCAACTTTTGTACGAGCTGTCACGTTTTTTCTATGAAATTCCCAATGGTACTGTTTGAAAATTTATAAGGACATCCATGCACATTATTAGAATTTAACACCCTGTACTGCACAATTTACTGCATTGTGTAACGCTTTTACTTTAGTATCGATTATTTTAAAATAAATTTTTAATTTTATATAAAATGCAGAAAAAAACATTCGAAATATTTTTGGTAATCAATTTTGAATGAATGCCATAATTAGCACAACAATTTGTAAATGTGCTAGGACAAAAGATGTTTGCTACAACTATATAGTAGGCTGACTCAAAAAAAAAACGTAACAAAAATTAGTATGGACACATGGAAAAAAAATAGTTCGTAGAGTAGAACGGGGTAATGTCGTGCAGGGGGTAATGTCGTGCAGGGGGTAATGTCGTGCACTGGCTGTTTTAGCCCAAAGAATTGAATGATTTACCAACTGTTCGTAAGGTAGGGACCTGCTGACCTACTGAGCTTATGCATATAATACTAGCAATTTTCACCAGTTCGTCTCTACAGAGTAACATTTTTTTTCAAAACGCACGCCTTCGAGACGATAATAGTGTTTTTTTATCGGGTCAGAAAAATAATTTTCCTTCCGGGAAAATATACCAGGTAAGTGTTTTCTGAAACAAAATATCCTGGCAAAGAAGAGAAGTATTTGGTTTTCGAAAAAAATTTTGGGCTTCAGCGAGTTATCGAAGTTGACCTTTAAAACGACCATTGGGGTAATGTCGTGCACATTCCCTTACACAAACACAATTTCTCGCTACACAAATGTTGTTACACATGGATGTAACTATTGAAATTATCTTTCGATCGGAAGCTTACTCGTTGCATTTGCTTGAGATGTACGGCTTTACGAGCATATCAAAGTTGAGTGCACGAGATTGCCCCGTTCTACTCTACACAACATATTATGTACTTCACACTTGTATACTAATGAATAAATACATGATAATGCTAAATCTCCTCTAATAGAACCACTACCTATCATTTCTCACACATTTTGGTATCTTTACTATACTCGGAAAACAATGCACGACATTACCCCACAAATTTTGAGGGGGGTAATGTCGTGCACATTTTTTTTTTCTTCACTTACACAAACACAATTTCTCGCTACACAAATGTTGTTACACATGGATGTAACCAACAAAATTATCTTTCGATCGGATGCTTACTCGTTGCATTTGCTTGAGATGTACGGCTTTACGAGCATGTCAAAGTTGAGTGCACGACATTGCCCCGTTCTACTCTACACAACATATTATGTACTTCACACTTGTATACTAATGAATAAATACATGATAATGCTAAATCTCCTCTAATAGAACCACTACCTATCATTTCTCACACATTTTGGTATCTTTACTATACTCGGAAAACAATGCACGACATTACCCCACAAATTTTGAGGGGGGTAATGTCGTGCACATTTTTTTTTTCTTCACTTACACAAACACAATTTCTCGCTACACAAATGTTGTTACACATGGATGTAACCAACAAAATTATCTTTCGAGCGGATGCTTACTCGTCGCATTCGCTTGAGATGTACGGCTTTACGAGCATGTCAAAGTTGAGTGCACGACATTGCCCCGTTCTACTCTACTACTTTATTTTTAGTAAATTTTACAAGAATTTAAAGTCAAAATAGTGACAACTCCCCAATAATATATATTTTACCTTGCTGTTAAGTGCGATTTACTTTAATTTTTTTACTACTGGAGTGGAGTAAAACTTATGACACTCGTTTCTCGCCGTGAGCGAGTTAATGAAAAAAAAAAAATGAAATAATTTTTACTTTAATTTTAAAGTTCTACAAATATCTGGGTAAAAGCATACGTCACTCTACGAATAGAAAAATGTAGGCAATCTCGAGTAAGTAAATATTACTAAATTATTCGTTGGACTTGCAAATTTCGAAAAATGGAACTAAAAAAGTTCTTCAGATTAGTCCCAGGAATCTAATATTTTCCGGTGTTCTACCGATTCCCCACCGCCCAGCGTAATATTGGGCCTGAAATGAACTCAAACGTTCTGTTTAATTTATTATATTATATTAATCTACTACTTGTAGAAACATATACTACTGAATCATATGTATTTGGACAACCTGCATCAGAATTAAGCCACAAAATTGACCAAACTCCGCGACATCTTTTCCATTTCAATTATTTCGCATAAGGGTCAATCTTTGTGTAATCGATTAAGATTTGAGTTAACATCTCCAATTTTTTTGAAAATTGGTGAAAGTTAGTATTTGCTATACATATGACTGTGGAAAAATGATTTTCCGAAATTCCAAAAAAAAATCCAAGATGGCGGCCACAGGAAGTTCGATGCAACTTTTGAATACTCACAAAAAAATTTGAAAATTCATAGCTTCTTGGCTTTTTATTCGATTTTGAGAAAATTTTCAGGGTGAGTGTAATAAAGTATAAGCTTTTGAAAAAAAAAATCACACTGAAAACAAATTTTTGTTTTAGGAGTAAAATAAGTTTTTTTTTTCTTTTTTAAAGCCAATTTGGTGCTTAGACAATTAAAACGGGATATAATGGGTTAAGATGTTCTAAAAAATTTTTCCTTGTTTGATTTTACGTTGATTTCTATGAGCAACCTAACCCATTATTTTAGTTTTTATGACCCCTTTTCCAAAAACTTGATTGTAATGGGTTAAAATATTCTACGATAAATTTAACTAAAGATACCACAATTTTGAGGATTGCGAAATAATTATAATAAATTTTGCTTTTGAATAAAAAAATTTAAAAAAAAATAAAAAGGGTGCTCCAAGCCCCAAATTGGCTTTAAGAAAGAAAAAAAAATCCATTTAATTTCTCTCAATTTATACAAGTTTTTATATAGTTTGGACTTTATCCCTTTCATGCCCGAATTAATTTGGGGGGACTTAAAATTTTTTTGAGGCTACACAGGTGCAAATATAGACCTAAAGAACAAATTGTATTAATTTCAAGGTCCTGCATATCCTAGTTTGTTCTCTGGAAGATGTTGTCTATAGGCAACATTGGGCATTGCTGGTAAACTTTGTAAATAAAATTAATAAATAATGCTGTTTTTGTGTTGAATTTGAATAGAAATTTTTTTAAAATTTGATACCCATTTTCTCCAATATATACTGTGCTGAAGCCTCAATAGGTTTTCAGGGTCAATAGTGTAAAATTTTAATAGAAGTTTGGAGGGGTTTTAGCTGGAGCAGGTGACAAATTTGCTCTCTTGTGTGACGGTGCTGTTCTATTTGCAGTGTTGCAGTAGTTCATCAGCTATATCTAACTGAAAGTTCCTGTTTTATCATATTTCATATCTCTGTGGTAGAATAGCTATCTGCTTCTGCCTCTTTTATGCACCATACCAAACTCTGAATTACACCTGAAAGAGATCCGAAGACCAAACAGCGAAATTTACAGCACTTGAGTGGCATCCACAAGGCAGCTTAGAAAGGTAAGTCAAAAGTCACCTGAAAAAGGTCTTTGAAGTAGAAACTCAAACGGAATTGTCTTGGAAAGAGATAAAAGTCATTGCATATAGGCCTTATACTCAAGTATGAGTTAGAGATAAAATATATACAATACATTTATGCACCAAGATACTTTGCGCAGATACCATTTCTTGGAATGATGGTTAGGCGCGTATAGTTCCAGCAATATATTGAAGCTATCAGTAGCTAGTTAAGGACTACCCAAAAGCTTTATAGTGTGATCCTCGTCCTTTTAAGCTACATAACTCCTTTTCTTGACTTAGAAAACAGTTTCCTAGATGATTATTACGAGTTGTTCCTACTCTTAAGCAGGCCTGTGCACACGAAGATTTCGGAGGTTCAACTCCCCAGGAAGAATTTTTACCCATATATAACGGCACAAATTTAGTGTTCAGTATAGTTCCCCTTCGTTTTTTATGTGAAAATCCCTCTCCCCAAGATCAAATTCTGTACATAGTAGTGCTCCTTAGAAACGCTTATCTTATAATTCGATCATTAAAAGTAAAACCATTACCGAAAAACACTTTAAAATTTTAATTTTTAGAAATTTTCGAGGTCGAATGTAGGACAATGCCTAAATATATTCCTAATCAAAACGTATGGTTCCTCTCCAACTTACAGACAGAAGTCATATAAAATTCCTGAAACACCAACTCATTTTAAAATTTCCAAAGTTGATTTTGTCAAAAATCTCGTTTTCTATTTATGTCCAATGTCATTTTCCATGTCTTAGTGATTATCCTCTCTAGAAAATTCACTTCAATATTTTCACCTCTGTCAATGGGTTATTGTGGGGTTTTTTCAATATTATTTTGAAAATTTACTATATTTTGCTTTTTTTCAGGTCCACTCTAGATCAGAGGAGTTTTCCCAATCGAATTCGCATATTTTTATGATTTTTACCATGGAAAGCATCCCTAATGCCTATAGGCAACATTGATTTTAGAAAATTACTGAGGAGCAACTAAGACTTTTTTTGTGCAATTATTTTATTTTTCTGATTCTCTTACATATTTTTAGTTATTTTATGTCCTTTTAGATCCAAATTTATTTATATTTTGATTTTAAATTATATAATATATACATCCATTTTTTGCATATCTTTTTTCGCACGTATGGGCACAACAAAGAACTTGAGTCAAATGATAACTATTTATACTTATGAAGTTAAATTTATTCATAAGCAAGCAACATATATTAAACTATTGAACAAAATACGTAATTGGCAAAAAAGTTTGAAAATAACGGAGTTTTTAGCGCAAATATACAATGTTGCCTATAGGCAACAATAGGCATGAAAGGGTTATATAAAAAAAAAATATCAAACTCTAGACGATGGAAGTTAGTTTTCCTTTAAAAGTAAAGTTTACGATAACGTCATCTATTTGTGTCATATGAACTGACTTGGCTGCCGGAAATAACCACATAACTTTTGGAAATAATGCCATACATTTTTGGGAAAACACCAAAATAGTTTTTGGCTTTATTTCCAAACAAAAATTAAGGCGTTTCACCTTCCGTACAAACAAAAGTTTCAAAATGCTTTAAGATAATCCAGCCAAACTTCACATAAATAAATGCAAGTTCTGAGAAAAAACTGGGTAAATTTGGACAAGCAAAGGTTTTTTGAGATTATTAATCCAAATTTCACTCAAACATTAAAAACAATAAGTGTAAGCTCTGAGAAAAAACTAGGCAAGCTCGAACAAGAGGATGTGGCAGATCCCATACAAGTGAAGCGAATTAGAAATGATATTTAGGAAAAATTTTGAATTCAATATGAGGAAAAGCATGCTCTTTTCAATACTGTGAAAAGTAATTTTAATTTTAATGGTAAAGTCAGCAAAATTTCTGAATGTACTTAACATGTAAGTACTTCTTTCGAGTATGCAAAAAGGAAATCTATTGTGATTAGAAGATATGTAATTTTTAAATATAAAAACATTTGAAAAAATCAAGATGCTTTGTTAAGCAAAAATTTAGGTGGAGGCAAATTGGAATTGTTCAAAATAAGCAAAGTTTTCTAAACAAAAAAAAAAAAAAAATTATCCAAAATTCATTGTGAAAATTTTTGGTGCTAGACAAAAAGATCTGTTGTGCTTTAGTGTGGAGTTTTCGGGATGCTTCGGTTTCTAATGGAAATAATCTGTGGATATTTACATTTTATTGAGCCCAGCTCTGATTGCATTATAGATAAACATGTTGAGAGTAGTAGCTGGAAGATGTTAAATCCTATGTATGAAGAAGCAACTTATAAAATTTTATCCAACACTTAATAGACGTTTGCACACTTTCACATTTCAACAACAGATTTTCATCATTTTTCGTTTTACTAATGGCTCTAAAAGCCCATAATGCTAACTGAACTTAACTTATTTAGACATTTTTTTATATTTATTTTTTTTTTTATATTTTGTTATTATTACCTCATTTTAACGAATTTATTTGACCATCATAATATTACTCATTAAATTTTAATACATTTTTTATATGGCATTTATACACATACTATATATTTATTTGGATTTTTATATGTATATTAAATACTTTTTGAGCCATTATATTTTAAACAAATATTTAATTTTATTATGACACTAAATGCACTTTTTATTATTTTGCTTTTTTTTTATTTTTTCTAATTTTTGACACAAATTTAACACATTTTTAAATTTATTTTATATTTTCTTAATTTATTTAAGCATTATATTTATTTTAAAAATATGTATTTTTATATATATTTTTTAAGCACACTTTCATTAAATAATATGAGCATTTTTTTTCCAAAAATTAGGCACAACTTCCGTTTCCATTTAATTTATTCATTTTTATTTTTTAATTTTTTCTATTTAGGCCTAAAATATTTTTACTCAAAAAACGCTGTCTTAACAACCGGCCGCTCGCACAAAACTGCTGCCGAAATTTTGTAAGCAACATCAAATGTGTCACCAACTGAAAAAAAAAAAAAAAATTAAACCGACCGATCGACCAACCAACCAACGAGGCATTTGAAATTTGTTGCAATGTTATGTTGTTGTTATTTATTATTGATGTGGTTGTTGTTGTTGTTGTTGTTGTTCATGCTGCTGCTGCTGCTGCTACTGTTGCTTGTCTATACAATTTTGACAAATAGAATTCGTCAACGAGTGAGTGCCGCAGGACATAGTTTCTGACACCCAATGTCCGTTGTAGCAGCAGCAGCCGTTGTAGCAACATGCAGCCGTTTCTTTGCAGCGCATTTTGTGCAGTGTGGCCCATTGGCACAGTGGCGTGTAGCGTGATTTTGTTACTTTTTGTTACTATTGTTGTTGTTGTTGTAATTGTTTGTTCAATGCAGCAGTGCAAGTGCACATGTTTTCTTGAAGACAACAACGAGCAACAACATCATCGATATTTTTGTTGCAAATTTTTGTCAACCAATACTTGCATATATGTAGATATCTCTATGAGCATGCAACTTTCTTTGTTATTGCTGAGCTAAAACGCCATTGTAGCGTCGCTAACAGTGTTGTGCATTTTTATCTACATACGGACTTAACGTCTGGCGGTTCTTGTGGTTTTTGAATTTAAAACAAAATCAATTTTCAGTTAATCTAAATCCAAAGCCATGGTTCCAAAATTTCACAGAGCTGAGCGTAATATTATGAAATTTCTATTAAATTGCCAGCAGGAGTTTCGTCTTCTAGAGTTCATAGTGCAATTAATGTCACGAGAGATTTTTACCTTTACTCTAAGCATAAGTCTTTTGCGACTAAGTTTAAATTTTTTTCATTTTCTACAACCTTCTTTGATTAAAGATAGTTTTAAGCTCAAAGCAACGTATTCGTCATCGCTTGCGAATTTTAGCCATTCCAGACATTTCTTTTTGTATCATGTGATGAGAGTGAGTCAACCAGAATGCTTATCTTTTGATAAGTCAACCAGCTGAGTTAAATGTCATATAAAATTTTTTCTCTCATGCAACTTTTTCTGATATTGAAACATACAACATTATTGGCGCATGCGAATTTATCTCTGATGTGACTTTACATCTCATACGATATTTCACCCTGGCGGCATAGCATGCGATTTTTTATTACACTAGATATTTAATTTTGTCTCATATGAAGAATATGAGGCAACAAGAAAGCTCATCTTGTAATCAGTCAACTTGCTAAACTAAATATTTCATGTAAAAAGATACTGGAACATAAAACTTCATTGTCAAATGCGATTTTTGTTCTCATATGATTTTTCAGCCAAGTGGTGTTGCATGCGACTTTCGGTCCTCCTATATATTTATTTTTGTCTCACGTGAAGAAATGCGTCGCTCAGAAGGCTCACCTTGTGATTAGTCATGTTTCATGTATTACTGGATACTGGATCGTAGAACTTTATTGTCAAACGCGATTTTTTCTCTCATGCTACTTTTTCTGACATTGGAATATACCTTATGGTCAAATGCGACTTTTTTTCCAATGCGACTTTTTTTTTCTCTCATGCTACTTTTTCTCTCATGGGACTGTTTTCTCTCATGGGACTATTTTCTCTTATGCAGCTTTTTTTCTCTCATGCGACATTTTTTCACTCATGTGACTTTTTTTCTCTCATGCAGCATTTTTTCTCTCATGTAACTTTTTTCTCTCACGAGCCTTTTTTTCTCTCATGAGACTTTTTTTATGCGATTTTATAGCCACATACTTGCACAATTTCAAGATGAGATATTTACGTGTCATGTTTTCTATTCAAAACTATGTTAATGGCACAATATTTTACCTGAGGAAGAATTCATACTTCCGCATTACATAGTCTACATATTCTGCTTACAAATGTCTGATATTTCAGTCCATTAAATTTTTCCCAACACTTGTTGCTATTGTTGCTGCTACCTCCAGTACTGCTGCTACATTTTATTATTGTTATTGTTGCAGTAAAAGTTTTTGTTGCTCTTGTTATTGTTGTAAGTTTTGTTTTTGTTGCTGTTTTTGTTGTTGTCTGAGCGATTGTCCATAGGCTTTAAGCACAAAAGCCATTTCGACGCGACACACAAACATGCATTTTTTATGTGTAATGATATTATATTTATTTTTAAATAAATGTAGAACGCGAATTCACAACGAGAACTAGGCTGTTGACAAAGGAAATAATGTAATTTGAATTTTTGCCTATTTCGTTTTCCATAAATAGGCTAATCCACAGAATAGAGGATAGTTTTTAAAATAAAAATAAAATTTAATTTTACTTACTCACTATTTAGTCATATGCAATATTTTTGTCGTATGCAACATTTTAGATAAAAAAAGGCAACAACATTTAATCGTTTGCGGCTTTGATGTTTTATACTTTTTTTTCGTATGTGTTAGACTAATCCCATATGAGTTTTAAACTCTTTAAGCGAAATTTTTTTTGTATGACACTTTCTAGTTATAAAAACATTTTGTTTTAGTCTCTAGCGACTTCATAGTGTTATTTAACATTTTTTCATGCGCGGTTTTAAAGTTTGTTATTAATTCCTTAGATTTAAAGGATTTTCACTATTGAAAAACTTCTTGATGTCATGCGATTTTAAAATCTCATGAGACATTTGAGCATGAAGTAGTTTGTTAAAGACACTATTTCGCCTTTTGGTCTTCTCCTGTAAATATCCAATTTGTAAGTGATGAAATTAGCCTCATGCTACTTAATAGTGTTAAGTTAACTTTTTCTCTCAAAAACCCTTAAGTTTCTCAGTGACTTCATAATCATAAGCGATTTTGAAATCTTATGCAATTTTTTATTTGATGATTGTTCAAACCATATATATTAAAAAAAGTTTGTAGTTACGTGGTTAAGGCTGAACGGGGACGATATGTGCATTACATAGTATCAACCCCCATACAAAAAAAAAAAAAAAATCGAATGTTCGCCCCCAGTTTGAAAGCTAATATTGAAAGATTTTTAAGGAAAAAACATTTGTTTTATTTTTCGGCCTCTAAATCATTGTGTTTTTTTTTTCTTTTCTTATGTCTCCGCCATTTGACGTGCGATTAACAAGTATGGTATATCGTTGTAAATGTCTTGACATAGGCATATAAGTCATTTATCTCAAATGTTTTTTTGAATAGTTGTACTCATTATCTCAGTTTCTACCACCCTAAGGTGCCAAGGACATTTCATAGAATTAAAGCCCACAAAAAAATCATAAAAGTTTTAGCGAATCTAAAACCAATGTACAAAATCTGAAAAACTGGATGTTTCAAGAACAAAAATTGCCCCCTAAAACTATGCAAGATTCTGTTTTTCTTTTTTTTGCATGAAATGTTAAATGCTAAAAAAAAAAAATTGCAAGCCTCTAGAATAATACCCCATATATATTTAAAAAATTATTTTAAAACTTTAGTTTTAGAAACCCTTAAATAAAATTTTTTAAAAATTACATATATTTTTAGAGTTTCCACATGGTTGTTTTCGAAAATTTGGTTAAACCATACTTTTTTTTGACAAAATTTAAATGATTGACGGCAACTGAAACGAAATATGATTTAAGCAAAACTAACAACAAAAATCCGGATGGCAACACCAAAAGTTTTGTACAGTTTTAAAAAGTTTATCTAAGCGTTTTGAAACCAAGAATTTTAAATTTACTAAATAGAAAGTCAGAATTAAACCAAATTTTCGAAAATGACCATGTGGCAACCCTTAAAATTTATATTGAATTTTTGTAAAGTTTATAAAGTTTTAGTGTTTAAGGACTAAATTTAAGGTTTTATTTTATAAATAAATAGTTTAAGCAAAATTAACAAAAAAAAACCGGGTGGCAACACCAAAAGTTTTGTACAATTTTAAAGAAATATATCTGAGCGTTTCTGAAACCAAAAATTTTAATTTAATTAAAAAAAAAGTAAGAACTAAATAAGATTTTCAGCAAGAAACAGGTGGCAGCCCTAAAAATTTATGTTAGAGCGTCACTAGGTCTATGGACAGCCCTTAATCCGAAAATAAAAAGAAAATTTTTTCAACGAGTCTTCTGGATAAACTAACAAATAACAATGTCTCATAAGAGAACTGTTCTTCCGGAGTAAATTTGACGGGAGAATTAATACACGGGAGAGTGACAAAATAATGCAAAAACAGTAACATCATAATAAAAATAGCAATTATTTAAAAAAAAAAATGTTGAAACTGGTGGATAGCCACTTTAATTGTACTATATTGATATAAATATAAGAAATATTATATAAAAAACTTACAAGGAGAATGACACACACTTACGTTCTTTACAAAATTTTTAAACTTCTAAAAAAAAACACTCGTTATCGAAAAACCGAAACTGACTTTTAGCTCTGTTTACTCAATATCTCAAAAATTTTCAATTTAGTAGAATAAGAATAACTGAGCGGAGATAGTCTAAAATAAATGATCAACTTCTATTTGAATTTAATATAAAAAAAAATTATTTTGAGCCCCAGGACACTGAATGGTAAATTTTACGGAGAATCACCCATATATTTTATTTTGCTCGAAACAAGTTTTTTCGAACCTGTGGATCATATCATAGTTATAATGGAATTTTTAGGTTTTTGAATTTTGAAAAATAGTTCGTAATTAGTTCAAAAGAAGGCGGCAATTAATTATGCACTAATAAATGCCCATATTACAAATAGACTAAGATAGAGAATGTGTTATAGAACTCATAATACAAAAACTATTAACACCCTGTTAGTATCAACATCTTTATAGAATAATGGGTGAAGAAAATAAGACCGCAGGGTAATAAATTTTAAATAAAATTATTTTTGCTTCCAACAGCAATTAAACAGCGGGCGTTCGATGATGCTGCAACTGAGATAAATTATTTAAATCTTTTTTGACGCGTACATATGTATTTGCAAAAAATATACACGAATGCTGAAATAAAAACGAAGTGAAGGGAATGAATAAACAACAAAAATTCATCCAAATGACAAAAGTATCAACTTAACCTTTTTGACATCGATTTTTATTTTTAATTTTATTTTTAAATGTCATACAAGTACAAGTCATATTGGTTGCAATGACAGAAAACACATCCATAAATGTACTAGCACTGCTGTGCACGGTTGGGGTTACTTTTTTTTTGCTCTTTCGTTTTTTTTTTTTCATTTTATTAATTGCATTTTTAATAACTTTTATTTTAAACAAAAAAATAAAAGAACAAAATTTTAAATCGTGTTGCACAAAAATATTGTGCAAACTTTCGTAAATCAATATTTAAAACGCTGCACTGTGTAATTTCTGTAAAGGTCATATGTATTTAGTATGAAGAGAAAAAAAAATCAGATAAAATATTTATGTTATTATTGTTGTGTTCTGCTATAATAAAGAAGGTGGCATCAAAGCCAAATAAGAACCTAACAACTTCAATATTGTACTTATGTGTAACAATAATTTAAGAAAAACAATAAATATGCGCTTTTATTGGCCTCGCATGACAGTTTTACGAAGTGAATAAATCACAACAGTTCTCTGCAAAAGAACAGATAAAAATTTACAAATTATCTGATTTAAGCGGAGACTTTAGAATATCAGTCACATATAAAAAAATATTTTTAACACTCAAACTTAAATATTTTGAAAATAAATTGCACATGGAATTTGAAAAAAAAAAAAAAATTAAAAAGATAACAAGTATTGTACTAAGAAACTTTTTAAAAATATTGCATGAGAGTTTATATAAAATGTCATGCAATTTTTAAAATTTTTTTAACATAGTAGTTCCTTTTTAAATCTAGAATTTTATTCAGAGATAAAAGTTTGGGGCTACTTTTGGTCAAAACTTTTCCATTTCTTTTGTAAAACGTTATGCTTAGAAAATATATTCCTCTTTGAAATAGGAACAAACTGGAAAAAATAAGCAATAGTAAAATTTTCTAAAAATTCATTTGAAAAAATCTCATGATATTTTACAAAAATCGCATGATATTTTACAAAAATCGCATGATATTTTACAAAAATCGCATGGTACTTTACAAAAGTCGCATGAGATTCTTTTTTTAAATTTTATAAAAAAAAAAACAGTTCTTTTTGTGATGCGATTCCCAAATTTTTTTAAGCTCAGTTTTTCTGTTTTAAATCTTCAGCGATATCATGCCAGGTTTCAAAAAATGTTTTAATTCAGATTAAACAATTCGGGGCTTCTTTTGGTCAAAAATTTACCATTTTTTTCGTAAAACTTAGAAAATATATTTCCTCATTAAGCAGACTGAAAAAAATTAGCAACTGAAAAAAATAAGCAACAGTAAAATTTTCAAAAAATCGTTTGAAAATATCTCGTGATATTTTACAAAAATTGCATGATATTTTACAAAATTCGCATGAAATTTATTTTTTTTTTTTAATTTTCTAAAAAGCTGAGAGTTGTTTTTTTTAGGTTCAAGAGCTTTATTAGAAGGATTTACACAAAAGCTTGAATTTCACAGGAAAAGCATATTATTGCCCTCAGTATAATCATTTAAACTCAGGGGAGTTCTAAAGCCAAGTTAAAAATAAACTGGTAAATCAATGGACAACACAAAATGTTAGGGTACACAACTTACAAAGCTGATAATAGAGACGGCTGATAGCAGTGAAAGCGTTGGACGCTGGACAGCGCGGCTAATACCGCAGTTGAGCACATGGTTAAACATTAAGTTCGGTGAGGTGAATTTTTACATTACGCAGTTGAAATTGAGAAAGCGGAACATACGTTTTTTAACTGCAGAAATTGTGCGGAGTGAAGGCGAGAGTAACTGGATCACGTTGGTTCACTTAAATTCGGAAACATCATACCAACTACGCTGGTAAGCGAAGAATTGGTTATTAATTGGACGGTACCTAGAAAGAAGAGAGGCCTTGCTTCGACATTAAAAAACGCTGCCGATATGCATCATTTAGCTTAGCCGCTGGCGCACTTTATTTTTTTCAGTAAAGGTTTCGACACAATGCCTTATTCGCCAACAATGACTAAGGGGACCTGCCCAAGAAAGGACAACTTTCGTCCTGACAGAGACCGCAGTCATTAGGACCTCATTCATCCTCAGCCAAGGCTCAAGTTCTAAAGCGGTTTCCATTTTTTCTAAAAAAGAAAATAGAGATATTGGCCACGGCTGCTAAAGCACCTCCCAGCCCCCTCTCTTTGACGAACAAATGTAGTGGAGACTCAACATAGAGATCACTTTAAATGGCTTGAAGTAGGGTAATCGAACGTATTGGATTTTGCAGAACAACTCTGGATTCTGCTTTCCGTTGCGGATTTAAAAACGTCCCAGAAATGTCTCGAATTTTCATGTACATCCTGGATTAAGGATGGATGCATATTTTATTGCGTAATTTATTTTATATTATTCTACAGCAGCAGATCATAGACCAAAGATTATGAACCACAGACCATATATTATTGACCATGTACTATCGATCATAGACTATAAAGAGCAGATCAAAGAACACATATTATAGATTAAAGACCATAAAAGACAAATCAAAAATCATATATTATGGACCATAGACCATAACAGACATATCATAGATCATATATTATGAACCACAGTATATAAAAGACATATCACGGATCTTATATTATGGAACATACACCATAAAGAATAGATCATAAATCATATATTAAGGACCGTTTATCATAAAGGGCTATCAAAGACCAAATATTATGGATCATAGGATAAAAAGGACAGATCATGGAACTACTAATGCTTGACTGATCTGCATAAAATAATTTTTTGTCCTGCCTCGGATTGAGTCATCAAAAAAAAGGTCAGCCTAGCTCAAAGAGAACTTCTTTGATGAAAAGCACAAAAAAACGGTTTTACAGGTGAGATAAAGAGGAGATAAAGAGAAGATGTTTTAGTCCGTAAGTCATTTAGGAAAGTCCGACACAACTATCACCGGTGGCGATCGGGCTTTAAGCCCCTTATCCGTAAAATCAAACTCCTTTCTTCAGTGAGCCTAAAAGTGCAGTAAGCCCACTTTCTTATAAAGTTTCATTATTGCTAAGTAGACAAAGCAAAAAATTTACCATTGCATATTTTCAGGCACTGTTACTAATTTGGCCTAATCTTTGTAAATTTGCTTTAAGTTAAGGACTGAGCACAAGGTAAACTTTTCTAAATGAGATACAAATACCAAATTAGAAAAGTTATTTTTATATTTATAAAAATCCAATTTGATCATTAAAACAAAAAATAAACTTTCAAAATTCTTTAAGTACCTAAAAGTTTGTTATGCAGGAAACTTTATGGTGAAATATGTGAGTAAATTGTTGACGCAACATTCAACATAGTTGTTGTTACATAACTCAAAAAAAATATATATATTTATACTATATAAATGCATATTATACGTATAAAGTATATGAAGTGAAGTTTCCCTTTTTTGTGCTTCAAAATGTTGAGCTTCAGGTGACGTTCACTGAATCGCTAATCATCTGCAATCTGACAACTCACATCTGCAGCATGTAGATTGCAGTTTTTGTTGCTCGTTGGTTGGCTTAAGTTTATTCGTTGGGTTCATGTTCGTGGGTTGGTTGTCTTGTTTGATTTGAATGGGTTGAATTGGTTTGGTCGATTTTTTTTTTTTTTCTTTTTTTTTTTTTCTTTCAAGTTTTTCGTGCACAGCAACAAAACAGAGTGTGACTCATTCTTTTTCTTTTTTTTTTAGTAAAAAAGAAACGAAACCAACAATAAGGCTCACCAAAAATTGTTGTGTGTGCGGATGACTTTTAAATTGCACACGAGTTCAAGGGCATGGTGAAAGGCGGCGATATTTTGGAATGAAGAGTATTAAATAATTGTTTGTTGTAAAAGTTTCCATAAGAAACTATTGAAGATATTATCACAGAGACAAGAAAAACTTTATTACCCGCAAAATTGATCATAAGACGCATAGAAACATTTATAAAACAAAATAATACAGCTTAAGACTTGTTGAAATAAATTGAATTTATAATTTTATTTATTTGCTTATTTTTTATACCCTACACCCTTCCGTTTGTAACGCATAGAAGGAGGCGTGGCAGATATAGAAAAGTATATATATTCTTGATCAGCGTCACTTCCTGAGTCGATATAGCCATGTCCGTCTGTCTGGCTGGCTGGCTGGCTGTGTGTTGAAATACACTTTTTGGGAAAACTGAGCAAGGTATTTCAATGAAATTAAGTACACTTCCTTCGTCGTCAAAGATAGTTCGGGGGATTGAAAATGAACGAAATCGGTCAACGGACACGCCTACCGCCCATACAAAAAATATATTCAATATGCAATTTTAGGAGTATTTTTCACGACAATGCAACCAAAATACGTATAAATACTTATAATTGTTAGCGCAAGCTCTGAAAAAAAATTTAACGAATTCGGACAAGAGGGCGTAGCACCTCCCATATAAGCAAAAGCTTCAAAACGCTATACTGAAAGCGTTTTAAGAGATATTCAAACCAAATTCGACTCCAACACTAAGAATCATAAATGAAAGCTCTGAACAAAAATTGGGTGAAATCGGACCAGGGGACGTGGCACCTCCCATATGAGCAAAATTTTCAAAATGCTATACTGAAAGAGTTTTTTGAGATAATCCAACCAAACTTCACTCATATACTAAAGACTAAAAATGCTACACTAATACTAGAAGAACTCGGACAAGAGGGCGTGGCACCTCCTATATAAGCAAAAGGTTCAAAACGCTGTACTGAAAACGTTTTTCACTCAGACACTAAAAACTATAAATGCAAGCTCAAAACAAAAACTGGGTGAACTTGGACATGAGGGCGTAGCACCTCCCATATGGGCAAAATTTTTAAAATACTGCAGTGTAGGGTATTTAATATTTGGCCAGGCCAAATTTTACACCCTTACTAGCTTTAATTACATATTGGGGGCTATCATGAATAAATATTCCCGGGGTATTTTCTATAACTGCAGTGCATTCTCTATTGCAGTTTAAGAAAATTCCCCGGAATATCAGCAAAGCTGGAAAAGTAACAAAAACATCTAAAATATCGGTAGAAGTCCAGAATTATCGAGAAACATCTAAGATATCGGTGAAGAACGTTGACAGAATACAATGAAACAGTTTTTTTTAGCAGAACAGCAAATTTTCTCACACCAATGTCTTATCCACTTTCTTAACAAAGCAGCATAACACTGTGGATGCTGTTGTTGTTGTATTTATATGGGAAACTTGAAACCTTTTTTTAAATGCCTTAGTGGCAGCTTTTCAGGATATTTTATGTTTTATGCATTCTACACCATAGAACCTTTCATATAAACAAAGAAATTGCTGGTAATGTTTTGATCAACTGATTCAGCTGTACACTAATTTGAATTAATAGCATGATATTATGTACCAACTCGCTTCCTAAAATATACTACATCCAAAAAGATTTTATAAAATAGCATTAAAGAAAATGTCCACGTGACACATCTTATTCAAAATAAAAACTCATTAGACTTTAAAAGCTCATAGAAAGGGAAGCAAAATTTAAAAAAAAGTTTTACAAGGCCTCAAAAGCAACAAATGTCACTGAACTACAATTAAGTTAATAAAACTAAGAATATTAGACACTTAAAAATTTAATAAACAAATGAAGATATTTTTACCGTGCAAAAATCCTTACACCAACACTGACGGGTTATTAAATTATTCGCTTGCATGTGTAGTCAACATATGAGCACATTCGTGCATATGTATAATTGCCAGAAAATAAGAATATGAGTGTATAGAAACTTTGCAACTTTCTTGCAAGATTCCTATGTATATATGTGTGTGTTTGTGTACCCACATAATAAATTCTAGGTAGTGGTAAGTTCTTACCCAAGGGAAAAAAAAGCGCTTCAAAAGTCTTTCTTGAGTCCTTCTTAGTTAGCCATTAGCGCTTTCGCTCCGCAAGAAATATTCTTGCTTTGCAACATTGCATGTTCTAGAATGTAGGCGTTCTGAAGCCAACTTCAGCCTTAAGGAAAAAGGCCTTTTGAAAAGCTTATTTGTAATGCGGCGGTAAGTATGCTCTGAATTAAAAACAACAAAAAAAACTGATCCGAGGACCGTCCTTGTGACATTTTATTTTCACTTACAATTACAAATTTGTTAGACCTCTAGACTACTGACCTATACGATATTATGTATATTAAGAAAAGAAAATGTCTCTCTAAACAGAATGCTTCCTACAGCCTTAAAAGAAATCATTTTTTATTCAATTTCAATCAAATTAAACAAAAAAAAAAAAAAACAAAAAAAAATTAGGGGTAAAATAAAAAATTAAATAAAAAAAGGAAAAAGTAAAAATAAAATAAAAAATTCTGTGTTTGGGATAATCACTGTGTAACGCTACTAAATTTTTATGGAAACAACCACTCTAGAACCGATTTCTCAAGAAGCGCTTGATTTTTTTCCCTTTGGGCATAAAAATGCGATTATTTTGTATAATAAACCGACACTCAACCACACGAAAAAAGAAATAAAATCTTGGTTAAATGAAGTTCAAAATTAAATTTACGAGGTCATCAAATTGTACACTGAAGGTTGTGGTCATCCTGCCTGGTGAGGACAAAATAAATTACCAAAATTGGTATAATTGAAAGCATTTTGTGGAATAGAATTTTGGTTTTACATAAGTATTTATTATTTGCCACATTTTTGTATATTTTCAATATCAGAAAATATGAAAGAACTCACATGTTTCAATATGATAAAGGATATGAAAAAGAGAATGTGTTTAATAAAGAAAAAGCGTATGTTTCACAGTTCTATAAATGTTGCACTAGGGAAAAAATGTTGTTAAAGTTGAAAAAATCTTACAAGATCTATATCAAATTAGCCAAAAAAAAAAAAATTAATTTCAACCCTTACCATCTCCAAGTTTCCTGAAAAATATCATTTTATCACTGTTGGATAAAAATGCTAAAAATCAAGGTTTACTCAGCGTTGAATGAATTTTTTATTGAAAAATTTATAAAAAGAAAACTTATTTTTTTCAATATTTGCGTCCTATTTTATTTATAATTACAAAACCAGAAAAAGCTTCAACACCAAATTTAATTTATTTTTTTTAATTTTAAAAGTCGTTTTTTGAGTTATACGCTTTCAAATTTTTTGATGCTGAAAAAATGAGATTTGACTTTGACAAAAGAACTGTATGTTTTCACCATTTTGAAGCCTACACAATTACCTTTAAAGTGGTTTTTCTTTTTAAGATACATATACGTATATGTTAATTTCCTGAATGATTACAGCCTTTTAATGTTAATCACTTTAAGAATTTTTTGATACTTTTTTCGAACTTTATGACCCTGTATTTTTAGAACCGCGCATATGATACGCCTTCACAAAAACTCTGTGTTATTTTGACTAGATTTGGAGAGTTGTCACTATGGAAAATTGGCCATGAATTGGTATGAAGAGAATGGAGTCAGTGTTGTTCCGAAAAATGCTAGTCTTCCAAATTGCCCTGGGCATCGGCCAGAAGATACTAGGCTATAATAAAGAGAAAATTGAAAAACGAGAAAGTTGTCAAAAATGAAAAGAAACTAAAACACAAATGGATCAAGGTACCATCCCAGGTCGACCAAAGTAATGTGCAGAGCTAAATGGCACGTGTAAGTTCAAAGTTACAACATTTCGCATATATCTCAACCAAATGAGCAAACTTTTTCATTTTCTTAAAGAAATACCATTGAGTTTTAAAAAAAAAATATAATTTTCTTTTTTTTTTTGGTCAAAAACTAAACTTTTTATACCGCTTTTTTTTTGTCGACTACTTTTTTTCGTATACATTCCTTGTAAGGAATGTGAAAAGATTTAAGTTGGTCATTTGATGAATTTGAAAAATGTTGCAAAAGAAAAATTTTTAAATCGTCGCTAAAATTTCAGCTTTAATAAAAATCAAAACAAAAAATATTTGTTATGCTTTCAATTAATTTAACAAAGGCTTGACAAAACGTTAATTTCATATAAAAAACTTAAATATGATACATTTAAAATTTTCTTATTCTACGGAAAAATAAAAAAAAAAAAACAAAAAAAAAACATGGAAATTAAAAATTCAAAACATTTTAAAGCAAACAACTCGCGTAATTTTAAATGCAAATTATTGTCGCCACAACGGCAACTACAAATATACGACACAACAACAAGAAACTAAAACAACACAACATACAAACATATGTATATGTGCGAGTATCTGGATATGCGAATCTCGTACTTACATTGTAGCCTGCAATAAATTTGTACACATACATGCAGACATAGGCTTATACATAGAGCAAACAAACCGGGGTTTGCATTTGGTCAAGTATGGAAATGAGAGTCAGTAGTTTATCAGTTGAAAAAGATCTCTAAAGGCCATGTTACACAATAACGGCATTGATACTCACACGCATACAAAAACACACACACGTTAGGGTGGATCCCATATTGAGAAATGATTTTGTATTTCCTTAGGTGCTGCAAGTCAGCTGAAAGTATTATAAAGTAAATGATTTCGAACAGAAAAATTGCTAAGGACAAAAAAAGTGAAATTGTTGTTAGTCTAAAAGCGGCCATTAAAAAGCAGCATTATCGCATTGCTCAAAATTATTCGGAAAAATTAAGGATATTTGTTCCAGCATGCTAATTTTGTTATAACTGAACTTTGTTCCCCCATATATTTTTAAAACGTGGGTGAATATTAAAATTCAGTCATTGGAAACCAAATCAAATTTTCATCAAATCACAGCTGCCTCAAAGCAAAAGAGTTCCACTCTAATCAACATAAATTAAATGGAGTTGTGATGTAAAACCGTTAAATTTCTTTCTGTAGCAACAGCAACAGTAGCGCAAGCAACTGCAATTAAATAAAATAAAACAAAATAAAACGAATGGATGAAAGTACAAAAGTTTATTTAAATGTTGTTGTTTTTGTTGCTATGTTCATGTTTTTTTTTTTTTTTTGCTGTGTGACATTGACACATATTCGCAACGGGACACGCAATCGACATAAAGTAATTTCATACTCATATTTTGAAACAAAAAAAAAAAAAACGAAATGAGCAACATTAGCGAAAAAAAATGGGTAATAATATACGTATATGTACACTAGACTGCTTCATTTTTATTTTTGTTGTTTTCTTTTTGCTTTAAACAGGGGCAGATGCATAGGCTTTGCAAAACGTTGGTTTCAATCTTTTTCCTTTTGGTTTCCATACTCTTCTTATTCTACCTGAATCTTTCATAATCTATATATCAATACGCAAGACAGAGATTTGTCCTTCTTTTTTTAGTATGTTAGAAATGGAGTACGACTTTGAATTATACAACATTAGAAAGGTATTTGTATGTAAATGTGTACAAAGTTAAAATTATTTCTATATGGTGCCTTTAACAATAACAAAATACGATTTCACACAGAGCTGAGAAAAGGATAAAGTACAAAGAGAAAGACGAAAAGCATAGCACTGTCTTCATGTTTTTGTTTTGTTTATATTTCGCTTGAGTTACACCAGGGATGATAAATAAGCTTTTCTATTTCGTCCCAAATAGCAAATAAAAAGTACTAAAAGTGTCAAAAAGTAGTAAAATACATTTATGGTTAAATTTTGATCACTAGGCAATTCTAGTATATATTAATACGAAAGACAAAAATTTGTCCTATCTGTTTTACTATGTTAGAAATTAAGCACGACTTTGAATTATACACCATTAGAAAGGAGTTTGTATGTAAATGTGCACAAAGTTAAAATTATTTTAATACGTTGCCCTTAAGCTTGCCAAAATTAAATAAAAATTTTTCAATATTAACGACAACAAAATACACTTTCATACAGAGCTAAAAAGAAGATAAAGCACAAAGAGAAAAACAAAAAGCATAGCACTGTTCGTGTTTTTTGTTTTGTTTATGTTTTAAATTTTTCATTGTACCAGTGATGGGAAATGAGCTTTTCAATAGCAAAAAAAGTATCAAAACTCTCCAAATAGTAGCAAACTTATTTAATAAATTTGTGGTTGAAATTTCACCATTGGGTGATTCTAGTATACACGAATTCGTAGTACTTGGATTCGTAAGACTTGGGTTTGTAGCATGATATCAAAAATGGTATGAATTAGCGCTAATAAGTAGATAAATGGAGAAAAATTGATTTCAAAGTTTTGCAAATTCTATGTAACGCACGGAGGATGGAATGTAATGGTCTGGGGTTACCTTTCTGGTCAAAGGAGTGAGCCAGTTCATTAGACTAAAGGAATGCAGGATTATATTATGTACTTTGACATACCAAATGATCTGTTGCTGCCATATGCCGATAAAGAGATGCCACTTAAATGGAGGTGCCAACAGGACAACGATTCAAATAAACACCTCTAAAGCTCATAAGGTTTCAGAATAATAGAATAGTTGTTCTTGGTTGGCTTGGCCAGTCCGCAGATTTGGATCCCATTGAGAACCTGTGGGAGATCGTTAATATGAAAGTTAAGAAGAAAAATTGCAATAGAGATCTCTTTCAAGCTTTGAAAGTAGCCTGGTAATGGATATCGCAGGACATCATTAATAAAATAATATAACTTTATGCCTTAGAGATGTGCTCGTGTCACTCAGTATAAAGGGTTTTCAACTAAATATTAATTTTAAAAGTTTTTATAAAATGTAAAGAAGAGGATGCTATAGTTTTTTCCGATTAATTTTCTAAATTGTATTGTTTATTTAATGTTAACTCTTTATTTACTTTTAAAACCCAGAATTTTTTAAGCTTTTATTTGTGCATAATCATCGCATGAATAAATAAAATAAACACACAAAAAAACAAAATAACTTTGTTTTCTCTAGAAAATTGTTCCCCGCTTGATTTCATGTTAGCCTTCCAGAACGTCTTAACCCATCATATCATATGGGTCGTTTTGGTCCCCTTTTCCAAAAATTTTATTATAATGAGTTAAAATATTCTACGAAAAAAATCTGACTAGAAAACACCGAAAAAACAAAAAACCTCCGGACGTTGGCAATCCTATTCAATTCAAAAACTCATAGCTTAATAACCGTAAAAGATACTACAATTTTAAGGGTCGAAAAATAATTGTAATAAAATTTACTTTTAAATAAAAATATTTAAAGAAAATAAAAAGGGTGCTCCAAGCCCCAAAATGGCTTTAGAAAAGAAATCCAAAAATTTTTTTTAACATAAAATAAAAAAAAAATTTTCCAGTGTAAATTTTTTTTTAAAGTCCTTACTTTTTTGCACTAACCCTTAAAATTTAATTCAGATCGGATAAAAACCCAAGGAGCTATGAATTTTCAAATAAGTGAGTATCCAAAAGTTGGATCGGACTTCCTATGGCCACCATCTTGGAAATTTTCAGAAAATCATTTTACTACGGTTATATGTATGTCAAAAACTTTTCATCAATTTTCATCAAAATCGGAGATGTCAACCTAAATCTTAATCGATAACGCAAAGATTCACTCCTATATATTTTTAATTTAAGGTCGGAAATCATTTTACTACGGTTATATGTATGTCAAAAACTTTTCATCAATTTTCATCAAAATCGGAGATGTCAACCTTAATCTTAATCGATAACGCAAAGATTCACTCCTATATATTTTTAATTTAAGGGTCGGAAAATAATTGTAATAAAATTTACTTTTAAATATTTAAAGAAAATAAAAAGGGTGCTCCAAGCCCCAAAATGGCTTTAGAAAAGAAATCCAAAAATTTTTTTTAACATAAAATAAAAAAAAAATTTTCCAGTGTAAATTTTTTTTTAAAGTCCTTACTTTTTTGCACTAACCCTTAAAATTTAATTCAGATCGGATAAAAACCCAAGGAGCTATGAATTTTCAAATAAGTGAGTATCCAAAAGTTGGATCGGACTTCCTATGGCCACCATCTTGGAAATTTTCAGAAAATCATTTTACTACGGTTATATGTATGTCAAAAACTTTTCATCAATTTTCATCAAAATCGGAGATGTCAACCTAAATCTTAATCGATAACGCAAAGATTCACTCCTATATATTTTTAATTTAAGGTCGGAAATCATTTTACTACGGTTATATGTATGTCAAAAACTTTTCATCAATTTTCATCAAAATCGGAGATGTCAACCTAAATCTTAATCGATAACGCAAAGATTCACTCCTATATATTTTTAATTTAAGGTCGGAAATCATTTTACTACGGTTATATGTATGTCAAAAACTTTTCATCAATTTTCATCAAAATCGGAGATGTCAACCTAAATCTTAATCGATAACGCAAAGATTCACTCCTATATATTTTTAACTTAAGGCCGGAAATTTATTTCATTTAATTTATTTGATACCAAAGACACATTTAAGCTGGGAGCCACCAAATACTTCAGCCACTTTAATATTTATATACAAAAACGGTAAACTTATTAGGTGAGTAGAAGGTAATTTTCAATCACATTACTACCAACCACAGTTACCACATACCACAGTAGGGGAGATGTGTGTACCTTGGTCCGAGTGTACCTCGGTCCGAGTGCCGGTTGCCACTCAACAGTTGCACTTGCACGATAATGTTCTTCTATGGAATTTTCCACTCATACCGGTGACTCATATTAGTAGACTTTAGACCGTCAAGCTGTATGTGTGTATAAAAAGCAACGGAAAAAGTGTTTTTTGTGTGTAAAAATTTGTTTTTGGAGCAAGCTACAAAACGTTTTGTGAGAAACTTGCTTGAAATATTTCATTTTTACAACATCAGGAAGGAAGTTTAGTTATTGTTCTAAGCTTTTAGTGTGTTTTAGATGTATTTTCATAAACATGTGTTATGGATGTTGACAGTTTTTAAAACATGCTGTCTGTGTGTACCTTGGACCTAGCTTATTGACCAGCGAGCCTTTTTCGACGGGCAACCAGGAAGCCATAATCGCCTCTCAATATAATAGTATTATTATTATTTACGCAATTGATGTATTTATTTGCAACCATTTTTGTTTAATTAATTGTTTTTTACTAAATGCACTTTTTTGTGTTATAATTTTTGTTTATGATAAATTTTTTTTTTATTGAAAAAGATGTTACTTTTGATTACATAATAAATGGTTCTTTCATAATTTATTGCCAAAATACAACGTATTCTCTTTTATTTTTAATAGTCCAAGGTACACTTGCATGGTGTACCTTGGACCGTTTGAGATTGCAACGGAAAAAGTAATATTTCTACTCAATGGTAAGACATGGAAATATCATTGTCACATCATTTGATGCTGCAAGTATTGTAGAAACATAACTTAATCAAAAAACTAAAAAAACTTTTTTGGAAAATCCAGCACATTGAAAAAACTGAAAAGCGGACCAAGGTACACACATCTCCCCTAATCAGTAATAATAACTTTTCCCCTTAAATTGGCAACATTGACAAATCATATTTAATTGTAGCTAAAGCGAAAAATGATTTTTGTTGTCGTTGTTGTTGTTTTGTTGTAGTATTATTATAATTCACTCCATTACATTTATTTCGCTTTAACGCTATGTAACCTTCACAGGAAACATTTGCCTTTGTTGTTTTTGTTGTAATTGCTGTTGCTAAAATTGCTAGAGTAGTAGTTGTAGTTGTTGTTACTGTTGCCATGTTGACGACGACCAACTGATGTTGCGCGTTAAATGTTTGTGCAAAAATTTCATATGATGCACAAATAAATCGTTTGGCATGCGTCATAAGTGACACGATAAAGCCACTAAAAATCACAAGAAAAAAAGAAGAAAAGCAAAGAACAACAACAATAAAATAGAATGATATAACATCAAAATTTTTGGTTAAATATCAGCCACAATACTGACAACAAAATTGTTGTGCAACATTTTCCAAAAGTCTGAATAAATTGTGCGTTCTCTCTCGCATGGTTACAGGCAAACAAATTGGAAAATTTAAAATCGGTCAGAGTCAGCTAAAATGTAAAAGGAGCGAAGAAATCGAGGATTCAAAAAACATTGAGTAAATATTCTTTATATACTGCAACATTTTTGTTCCTCTAATAACATACAAAAACGGGTCAAAGTATTATTAATCATTAGAAATGCAAATAATTCAACTAACGACTAACGCAGTTGTTTTGGAAAAAATTAAACTATTGTTTTAAAACTACCAAATAGTAGGAAAATATCGAAGAGAATCAAAAAATTTCGAAAAGTATCATTAGCTCAATAAGCGCAAGAAACTGATTTACGTGACCTTTGACCTTGAATAACTTTTTACGCAGAAGTGATCCTGTTGTCAATTTGCAATATTTGTTCTAAAGCACAAAAATAAAGCAATTTCAATTAAAAATTAGAATTTGAAAATGTTTTTGTGCAGAAGTCCGTACAGAGTTTTGCAAAATCACGTGAATAGTTCAGAAACATCGAATACTATCAAAAACCTAAGAACGTGCCGAAACAAACCAACAAAAATCTGCATAAATGTGTCTAATATTTTACATCATTTGGTACAAAACTCTCTTGCATATCTTTACATTAATTCGCAAGACAAAAACTTGTCCACCCTTTTCTAATATATAAAAAATGGAGCACGACTTTAAATTATACACCATTAGAAAGGTATTTGCGCATAGATGTGCACAAAACTAAAATTATTTTGATTTTAAGTGAGGAATATTGCACATGGACTGGACCAGATGAATTAAATTCCTTACTACGATTTAGTCCTAGGCTTTTGATGCGATACTGATTCAAACAACATACTGGGACCGTATTAAGATTTTTAGTATCAGATCCTGATAGGAAAGTGGTCAGATCACCGTACTAAGGAATAACTCATCCGGTTTTGATACTAATCCGGAATTTTTGAACTAATTTTTTTCCGGGTACTGTACCTAGTGTCTGAGTGTAATTTGGTTGAATTATATCAAAAAATGCTTTCAGTATAGTGGATCTTTTACTTAAATAGGAGGTACCATGCCCTCTTGTTCGAATTTGCTTAGTTTTCGCTCAGTGCTTGTATTTACTATTCCCAGTAATTATGTGTATTTTGCTTGCATTATCGCAAATAATGCACTTCATATTACGTTTTGAACATATTTTTTGTATGAACGGTAGGCATGTTCGTTGACCGATTTTGCTCATTTTCAATCCCTCGAGCTAAATTTGATGACGGAGGCAGAGTACTAAATTCCATTGAATTATTTTGCTTATTTTTAAAGCCAGCCATCCAGACAGACGAACATGGTTATATCTACTCATCGGGTGGCGCTGATCAATAATATATATACTTTTCCATACCTGCCACGCCTTCTTCTCTGCGTTACAAACGGAAGAACAAAGTGAATATAGCCTGGGTGTAGTGTATAAAAAATATAAAAAAAAAAAATTTCTAAAAATTCTGAAAAAATTCTAACCTATTCTTTAAAGAATTCTAGGCATTTTACGTCACATGATATTTTTTCGTAGATGCTTTGGTTTTGAGTAAGTCTATCATTTTGCTGACGAACGTGAGCTTAACAGCTAAAAACTGAATTTGATAAATTTTTTGAAAAATTTTAATTAAGTACTTATCTCCAAAAATTCTAAAAAATGCACGCAAACTCTTTCGGCACCTTTAAGTATTTTCTTCCTTTTACGCTTTTTTCATAAGATGACTTGCTTTTGAGTAAAAAATACATTTTTCTGCAGCGTCATGACGCGTCATTGAAAAACGTAATAAAATCAATTTTGGGATGCGAATATTATCAAAAAAAATTTCTAAATTTTAAACTCCAAAAATTTTTAAAAAAGCATAGTCTGTCTTTACCGCTAAAGCACCCTTGGATATCTATTTTGTAATGAACAAAAAGTTATAACCAAAAAACTTATTTTTTTAGGCAAAATGGACATCCAGTAGAATCAAAAGTGCTACATTGGTTTTTTTCAGAATGAACAAAAAAAAAAAAATTATGCAGATATTGGTTTCGGGATGATTTTTTTATTTTTTGCTTCATACGAAATTGAACCGGTCTACTAAGTAATAAAATCAAAAATAATCTTGTGCTCAGTAATTAAATCAAAAAATAATCTTTCTAATTTACGATCTTTCAAACAGTTCAAATAAAGCCCTTTTATTTACAACGGTATACAATACAATGAATTGAAAATTCTCGAAAATAAATTTTTGATCCAATCTTTTATTGCAACACCCTGACTCTTCATAAATATTTAAAACAAAAAACACATGAAAATTAAATGACTAATAATTTTAAATCAATTTAGAGACATAAACAAATGGCCTTATTGTCACATGCACAACGCTACACTGAAATCTATTGGTAACCAGCCCGCATAAAACTAAAATAAAAAAAATAGAAACTTAAAAGTACAAGCAACACACGCCCACAACGTTAAGGTTATAACCCATTTATTCACTGGGTCAGTCAGTCACTAAACATTAAATATTAAAGCAAATTTGATATTTTGCAATGAATATCAAGCGTAAGTGCAAAAGAATTTATGTATGTGTGTGTGTGGAGGAAAAAGTAGTCATTCAACGGTAATGATGTTACTAATGCATATGACCCTCCAAGCTTGAGGTCAAATATGTTGTAAAGTGCGATTTAAATTTCTTCTCTCTCACACACTCTCACTCTTTCTCTGTTCTCATACATTTTCATATGATATATCAATGGTATCTGGTTACAAATTTTGCATAATTTATGTTTTCTATTGTTTCACTTAATTATGGCACCACTACATACACACGTAAATATAGCTACAAATATTCATACCCATATGTGTTTGTATGACTTCCTTAGCTACATGTGAATGTATATGCATAGGTAATAAATAATCATTTATTTGTTTTTGTTTATTTTAGTTCGACTTTTGCCATTGAATTGCCAGTTTATTTTTGTATTGATCTAATAAGCACAATATGACGATATGTCGAGAAATCTTAGCAATTGGCATATGTCACACTTAAGCATTTGCTAAAGTATTAATACAGTGATGGCAAAAATAAACAAACCGTTTAAAAAAACGATTAACATAGAGCTAGAATTTTTGAGAACTAAAAACATCTATATAATAACTGTGATAAAAAGGAAGAATTGCTTTAGTTTACTTAAAAATTAAGGTCCATTTTACTATTAGGTAGGGTAAAATTATACTTTCGTTTTCGAACGTTTTTTACTGCTTATTCATATCTTAGTTATGTCCAAAAATCGGTAGTGTAACTTTACCTAGAACTACACAAAAGAAAATTCAGTTCAAATTTTTTTTGCACAAGTCAGCCTCAGCTATTTTTTCTTGGTGGTACAAGTATTATCTATTTGATAAGTCCTTTTGCCGATTATTTTGTTAAAAACTCAAGTTTTTCCGTTGTTTAATTATAAGTAACTTATAAGTAACAAAACATAGAAAGAATTTAAGTAAGAAAACAAGATCATAAACACATTTTAACGTTTTTAAATTCCATTAGACAAAAACAATGAAAACAATTTTGCTGCGCTACATTATTTGGGACAGTATGCTAAGTTACATATTTGGGTTTCTTCATGGAAAATAAATTTTTTCTACAGCTGTATCTCGTAAGCCGCTCGAAATTTAATTTTTCTGTCTACATTAAGGTTTTAGCTAAAGACTAAAGGAAAAAAGTGTTCAACAAACTGACCCAAAAAAAGACGTCTTGTATCACAAAAATGCTAAAAAGCTATACCATTTTTGGTCATAGCTACCAAATCCTTTCGTATTTTGTCAAACAGTTAAAATTAAATTGTAGCCAAAACTTATGATATGATATGAGTTATGATATGAATTGCATATTGAATGCTTATCTTCCATGTTAGCTTTTTTTATGGAGTTCTCTCCTGACGGTCATGACACTCATTGGTGTACATGATGTCTGTGCATTTTTTTCCAAAATTTTAATTGCACTTGAAGCCCTATTCGATGTATCAAGTAACAGTATCTTCCAACAGGACAACAATATAAAGCAAAAATCCAAAATTATCAAGGAATGGTTACAACACCACACTCCTAAGACCCTTGGTTACCCCCTCAGTACCAAGATCGTAAACCTTGTAAACATTTGTAGAAAAATGTTGACAAAAAAATCAGAGAAAGGATCATTTCTATCAAGAAGAATCTAAAACAGGTGTTTAGGGAATAATAGAACGAAATCTCCCCTGATATTATGAAAACTCTGGTCGGTTCTATTCCTAGAAGACTGAATGTGGTATTTAAGACTAAAGGAAAACAAATCAAAAATTAATCTATAATATAATGCTAGTTTTTGTAATTATATTAATATCTGTTTATTTTTATTTTTTATTTTTTTTTTGTTGACGCCCAAAATCTGGTCATTTGTTAATTTTGGTGAAATATTTCTGGTTCTGTTTTGGTTTTGTTTTATCTTTATGTTTAGTTAAACTCTCCAGAAATGACTGCTTAGTTATGCATTATTACTTTTTATTTAAAGCGGATTGCTTTGTTGCAATTAGATTTTGAAAATTCGAAAGCAAAGTGTTTACTATACTTTGACGCTCACTGTATATTAGACTGATGCAAAAAAAGCATTTTTCAAAACTCAACGATTTCGCCCAAAAATCTAAATGAAGGTGTCGAAAGAGTGAGCTGAGATTTTTTTGAATTTTCTTGCAGGTCATTTAGAGGTCGCTAATGTTGATTTATCAAAAATCTCGGGTTGATGCGGTTTTTATACCCTACACCCAGGGTATATTCACTTTGTCCTTCCGTTTGTAACGCAGGGAAGGAGGCGTTGCAGATATAGAAAAGTATATATATTCTTGATCAGCGTCACCTCCTGAGTCGATATAGCCATGTCCGTATGGCTGGCTGGCTGGCTGGCTGGCTGTATGTGGAAATACATTTTTTGGAAAAACTAAGCAAGATAATTCAATGAAATTTGGTACACAGCCTTCGTCGTCAAAGCTAACTCGCGAGATTGAAAATGAGCGAAATCGGTCAACAGATACGCCTACCACCCATACAAAAAACATATTTAAAATGCAACTTTTGAAGTATTTTTCACGATAATGCAACCAAAATACACATAAATACTAAGAATTGCAAGCGCAAGCTCTAAGTAAAAACTGGGCAAATTCGGACGAGAGGGCGTGGCACCTCTCATACAAGCAAAAGCTTCAAAACGCTGTATTGAAAACGTTTTTTGAGATAGTCAAACCAAATTTTACTCAGACACTTAGAACTATAAATGCGAGCTTTATGCACAAACTGCATCATATCGGACAAGAGGGCAAAATCTTCAAAACGCTATACTGAAAACATTTTTTGAGATAATCCAACCAAATTTCACTTAAATACTAAGAACTATAAATGCAAACTCTGAGAAAAAACTGGGTGAATTTGGAGGGCGTGGCACCTCCCACATTAGCAAAATTTTCAAAATACTGCTGTGTAGGGTATTTAATGTTTGGCCAGGACAAAGGTAACACCCTTACTAGTTATTTTATAACGATATCAAAAATTCTCGGAATAAGTTTTACAATATATAAATTTTTTTATTCTTGATCATACTACCATATAAAATACCAGGGGTTGAATTAAGAAAAAATTATTAATGCAGAATTTTTTTTGTTTTTATTTGCAATTTTGTAGCAAAATTTTTTTAATGGCATCTTCAAGTGATTAATACTAAGTATTAGTATTAATTAACAAATATCATGGCAATGATTCAATTTAAGATTGAAAATTTGTAGTGAAATTTCTTACGAATGCATCTTCATCTTCGCTATTTTCCATTTCTCTAGCATTTATAAAAGTATGTTAAAAGTAGAGTTTCCGAGTACTTTTTGGCTGAAAATAAATATTACAATTTTTTACAACATTCTGAAGTTATTACTGCAAATTTGAAGTTATTACTGCAGAAATAGGGCATTACTGCAGCTTATGTCAATGCCTGTAAAATACAATGTCTGTGACTTGATAACTCGAAAACTATTTGTCCGATTTTTATGATTTTTTTCTTTTTTTTTATAGATATTTTGCATGGCAAGGTTTAAGGATACATTTTATTTCTAAATACCTTCGGCTTTGTCCGGGTTCTTGGGAAATCCCATAACTCAAAAATCAGTTATTTGATTTGCATGATTTCTTACTTTCAAAGATATGTTATCAGATGAGATTTCAAGATAAACTGTAATTTGAAATTCCCCACGGCTTCGTCCAAGATATTAAAAAATTATGTTACAGGATACAGGCGTTATATTAAAAAAATAAAAGTTGGAACATTTTGCTTTTTTAAACTAAAATACCCACAAAAAAGCGTTTCTTTTTTCATTTTACCACATTGTAAAACTCTAAGTGTTAAATTTTTATAAAACGCTTTCCAGTTCAAATTTTTTTAAGTTTGCAGTTGGATTCACAGATTTTTATAAAAATTTACAGAGCTGTTCTAAGTGCTCAGTATGGAGGCCACTCCATTCCATTGTTTGGAAAATGCAAGGTATACAAAAAAAACAATATCTCCCATATAAATCATAAAAATATTGGCGAAAATATTACGGCCATGTTTTGAAAAAACTTAAAAATTAATTTTCCCAAAAAATTTTTTTTTTTTCTTAAAATTTTTTTTTACGGAAATCTTTTGAAAGGTGAATGAAAAAAGTTCGTTTCTCAAAATATTTCCGTAAAAAAATAATTAAAAAAAAAAAATTGAAAAAATTACTTCTTAAGATTTTTCAAAACATGGCTTTTGGTTTTTTTGTACACCTTGTACTTTCAAAATAATGGAAATTATATTCTTCTACTTTGAAATTCAAAGCACAAAACAAAATTAAAAAATTGGCACGAGACTTTTTAGAAAAAAAAATTGATGTGGCTCTCATAACCATTTAGAGCAAGACAAGTCTTCTACAAACCGTTTGTTTTAAATCCACATTATTGCAAAAAAAAAGTAAAAAAAAATATTATTTTGAGAAAAGTTTAGTTGAGTTTAAAGATTTTCAAAAAATTTTCGCCATTTTGGAAATTTTCATAATTTTCCAAATTAAAAAATGGAAATCAAAATGCAATTTAAAAAGCGACAAGAATCCGAAAACAAAAATTAAAAAAATTTATTTTTGACAAAATGGCGTAACTTTAAAAAAAGCTGCATCAATTTTTCGCAAAAACACTACTTTGACACTCTGGAATTCCATGCCCATAACTTGCAAAAAAAAATTTTTCCACAAAACTAGTAATGTGAGGTCTCCATAGGTACTGAGCACCTTGAATAGGTCTGTAAATGTTTATAAAAATCTGAGGACCAACTGCAAATTTCGTAAAATTTGAGCTGGAAAGCGACATTAAACGTGTTGTTCTAAAGTCATCATGAAATCATAAGTCGCGTCGGTCAGGTATTTTGCATGTGGGGTCATATCAGCCATTGCTATAATTACTTATCAGGCGTCTTAAAATAACTACAATCAGAGATAAAATATTATACTTAAATCAAAGAAACATTTGTATAAATATATTAATTTTCACTAAAACAAATTTATGTAGGGGCAGGGTACCACCAACGGACAGGGTCCGGGTGTGGGCACCCCCCGTAATTTTGACAGAAAACAAATGCGGCTGTTCTGACAAATGTTAAGCGCGTGTAATGACAGCATGAAGTTTTTGTGCATTTACCGGATCAAACAGACTCATTTGCTTGATGCTGAGAAGAAAATAATTTTTGAATAAGTAAAGTCAACACAAAAGTTTTTTTCAATAATTTTCCAAGTGCGATAAATCGAAGTGAATCAATCGCAAAGCAGAGTGCAATCAATATTTATGTATTAAATTTATTATATTTTGTGATTCAAGACCGAATGCAACCAAAATGTTCACACAACACAATTTGCTCATTGCTTTTCAAAGTGGCTATCAAAGCGGAGTACGGGCCCCGAATTAAACCGGGTGTGGGCACCCCTCTTTTTTTATTTAAAGCGTGTGTGCCAACGTTACTAATCTTAAGTTATTCTTATGCCATTTTACGCTGTTTTAGTGGAAAGAAAAGAACCAATAGGCTCTTTAAAGATATCGTAGAAAAAAAGTGATTTTAATTAAGTGTGGGTGTTAAGGTGGCATAACACTTTGCAAAAAATCTCAGTATTGAGTTTCCAGTCTGCATAATATATATTTGGTCAAAAGTTATGAGTCGAAAACAAAACGGTGCCCACACCCAGTACCCTACCCCTATATTTTTTCTTTTTTTTAATGAAAGTTGGCAATTTTTCAAATCTCCAACAAAAAAGAGATCTTACGCTCTGCCTAAAAGGTTGCTGTTATACAAATTTACTTAAGACATTTCCCCTTTAATTCATTTTGTGTAACAATTTGTCTATGCGCACAGAAGTCAATGTCCTGCTTTTTTGTTGATGGTATAATTTAGTTGTGCTTTTTGCTGCTTCTGCTTCCTGTATCTATAGAATTGGAAATTTATGCCAAAAAATAGAAAAAAAAAAAAACAAGAAAAAAATATTGCACAGTCATTTGTGCGTCTAACTGGAGCCAGTTATCATACAAAGGTTAAGTGGTACAGTGGAGTAAAACTTAATAACAATTTGATTTGAATCAGCACCGAGTCACGATGGGCGTGATTTTTCTTTGGATTTCATATTGACACAAAAACATTTTGAATTTGGTTATTCGCAAAAAATTTGGAATAAGCTCCTTTATAAAATTTATCATAAGCTCAAACTTAAAAATATTGTGAATAAATAGTTTTTTTAAAGTAAAAAGCAATTGTAATATACAACTTTAAAGCTCTAACTTAAAAGTAAAAGCTTGAAACTACCGGCTGTGAAAAACGAAGCGTTTACTTATAAAATATCTTCTTTATTTACATCATAGATTGCACTTTCGAAGTATATTGCTATTTTAAGATAACGTTTAGCAATTCGAATATAACTTCCACTTAGATATTGAAGGTGTTCACATTATATTGATGACGACGATCATAAAGTCCCAATAAAATGGTTTATTTAATAAGCCAAAAATGTTAAATTAATACTTATGGATCATCCGTAATGGGTGTAACGATGACTAAATACAAATAATAACAAAAACAACAAAAAATAATCAATTTAAAAATATAAAAATATAAAATTCAATTAAAATGCTAGGGTGACCCAAATAAATTCTTTTTGTGCAACAAGTCAGAAAATTAGTTTTAACTCTGTATTTCTTCAAGGGTACATTTTAGACCAAGGTTAAATTTTTTGTTAGTCCAGGCCTCTTCCAGCTACCAAAATAATGTGAACACCGCCATTATATTCAAATTGAAATTTCTACCTCAGCGACATAATGAAGCTTCAATGCTACTACGCTCTCCATCGGCGGGTCTACATTACCTTGCGACAACTAAAGCAAAACAAAGTGCAAAAAAGCGAAACAAAAAATACTGTTTTTTTCTGGTATATTTTATAAAAAATTTTTCATAAAAATAATATATTGCAGTGAATTGTAAAAGAATGCAAAAACAACAAATCCAAATACTTTTCAAACGGGAACTGCTGCTCATTATTCTTCTTATCCTGTGATGGTTTATGCCTTCGTGGACGATTCATCGGATCATCCATCTGTCTGTTGTTCGATTGACCACGTGCCTGTGGTGGTGGACCTGGTGGACGTTTCTTTTTTTTCTGATCAGCAGCTAACACTGCATTTAACGCTGCCGCAGCTGCTGCTGCCTCACGTTCCATTATTTGTTGTTTTTTCTTAAGCAAAGCAGCCGATTGAAATTGCACCAACTGTGAGCTGCGACGTCGTATTCCATATGGACCAATAACACCAATTGTGGCGGCGATATTTCGATTGTCCGGACTACCACCGCGTACGCCAAACAAACGACGTATGCGTCGTTTATTTATGAAACCAAGTCCCGATGATATGGTACTGCTACCGCCGCCCTCGCTGCTGCCAGCAACCATTTGACTGAAATTGCTATCGAGTTCGACGGAACTGCTGCCGCCTAAGGTGACGCCGCCAATGGTGCCGATTGAATCGCCGCCACCACCGCCACTGCCACTGCCGCTGCCACCACCCCAGGGGAAGAGATATGTATTGAGTGTACTGAGTGTGGTGGAGGTGTGTTGACGTGTTAGATCACCGCCGCCACCAACATCGGTGTCAGTACCGGTTGCCACGGATGTGGAGGTGGCGGCACCGCCGTCAACCGCACAGCTGCTGCTGCCGCCACCATTGTTATTCAAATGATTTTCATGATCTTGTGCGTTGCCAGTTGTTGTTGTTTTTGCTGTTGCTGGGACTGCAACAATGGTCGAAGCAGTGGCGGTATGTGATACGCTACTGCTTGGGGCAGTGGTATTGTTGGTGTTTGCATCATATGCATTCGGATTAACATAAATGTGATTGTTGTTGTTGTGTGTTTCGAAATTGTTGTTGTTGCCAACATTTTGCTGCTGCTGCTGTTGTTGCTGCTGTTGTTGCGGCGGATTTAAATTTAAATGTAAATTCACTTGATTTATGTAATTTGCAATGTTGTTGTTATTGTTGTTGTTATTGTTATTTTGTTGATCTTGCATATTGTTGTTGTTAATTTGTTGTTGTTGTCGTTGTTGCTGCTGCACTGCTACTACTGGCGGTGGCAGTGGTGGTTGTGGCGCAGGTGGCATCAGTGGTGCTATTGGCAGCGGTGGTATTTGTGGTGGTCGCTGTTGCTGTTCTTGTTGTTGCTGCTGTTGTTGTTGTTGATGTTGCTGTTGTTGTTGTTGTGGCGCACTATTCTCGTTACGATTCGGACAAGTTCCGCAGCAATCACAGGCACCAGCACCATGTGATCCCATGTTTTTTCTTAAAGAAAATTATTTTACAGTTCGTTTTTTATAATTTTGTTATTAATTCGTAACTACATTTTTAAATATTTTTATTTAATTATTTAATTTTTGTTTCAAAATATTATACGTATCAGCAGTTAGATTTCCGATTAATCTTGTTTTTTATCAACATATATCTTTCTCCATAATTTAAATTTTTGCAGCACCACGCAGATTTTATCAAACTTCATAATGCTGATTATTTTTGAGTTCCGGGTTTCTTTTGAATTTTCCATAATTGAACAAAAAATTAAAGTTATTGCATAATTTGTTCCTCAAGTTTTTGGTTTTATTTTTAAATCAGATTAATGATAATTTCATATTGTCTGGTAGATTCTACAAAAAATAATTCCTTTGTTATTTATTATATTTTCAAAGGATAGCTTTTTGAAATAGTTTCATAATATATATTTTTAATAAAAATATGTTCAGCAAATCTAAATTTAGCTTTAAAGTATTTTTATTTTTATTACCATTCTGATTATCGACCATTTCATCGTAACAGTCTTCTTATCTTGTTTTTTTTTTATCAGTAAAGCTTATCATACTTCTCCCCACGTGTTTTAAATAAAAAGTGCTTGCTCCCAAAATGTTTTTTCAGGAAAATGTAGAATGACTCTAGGATGAAATACATATAGCTCTTTTTTCAAAGTGGACGACACTTTTTCAAACCAGGGCTGAGAAACCCATATTTTACCACGGGGCTCTGCATTAAAACCAAAAAAAAGTTTGACTAAAACGTATACAAAAAATGAGTATGCAGAAAGCTCTCTGCTTAACCGTAGACTCAAAAACCTTAAATTGGAAAACCCCATTAAATAGCGTTTACGTGATATTGCGTTTTTACTTAAGTTTTTGTGTGTCTATTAAAAAATTTAGTTTTTGCGTACAAAAATAAAAAATAATGATCAATTTATAGAAACAAAAACAGCCAGTTCTTATGTATTTTTTGATCTTGGGTCCAACTCTGGTCTTGAAATTGCTCTATCACTTCTAGATTTTGAGATATTCCAACCTGAAATTTTGGCATGTATGGCTTTTTCACCACTTTTGAGGTTATATAACGCCATGGGCAAGATTGTTTGATTTATATAAAAAGTTGTTAAAAATGATTATGATAAATTACAAGAGACAGGACTTGATTCGAATCCAGCATCAAAAAATACAAAAGAACTGGCTATTTTTGTTTCTATAAATTGATCAATATTTTTTTTGTACGCAAAAACTAAATTTTTTAATAGACACTCAAAAAATTAAGTAAAAACGCAATATCTCGTAAACGCTATTTAATGGGGTTTCCTATTATATGGTTTTTGACTTTACGGATAAGCAGAAAACTTTCTGCATACTCATTTTTTGTATCCGTTTTAGCCAAACTTTTTTTTGGTTTTAATACAGAGCCCCGTGCTAAAATATGGATTTTTCAGCCTTGGTTTGAAAAAGTGCCGTTCACTTTGAAAAAAGAGCTATTTATATTTCATCCTAGAGTCATTCTACACATTTTCCTGAAAAAATATTTAGGGTGTAAGCACTTTTTATTTAAAACACGTGGGGAGAGGTGTGTTATCTATATTTTCAGAGGGAAATAAGAAAATTATATTCTGATTTTTCATGCCTTCGTTGTTATTTGATGTTGGTAACTGAGGTGTCATTAATGAAATTTGCCTGATTCGTAAATATTAAAGTACTTAGATTAAGAAATCGCCTCAAATATAGCACATATAAATATTTTATGCTTATGAAACATTGTAGAAAAATTTGGAGGCAAAAACTTCACATAAAAAAGCAACAGCTCTTAAAGCAACACAGGTTCAAACGCATCTATCCTCAATCAAAAAGAAATTTCATGAAAATACCAAATTTGAATCAATTCTTGGTATTGCTCTATCACATTTGATTTTTGACATATTCTAATCTAAAGTTCAAAAATAGAATGTTTGAGGTTATATGGAAGACGCACGAAATTCTTTTGCTCTTTTCTACCAAATGCAAAGCTTTGAACCATTCTTCGTCTTTAAAATAAGCTGTGAATCGGTCATATATGATTTTTCTTGTGCATCTTCTATATAATTTCAAAAATCCTACATTAAAAATAAATACTTTGGTTTTGGTTTGTTTTGTTTTTTTTTCTTCAAATTTACCATTTTTCGACCTCATTTTAAAAATCAACCAAATAGGATCTTATTTGAAATAGAATAAAATAGCTTGAATAAGATGCCGTGCACCGTTTCATTGAGCAATTTCATAAAACTTATTTTTAGTTATTATTTATTGTGCTTATCTAGTATTTACATTCGCGAATGATCGACTTAAGCGTTGGAAAGCGTATTTTCGTGAAATACTGAACTCCATTTCCACCACATCCTATCAATCATAAACAACAACATCAACAACTGCCTTCTACCACCAATAGTGAAAGCTATCTAAGACAAGAAAAACAACAAGACCACCCTCACCTAAAATTCGCCATCCTCTGGCTCGTTTATTATAGTCCGGGAGCCGGCAATACTAAAAGTACCGTCATCGCGGATTCTGAAATTATTAATGCAAAATGGTAGTTTACACTAAGACGAATAAGAAAAGCTTGGTCAGCATGGTTATAGCCTGGCAGAAATATTTTTAAATGATTTTTGAATTATTAAATTTTCGGAATATTTTGCCGTCATCGCGCATTTTGATCAATCTTAATATTAATCGATGATAAATTTCATAACCATTTAGAAAAAATAGCGGCCGGCCAAATTTTTTTGCCGAAAATTACCGGCAATTTCTCTGTTATCACGGAAATTTGTTTTTTTTTTTTTTTTAATTTACGTGTTTTAATATCAAATTTCAAAATATCTTGGTATACGAGCTTAGAAACTGCTGGAGGTACCCACTGTCGCACCATTAAATAGGTCTACCGGCCATTTTCTGCAAAAAAAATTTGGTCGGCCAGATTTTTTTCTGAATGGTCATGACGGCAAAACATTCCGAAAATTTAATAATTCAAAAATCATTTAAATATATTTCTGCCAGGCTATAACCATGCTGACCAAGCTTTTCTTATTTGTCTTAGTGTAAACTATCATTTTGGATTAATAATTTCAGAATCCGCGATGACGGCACTTTTAGTATTGCCGGCTCCTCGCCTATTAAAAGAAGATAAAATAAAATGTGACGTTGGCGCGTGACGAAATTATAGGGGCAAAACTTGATAACTAGTGCACACTCGAAGAAATCGGGTATAAACTATTTTTGTTTTTTAGCTGACTCTGATTATCCGAAATTAGCTCTGAGACTCCAAGCCGCATAGTGGTATAGAATTAGATTCTAGCCGGTCATTAGTTTTTCTAGTCATTTTTAATAAAAATACTATCAGCTTTTGAGACAAATTTTTCCAAAAAACAACATATTACGATAAAATTGTGGGTAGGGGGTTCTTGATGTCACTGATTCCAAATTCGGGATTAACTTTTTGAAAACAAATGACCTAGGTACAATTTTTTTTAAAAATGTGATAAAGAGAATTTTCGAGGTCGGTGATTCGGGATCAACTTTTTTGAAACGAAATAGCACAACCAAAATGGCGAACAATTTTCCCCAAAAACTATTTTATCAAAACAAACTTGTGGCTAGGAGGGTATTAGAAATTATGAGTCGAATTTTTCGAAATGTAATGGTGGACAATTTCAGGTTATATAGAAAGTTGCCGTGTCCTTGATCCAATCATGCCCATTTGCGAGTAAGAGCTACATGTCAATGATATTTCAAATATCAAATATTATTGCTGAGCTTGAAATATTTCCAAAGTTATGGCGATTTCAAAATTTGGGCTACATTGGAGGTGGGCAAGTCCTTTACCCGATCATGCTTATTTTCAACGAATAGCTCAATTTTATCTCAGATTTTTTTGTAATTCAAATATTCTCGACGTTTTCGCTATTTAAAATTTTGGGCTATATCGGATGTGGTCGTGTCCTTGACCGAATCACGCCTATTTTCTACAAATGACTAGATGCTACTAATACTATCTAAGATATCAATTTTTATTGCTGTACCTCAAAAAGTTTTTTGGTATTTGTGAACCTGATATTTTGCCTTAAAACTGTGCAATAATATTATTTCTTTTGATACATTAATTTCCAGACTCAAGTGATCTCTCTTAGACTACTATTCTATTCTATTCTATTCCATTTTTTTTCTATTCTATTCTATTCTATTCTATTCTATTCTATTCTATTCTATTCTATTCTATTCTATTCTATTCTATTCTATTCTATTCTATTCTATTCTATTTTATTCTATTCTATTCTATTCTATTTTATTTTATTCTATTCTATTCTATTCTATTCTTGAGAATATCCAAGATAAATCTTTTAATAAAACCAAAAGAGGTATCCGATAAAGCTTTACCGAACACTTACAAGATCTCGACTACGCTGACAACATCTGATTTCTATCATTCAAACAACTCAGATATGCAAACCAAGATTGAAGACCTTGCATGGGAATCGCAAAGGCCGCGCAATAAACTAATGCATCCAAGACTAAAAGTATGAAACTGTACGGAAACAGAAATTACATCACTTTTAAGGCAATGATGAAAACGCGGAAAACTCTACTTATTTACTATCTACTTGGGTAGTGAAGCAAAAGAGTTAAAAGAAGACTAAATACAACGCTCTTTTGCCGAAATATATATATTATTTAATATTATTCATATTCAAATTTTGAACTTATCAAACTGTTACCGTAATCTTTTACTAAAATCAAATCTACATTATTTTTAAGCTGAACACAATTTTATTATTAACATTATTTTGACATTGAATTGTAGTATGTTTTTACTTTTATAATTTTTAATCAAAATTCTCTGCGTATCCAATGTTTTGATTTTTTAGTTTGTCTTCCTCGCTATTCATAAAATGAAACCGCTTCACTACTTCTTATACAAATCCAAACTTTATGAATAATTGCGTAGATATCACATATTAACATATCATGTGGGCATGATATGCTTTAAGCACTTCTATATCTATCAGTTAAGAAAATTAAACTATTTTGTCTTTTTAATTTAACATTTTCACAGTTATCTTTACCAGGAGATTTAAATCATTCGCAATTATTTGATTATACTATAGCACATTTTATACGTTGATCAAAAATCATCGAGGGAAAGCATGGACTTTTTTCTTTTAACACCATGCGTATAAATTTTTGCTAGTAAATTTAAAAAAAAAATATATATCTTTTAAATGATTGCTTTAATTAATCTATAGTCAATTGTATTTAATTCTTTTCACACTATTTTTTTTTTTTTTTTGTATATTATTTTAAGCTTCACCCACTGTACATTTAAAGGATTTCCTTCTTTTCTTAGTTTTAGGTTTGTGTGTTAAATTATTACTTTTTTTTTTTTGTTTTTTGATTTTGTGATTCTTGCGAAATTTGCCTCCTTTTTTTCGTTTTTACTGCCTTCTCATATATTATATTACTTTACAGTGTTTTGTATCCATTTGAGCTTTTATTATTTTCCTCAGCTAGATGGGGTAAGCATAATTTTTAATTTACTACAATAAATTTCTCTCTTTAAATGGACTTTTTTATTTCATTTTGTTCTTTTTTCCCAATATTTCTATTTAAATGGCTTTATATTTTCTTTTCAAACATAATTTTTTATTGATTAAAGTTTATTATTGCCATATTTTTATTTGTTCTGGCGTAATTTCGCTTAAGGCATGCGAAAAGTATATCTTCTTTTGATTATTGAATATTAATACGTGTAGTTAATAATTAATTTCGTTAATATTTTGTTCAGTGCTTGTATTGTTTGCATTTGATTGATAAAATTTATTAGTACCACTGTTCTTAGTTTTCACAGTAGTTTTTAAACTTTAGATCCTTAGTTGAGCTTTGATTTATAGTTTTTTAATTATTTTCTTGAAATCTTCCACTGTACGTATATTTGTTTAATAGAAATTCAGGCCTTCACTTAACTAAGCACTTTGTTTTTTTTTTGTAATTTGTAAGTAAAAATATTTTGCATTTTTTAGTTTTGGAGTTTAAAGTGTTGAAATTGCTAGGAATTTGATTAACTAAAGCAAAAGCTTAAAAAAACACTTTTATCAATATGTTTTATTCTAAGGGTATAAATACGAAGCTTACACTTAAATCAAGCTATTATTGTGTAGACCTTTTTTTCTTTTTGTAAATTGTGCACATTAGGTTTTATTGATATATGTATGAGAAGGGTTTTTTTCAGAATAATTATTGCTTTAAAGTTTCAATTCTAAATACAAACTTTATCAAAGGTCTAAGCTTTTTGTACGAAAATTTATCTAAACGTGTTTTTAAGTAATATTGAGCACTTTGAAAACACTTTGCGACCTTGGAAAAGGCATAAAAAACGACTTAATTATTAATTATTTCATAAATTATTTTAAATTTTAGTGTAGGTCACTTATTATCACAGTTAAATTGATATTTTTAATGTCGTTCACTTCTTCACAATGCACTTTAGCGTAGAGGAGAGCAACAGTTTTGCGCCACAACAGCTGTCAAATTGATAAGCTGTCAATTCAAATAACACGACCAAAAAAAAAACACAATACGAGCAGCCACTACTAAGCTTTGATCAGTTAAGCACTAAGCACGCGTTTGAGTCTTGAAAAAAAAAATATAGTTTTTTTAGTAAAAAATATGATATATAATTTTATGCAAATTTTTATTATTTATTATTATTATTTATTTTTATTGTCTACACTGCATGTTGCACTGACTCTTTCAAGGCTGTAGATTAATAGCATTGCATACTTTTTGGGGCGGTGTCACTGCATTTTAGCATTTTACTTTTGTTTGGATTTTTGATTTTATATACTTTTTCTTTTTGTAAATTCACACCTTTTATGATGAATACAACAACAACAACAACAGCAATACTTTTATTGGCAACACTTTGCGCTTTTTTAATTTAAAACTTTGAAATTTTTTGAAAAATTTTTTAAAAATTTTTTTTCGGAAATTAAATATTTTTAATTTAAATTTTTCACGCGTGCCCCGTTGCTTGTCAAACGTCTGGTGCTGCTGTTGCCACTTTTTTTTTTGTTTGCAAGCACTGCTGCTTCTGCTTCTTCTTCTGCTGCTGCTTAACTTCTTCGTCTAGTTTTAGTGTGACGGACTCTCAACTCAACTCAACTTCACCACCTCTTCACAGAGTTTGACTTGAGTTCGCTCGTCTGGCAAACAACAAATAAAATTGCTAACTTAACTTAACTTGGCAGAAACCAACAAAATCTGCAGCGCACCATCATTTTCGTGTTTCGTTTTTCGTGTCTGCTGCCACACCACCACCACCACCACCACCGCCCTCATACTCCTGCCATGCCTGCCATCATACGCTTCATGTAGCAACAGAGTAATACGGTAGCTTCGGGTTTTTAGTTTTGCTCCTTTCGCTACGCGTTCGTTTGCACATTCGTTTCGTTTCGTTTTGTTCGTACATTTGAGCGTTCGTTCGTTGGCGGCGCTCTATGCTCTTCAATGTCGTCGTTGTCGCGATGTTTCGTAACCAGAGTTTCCTGCTGTAACTGTAAATGTGTGAATGTTAACTAGTCAAGTGCATGGGGCCAACTACCGTTATGGCGCTTTAGAGTCGTCGTCGTCGTCGTTATCGTACAACAGCGCAGCACAGTGGCAAAAATGTGTTTTTTTTCTTCTTTCTTGTCTACGTTTCGGTTGCTCGTGTTTCCTGTAGTTGTTTTTGTTGTTGTCTTTGCTTTTTAATTTTTCGCTTCATGCTTTTGTCATTTATTCATCGCTTGTTTTTATTCACACACACACACATACATACACATGTACGCGTGTATTAACTTATACTTGTCGTCGCTATTTGACTTCATATGAGGAGCCACATGGCGGTCGATAAGGTTTCATGCAAAGAAGTTGAGAGTCCTGATTTTCGCGCACATGTTGTTTGATCAGTCTTTTTTTTTATTTTTTCTCATTTTATATATTTATCACGTTTTTCGGTTTTTTTTTTTTTTTTGTTCTTTTCTCACAAGCGTTAACAAATTGAGCAAATTTTCATTGCCTTAGCCGTCGTGCACAGTATTTTGTATTTGAGGCATATTTGTGTTTAACAAAATAAAAATAAAATTTTCTTTATCTGGGGAGTTTAGTTGATATGGGAGAAATTCTTTCTTTTGTAGACGTGTAATTCATTTCATTACGCACCATAAAATAGAGTTGAAATGGCGAATAATATTTTTGCCTTCATTTATTTGATTAGTTGGTATACTTAAAGTTCTAAAAAATTATTATGAAAATCTCATGACATTTTTTTAGAAATCGCATGACACTCCTAAATAATTTCATGATAACTACACAAAAGCTCTAGAAATTGTAAAAAAAGTTTACAAATATTATTATAAAATCTCATGATATTTTTAAGAAATAGCATGTTACTTTTACATAGTTTTGTGATAGTTACATAAAAACTCTAAAAATTTTATAAAAATTACGAAAATTATTATGAAATCTCATGACATTTTTAAAAAATCGTATGATAATTTCATGATGGTGACATAAACCTTTAAAAACTGTATAAAGGCAAACAAAAATTATTATAAAATCTCATGACATTTTAAAAAATCGCATGACACTTTTACAGAATTTCGTGAAGGCTACATAAAAGCTCTATAAAATTGTATAGAAGCAAACGAAAATTTAAAACAATATTTTTTTAGAATTATAATTAAGGAAAATCAGACCCAATTTTTCTTCTTTTTTTTTTCCTCACCCAAGTCAAACTTGAACTCAGACTTTTGCAGTATTAATATCGAGTTTGTTCAAAGCAATAACTTAAATAAGAGAAATGCATTAGGAGGATTGCCAGATTGTTTTATAAAAAAAAAAATAGTAAAGAGAAATATTTCCATTGGTAGTATAAAAAACTAAAAGACTACATTGCTAACAAATGTCTGATAAGAATTTTTAGGATTGCTTATGATTAAAACAAATAATTATTCAGTTTTAAGAAAAAATACACTATTTAAAAATAATAACACTTCTAATGTTATAGAACCTCACATATTTTTCAAATATCTCATGACACTTTGCTTGAATTTCATGCAATTTATCGAAAATATTTCGATATTTTTATGTAATCTAATTAATTTTTCCTAATCCACTGAAATGGTTTCAAAATCTCATATGATTTTTTTACTTAAATTGCGTGAGATTAAATTTATTCCATTTTAACAAAAAAAAAAACAAACAAACAGCATATGACTAATTACTTGCACCTCCTGCTGATCTTGGCGCTTTGCTTCACTTAAAGTTTTTTGATATTTACGCTAAAGAAGTTGCAGCAAAGAGTGGAGATCGAAACCTTATGGCCATGGTAGTTTTCCCAATTCCCTGGCTAGGGTATTGATAGTGGAACTAATTACATCAATTCCACTAGAAGATGTCCGCCGGTGTAGGTGTTTTTTCTTTCCATGTAGCGAGTCCTTTGCTGTACCCTGCTACTGCAGTGTATTTCAAACAAAAATTCTGCTGTCTGGAAGGTATGCCGCATAAACCCCATAAATTGATATAAAGGCAAAGTCTCGCTTAGTCTTTGGGTGCAGAAAACCCCTGTATGAGATGGGACATCTATGTAATCTTACTATAAGGGTATTCCTTGAAACGTGTAAAACCCTCGAAAACTATCAAAGTTCGTATTGATTTTGACGACTTTTACGAGTTTATAAGGTTTTCGTGGCATTTAAAAGTTTTAAGGAATACCCTCAAAATGTTGGGCTCCGAGATACATCAATTTCATTGGCAATAAAAATTATGACAAACTTGCCCGATAAGGGTCTTTTATTGACAAAAATTCTAAAACCTATATTATAAAAACAACTTGCATCAACTAGTGACGACATATATTCAAAATATGTTTTCTGGGATAATTTAAGATGGTCAAACTTAACAACATGTTCTACGTCGAGGACCACTTTATGACGCTGATAAAACACGTAAAATTAGCGGCGAACTATCGAAGGAGTTGTGTGTTGATGTCGTAAGGATCCAGAAATAACGCCCAAAAAATACTCCAAATTGGTTATCATCCAAATTTTTATGAAAATAACACAGGCGCACAAAAAAAAAAAGTCAAGACCCAAAAGGGTACACTTCCAGGCTACATTCATTTTGGGGCGCTGATCTCGAATATCCTTTCGAAAAAGTGTAGTGATCTGTTGTTTTTTTACCTTAGCACCTCCTTAATACCCCCCTTCTGGTTAAAATTTGAAATTTGTGCACAAATTTAGGTTTTTATTTGCCCTGAAACCGAAAATGACGACAGCAAATTGTTTGAAGCACTCAGTTAACCTCTACTACCCACGTACAGCCCCCAAGAGTGGTTGAAATTACACATTTCATAACAAATTAAAAAGGATGGATATTTTTAGAGTCTTTGATTAGCTGGGACAGAAAATACATTAAAAAAATATTTCAGCAGCCAAGTAACCCTCTATTGCAAGGGAATTTAAGTTCTACATCTTATAGAAATTGAAGATGTATGTCAATTTCTGGGTTTTTTGGTCCTCTTAATCCGAATTCAACTTCACAAAATGGTTTTAACCACCCAGTTAGCTGGTAGCACCCCAACTAAAAATTTTCGAAAATGTACATACAGGTTGGATCAAAAATTAACTAGTTTTAATAATTTACCATACATTTTCTTACATTCATAAATAAATTAATTATTAATTTTCAGACACATTACTTCGGTGGTTTTCCTTAAAAACTGCATCGGTATATTGCATTGAACTGTTTTCGATTGCTATTTACTATTCAGCGAGTAGTCTTCAGTATTTTGCATGTTGTGTGGCAGCATGCGTGGAATATTTAAAATATTTACATTGAACATGACAAGATGCAGTGGTTTCTCGTACATATGAGACAAATTATTAACTCACAAAAAACTTAACAAGCAAAGAACTAAAAACTACAAGAAATTAATACAAAATACATATAATTAAATTCAAAAATGTAGGTGCATCTATAAAAATCACAGATCAATTCGAAAATGTAGAGCTTCAGCCCAATTAACCCAGACATGGAACTAAGAAGCAAATTTTTAAAGAACTTGTTACAATTTAAAATTTTGTATATTGTAAAATTTCACTAAAGCAAAAAAACAATCATATTTCAATGATTTTGTCAACAACAGCTTGTTTTCCATCAAGTGGTATTTGTTAACCCTCAATTTTGTTTGTCTATAACTGAACAAGTTGCAAGAACAACATCAATTTTTTGGAGCAAAAATAACTGACTTATATAACACAGAGCATATGTTTTCATTGATGAATTTGTTTTTTTTTTTTTTTTTCTATTGTTTTCTCAATTTCCCCACAGAGATAAAAATAGAATTTCCCAAAAAATTTATTTGTTTTCATTTGTCTGAAAACAAGTTAAAAGGCATATTGCCGCCGTCGCCGCTACTGCAATGAACCAGCAAACAACACATGGTAACCGCCACGCCACAGTTAAAGCCACAGTAATAAGCGAGAGCACTTCATTATCTTGAACAGCACGACTGCTGTTTGAGTGACAGGTCAGGGCCATGGTGAAGGATAAAGTCAATAATTTCAGTGAAGTGGTAGCAGGCAGCAGCAGCGGCGGCAACAATAACAGCAACAACATAAACAAATCAATTCCGAAAAATTTCTACTACTAAAAACAAGAAAGGCGAGCAACTGCAAAAATATGTGGTAAATTTCTTTTGAAGGTTGAAAGAAAAATTTGAATTAAAAACAAAAAGCGAAATGAAAGTGAAACTAACTATCTCCTCTGAACTTTGTTTACTGAGCAAAAGTTTCAATTCTGTTTTTGGTATCAATAACAAATAAATCTGGTATCATAGCAACATAAATTGATAAATATTAAAACGTTTATTCATATTAACTCTCATGCGATTTTTAGAACATGGCAACGGTTAACTAAAATAAAAACGCATCGAACTCTTATAAGCACACACTTTTTATAAAAAATTGCATGTAATTTTTAAAAAATATCACGAGATTTAAAAGTGCATCTAACTCTTATAAGAACATACTTTATTTTAAAAAGAATTGCATACCACTTTTAAAAAATATCACGGGACTTAAAAATTACATGCAATTTTTTGCAAAATATCACGAGCTTAAAAAACGCATCTTACTTTCATAAGTACGCACATTTTTACAAAAATTTGCATGCAAACTTTAAAAAATATTACGAAACTCAAAAATTACATGCATTTTTTACAAAATATCACGAGAGTTAAAAATTGCATGTGTTTTCTACAAAATATCTTAAGATTTAAAAATAGCATGCAGTTTTTACTAAATATCATGAGATAAAAAAACTGCATGCAATTTTTACAAAACATCATGAGATTTAAAATTGCATGCGATCTTATAGCGTTTGGGTGAAAACTTTTTTATAAGAAAGTTTTGGCTAGTTGTATGGCCTTTCTAAGAGAATCTTTGGATTATAGGGTTTTAAAGGATTCTGCAACGTTCTGGACCATTCAAGTTGATATTTAAAATTGTTTTCCCTACTTTTTGGCTTTCATAATTTCTCTTTGGAACACTCGTTATATTTCCTCTCGTTCGGTGATACAATTTGTATAATTTAAGGTCGGAAAAATTAACTTTCAAAAACAATCCAATAGATTAGGAACAGTAACGCCTGTGTTGTAACAAAAAATAATTTGTTCTGATCTCATATCGAAAAATTGGCATTACAAATGTACATACGTACAGCCGAATAAAAGGAAATTTTAAGAGAACTTGAAAAAAATTATAAAAGAGTATGTTAATAGGACCTTTTTCGTACTATAATGTACGCCAGTCAAAGAGTGGAGGAAAAAATTGAAAATGTCAACTTTAAAGGTCCAGAACGTTGCGAAATCCTTTTAAACCAAATAAACCAAAAACACTTTTAAAACAAGTCCGAAATCTGTTTTAACCCTATGATTCCTTAGGAGTACATTTCAGTTACCAGCCAGGTGCAATTTTTTGTTAGTTCAGACATCCTGTACCACTTCCCAGAAACTTCGTAATCTATTGCAATACACCCTGTATATGGCCACTTTATGACAAATTTTATGTGATTTTTATGAAATTACAGACCATGGCCCTAAAAAAAACTTTTCCTGACTTTTATAAATTTAAAAAAACTTTGAAAACCTTTTCCGTTTGTAACGCAGAGAAGGAGTCATGGATGGTATAGAAAAGTATATATATTCTTGGCCAGCATAACGTGCTAAGTCAATATTACCATGTCCGTCTATCTGTTCTTGGCTGGCCAGTTGTCTGCCCGTGGAAAATTCGATGAAATTTCGTACACTGCTTCAATCGTAAAAGTTAGCTCGTAAGATTAAAAATAAGTTAAATACATATAAATGCTTGAAAAAACAAGTACAAACCCTTAGCAAAATCTACATGAATACGACCAAGAGGGCGTAGTACCTCTCATATAAGTTTGAAAATGCTATACTAAAATCGATTTGTTTAGAAAATTCAAGCAAATTCCACTCAGACATTAAGGATAAGAAATCCAAGCTTTGACAAGAAACTTAAGTGATTGCAACAAGAGGGCGTGGCACCACCCATGCAACCAAAGCTTACTAAAATGCTGCAGTGAAGGGTATTTACTTTTTGGCCAGGCCAAAGTCAACACCCTTACTAAATAGTTTTCATTCACTTTAAGACGTTGATATTGGTCAATTTCTTTTAGCGATATTTCTATCTCGAAAAGTCATGCTTATTTAATCCGCACTATTATAATGCGTGGAAATTTATAGGCTAGAAATATTTGAAATTAGCATTATGTGAAAACAAAGAAAAGTCCAACACAAACTAATGACTTATGGATGTTTTAGCGCTTAAGCGAAAATGCGAATGCTGAACGTTCTGTCGCAAGATTAGAATTTCTATTTATTTAATGCTGAAAATTTGGACTTAAACGTTAAGTGATTTTAGTGCTGTTGCCACTGATTGTTGTACTTAGTGATGGCAGCACTTTAAGAAGCCCCTCTCTTTTGTTACGTAACTAACTCCAAATTCTATTTGTTTGCCATGGCATGACACAGCACACGCCGCCATGTGAACTAACTCCACCATTTTAATGTGTATGTATGCTTAATTTTTTGGCGCCAATTGATTTTTGCTGTGCTATGCTCATTTGTATGAGTGTGTGCGTGTGACAATTTCGTGTAAAAATTTTGGAATTGTTTTTAGGGTTTCATTTTCCTTTTTCTGTAAAAGGATATGGCGGCCACTTGGCGTCTGTGACCTTAACTTTTGGAGAAGTTGTATGTATTGTATTGCATGCAGCAATTAATGGCGGCATATTTGCGTGTGTTGTGTTTATTCTGATATGTTCGTGTAATTGTTGTATATGTGTTCGTGCAATTGATGTGTGTATGTGTTACTTTTTTGAATGACGGAAGCGAATAGAGAAACTGCTGCAGGGAGGATAATGCTAAGTATCCGCTCGAACGAAATAAAAGTCCTTGCAATGGATTTTTTTCTTACGTACGTATAATTGACCAACCAAAGGAGGCATAAATTGCAAAAGGCTAAAAATAGTTTTTAAGAGAGGAAATAGCTGAAGTCAAATTATATTTTGTGCTGGCCTTGTATTTTTAGTGTGGCAAAAGAAAAAAATAATTTAATATATTTTCATAATGTATGAAATTCAGAACTGCGAAAAATTCCAGAAAAATATAAATTATGGAGGCAACGGTTTGGCCTAAGTTATGTAGGAAAAACAATAGTCCATATAAAATTAATCTCAGTAAAACCAAAAATACAATATGTGGGCAAATCTTCGAAAAATGTACAAAAACGTGCCTTTTTTGTCCCCACTTACGAGTATTTCTTCATTTTTTTTTTTTTTTTCTGGAAGGTATAGAATATGATGAGTTTAACTTTTGAAACATTTTCAAAAAATGGACATAAACTTTCAGGGTTGCCATATCTTTTTTTAAGTTTCTTTCAAACATTACTTACATTCAAAAACTTAAATAAAATTTTAGTCTCAAAATGCTTAAATAAACTTATGAAAAATCCAACATAAAATTTTAGGGTTAGCACATGGTTGTATTAGAAAATTTATTTCAAATCTTCCTTTTTTTGACTAAATTTAAGCTTTTGGTTTTGGAAACGCAAAGATAAACTTTTGTATAGTTGTACAAAAATTTTCAGGGTTGCCATAAGTTTTTTTAAGTTTTGCTTATATCATATATTTTAAGAAAAAAATAATAATTTAGTCAAAAATTTCAATTCAGTCAAAAAAGTAAGTATTATGTAAGATTTTTTTAAATAACCAGGTGGCAACCCTACAAATTTATGTTGGATTTTTAAAAATTTTATTTAAGTGTTTTAAAACTAAATTTAATTTTTTTTTTTTTTTTTTGAATAAATGGTTTAGGAAAAATTTACAAAAACAAAAACCAGGTGGCAACACCGAAAGTTTTGTAAAATTTTAAAAAAGTTTCTGAGAGTTTCTGAAACCAAAAGCTTCAATTTAGCCAAAAACATAAGAATTATAAAAGATTTTCGAAAATAATCAGGTGGCAACCCTAAAAAGTTATGTAGGATTTTAAAAAAGTTTATTTAAGTTTTTAAGGCTAAATTTTAATTTTTAGTTTTTTAATAAATAGTTAAGCAAAACTAACAAAAAAAAATCCAGGTGGAGGGTTACTAAACGGAGAATGATGAAACGGAGAGTGATGAAATGGAGAATGATGAAACGGAGAATGATAAAACGGAGAATGATGGGATGCTGCAAAAAAAGCAAAATCACGATGAAAATAGTATTTTTCTTTTTTTTCTTATTGAAACTGATGGATAGTTACTCCAATTGTTTATTGATTTAACTATATAAAAATAAAATAATATGTTTAGTAACATAAGAAAAACTTAAGCGGAGAATGATGCTCAACTGCTTCTTTAAAAAATTTTTTAAACCTTTCAAAACAAAAAAGAACCATCGAGAAACCAAAACTGTCTGAACCTCCTCTTTCTCTTAACTTTCAGTTCTCCACTCACTCAATATTTAAAAAATTTACATTTAGAATAAGAAAAACTGAGCGGAGATAGTCTAAAATAAGGGAACATCTTCTTTGCATTTCAATAATCTATAAAAAATAAAATTAAATTTCGTAGAGTTAGCAAAGACGAACAGTAACCGAAATAAATATACAAACAATGTCGTATAAGTTTAACTTGGAAAATAACGTAATCTGCAAAACGAACAAATTAAGTGCAATTAAAAGCAGTTAGGGACTGGACGGAGAATGACGTTTTCAGTTTATGTCATAATTTCATAGTAAAATATTAAAAACAAATTTTTTTTCAGCTATTCGTATAAAAGCTCTGGTTAAGTACCTGTAGTAAATAGCTAAAATATCAAATTTTAAATTTAAACATGGTTTTGACTCCCGGGTAATTAAGATATCCAGTAAATATTGAATGTGCATTTTTTTTTGTTGCAACTCTTTTCAGCAAAAAAAAAGTTGAAAAAGTAAAATGTCATGGGTGTCATAATCATGTATGTCAAGTTATTTGTACAAAAAAATTGTATTTTACCAGATGTCATCAATTTCGTGACCAAATATTGCCCATGGAACTATTCTATAGACAGAATAAATATAATACAAGTAATTTTTGTAACATGTTATTTGATGTAGAAGATATAATATTTCCGAATTACTAGCCATAATCAAATATTTCATATTATTATTTAATTTTTATTTATTTATCCTACTACCTGGCAAAATTGGCTTGCATAGTAAACTGCTTCTGCCTGCTACTGGAATGCAAAAAGATTGATTACATCGTTGGTTCATATTAAGGAAATAAAAAATTTAAGAAAATAATATTTTTTTTTTTTTTTTTTCAAAAATCTAGAGGACCTTTTCTTTTTATGGCGCAATTCAGCAGGCGAGCGACAACTCTGCGCGCCATGCATTTTGGCCGCAGACGAAGTATACGAACTAATCAGCTTTGCTAAATTTCTTTAAGACACACGCACACACTACATATATGTTAGTAAGCGTTTAATTGATAAAAGCTTCGGTTTTTCTGTACAAAATTACAGATTTTTATATAATTTACATAATAGCACTTGCACTTGATACAAAATTCATGTAAAAATTAATTAATGGCAGCAAAAAGTGGTAGGTAGTTATTAATAAGCCACGTTTTAAAACGCGATTTCAACTGAAAGTGTTCTTGGCTTGCAACATTAGTTGGAAACGCATAAGAAGAAGCCATTGGAAATTTCTACAATTTAGAAAGTATTGATGGAAAGGTGCTAAAATAAAACAAAGCTTTGTTCAATTCATGTGCTACAAAGTGTTAAACGGTGAAAACTTTTTAATTTAATTTTCCATTTGAATGTGTTCCACTGCAGCTGATGTCATTACAGTGACGTCGCGTCGTATGTGTTGAGCTGCTTTGGTTGGGTTTTTCACTTCCGTAGAAGCGCTTAAAGTGAAATCATAAGAAGGTGCACACGAAATTGGAAAAAAATATTGACAAGCAAGCAATAAACCTTGATTGTCATTAATAAGTGGTTGTCAAAAATTATATCGTTAATGAATCCTGGATAGTGAGCACAATTCGTTTAAGCTGAGAGCTTAGTGCTCATAGTTAATTTTACGTTTCGGTTCTGGTTTTTGAGATAATTGAGGTTAAAATTTCTTAATATGCATTCCATCAAGAAAGAAGTGTCACGCCCACTTTTTAAGCATTCAAAATTTTAGTTTGATATTACTCAAAGACGGTGAATATTTAGAAAAGGTTACCGCTGGAAACAAAGATCAATATGTAATATGCATATATTGCATACAGTGTTGGAAAAAATAATAGGGATACACATTTCATTATAACGCATACAGTAATAATTTTTTTCTCTGTAGACAGTTTTTAGTGGAATCCACAGAAAAGTTACGATATCCAACGGGACTTCAAAACGACAATCCCATTTTATTAGCAAATATTGCCATTTCGAAAAAAAACTATAAAAATTGTTCACACTTCGTTTTCGGACTGGAAAATATAATAGGGACAAAATGTGATTTTAAGTGCTTGGTACCTATTATAGAGCTGATTGTTGATTTAAAAGTGGTAAGTTGTGTGTCATTAATAGTAGTGAAAAAATGTTAAGTATTTGCATGTCCAATTTGATAGATTAAAGCGAAATTTATGCATTTTGCACTTGGAGGAGTCTTTTATTCCGAAGAACAGGAGAAAATAAAATGGAATCTAAGGGTAGCATGCAAAACCATAAAGTAAATTGTGGCTTTAATGAATTGCTCTAAGTCCATGATCTTGAACTCTTTGAAATCAGTTCCGGAAAAAGAAAAAAAGCGCCAAACTTCAAGACAGTTTGATAACATTATTGAAAAACATTCGAAAAAAATGCATTTCTTTTGTCCACAGACCTCAAGCTGGCTCCAAGAGCTCCAGTACAAGCCGCATTGTAATAAACAAGGTTCGAGAAGCAAGGTTGTGTGGCAGAACCGCAAGAAAAGTACCATTTTTAAACCAAAAGAATATATCCCAGATAATTAATTTTGCCATTAAGTACAAGTTTCATCAAAACTGTAAAAATCTGCTGTGGTTTGACGAAACTTTATTTATTTGTTCGGTTCTGGTGGTAGATTGTTTGTTAGATGACCTTAGAATGCAGCATTCGAAACCAGATACACTAGGAAGCAAGTTTAACATTGTGATGTGATATCATGATATTGGGTTAGTTTTTGGCGTTTGAAGTTGCGCCAGTATTATAGATAAAATACCAAATGTGTGCATCAGACTATGTTGATATCCTCTATACAGTTATGTGGCCTTATGTGGGAGAAAAAACTCCTTTGATCTGAGATGCCATGCATGTTAATGACCCAAAACATTCATCAAAGCTAGTGAAGTCATGAACGAATCAAAAAAAAATATCACTTTTATGGATTGGTCTTCACTCTCACTGGATCTCAACCACATTGAGCACGTCTGGGGAGTGCATAAGAAGTTCATTGGTTTTCATAATTCAAAAAATAAAAACGATTTACTGCAAAAAAATATAAGAAGAATGGTACTCGACACTGTTTGAAATTTGTGCAAATTTTATGAAATCTATGCCTCGTAGACGCTTAAAGATACTTAAAATAGAGGGAGAATCGACTAAATATTAAACTGGTGAAGCTTTAAAACTCATGTGAGGACTAAGATAAGGGTTAATTTTTTTTTTCAGTTTCTTTAAACTTTACTAAAACTACTTCTAATTGCATAATATATTTTCCAGAGTTACTGATTAATTTAAAGATATGGTTGAAAACCGTAAAAAATTTGCTTATCCCTATTATTTTTTCCAACACTGTATATTGAAGATAAGGTCACTTTTCTGGTGCAGCGTCACATATTTTTCGACATTTTAATTATACCCTATAACCAGAGTGTGCATATATAACTTTCATTGCTTAGAAAAAACAATGTATACAAAAAAATCAACATTTCTAATATAAATCACATGAATATTGACGAAATGACGGCCATGTTTCGAAAAACCTTAAAAAATAATTTTCCAAAAATAAGTTTTTTTTTTCTAAAAAATCTTTTCAAAAACGAATGTTTTTTATCCAAATTTCAAAAGATTTCCTTAAAAAAATTGTATGAAAAAAAAAAAAAATTTCGGTAAATTGATTTTTAAGATTTTTCAAAACATTGCCGTCATTTTCTACTTTGAAAAATTTTTTTTGACCACCTAGTGGCTGTAAATCATCGAAAACGTCGATAGCTTCACGTATTTAAGCAGCATTATATCCAGGGATGGTGGAGAAAAAGTGGATACCAACTCAAGAATAGCAAGAGCAAAAGGCGCGTTTGCTCAACTGAATAAAATATGGTCTTCTTCCGTTATATCCACCAAAACAAAAGTGCGCATTTTTGATTCGAATGTGAAATCAGTTTTGTTATATGGGTGCGAAACGTGGCTTGTTACTGAACAACTAACGAACAAGCTGCAAGTATTTGTCAACATATGCTTAAGGTGTATACTAAAGGTTTGATATAGTGCGATATCAAATGCCGAGCTACATCAAAAATGCAATCAGAGGGCTATAGCAAACGAGGTCAAGCTGCGCAAATGGGGATGGATTGGTCACACTCTCCGGAAACCACACAGCGAAGTTTGTCGACTGGCTCTTGAGTGGAATCCACAAGGCAGTGGAGCACGTGGTAGACCCAAAACCAACTGGAAAAGGTCGCTGGAAAAGAAAATCCAAGAAACGGGAAAGTCGTGGCAAGAGATCAAAGTCATCGCAAGGGATTGCGGCGAATGTAGATGTTTCATATTGGCCCTATGCTCCTTCTAGGAGTCATAGGTAGACCCGTGCGCACGGGGGGAGTTTTGAGGGTTCAACCACCCCCCAGGAAGATATTTTACCCACATAAAACGGTACAAATCAAGTGTTTAGTATAGGACACCTTCGTTTTTTTGTATGAATCCTGCGCACGGTGCTGGTCAAATGAAAATACATACATACATACATTCCATATATTTTACGAATTTCGGCTGTTTCAACATTGTTCGCTTCCCTCAATATTTATCGAGTTTCCCAACACAATGCGACTTCTCAAATAATTTAAGAACTTTAAACTTTTAAAACATTTATGGAACTGTTTTCCATTTTTCTAAGTTTTTCGACGTATCCACTTTTCGTTTTGCAAAACAACATTTCTTAACTTTTGCAACATTTTTTTTTTTATACCCTACACCCAGGGTATATTCACTTTGTCCTTCCGTTTGTAACGCAGAGAAGGAGGCGTGGCAGATATAGAAAAGTTTATATATTTTTGATCGGCGTCACCTCCTGAGTCGATATAGCCATGTCCGTCTGTCTGGCTGGCTGGCTGGCTGGCTGGCTGGCTGGCTGGCTGGCTGTGTGTTGAAATACATTTTTTGGGAAAACTGAGTAAGATAATTCAATGAAATTTGATACACTGCCTCCGTCGTCAAAGATAGCTCAAGGGATTGAAAATGAGTGAAAGCGGTCAACGGACACGCCTACCGCCCATACAAAAAATATATTCAAAATGCAATTTTAGGAATATTTTTCACGACAATGCAACCAAAATACGCGTAAGTACCAAAAATTGAAAGCGCAAGCTCTGATAAAAAATTTAACGAATTCGGACAAGAGGGTGTGGCACCTCCCATATAAGCAGAAGTTTCAAAATGCTATACTGAAAGAGTTTTTTGAGATAATCCAACCAAACTTCACTCAAATACTAAAGACTATAAATGCACGCTCTAAGCTAAAACTAGACGAACTCGGACAAGAGGGCGTGGCACCTCCTATATAAGCAAAAGCTTCAAAACACTGTACTGAAAACGTTTTTCACTCAGACACTAAAAACTATAAATCCAAGCTCTGGACAAAAACTGGCTGAACTCGGACAAGAGAGCGTAGCACCTCCCATATGAGCAAAATTTAAAAAAAAAATGCAGTGTAGGGTATTTAATGTTTGGCCAGGCCAAATTTTACACCCTTACTAGTTTTTTTTTTTTTGTTTTCTACGTAAATAAGTACGAAACATGAATAAGACCCAATTAAGAATTTGATTTTTTGCAAATTTTGTTTTTGCACAAAATTTTTCCCATTTAAAATTTTTTCTTTATATTTACAATTTCCGAAAAATAAATATTTGAAATTGTTTTTGAATACTCAAAACAAAAAAAAAAAAAAAAAATATTGTTTTAATAATAAAAAAAAAAATAAAACAAAACAAATCTTTATTGACTTTTACAAAATTTTTGTTATGAAAACAAATACCATGACGTCTTCACTCTTGTCTCAGAGATTTTTGCCACACGTCTTGATTATTGCATGCTTTCAACTTTTTTTTCTTTTTTTCTTTATTTTTTTATTTTCTTCTCTATCTTTGTATTTATTTTTCTTGCCCATATTATCGTTTTTAACGTCTTCATTTTGTGTTTTTGTATTTTTAGCATATTTATTTTATATAAGTAAGTGAACTCGTGTGTGCGCTAAGCGTTTTAAACATTTAATGTTTTTCCCATAAAGGTTAAATCGTTTAAAACAGAAAATAAAAATAATTGCAATTTTTGCTATTAAGATTTTTTAAGTTTTGTTATTCTTTTGTTTTTTTTTGGATATTTCTTTTTGTTTTAATTCAATAATTTTATTAAACATGAGATGACAAGCTTTTTTTTAGATTTAGTTAGTTATTTGAAAGTAAAAATTTGGAAAAAAAAAATATCTTTTACCGATCGTTGGGGTCGCTCATTAAAGTTTTTTGTCATACCTTCGACATTTACAGTCTGAACTTGAAGTATGATACTTATATCAGGGCTTATGTCTCGATTAGATCTAGTTTTCACTTTCAGAGTTCAATGACTTCATTCTAATGTGCACCTCTAATGCCAGAAGGTGCTTCGGATTCTTTTTTTTCTGGTAAGGGGAAGCGACCTATTTATGTTCGGTAAAAAGAATTCAAAATATTTTTTAAAATTGTTCTAAAAGAATACTCGAAATGCTTTCTTAGGAAAAATTTAGTGATCTTTAGCGAGCGTAAATGTTCTGACATTGGAGTCGTACACTGTGATGGTGGGAACTGAGATACGATGAGTAAGTTCTAAGTAGAGCGGGGTATATAATATCACTGTCCTTTGGATTCCTCTAAAAATAGATATTGATATATCATACTTTTAGATCGGATTGTAAATGCCAAAGATATGACAAAAAATGTTGATGAGCGACCTCTACATTCGGTCAAAAAATTTTCGAAATTTCGGATTCGATGGTGTATGGAGGACTTTTTTTGTTACGATCTAATGTAAATATATTTTCTTTCGTTGACAGTAATTAGTCTTTACTTAGACAACGAGTAGGTATTTAAGTAATTCAAAAATTTCCGCACGTACGCATATCGACATTAAATGTTTTTTTGTTTATCAAAGCTTGCTGCTTCGTTAAAATGCTATAAAATTTTTTTCCCCAAAATATATTTTGATAATTTTATTACTTTCAAAATTCAAAATCTTGGCCAAGTACAAAGAAGAGAAAAGTATAAACATTGCACGGTATCTGTATATAATAAGGTGGTTGAAAAAATTGCACATATTTTTGTGAGACTACATCACTTCTAATAAATGTGGGTTTTCTCAAATAAAAACGATAAGTTTTGAAGAAATTTATCAGAATAAAACTTATTTCAAAATCCACTTTTTTAAAACGGTTTCAAACCTCTTTTGTGAAAATTCGTGTAAAAAAATCTTCTCCTTATAAGGATAAAACAGTCCTGCGTTGAAAAAAAGTATGAAATCAGAGTAAGTGATTTTTATAGATGTTTGCTCGCTGAATCCGAATAGAACCTCCGATTTGCTATATCACGTCTGAGATCCAAGTTATCCTTGATTTAAAGTGCAGAAAACGCTATTTTCAAACATAAGGCGTACATCCTGAAAGTAGTTTAGTTCACTTTTAATAGCGGCTCTGAGCTTCCTCTGTAAAGCGTACTTTTAATTTTTCCAATTGGATCATTAGTTTCCGAGATATCATACATTGAAGTAAAGGTATACATATTGAATATAGTCTTTTACAGGGATAAGCGATACCTTTACTTCAATCGATGATATCTCAGAAAATAATGCTTCAAATGAAAATGTTAAAAAAAGTGCTTTAAAGAGAAAGCTTAGGGCTATTCAATGCCGCTGTCAACTAAGAACTAGACTACTTTGAGGATGTGCGCCATATGTCTGAAAATAGCGTTTCTTGCACTTTAAATTACATACACTTGCCACAGTTGCATCTCAATTGCGAATGCAAGATCGACAAATGTATTTGTTAACTAAAGTTGTGGAGAGTCTCACATTATTTTACAAGTTTGGCAATTTAATAATATGTATACCGCATCCCGAATCCTGGCAAAGGCCACACCCTTCACTTAACACTATATGATGAAGCGAAATATTTTTCGAATGATCCCGAAAAGAATTTTCAACGCATTTTTACACAAAATAGACTAACGCCTATGATGATATTTTTCGTAGACCCAAGGAGATATGTTAAAGAAACCACTCGTATTCCAAATTTGAGGAATATCTTGACGAATAAAAACTTGACAAACTTATTGAGACGCATTGAGACGAAAATTATTTTTTTTCTTATGGGAAATGACTTGATTGAGATCCCAAATATAGAACACATGGAAAAAATGCGAAATTTCTTCCTTTGGTGTTGGGCCAAAAATTTCTTGAATGTGATTTTAGTTTTTCAAAACGATAATTTCTCTAGATAGAGCGAGCTAGCAACAGGTTTTAGGTAGTGGCGTAGTTGGATGAAATTTCTATAGCCAACGCCGTGAGTGGTAGAACAAGGGGGTGATCGTGAGTAGGAGGGGGATATTGAACGGAAAGTAAGCACTAGGCACTAATGTTGTTAGACGTTTGGGATCTGGCAATAAAATTCCTATAGGCAACGCCGGAAGTGGTACAACCAGTGGCAATCGTATAAAGGAGGGGAGATAGTGACAAGTAATGGGAAAGGAGGGGACAAAACTGTCGTTTTTACTCGAAAACGCCGGTAGTTGTGTGAATAGAAGCAGGAGAAGACCTAGTTACACGGAAGAACCGTCACCTTTTCTATAGGCAACGCTGGGTGACGCCATTTTGATATAATTAAGGAGGTATTTGTAAGCTCACACAATAAGCGATGATAGAAATGAATAAAGAAATGATAATGTTCTCGAAAGAAAACTGCTATATTGCCTAGTGGTTTGATTTCTCTCATAGCCGCCTGCAAAAACACAAATTTTGGGAACGAATCTTTGCAATCGGCAAGCCCGAGCTCCAGCAAAAAAAAATTATTTCGTTTTTTTCGTGTTTCCAAAAAAATTTACTCATTAAATTTATCTCTGAAAATATTTAATAATTGTTAAATAGTTAATAATATTTGGAACCCCAACAAATATTCTTATTAACAGTTTCTTTTTTTATATAAATATTGATACCTCAATCCCCATACTTTAGCCCTCCAGGTAAGGGGTCAGAATATGCCCGAGGTAAGCATGCCTGTCGTAAAAGGCGACTAAAAGCGGGTGACCAGCCAGGGTGTGGAAGGTCGTAGCGTTGGACAGCGTTGCGCCTTGAAAGAAAACCCACAACGCCCGTAACTGGCACTGACAAGGCGAGTCAATGCCGCCTTAAAATAAGCATCTTGTCGAAATCCTGAAGCGTCTGACCCATAGTGGGCAGCTCCTAGGTCAACGTCTGTTCCAGATTGGGTGGCTGTACGTGAAAGTGAATCTGGCCACTATATTTGCAGCGCTTGCCGGATCCAGCCTTAAGCTTATAACTTACTGCGTGGGGCGTTGCTGAGAAGATCTATATATAAATAGGCAAACGAAATCGGTTAGGTCCCTGTTTCTATACCTAAATCTCAACCGATTGGCTTAATTTTTTTTTTGTTGGAAAGGTTGTGAGGAGGAGCAGTGCATAGGACTATATACTTTTTTAAAGTGGGTGGTGCCACGCCCCTAAATGAAAAAAACGCTCTCACAGCTAAACCGCTGCATCGATTTTAACGAAATTTGATACGGAGGTAGGGTTAGCATTAAGGAATGATAATATGACCATTATGTTTTTCAGTGGGCGGTGCCACGCCCCTAAATAAAAAAAATGATCTCACGGCTAAGCCGCTGCATCGATTTTAACGAAATTCGGTACGGAGGTAGAGTTAGCATTAAGGAACGATAATATGACCATTATGTTTTTCAGTGGGCGGTGCCACGCCCGTAAATGGAAAAAACGCTCTCACAACTAAACCGCTGCATCGATTTTAACGAAATTTAATACGGGGGTAGAGTTAGCACTAAGGAACGATAATATGGCCATTATGTTTTTCAGTGGGCGGAGCCACGCCCTTAAATGGAAAAAACGCTCTCACAGCTAAACCATTGCATCGATTTTAACGAAATTTGGTATGGAGATAGGGTTAACACTAAGGAACGATAATATGACCATTATGTTTTTCAGTGGGTGGTGGTACGCCCCTAAATGGAAAAAACGCTCTCACAGCTAAACCGAAGCATCGGTTTCAACGAAATTTGGTATGGAGGTAGGATTGGCACTAAGGAACGATAACATGACCATTATATTTTCAGTGGACAGTGCCACGTCCCTAAATGGAAAAAACGCTCTCACAGCTAAACCGCAGCAGTTTCAACGAAATTTGGTATGGAGGTAGGATTGGCACTAAGGAACGATAACATGACCATTATATTTTCAGTGGACAGTGCCACGCCCCTAAATGGAAAAAACGGTCTCACGGCGAAAATACTGCATGCGATTTTTATGAAATTTGGTATAGATATAGAGTTAGCACTATATAGCATGATTGATTTTTATGAATTTTGGTATAGAAAGATATCAAAAACTGTTTGCTCTTTAGTAGGAGTTACACGCCTCTAAATGGAAAGTACGATATTGCAAGAATATTAAAAGCTTTTTGTGTTTTATCGACCAAGGAAGAGTATAAAAACTTGTTCCTTTGTTTTGTGGTCAAATCGAAATGGTCGAATTTCGGCCACAAGGCGAACTCTAGTTATACTAATGAAGCATGGATCGAATAACAATGGAAATATCTCTCAAAGTGGTACCCATGAAAATATAGTTAAACCACCTGCCTCGGCAGCATGCACATCGGATTTGGAGGTGCAAGAAACTTGCATAATTAGGAATAATATTCCTATAATCGGAACCAATATGGTTCGTTAAAATTTTAAAATCTTTTCGATGAAAACTCAAACACGCATCGACTCTTGGAATGTCCGAACTCCTAATGATACTGGCAAAATACATCAAGCCGTAAGAGAATTCTAAAAATTTAACCTTGAAATATTTGGTTTAAGCGAGTGTAGATGGAACGGTGCCGGCAAATATGTACTTCCTGACGGCGAAAAGCTTCTATACTCGGATAAAGCACAAAATGACATCCACAGGAATGGAGTTAGATTTTTGTTAAGTAAAAATGCAGTAAAAGCAGTGATGGAATGGAAAGGCTCACAAGGCACCTGTAAATGAAAGGCTCATTTGGTGCAGATTTCGAACCCCCGCTAGAAATATTACCATCTTCCAAGCATACGCGCCCACCGAGTTGGCAGAGAAAGAAACCAAGGATGTATTCTACAGTCAGCTCGCTGCAGCGATTAACACTGCTCATAAGAACGACATAATAATGGTGGTTTGAATTCCAAATTAGGCTGTTGAAAAAAGAAGAAGCGCAAAAAAACTGAGAGATGACGCTTAAACTAGAGCGCAAAAGAACGACGCCGAAAAGGTCTTTAACTCTCTCAATAAAGAAGTCAGTTGTTCGTACAGACAAGACAAAAGTAGAATGTATAACGACCTCATGAGCGAAGCCGAAAGCGCTAATGCTCAAAATCTCAGGCAGCTTTATGATATCACCAGCAGATTATCTAGCAGAAAACACCAACAGAATTGCTCTATTAAAGACAAAAACGGAAGTCTCTTAACATCTGCGGTCGACCAACTAAGTAGATGGAAATAGTATTTTTGTGACATACTTAATCCCATGTCAACCACACTCCCGCAACCAGGTTTACTAACTACAACTGCCGCAAAGACTCGCAGTAGTAGTTGAATACTAAAACAACCACCTACAATCGATGAAACAGTGAAAGCTTTCCAAAGCATGAAAAACAACAAGGCCGCCAGTATAGATCAAATAACAGCTGAACTGCTTAAAGCATGTCCCATTACATCAGCTAAGATTCTTCACCCTCTGATTTCCAGAATCTGGAGCGAAGAGCGTTTGTCGGAAGATTGGCTACATGGCATGCTGAGCAAACTGTCGATAAAAGGTGACCTAAGCGAGTGCCGAAATTATAGAGGAATAACTTTTCTCTGAGTACCATCAAAAGTACTGACAAAAGTGCTTCTAAGCAGGGTACGCGAAAAATTTGATTCGGCCATCCGAAGACAACAAGCAGGATTTCGGCTAAGCCGATCATGCGTGGATCAAATCAACACCCTAAGAATAATTGTCGAGCAATCGTGTGAGCAGCGTGCTGCGCTTCAACTTGTCTTCGTAGACTATAGCACTGCCTTTGACAGTGTCTCCCGAGAAAACTTAGTACGTGCACAATACGCATTTTTGATTTAAATGTGAATTCGGTTTTGTTATATGGGTGCAAAACATGGCTTGTTTCTGAACAACTAACGAACAAGCTGCAAGAATTCGTCAACAAATGCTTAAGGCGTATACTAAAGATTTGGTGGCCTCGCACTATATCAAATGCCAAGCTACATCAAAAATGCAATCAGAAGACTATAGCAAACGAGGCCAAGCTGCGCAAATGGAAATGGATTGGTCACACTCTCCGAAAACCACACAGCAAAGTTTGTCGCCAGGCTCTTGACTGGAATCCACAAAGCAGTAGAGCACATGGTAGACCCAAAACCAACTGGAAAAGGTAGCTGGAAAAGAAAATACAAGAATTGGGAAGTCGTGACAAGAAATCAAAGTCATCGCAAGGGATCGCAATAAATGGAAACGTCTCTTATTGGCCCTATGCTCCTCCAAGGAGTTAAAGAAGAATACATACAAACCCCATATAGACGTAAAAGTTAGATATAAAAATATTGCTCTGTTTAATGTTGAAATTTTTCTGTCCGACAAAAATACAAATTTGGACATTTGATTTAATTAGTTTACAATTTGGGCATAAACTCTTTACTGATCCCATCAAATTATGTCATTTCAGTTCAACCGCAAACAGTCGCACTTCAACACTGTAGTACAAACTCTAATAAATGATGTATTTTAAATACTTTGTTCTAGTGCTTTCAGTATATCTTACCAAAAATTGAATCTCAAACGCGTAAGCAAGATTCACAAACATATTTTTTGCTTAAAGTAACAGTGAATCTTGCAAATATTTATAAGTTTGATAATCTTATAATGTACAGCATAGAGAGCTCAACTAAATCCAAAAGGTGTAACTCAACAGTATATAATCAAGTGAACTCCTTTGGAAATGGTTCTAAACGGATTTTCGAAAGCATTTTCGAACAATACGCAGAAATTCCAGCAATGATATTCAACATAGGTGGGCATGGCTGGATGTTAAGAAATGATACCACTACTATACCAAATTTGAGCAATATTCTGAAGTAAAAAATCTTGGCGATTATATTACTGACGGACTTGTTTAACAATGTAGCTCACCGCTACCTCTTTGAGTGCCTGCATTGAGACGAAAATTGTTTTTCTCCTAATAGATTATGAGGTTACTATGATCCCAGATATTGAACGCATCGATAAAATGCAAAGATTTTTCCGTTGGTGTTGGGCTAAAAATTCCTTGAATTTCTTGTTTTTATACCCTACACCCAGGGTATATTCACTTTGTCCTTCCGTTTGTAACGCAGAGAAGGAGGCGTGGCAGGTATAGAAAAGTATATATATTCTTGATCAGCGTCACCTCCTGAGTCGATATAGCCATGTCCGTCTGTCTGGCTGGCTGGCTGGCTGGCTGGCTGGCTGGCTGGCTGGCTGGGTGATGTGTGTGGAAATACACTTTTTGGGAAAACTTAGCAAGATAATTCAATGAAATTTGATACCCTGCCTCCGTCATCAAAGATAGCTCGGGGGATTGAAAATGAACAAAATCGGTTAACGGACACGCCTACCGCCCATACAAAAAATATATTCAAAATGCAATTTTAGGAGTATTTTTCACGACAATGCAACCAAAATACACATAAATACTAGAAATTGTAAGCGCAAGCTCTGAGAAAAAACTGAGCGAACTCGGACAAAAGAGCGTGGCACCTCCTATATAAGCAAAAGCTTCAAAACGCTATACTGAAAGCGATTTTTGAGATATTCGAACCAAATTTAACTCAGACACTAAAAACTATAAATGAAAGCTCTCAACAAAAATTGGGTGAAATCGGACAAGGGGGCGTGGCACCTCCCATATAAGCAAAAGCTTCAAAACGCTATACTGAAAGCGATTTTTGTGATATTCGAACCAAATTTAACTCAGACACTAAGAACTATAAATGAAAGCTCTCAACAAAAATTGGGTGAAATCGGACAAGGGGGCGTAGCACCTCCCATATGAGCAAAAGTTTCAAAATGCCGTACGGAAAGAGTTTTTTGAGATAATCCAAACAAATTTCACTCAAATACTAAATACTATAAATGCACGCTCTAAGCTAAAACTAGAGGAACTCGGACAAGAGGGCGTGGCACCTCCTATATAAGCAAAAGCTTCAAAACACTATGCTGAAAACATTTTTCAGTCAGACATTTAAACCTATAAATGCAAGCTCTGAACAAAAACTGGGTGAACTCAAACAAGAGGGCGTAGCACCTCCCATATGAGCAAAATTTTAAAAATACTGCAGTGTAGGGTATTTAATGTTTGGCCACGCCAAATTTTACACCCTTACTAGTTAGTTTATCAAAAAGATTATTTTGCCAAATTATCAGACTTTACAATGGAGATATATACATATACGCCTTTTCCCAAGCCCATTCAGTTGATATGCTTAACATCTATGCCTGATGCAGCGCAGTATTTTACACAGAAAACCTAGGACTTGGAGGGTTATGAGTTCAAAACACACGGGTTTTCGTGTGAACCACATGTCTTCAAAGTAAGTATATACTAGGTGGTTCAGGTAATGGGTACTTAGTCGAAATTTCCGGCATACCAAGATCTTATGCGATAATTTAACATAAATTGGGTTTAATGCCCAATCATTAGATTTTATTCTAAAGTAAATCTTGAAGTTTGTGAAGTTTTGAAAAATGGTCTTCTGCAAAGTTGTTCCGCTTGATAGGATCTATATTTTCATGGCATAAAATAGTTTAAAAAGCTTAATTCTTATGTGGTAAATCAACGCTTAGTGTGTTTTTCATTATATTATTTGTACAGCAATTCCAATACATCGATTTTCCACACAATTAGTTACACAAAAGTTAAACATAAAAACAGTGAAATGTTTTGATATACAGATTTTTCTGTCTGATAAAAAATCAAATTAGGTTATTTAATTTAATTAGTTCATAACTTGAGCATAAACACACCACTGCTTCCAACAAATTAAGTCATTTCAGTTCTATCGCAAACAGTCGCACGTCAACACTGATTGTATGTACAATCTCTAATAAGTGATGCATTTTGAATATTTCGTTCTAGTACTTTTAATATATCTCACCACAGTTGCATCTCAAATGCGAATGCAAGATCGACAGATAAATTTTTTGCTTAATGTTACGGAGAAACTGGCATTAATTTATAATTTTGATAATTTAATAATATACCGCACCCACAGTCCAGCTAAATTCATCACCGTTAACTTATCATCACATTATGATCCTAAGGAAAATTTTGAACAGATCTTCACACAAAAACTACAAACGCCACTTATGGTTTTCATCATAGACCCCAGAGCCAGAACGTATGCTAATGATACCACTTGCATACCGAAATTGAGCAATGTACTGACGAATAAAAATCTGGCGATTATAATACTTACGGACTTACTGAACAAGAAGTTGCAGGAGCAAGTTGCCATCTCTTTGAGTGCCAGCATTGAGACGAAAATTGTTTTTTTACTATTGGGTTTTGAATTGACTGGGATCCCAGATTTTGAACGCATGAAAAAAATGCAAACCTTTTTCCGTTGGTGTTGGGCTAAGAGTCTCTTGAATGTGATTTTAGTTTTTCAAAAAGATCATTTCGCCAATGCATCAGATTTTATAATGCAGATATATACGTATACGCCTTTTCCTACGCCCATTCAGTTAATATGCTTAACATCTATGCCAGATGCATCGCAGTATTTTATGCAAAAAACCTTAGACTTGCAGGGTTATGATTTTAAAACACACTTATTTTCGGATAAGCCACATGTCTTTAAAGTAAGTACAGACTACCTACTGTTATTTATATTCAAATACTGGACCCATCAGCGGAAAATACAATTGAAAATAAATTTCATATTTTTCGATGCTAATTCCAGTTTTTCCTTTTCTATAGGTAACCAATCCTAAAACTGCTGCAACTACAATTTCTGGAAATATGGGACGACTTTACGTAGAGTTTGTGCATAAACTCAATGGCACGTTTGTTGAGCTTCCTAGTGTTAATATTGATGTGGAAGATGGTATCACTAGAATAAAATATATGCTCAAGAGTCTGGATGGAGGCCTTATGGATATTGGCATACACCCATTTAGTTTCCTTGTAGCTCAAAACTTAAATGGTAGTTATCCTGTAACGAACTCTAATTCGTGTGTGATAATACCTGTTGTACCAGAAATGGATCGCGCTAAATACATACCCTACACTTTTAATACCACAATTTGGCTGTACTTACTAGTAATCTTTGTACTTTTCGTACCATTACACATGATTGGATACTATCAACGATTTCAGCGTGTTGACCTTGATGTTGCATTTGGAATTACACTCACTGGTATGCTGAATTTACCATCAAGTTTCATGTTGCAGGATCATTTAAACAACAGCGTGATAGCCCATCGTCTTGTGCAAATTTCCCTAACAATCACCGGTTTAATTTTCACCCAAATGTATGTAACCTCACTGACTTCGCTGCTGAGTACCACCATATATGGACAACAATTGGAGACCCTAGAGGACATACGTGCCGCCAATATAACCCTTATGGTACTGGATCATCAACATATAATTTACACGAGATCAAACATATTACCAAAGAATTTTAGCTCAAATATAATTATTAGAGATAGTGAAACGATTTCACGTCATCAAGCCTCATTGAATGCCTCATATGGCTATATTGTCTACCAGGAAGAGTGGAAAGTGATGCGTCGTTTGCAAGCAAGTCTATGGAAACCAGTTTTTAGAATCGCTTCGAAGCTTTGCATACCAAATGTCTACTTTGCATTGCCAACAAAAATTAATTCCCCATTTTATGAGCCCCTCAAGCAGTTTACACTATGGGCCCAAGCTGGTGGCTTGGACAACAAATGGAGTGATATGTCTTATTCAGATATTCAAAGGAGTAGTATGACGAAACGTCTTGTGGATGATGTCGAGCATCCAGTATCGATTACATTGGAACATTTAATGATGCTGTGGTATATTTGGGCTGGAGGCATTTTGTTGGCTTGGAGTGTTTTTTGCGCAGAGTTGTGCTTTAAAAGGAAGTAATCAGTAGAGATGTCACGAATAGAAACTCGGCGTTTGTACAAGTTCGCGGCCGGCAGTCTTAAAAAACCATAAAAAATATGTAAAAATTGTGAAGTGTTAATTTTTGTTCTATCTCATATTGGCTCACAGGGTTGCTTAATTACTATTGCGAAATATTTATTTTTTTTTTTTTTTCAAGAAATAAATATACTTATCAAACTCAAAATCGGAAACTCATTTTGTGAGTGTAGTTTAACAGACAATTGAAGCGTTTCCTTAGTTTTAGGACTAAGTCCTGTAAAATTGTTAACCGCTTTTAGTGATGAGAAAAATTAGTCTGGGTTTTGATTATGCAGCCCTGCGATGAAAAAAAGTATAAGATTAGAATAAGTGAATTTTATAGATTTCTGCCCGCTGAATCCGAATATGATTCCTGCGTTTTTGATAAAGTTACAAAAGTATGAATTGAGAGTAGGTGATTTTTATAGATTTTTGATCGCTAAATCCGAATATGACCTCCGATTTGCTCCATTACGTCTGTAATCCGAGTTATTCTTGATTAAAAGTGCAGAAAACGCTATTTTCAAACATAAAGCTTATGTACATCTTGAAAGTAGTCTAGTTCACTTTTGATAGCGGCTCTGAGCTTCCTCTTTAAAGCGTACTTTTAACTTTTTCAATTGGATCATTAGTTCCCGAGACATCATCCATTGAAGTAAAGTTATGCATATTGAATATAGTCTTTTACAAGGATTAGCGATACCTTTACTTCAATCAATGATGTCTCGGAAACTGATGATTCAAATGAAAAAGTTAAAAAAAGTGCTTTAAAGAGGAAGCTCAGGGCTACGCTGTCAACTAAGAACTAGCCTACTTTGAGGATGTATGCCATATGTCTGAAAATAGCGTTTCTTGCACTTTAAATCACGGATAACTCAGATCTCAAATGTGATGAAGCAAATCGGAGATCATATTCGGATTCAGCAAACAAAAATCTATAAAAATCACCTACTCTCAATTCATACCTTTTTAACTTTATCAAAAACGCAGGACTGTGTAATCGACCATAGACTTTAGTTTCTGCAAAAAAAAAAAAAATATGTGAGTACTGTTCGCTAAAGAAGCCACTTATACGTATGAAGTAATAATCTGGCATTATTTTTAGTTCGTGCTAATATTTAAAAAAAATTTTTTTTTTTCCGAAAACCCTAAAAATATTTTTGCGTTAAGCCCACACTGTGTGAAAGATTTCAAACAGCAATTTAGGCAGAAATAAATTACAGGTGGGCATATTGCAAAACTCATCGAGCGTTTCAGAAAAAATCAAGAAATAATTTTTTTTTAAAAAATGTCTTTTGTGTAGGTAGGAAAGTTCCATGGAAAAATGTACTAAAAGCCCACTTTTTAGAGAGAAGTTGAATGTATCAGAGTAGGAATATTAACGTTTTAAGTTTATCAATGATCAAGAAAATATTTTTCTCGATATACTTAATAATGCAAATACGTTACTTTCGGGGAAAGCCACTTGCACCCTTTTCAAAACCAATCTTATATAAATAATACTAAATATATCTATAAAAATTGATTTGATCTCCGCACCTTAAGGTTGGATAAGATAAATGATACCAGAACTACCAAGTCCAGGTTTTTCTATTTCAATTATGTTTCTAATGTTCTCCAGAGCAGCTACAAAGAAGTTCAGAAACCTAAGAATGTCTTCAACTTTCAGCTTTTTTAGTTTTTATTAGAACCCATAAATGGATAAACACAAACAAATTACTGTACAAATATAATGATCCTTATATGAAAGAAACAATTGAGAGATTTAGACCATGAATAAATTCGTTTCTTTAATTATAATTTGCCTTTTCCTGCCTGATTCTAGATACTACTGAAGATTCATACTTCTTCCTTAGACTAAAGCAATAAATTACTGCAGATAAAGGCTTTCAACAGTGTAGGCGATAGAACCGAACATTGCGGAAGTTGGTAAAGAGCTGTTTATTTGTTAAAGCTAAGTATGTGCCCTTTAGTTTCCACATTTACCCTATTATAAAAATTTTTATTTGATATCGGCTTTTCGTATGCGCGCTGCTACCTATGCCCCGCTTATCCACCTCTTTGAATACGGTAGTCGACATGAAGCATGAACAGTGCTTAACCAATATACTATGTCATTCGTACTCAACTGAAAAACACTAAGCCCCGTATTCACAGTCATAAGTTAACCATTTAGTTAACTAAAATGGTAACAAGAGCTTAAGTACATAGTGTTTCATATTAACAGTGTTTGGGTTAACTAAAACAATTAACAAAAATACTAAAAATGCAGCAAGGGATAGTTTGTTGATTTCGTAAAAACACATGTTTTTTGTTCTTAGCTGGGTAAGCAAAATAACAAAAAGTATGAAAAAAGGCGCGCGCAGAAAATTCTATTGATGAAGAAGTAAATTTTTTGATCAAATTAGTGGAAAGACACAAAAATATAATAAAGTGCAAAAAAACCACACCGTGCCGGATTGTGCAAAAGATTTTGAGTGACTGCTCTTCAGCTATAAATGGCGACATAAAAATAATTTCATAAGAAATTGCTAATTTTTGTAAAATTATCTGTCAAAATTTATGTGCCGTTAAAAATATACCATGTAGTTTGACATTTTGCTTCGTGAAAAATACCAGGCCTCAGAAATATTGCCCTTTAAAAAAAATTAGTAATTTTTTCGAAATTTCTCAGGTGCTGACGTCATGTAGTAGTCGGCCATCTTGTATCGTGTAAAACTCGTCTGGAAGAGTTGTTGGTTAATCGCAAAGAAGTTAATTTCAAACCATCTTACAGAAGAGCCTTAGGCAAATCTTTTCTTATTCGTTTTGGGCTCTTTTTGGTGAATTTATTTTTTTACTCCAATCGATGGGGAAAGGTCAAAAATATATTTTCATTATAACCAGAGGTGGCTCCAGGCCCTCTAAGTGACCGATTTGGGCCAATTTTTGAAAAAAAAAAATTTATTGCATCAATCGATGGGGAAAGGTCGAAAATATATTTTGGTTATAACCAGAAGTGTCTCCGACTCCTCTAAGTGACCGATTTGGGCCCATTTTGGTGAAAAATTTTTATTGTCTTCGACCCCTTTAAGTAATTGCTTTGGGTCCTAAGAGTCCAGAAGGGTGTAAGGAGAAATCTTCTGTTACTCGCGCTGAAGTTTTGTTGCGCAAAATTCGCCTGGTCGAGTAGTATATTCATCGCGAAGATTTGCAATGATCTTCCAAAAAAGTGTAAGGAGAAATCTTCTGTTACTCGCGCTGAAGTTTTGTCGCGCAAAACTTGCCTGGAAGAGTTGTATATTCATCGCCAAGATGTTTGATTTACAATGATCTTCCAGAAGAGTGTAAGCAGGAATCTTCTTTTACTCGCGGAAAATTTTTATCGCGGAAAGCTCGCGTAGAAGAGCTTTAAATGCATCCCCAAGAAGATGGAAGATTGCCCGCGATTGAAAATGTTTGCTGGGGGACGGTATGTTACAATATATTCGACCTATTTTTATTATGAGGTTGCGAGTTTTATTAACCCTGATAGCCCTGACGTCCTTGTGGAATGATGTGCGACTTTGATCGGCATTTTGATGTTTTCTTCTCTTTAAAACTTGTGGTTGGACTTAAATTTGACCTTTAAATGCTGTTTGCATTCTAACGGAAGAGTAAGCGTCACTGTTTTATTCAATCAATGCGATTTATATGTTATGCCTATTTCTCATCAGCGGTTACCCTCATTTCGACGTTCATGGCAAATAACTCTCTGGATAGTGCTTGAATAAATATGGCCACTTTTATAATCAGTAACGTCTGTTATTTCAACAATGCATCTGGAAGGAAATTTTGGAAGTTTTGAAGGAAAAGGCTGCTGCCAAAGTATATAGAAGGGTCAATTTTGCTTTATTAATCCCAGATAATGCCGATGGAGACCTTACTCAGGAAAATGATACCAATTTATTATAGGCAATACAAGTACCTAGACATCTATCAAATAACAACTTAAATAGCTATAACCAATTTGCCGAGGTTAATCCTCACCGGAATACTCTTTTAAAAACATTCAGTTGTTTAGTGTATGGTGCCATCATTCGAAAGTCATGAAGCAAAAAGTTCATAAGAAGAAAGCCAATCAGGTGTGGGAACAAATTTAAGCTGGTGAATCATCTACATACTTATCTTCAAATTAATAAAGAACTGTTTGCTACTGATAAATTGAAGAAGACATAGGAGAAAGTACGTTTTCTGCTGTAGTCGCAACCAAAACTGACATGTAAACACCGCAAAACTTGAAGATAAACTTTCATTTATAGAGTTCAAGAGTCAACTTTATCCTGGGAATTCGATTTTTTGTGCCAAAGAACTTGCACTTGTTAATAGATTTTATAAACAAGTTACTCAAATATTAAAATACTAAATACAATATTAATCTGAAATACAAAATTTCTACAAATTAGTTTTAAAAAAAATGAAAATAAAATATCTAATAAACAAAACAAAAAGATATGTAAACATATATATGTACATACTGTCAGCGTCAAAAGAAGTTGTACACGTTGTTCCTCTATGTTTGCAGTTAAATTATACTCTTTTGCAATTCCCTTTTGTTTTACATTTTTTGTTTTTTTAATAATATATTTTCTCCTCTCTTAATGTACATAATAAAAACAACAACAATATTACAATAACAAAAATTCATAGAACAAAAACAAAAACATCTTCATATTAATAGCGTCAAAAGAAATTGTACAACACGTGCACCAAATATTTTAAAGAATTTTAACGGTAAAAAATTCCCGTTATTTTTAGTGATTTGACTTTTTATCATGTTGTAGGCAATATTAACTAATTATAATAATTATTAATTGACTTGACGTCGTGAGGATCAGTTCAAATCTGAAGATTTTTGAGTAACGAAATTTATTTTCAAAATGGGTAAACAAACCTCCCTGGATGTTTGCGAACTTGTGCTAAAATATTATAAAAAAGGAAAAACATTGCGTGAAATTGGTTTGATGATTGATAGAAGCCATAATACTGTAAAACATATAATTGATAATTACAAAAAGTTCGAAAATTCACAAAATCGTCCCAAATCTGGAAGACCCCGTAAACTAAATGCAACTCAAATACGATCCATTGTGCGACGAGTGAAGCAAAATCCAACTGAAAGTGCTGTTAAAATATCCGAGAACATTTCAGAACGCTCAGGTGTTAACGTTAGCTCCAGTACTATACGTAGAGCACTACATGCAAATGGACTACGTGGACGAGTTCCAAGAAGCAAACCTTTCATATCAAAAATCAATCAACAGCGACGTCTGAATTTTGCTAAAAAGTATCAAAATAAACCAAATTCATTCTGGAATAATGTGGTCTTTACTGACGAGAGCAAATTTGAAATTTTTGGTAAGAAAACACCAACTAAAATTTGGAGATGCAAAAATTCAGCATTTGCCCAACAAAATGTAATATCTACCGTCAAGCATGGTGGTGGTTCGGTCATGGTATGGGGGTGTATGGCAGCCAGTGGTGTAGGTAACTTGGTTTTCATAGAGAGCACTATGAATAAAACAGATTACCTCACCATTTTGAAAGATAATTTGCAACCTAGTGTCGACAAATTGGGCTTGGATCAAACTTGGGTCTTTCAACAAGACAATGATCCTAAGCACACTGCTAAAATAGTAAAGGAATGGCTGCTATATCATACCCCAAAACAGCTGGATCATCCCGCCCAGTCACCCGACCTTAACGCTATCGAGCATTTGTGGGAGCATCTGGACCGTCAGATTAGAAAAAGAACGATTACCAGCAAAGACTCTCTAAAATCAGTGATAATGGAGGAATGGCAAAAAATCTCTTCCGATGTAACCCGAAACCTAGTGGAATCGATGCCCAGAAGATTGCAAGCTGTAATCAACGCAAATGGAAAGCAAACAAAATACTAACCTCTTTAAAATTCTTTGAAATAATTTTTTTATACTTACTGTACAATTTCTTTTGACGCTGTGAATTTGAAGTATTTTAAGTTGTTGTTCTATAATTTTTTTTATTGTTAAATTTTTGTTTTTTTTTTTTATAAAATGAAAGAATATACAATATATTTTTCAAAAAACATAATATGTTGAATAAAATGATAAAGCAAACTAGTAAAATAAAGACAAAAACATAACATATTAACGTGTACAATTTCTTTTGACGCTGACAGTATGTACATGGTATAAAAATTATATATAGATAAAATTTTGCAAACAAAAATGTTTTGTTTAGCTATAAACTTAATTAAACCAAAAACTAAAATAAAAACAAAAATAAATGTTATATACTACATTATAAAAATCATAAAAGAAGCATTTTCTTTAAACATTACCTAGGAGCTTGCGTTAAGCTACCGTGTGCCGAGACGTAGGCCATGCATGCAAATCCATTTACAGGCTAACTATATCACATATGTAAATTGCTTGATTTTAAGAAAAATCAAATTATGAAGAATAAGAAATAATCTTCAGAAAAGAACTTATGGCTGCAGAGGAGAATTTTTACAGCCAAATAGAAATTTTAATAAAAATTTTCACTTTTTACTTTTAAAATTTTTCCGCAATATTTTGCTGAATATTAATTTTTTTTTTTTTTTCTTTCTTTCTTTATTTATTTTTGCTTTTATTTTTATACATACATATAACACATATTTATTTATATGTATAATTTTACTTTGTAATTCAGCAAAATTTCGAGACACATCAGCAGACACAAAACACATTCATATTAATGCCACTTGATTTTATTTTATTTTTTTTTTTTCTTCTTCTTCTTTTTTTATGATAAATATTTTATTTTAATGAACATTTTTTTATTTTCTTTTATTAAAAAGAAAGCAAACATTGCTGCCATTTTGCCGACACATCAGTGACATTAGAGGCATAAAAATAAAAGACAACACAAAAAAACGACCACTTTAAGGCAACATGATTTTTGTTTGCGGGTACCGGGAAGAAAGCCACGACGTCACTATTTTTGACAACACCAACAAGGAAGAAAGAGAAGAAAAAAACATTGAATATCACATTTTGGATAGGAATTTTTAGAACAAAGAAATTATGAACTTTTCTTTCAAAAAAAAAAAAGAACATAAATTTTCAGCAGCTTAACCACAAACGCACACACGCACGCATAAAATGATTTTTTTATAATATTTTTTTTATATTTTTTTTATATTTTTTATATTTTTTTTATAATATTTTTTTTTATATATATTTTTTATTTTTATTCTTGACAACGACAACGAAATTCCGCCGACCAGCAAAAAGTTTTCAACGTTGCCCCGTCGCACAAACAACTAATTTGTTTTTGAGCAGCAAATATTCGCTACACAAACATTTTTGAAAATTTTTAATTTTTCCAAAAAAAAAAAAAAAACCAATGCGAGAAATTTTTAAAAATTTAAAAAAATTAATTTGAGTATTTAAAGTGATCATGCGTTGTGTATTTTGAGTTCACTCTCATGCCGTATCTGTGCAATATCACACGCTACCTTTTGGCTATATCACTGCGTGTGTTGCTATGTTTCTGAAGGGGATAGCATTGATATATTTTTTTTTATTTATTTTTTTTTTTTTTTTTTTTTTCTTAAATACTCGCATAATATTTTGGTAGACTACATTTATAAATACAACAAACGAGTATTTGTACAATTAAATTTTTGATGAGCGATTTCAACGTTAATTGGCAATAAATTGCTGACTATTTGTATTTTTGTGTTGATTTTTTGCTGTTTTAATTATTTCTTTAAAAAGAAAAAAAAACATTAATGAAACTTTTATTTTAGTCACAAAAGATTTCTAGTCTTAACTCAAAAAGTGTTATGACTCAATCAAATTTTATTGAACGGTAAGTTCTTTGACCAAAAATCGATAAACTCCTTCGCAGACATAGTTGAGTTTTACAATTCAAATTAATGTTTTTTGCGTAAATCAATAAAAATTGCAAAATTACGATCTATTAAATTTTTTCGATAACAAGCCCAATCGTAAAACATCAAAAATTATGAGCGATTCCAGAAAAAAACCGCATTTTTGTGTCGCACTAAATTTGAATGTAGAAAATGTCAAATTTTATTTTTAAATAGAATAATTCATTACTGTCTAACGTTTTCTAAATGTTACATGAGGTACTGTTTCCATTGAATTATTGCCCAACCACACAGAAGACATGAAGTGGCCAAAATCGTTGTACTGTGCCAGTCCTTGGCGAAAAAAATTACTTTAGACAAAATTAAGCTATTTTCAAGTTCAAAAATTAGAATTTTATTAAGATTTCTTTTCACATTACTATTTAACTATGTAACTCTTTGCGTGATTAAAAGCTTCTAACGTTGTACAATATAAAGTTTAACTGAAACAACTTTTTGTCCTGACATTTTGATCAATTCTGCTCTAATTTTACTTACCTGCTCTAGGATGACAATAAATGAAAGTAAACTTTAAAAAGTGCAAATGATTTATATTTCTGAACAATTGTACTAAATGTTTCTGTCGTGCGGAATTGGTTATTAAGTTTCCATCAAAGTTTACTAATTTTTTATCTTGTTTTAATTAAAGCCGATAGCCCTGGCAGCTAGTGCTTATGTTAAGTATTAGTTATAATTTTAATTGTAATTAATAAAGAAATAATAATAATAATAAATAACTTATTTATGTCGTCAAACTCGAAACTATTGACGCTTTGGAAACCAACATAACTTAAGGTATTCAAGGAACACTGGCCGATATGCTCAAAAGAGCTGTCGAAAATTAAACCTACAGAATGAACCATTTGAGAGCTAGTTGTGGGCAGCAATTGAACAAAATAATTTTTTAACATTGAGTTGTTGGAGTCGAACTATCATTTCAAATAAAGACTTGCATCAATATATTGATTTTTATGTATTTTATTTAGAAAACAAAGTATGAAGCACTTATTGGATCACCCATTAGATGAGATTCAGTAAATAAGTAAAAAACAACAGCTTTATCAATATCCAGTGGAAAAATGGGCGGTGTCACGCCCACCACAAATTATAATTCGGAGCGTAAAGAAAATTAGTATCCACTGAAAAAAATGGGTGCCATGTCAGACAAAGGCAAAACGGGTACCAAAGGAAACAAATAACAAAAAAAAGATTACAACAACAGCAACCGATTTTTTTTTTTCTTATATAAGAGCATGCCACCACTAATTTTTTGATGCTCCCTTAACATACTTATGTACCAAATTTTACTCATCTGCGCCAAATGCTGTCAGAGATTTGACGAATTATATATTATGGTGGGCGTGGCACCGCCCATTATGTGGAATACTTACAGAGATATGAATTAAATTTCACATTTTTTTTTTTTTTTTGAAAAAAAAGTTTAAAAAAATGCACACGTATTTCTTGAACGATTCTAAGCATTTTATGTCGAATACACTTTTTCCTCTTTAGTAAACAAAGAGTTTTGACAGCCGCGGTCGTTCAAAAACCAAAAACTCTCATAAGCGACCGAATCTCATCTTAAAGCTTATGAAATATGCTTTAATTTAAAGTACTTTTAAAAAAAATTTAAGGGTGGATTTTTTTAAAAAAATTTAAAAGTATTTTTAAGTTTAAAAAATGTAGGTGAAAAAAATTTTTTTCAACCAAGTAATATTTAAATTATTTTAAAACTTTATTGACCGCAAAAAACCGTAACAAAATAAAAAGAACAAAAATCGTTTTTTATTACTTTGTTTATAAGAATGCATTTCGGTTCACAACAGAGGAACTATCGTCAGCGAGCGACGTGAAGCGCTGAGTCTAAAATACAATAATAATAAGTACTTATGTTATAAACGGCAAGAACAACCAATATTTGAACCTGTAAAAAGAACACTTAAAAATTACTGGGACCAGTTACTTAGATATACCAATTTACAAACTTTGGTGTAAAAATACCCTTTTCATGAAAATTACTAAAAACGCCTACTTCAACACTCTGTATTTTCAAAACAAATGGTACTAGAAAAAAAATCCTCCAGAATTATTGTTCTTGCACAACCGAACTACCATATTGCCCATTTTGAGTGAAATCGGAGACAAAAAAATTTTCAGCTGGTACCTACGCTTGGCTTGTTTTGCTTCATATATTAAAGATCGTCTAACATTATGATTTTTATTGCAAAAACCACAAAAATAACTTTGTTGGGCCGATAGACTTGATTTCTTAAGAAAAACCAGCTTTCGGTCAAAAAACGTGAGTTGGCGAGTTCTAAACGTTAATATTTTTTAGTGAAATTTGGAGTGCTTCATGCACACATAAAATGGAAGTTAGTTTCCGCTGTGCCACTAAAAAAAATAAAAACTCGCGAAAACTTTTTATCTGTCTACTGTATGTAGGACTATTCAATTAGAACTAAAAACATTTTTTAAACTATTTCTAACGGAGTAATTGAAATACTACCTGAGGAAAAGTTTAATGATTCTTTATTAGCTTTAATTTTTTTTTTAGGGTCTTATGAATGCCCAATTTTGATATGCATGTCTATTCCTTTTTTCATTATTTTTAATCTGAAAAATAAATGTATTTACTAACTTAAATTTTTACACCCTAGAAGAAACTCCGGACGTTTATTCAACCTAAAACTCACCCAAGAACGAAAAAAAACCCTAAATTTTATGTAGATTAAATCTTCAACATTGGTAACCCTGGAAATCAATGACCGTCATTTATTTTTTTATTATAACAAAAACAAAACTTTTTGTGGATATTTTCTCACAAAGAACGAAACGGCAGGGGAGTAAAAATATTTAAATAATTTATTTTTTATTGAAAACACAAAAAGCTTCGTGTTCTTCTATAAATTAGCGTAGATCGTTTGTAGTGTTTTTTTCTTATTTATGAAAATTAGTTTTTATTAAAATTTATTCACATCTGTCTATCATCAACAGGTACTGCTCGGTATATTGAGAAACATTAAGTTGATTAGTCAATGGTTTTATTTATTTTTATTTTTTTTATGTGTGAAAAAATGTGTACTTCCTGGAATTGTCATGTGTTGATGTTTTAATGATATTTTTATAAGATTATGTTTCAATACATTATTAAAATGCTTTTAACGATACATAAAAAATTATTATTCATTTGAATATTTGTGAAAAATGTTTACTTAAGTCATATTATTACTTAATAAGCGTGAAATTCTTTATCGAAGAAATATTTTTGTATACACAGTTCTATAGGACCTTAAGATCAAGATCTCTGATGTATTGGGGCAAAATTCTTCTGATAGCCTGAGGAATTAAGTGAATTTTTTTGATTTTGTTATATTAATAAAAAGATCGGTTTGATTTTTATTAAATGTTTAAAATGTATACTTTTTATTTTTGTTACTACTTACTTGCTAAATTTAAATATACAAATAAATGGCATTGAGCAAAATTGGGCCCATCAATAACAAAGACGTTTTAGACGGTAGTTTCTTTGTTTTGTTCGAAGTAAATAAGTAAATGCAAGCCTTCTCAATTCAACTCAATTCGAACAAAATTTATTGCTATAAATTCTGCCCACAGTTCAAGGTCCACACGGAACTAAAACCAAAAAAAAAAACAGAAGAAGCAACTTAACAAAATTTCTTACAACTGCAGTCAATTTGTTTACATCGAAATAAATTGTAATTATTTTCTTGAATTCAACGTGATTTAATTTCATTTTCAAGTGCATTAAAAGTTCCTCGAGCAAAAAGAAAATTACATTGAATAAAAGTTGTTGCAAATTGTGCACAACTATTGCGCAATTAAAATACATCAATCAATGTAGAAATTTTTTCCACAGAAAAGTAACTTGTTTCTGCTCAGAATGAATGATTTTGACATGTATTTATAGTAGGAAAGATACAATATAGCCAGACGTGGACGTTGTGCAAAATTTCACATGCGATATTGAGATTAAACAAATCTCATGCTAAATGATTCCATTGACTCTCATAGCAACAAAAATAAAAAAAAGCAAAACAAAAAAAAAAAAAAATTGCCACATCAAATGTTTTTAATTTCGGAAATTTTTTCCTAATGAATTTTTCACACATCTTAGGGAAGATTCAACAAAGTTTTTTTACGCTATTGAAGTGTTAGAAAAGTGTTTATTGATGCGTTCGTGTTTTTCACTTTTCAAGTTCTTGAAGCCAAAATCAACAAAAAGAATAATGTGGATTTTGACAAACAAGAGTTTGTTTTTAAACTTTTTATTTAAAAATAGATTTTGCGCTCTCTACTCGAGTATCTCTCCATCCATATGTATCAAGTGTTTTCAATCTTCTCCTTTGTCTTTTCTCTTATGAATTTACTAAATATTTCATCAAAAAGCTACACGTCGCACAGTGGTTATTTAAAATATCTTTATAAACAATATTTTACAATAATATTCGCATAAAAAAAATTATTGAACAGGGATACAATTTTTTTTTTTTTTATATAAGCTGTTAATTTTGTTTTGTGTTGTGTTAGGTTCAAACCCGTGGAAATTTATCGTGTGATAAATACACACAGTTTAATAGACGCGCTCATTAGCCACCTGAACCACTGCCATCATTATAATGAAGCTGAACGTTTTACAATTAACTTGAGGTCGATTATCAAATTACAAAAACCAATAAAAACGGTTATACTAAACGTCCACCTTGCAAAAATTGATATTCAATAAACTTTGAACTTCGATATCTACAAACATGAGTTTTTCATTTAACGATTTCAAAATAACATAAGTCAGACAATTTTTGGAATTTTCTATTCATCAAGATGTTATTATATTCAAAATAAGTAATATGTACTTTTAGAAAATGCACTACAGCCGGTTTTTAAATTTAAGAAAATAAAGTCTCTTTTCCTGTGGACAGTCACATATGTAAAATGCACTGAGACAAAGATTGTTTATTGTAAAGTGGTTAGTGTCACGCTTCTAATGGCACCAGAATAGTAAAGAAAGCTGCAGTAAAGTACACTGGAAAATAATTGGTGATAATAATATGATATTAATGATAAAAATTTCTCAAATATATTTATCTTTTTAAATGTTTTAATTTAACAATGAGAAATGTCAAAAAGCACCACAGTGCGTCACCTTTGATATGTATTTAGATTTAATGACAATTTCCACTGCCAATACTTTGTTGAACTACTTACTTAAATTAGGTATTGTCAGTTTCTATTGCTCGGTTAAGACAGTTCAGTTCAGTTCAGTTTAGTTTAGTTTAGTTTAGTTTAGTTCAGTTCAGTTCAGTTGAGTTCAGTTCAGTTCAGTTCAGTTCAGTTCAGTTCAGTTCAGTTCAGTTCAGTTTAGTTTAGTTCAGTTCAGTTCAGTTCAGTTCAGTTCAGTTAAGTTAAGTTAAGTTCAGTTCAGTTCAGTTCAGTTCAGTTCAGTTCAGTTCAGTTTAGTTTAGTTTAGTTCAGTTCAGTTCAGTTCAGTTCAGTTCAGTTCAGTTCAGTTCAGTTCAGTTTAGTTTAGTTTAGCTTAGTTTAGTTTAGTTCAGTTCAGTTCAGTTCAGTTCAGTTCAGTTCAGTTCAGTTCAGTTCAGTTCAGTTCAGTTCAGTTCAGTTCAGTTCAGTTCAGTTCAGTTCAGTTCAGTTCAGTTCAGTTCAGTTCAGTTAAGTTAAGTTAAGTTAAGTTAAGTTAAGTTAAGTTAAGTTAAGTTAAGTTAAGTTAAGTTAAGTTAAGTTAAGTTAAGTTAAGTTAAGTTAAGTTAAGTTAAGTTAAGTTAAGTTAAGTTAAGTTAAGTTAAGTTAAGTTAAGTTAAGTTAAGTTAAGTTAAGTTAAGTTAAGTTAAGTTAACTTAAGTTAAGTTAAGTTAAGTTAAGTTAAGTTAATTTAATTTAAGTTAATTTAAGTTAAGTTAAGTTAAGTTAAGTTAAGTTAAGTTAAGTTAAGTTAAGTTAAGTTAAGTTAATTTAATTTAAGTTAATTTAAGTTAAGTTAAGTTAAGTTAAGTTAAGTTAAGTTAAGTTAAGTTAAGTTAAGTTAAGTTAAGTTAAGTTAAGTTAAGTTAAGTTAAGTTAAGTTAAGTTAAGTTAAGTTAAGTTAAGTTAAGTTAAGTTAAGTTAAGTTAAGTTAAGTTAAGTTAAGTTAAGTTAAGTTAAGTTAAGTTAAGTTAAGTTAAGTTAAGTTAAGTTAAGTTAAGTTAAGTTAAGTTAAGTTAAGTTAAGTTAAGTTAAGTTAAGTTAAGTTAAGTTAAGTTAAGTTAAGTTAAGTTAAGTTAAGTTAAGTTAAGTTAAGTTAAGTTAAGTTAAGTTAAGTTAAGTTAAGTTAAGTTAAGTTAAGTTAAGTTAAGTTAACTTAAATTCAGTTCAGTTAAAATAAGTAAAGTTTAAAGAAAAGCATTGCGATTTCTCCGTAAATATTGAACGCAAATTTATGAAATTTTTGTGGTAGGACTAAAAATAATTCAAAATTTAGATGAAATAAACTTTTCAGAAAAATTTTCAAAATTCCTTATAAAAATTGCACTTTTTGATAAACAAATAGACATTAAAGCAATACTTACCCATAAATGAAAACAACATTTTTTCACAGAATTATTCTCAAGAACAAGGGTGTCAGCGTAGAACGAAAGTGAGCCAATTTTGGCTCGACCAACAACATCAATATTTCTGTACAACAATCCCAACAACATCAAATATTTCTGTACAACAATCACAGAAATAATTTTTGTTGTTTTTTTTTTTCACGCTCGTCAAAATTTTGCGTTTTTGTTGCTTTTCTTGCGTACACACAAACTCGAACTCAAACATAAAACAACAACGACTGCGTAGCATCAAAAACAAAAACAACAAAAAATATGGGTATTAATGCGTTGATGCGCAGTTGCAAAAATGCAAGTCTTTTACGCACTAACGCCTGAACGTTCAATGTGAATATTTCCATCTTGAGAAATTGCAGAAGTAGTGCGAAATTTTCGGCAATGTGTCTGTTGTTTTACAAATGTCAAACTTTCGCAAACCGCACTTCCGCAACGACGCAAGAGCATTGCGCATCAACGCGTGAATACCCCTACTTTTTGTGTGTGTCCTAGTTCTCAGAAATTTTGAAAATTGTTGAAAAATTATTGTTGTTGCATTGTTGTTGTAAATTCGAATTTGAAGTTGTTGGAAAAGTGAAAATTTTGCGTTGCACGCGCTTATCTCAGTGATATGTGCCGCATTTAAGTACGCGTAACTTTTTTATTAATGAAAGTTCCTCCAATTTTTTCATAGAAATGTTACTCAAATTCTAGAAAACAATTCTGTGTAAAAATTCTGTTTTCATTTATGGGTAAGTATTGCCATCTATTTGTTTCTTAAATTTCATAAATTTTCGTAAATATTTACAAAGAAATCGCAATTAAAAAACAACGTACATAGAAATTCACATGCTTATAACTTCTAAAATAAAATAAAATTTTTTGATAAAAATATGTAAAGCAATAATTCTGACTAAAAATTCTTCAAAGAGCCATCAAAAAAAGTTTGAGTTGAGCTAGTTTGTTTTTACTGTGTCCATTTTAAAAAATTTAACTCATAACAATAAACGGATGTCTGGCTGCGGGGCACTTAGAATGTAATGACTTTTTCAGTACAATAGTACTCGTTGTGCCATTCCAATTACAAAGTTATATTTTTCCCATTTCTAATGCATTTTACTTTTCAATTTTGCAACAATAAAGTTTTTAATTATGACAATTTAACAAAAAGTTTCGAATTGTTTGCATAAATGACAATGAACTTAAAGTTTTAGTAAACTTTTGAATCTGCCATTTTCGGAAACAATTTAACCATTAGCATTTTGCTAAAACTTTTGGCAACAAAATTTGTTTTTTCATATAGTTGAATATACATTGCTGTTGCTCTGCTTGCAATTGTCTCTTAAATGAAATGCATTTAAGCACTGATTCACCAAATCAAAAAGACAATACCACAACAACAAAAAAGGAAAAAAAAACTAACAAAAAACTCAAAGCAAAAATTGTTCAAATAGTTATTTTGGCAAGAAATCAAAATAACAAACTATTTGCGCCCACTCAAAGTCTGTGCACAATGTGTATCATCAGAAAAGTTCATCAAGGCATTAAGTTACTCAGAGTGTCAGTTGTTGCTGATAGCATTCGATACTACACAGAGATATTTAGTACAAAGTATTGCACATAATAACATATTTCTTAGATAGAAATAAAGCAAAGAGTTCTAGTTTCTTTTAAGAAAGTCACCACAAAGTTTCGTAGAAACTATGTCTCCGGTCCAAAACAATGATTATGTGACTCTACAGTCTTGGAGTCAAGCCGAAGCTGACATATGGTGATCTTATACAAGCAAGTAGAACAGCTTTCGATGAGAAAGTAATAAGCATGCGTTCAAAGTTTATAACATTTCTGAGTTACGAGCTGTCTACGCTCTATCCCTCCAAAAACATTTAATTTCATCTTTTTTACTCATACCTTAAGATGATAACAATGTTCTGTATACGCGGACTGAAACTTTTTTTCGAATGGATTAGAGTCAGCAAGCATTTGAATAGTTTTTAAATATTCCAAAGTTTTGAGAATGAACTCAAAAACATTTCCTGAAGAGATTAACGGGATATAAGTCAAGCGAGAATGACAGTTCATGCTTCAACACTCCTCCGTGAGACCCAAAAAAATCAAAGTTTTTTTGTAGGTGTTCAGAAGACCTTAACTCGATAAAACTACAGCACGAAGACTCAGGAATCTCCTTACACTTTTCTTTCTGAATGGAAAATATGGTGTCAATATGCTGTAACGACTAAGCCATTATATCGATTTTGTTGAAAGTCAATATGGAGAAAGAATGAACAGGAAGGTAAGATTCCAAAAACTGTTTGCTCTTTAGTGAGCAGTACCATGCCCTTAAATGAAAATTACGCTATTGCAACTAAACTGCTGCACTGATTTTTAAGCATGGTGATATTTAGGTGACCTGAACCCTAGGGAAGAATATTAAAAACTTTTTATATCCAACACGCAGGATACATTCACTTTTTCGTTCCGTTTGTAACGCTCAGTTTTGAGATATTGATCAGAAATACCAAATAACTCAAAACTAGACGATATATTCTCTATCAGCGTCAACTCCTGAGTCGATACAGCCTTGTCCGTTTGATCGTCCGTAAAAATATTTTTCACGTTAAGACTAGCCAAGAAATTGATGATGAAATTTGGTACACTTTCTCCAATGTTAAAATGAGTAAAATCGGTCAACGGACACGCCTACTGCCCATACAAAAAAAAATATTCGAAACGCAGTATCAGGAGCATTTTTTGCGATAACGCAACCAAAATACACATGAATACTTGGGCTATTAAATACAAGCTTTGAGCAAAAACTAGGATAATTCGGACAAGAGGACAAAGTTTTCAAAAACGCTTGCATTATGCGTTATTAGAGAAAATGCAACCAAGTTTTGCACAGATATTTGGAATAGTTAGTGAGTTTTGAGCAAAATCTAAATGAGTTCGGACAAGAGGACGTGGCACAATCACATAAAGTTGGTGGAAGTTCTGAGCATAAACTAAGTGAATTCGAACATGGGACATTCCATACAAGCTAGATTTTCAAAATGCTGCAGTTGTGTGTTATCGCACCCACAAGGAAGGATATAAAACTTTTTGTTTTATAGTAAGCAAGGCCGCGACTGTTTGCTTAAGTTAGTCATGGTCTCTTTAAAGTCAATTTGAAATGGTACAATTTTCGGTCACAAGGCGAACTCTAGTAATCTGAGAGACTCGATTTTTTTAATTCCAGACCTTGAAAACTTTTCAAATTTTGCATACCAACAATTGTTAATAAAAACCTGGAGTTCATGTATATGCATGGCAAAAGAAAAATATCTACTATTCTTAGATTAACTCAAAGTCCAATATCAAACTAAAAGATAAAAAATGTTGACATTTGTTCATAATGTTCACTTAATGTTTACGCACAAGTTCTGCTCACAAATTTCTCTCTGTGTGTATCTTCTGAATAGTGTTGTTATTTATAAAACTCTAAAATTAATTCAACACAATGTTATGCGCATAAAAAATATGCCAAATATTTCGACATGCCTTCAAAGCGTCCATTCAACTGCAACATAACGTAACGCACTCACAGGCTCGCTATTTATCACATAAATCCCCGTCGTAATGCTCTCTGTGAACGCTTGCAATACTGCGGTATTTTCATCTTTTTTTCATTTTTGCTGCTGGTGCTCTTCATTTCATGCGCTCTCTTCGCGAAGTGTCATCATCATCAACATGACATATGAAACATCTGTGCCGCATTTTATTAAAGTTTTCTTCTCGCTATCTCTGTCGCTTTCTCTTTCGTTCTGTCGAACATTCCGACATTCCTTCATTCGCCCAACCATCCATCAATCCATCTGGCCAAAAAGTTTTCTTCAGTTCATCCAAACAACAACCAAGCAACCACTTTTCAAGTACAACAACAACAACAAACAACACTTTTGACAATGACGGCCTTTTGTGTCGGTCGTTTTGTACGAACTTCATCGTTTTTGCTTTGCTTTGCTTTGCACTTTGTTTGTTTGTTTATTCGATTTTTCCTCTTTGTGTGCGTATTTTCACTATGCATGGTTTTCATCGTCGTTTGCTGCTGATGACGTAAATTGTGACACAATAACCTCAAAATCAAATGACTGGAAGCAAGTTCCCTTGGCAACATGTTGCAAAAGCGCAGGCGCATTGCAACGTGGAACACAGCGCAACATGATTTGATTTTCTTTTTTTTATTATTCTTTCTGTGTGAAATTTTTACTTTAAGATTTGCTGCTGCAATTTAAGCATAAAATTAAGTGTATGCAACATGTTCCTGAGAAAATTTTAAACTTAGCAACAAATTGCAATGAGTCTAATAAAAAACAGTATATAGCAAAATAAATCCGTTCAATGTTAGAGTAAGTTTTATATTTTATGTCAGATAAGTCCAACTAAAATATTCTAGATTAAGGTGGCCATGGAATGCAAGGTCATGATGGTCACAGTTGCTTTGAACGAAAAAAAAGCATACTCCGATGCCACCAAAAACCAAGAACATACGTACTTCTACTCTTTGGGCTATAAATAATCAGAACATGATATTTATAAAATCGTCCTAGATCCCGTTTTCCTATATTTTATACCCTACACCCAGGGTCTTTGTTCTCCCGTAGGTAACGCGGTGACGGAGACATGGCAGGTATAGAAAAATATATATATTTTTGATCAGCGTCACCTCCTGAGTCGATATAGCTATGTCCGTCTGTCTAGAGGTCTGTCTGACCGTTGAAATCATTTTAATAATTTTTGGGTGGGGTATAATTCAATGAAATTTGGCACACTACCTTCTTCTTTAAAGTAAATTTGACTTATTGAAAACAAGCGAGATCAGTCAACTGACATGCCTACCACCCATACAAAAAAAATATTCAAAATGCAACTTTAGTTTTAAAACGCTATACAGAAAACGTTTTTCGAGGTAGTCCAACTAAATATCACTCAGAAACTAAAAACTATATATGTATTTCTTTGCGTTATCGACCAAGATTCGACTTGACATCTCCGATTTCTATGAAAATTGGTGAAAAGTTAGTATTTGACACACATATTACAGTGGTAAAATGATTTTCCGAAATTCCGAAAATTTTCTAGATGGCGGCCATAGAAAGTTCGATCCAGCCTTTGGATACTCCCATATTTGAAAATTTATAGATCCTCGGCGTTTTAACCAATTTTAATGAAATTTTCAGGGTTTCTGTAGAAAAGTATTTGAAAAAAAATAATTACACTGAAAAAAAAAATTTATTTTTGATCGAAAAAACTCTTTTTTCTTTTTCAAAGTCAATTTGGGGCTTGAAGCACCATTTTAATTTTTTTTTAAATATTTTTGTTCAAAAGTAAATTTTATTACAATTATTTTCCAGCCCTAAAAATTGTGGTATGTTTCACGGTTATCAAGTTATGAGTTTTTAAAGTTGTCTAATGTTGTGTTAATCATGAGTCGTTGGTGCGGGTGCGCTACCATACAGGGCTGCCACCGTCCGGATGGTATTTTTTCTTCAGTGCACCTTAGTGAAATTTTTCATATAATTTTTTTTGTGGACTATTTTAACCCATTATAACCAAGTTTTTGGATAAAGGGGTCAAAAAGACTCATAAAAACTAGATATAATGGGTTAAGATGTTCTAAAAAATTGTTCCTTGCTTGATTTCATGTTAACTTTTTGAAACACATTAACCCATTATATCCCGTTTTTAAGGGTCTTTTTGACCCCTTTATCCAAAAACTTGGTTATAATGGGCTTAAATAATCCACAAAAAAATTTTATGAAAAATTTCACTAAGGTACACTGAAGAAAAAATACCATCCGGACGGTGGCAGCCCTGTATGGTAGCGCACCCGCACCAACGACTCATGATAAACACAACAATACACAACTTCAAAAACTCATAACTTGATAACCTTGAAACATACCACAAATTTGAGAGCTGGAAAATAATTGTTATAAAATTTACTTTTGAATAAAAATATTTAAACAAAAATAAAAAGTTTTTCGTTCCAGGTAACTGGTCATCAATTGACTCCAAATATCAAAAAAAAAATCCCAGAATTGCCCTCATTGACCCCTTGGTTTATCTAACAGTCCGTCTGTTGAAATTATGATCAAACGCATAAAGCTAGTTGTCTTGGTACTGATAGCACCTAGTGTCGTGGTCTGATTAGGATTAAAAATAGGGGTGATATTTTTATGTTCACAGCTATTTCTCGCATATTTCTGTCATACACCTTCAAAACCTGCTTAAAGAAGACGTCAAACTTAAAAAGTCTGAGTTTTTTTCCAAATTCTAACTTTCCTCTAAAATTTTCAAAAATATTTCCATTGAACTTAAACTTTAAGTGTAAAAATGTAAAATCGGTTAAGAAATAACTGAGCCACAGATTTTAAAGCGCACAAAGTCACCCAAAAACAGTTTTTTAATTGTAATTTAAGATTTTGGGGGTGTATTACAATTTCTAAGTATAGGCATATATAAGTACTCGACCAGACCTACAATATCTACTACAATAAGTCTCATGCAAAGTGTAAGATCACTGCAGCACTGTGTAATTTATGTTTGCGTTGGCCCGCGGGGATAGTCCGCGAAGATAGCCCTTGTGCGCATGTCTGCTCCAAATACTAAACCTTTGTCTTAACGATCAGATAAAAACTTAATCGATAATTGATTATTCTTTAGAAAAAAAAAAAAGTAACAATACATTTTCACAAACCTTTTCGAATTTCGAGCATTTTGTCCGATTTTATCAAGAATGAAATAAAGACTTACCTGTAAAGAAAAGATAAAAAGCTTAAATTTATTTTTTTATTTAAATTTTAAGATCAAATTAAGAAAATATTTGAATAAAGGGTACAAAAATCAACCAAACTGTTTCGACACTTTAAAATCCTTGACGGAATTCTATTTTTAGCACCAAAAAACACACACAAAGCATGCAGAGTTGTAATTAAAGTTAAAATTTAGCATTGAAAGGAGAGAGAACACATGTGTTCAATGTTCGCAATATACGTACAATTTCATATTTACAAATACAAAGTAAGTGTCTGTATGTATGTGCATTCGAATGTGTATGTCTGCAGTGCATTAAGTCGTTTGTATGTACATTGGCATCTACTACTACGGCCAATGCAAACGTCATTGCATTGCAGTCAAACAAAAAGCCAACTGTGTTTTAGTGACCCATTGACCTGCTTTTTTCACTCGCTACTACCACTAACGGTATAAGAAATTAAAAATAAAAAAAAATATGTAAACACGTTACTGTATCTTGAATTTTTGTGCTTTATCCTGCATTATTTTTTTATTTTTTATTTTTCAAACAAAGCATTATGACGTCAATGTGATGTAGGGAAAGAAAAGGAGGTGAAAAATGTGCGAAATATTAACAAATGGCTTCATAGCATGTCAAAAATCTCATAGACAAAAATATCCTTGGTTTGTCCCTTGGGCCGTTTTGGGATATTTAAAGAAATTTTAAAACCTTCAAAGTATAATTTTATTATAAAGAAAAGTTCTTGAAAGAAATTAATCTCTGTAAGATATACAAAAAAAAAATCAATTATTTCTTTTTTTATTTTTAAATACATGACCTACGAGGTATCAGAAAATTAACAAAAACCTTAAAAAATTATGAAAAATTTACAAAATTTCCATGCTCCAAGCATGCAGCGCAAGTTTTAAGAATTGCTATTATTCACCGAAATATGGACCAAATTTCATAACTTAGAGACATTCATTGATAAATAAAAATGAAAGTAATCTTTTGGTTTCACATTTATGCTGCCGATAAATATACTAGTTGATCATAAGCCATTCAGTTGGACCCTGATGTTTTGCGATCAAAAATTGTCATATAACCAATATAATTTTTTCAACTTATGTCATATATATTAATTTTTCGGATATACTTTTTGTGAAAACAAAGCCCCAATTTTATCACTTTTTTTCAAAATTGCAGCCGATTTATACGATGATATTGCCTTTACCCCAAAAACCGATATCACCAACAATTGCTCAATAATGTATATTTCGAAAAATATCCATCATGAATCGGACACATTAAAATTGTTAGAAATTACTATTGGTGTATTCACGTGAAATAAACTGGTAAAAAAAGGATGTTTCCTATTTTACAAATGGCTGTATTGCGCTGAAATTTGACATGTCTGCCTAAATATGATTGGACTTTAAGGCACCATAATCTTTTCCGCGATCGCAGCGCATTCTGGCGGTCAAGGAGTAACTTTCTACCCCACCTAGTAGTAATACTTATATGCTTATGTTATACCTAAACAGCCCTACAAGCGATAAAGTAACGAAGATTTTGGAAGGTGATGAAGGATGTCCAGACTAACAAAAAATTTCAAAAAATTTCTATAGGCCTAAAACGTAAGGCTGAGATATGGGGGAAAAACTGATTTTCTAACTTGTTTTACAAAATGGTTAGAGAAAATTTGTTGTGGGAAACTTTTAGTTAATTTTAGGAGCTTTCTAAGATTGTATTTAGTTTAGAATGATTTCGCAATAAAGAAAACATATAACTATTTAATACAGATACTCAAACAAAGCTTTAATACAAATTGTTTGAAAAAAAAAAAATAATAATAATTTTTAATATTTTACTATGTTAGAAAAACTTATGCGACACTGTATAAATATTTCAGCAACAGTTTTTCTAGAATTGACAACCATGAAAGTTGGTCCCTCCATTTAGACTAAGTATATCCGCTCAGTTTTTCTTATTCTGGCTGTAGTTTTTTTAAATATTGGGTAAATAGAAAACAGAAAGTGAACAGAAAGAGAAGATTCAATGTATTTTCAGCTCAGTCAGTTTATTTTTCGATAGTGAGTGATCGTGTTTTGTAAAAAACGCAAGTATGCTTCATTCTTCGCGTAAGCCTTTCCAAAACAAAATCAGTAAACAATTACAGGAGCTATCCACCAGTTATAACTTTTTTAAAAATTTCATTGTTATATTACTGTTTTTGAAACATCTCGTCATTTTCCGTTCCATCATTCTCTATTTCATCATTCTCCGTTGTTTTTTTTTTAAATTTCATGATTCTTTGTTTAGTAACCCTCTTCCTATTTTTTGTTGTTAGTTTTGCTTAAACTATTCATTTAAAAAAATAAAAATTAAAATTTAAAGCACTTATACAAACTTTTCAAAAACATAAATCTTTAGGGTTGCCACCTGGTTATTTTCGGAAATCTTACTTTTTTTGACTAAATTGAAATTTTTGATATCGGAGCAGCTTAGATGAATTTTTTTTCTGAAATTGTAGAAAAATTTTCAGGGTTGCCACCCGCTTTTTTTTAGTTTTGCTTAAACAAAATTTTTTAGTGTGTTATGATAATGGCGAACGTAAAAAAAGGAAGATTTAAAATAAATTTTCGAGAGCAACTATCTGGTAACCCTTAAAATTTGTGTTGGATTTTTTTAGAGATTATTTTAATTTTTTAAATATATTTTTTTGAGCGAAACATAAAAAAAAACATATGGCAACCCTAAAAGTTTGAGTTAATTTTTTAAAAATGTTTCACAGGTTCAGGTCATCATATTCTACACCTTCAGGTTATAAAAAAATAGGTGGGGATGAAAAAAGGCATGTTTTGGTACATTCTTCGGAGATTTGCCCATATGCTAAGTTTATTAATATCCGACAACAATCATTTTCATTAAATCCGTAGGTGTTACTAATATTATTTCAGATGTCAAATTGTATTAAGTACTGGAAAAAATTTTCAATAATCAACTTTTGGCTCAAAAATGACTCAAATAACCCATAGTGGATAAATAGACGAAGCCTTTGTTTTATTTCTCATCCAAAAATTCAGAGCCTTTGGTGGCTATGAAGCATATGGGCAAATCCCGAAAATGTGTAGCATCCGATATAAAAACATAGAAAAATATGGCTGCTTGTCATAAAGTGAATTTAAATTGGCCTTGAAAATAAAAAATATTATTTGCAAATGACTGTCACGAACTACTTATAACATGTCGGACGTTTCACTTTTTCAGTATGTGCCCATATATGTTCAATTGCGTAATAGATCATTGTTTAATGGGGTCAAGAGCACTGTTTAGAATATCGCCGAGTTCTATCAAAACAGATTTGTTAACAGCAAACAACCTTGGTGATACCCACAACATGAACACAAAAAAAGAACAGAGAGAGAACTCATTTGCAAACTATCAAATTTTAATTTTAATTCAACTGAATGGGTAAACTTTTTCAATAACTACTCAATATTCAAAACAAATTATGCCAATGATGTTAATGGAAAATTAAAAGAAATAAAAAGAAAGTGCAACAAACACACCCCTTTAGCTATAATGTGGAAATACTCAAGGTCATACAGTATGTGGTGGTAGTGGCGGCAACAACCCCATTGATCTGACTCTTTCCTGTGGCAAAGAAAATGTGCATAATATAAGCAAAACCAACAATAAATAACAGCAAAAGCAACTGACAGCGGTGCAGGATTAAAACCAATGACGTCATTGTTTAAGCAAACTCAACAAAACAAAGCTTTTTTCTAAAGCGCTCAAAACGCCATCTACTAAGAACTTTCAGCGACATATGGAATTTTTCGATAGTTTGCTAAAATAAGCTGAAGATTTAGATTTTCTTTCATTTCCTTAATCAAGCAGAAAGGGGTTCCGCTTTAGGCTAAAATGCATCAACTGTCACAAGTTGAGAGGCCAAAAGAAAAGTTTGTTAAGAAAAAAGCTCTACTCTTTTTGTGGAGCTTTAGCTCGGAAATTGCAAGCGTGAGACATTTGTGTGCTTACTCTCAAAGCACTCTCTTTACAATTGAGAAATTGAGTGCTTTCAAAATTTAAGCGAGCTTTTTCTCACGCTCTCTCTCTCTAGCTCTGTGTATGCTCAAGAGAGCGCCACACACTTGAAAACTTTATTTCTAGGCAACGTAAACTTAACTTTGACATTTTTCCGCAAATACCAAGCAGCATTCTGCTTGCGGTGTTGCTTTGAGCTGGTTACTTTATCCTTTTGCTTTTTTTTCGTTTTACTGTTTCCTTGTTTCTTCAGTTTTCATTTCGATAAGCTTCATCATGTGTCGCTGTATTTGAGCTTTGTTTTCTTTTTTCTTGTTTTTTGCTGCTCTTTGTATCTCTGTGTTAATTGCATATCCTTTTTTTGGTATCCTTTTTCGCTACTTACTTTGTTGTCGTATCTTTTTCAAACTGAATTTTTAACCGTCATCGCTTCTTTGTCATTGAAAATGTTCACAAACATGAATACATTGACATTTTACTATTATTTGAATGCGAAAGTACTAAAGTGATTTAGTTATAGCATCATTTGAAGGATTTTTTTTTTTTTGTTCTCCCTTTGATTAGTGAATTTTTTAATTGTGCTCAGTATTTCTCTACAAATACTTATTCGATAACAAATCATTACCTAAGAACAACAGTATTCTATCTGCAACACATTTTAAATGTAGCTAGAACTCTGATGTTCTTACAAACCTAAGAACCTAATAGGTCAGTTAGAACCTAATATCCAGAGCAAAATTCTGTATTCAAAAATTTCATTTTAATTAAATTTTAACACAATACGTATAATAAGGATTGATTCAATGTCAAACCGATAAAGATTTTGTTGATTGAATCCAATTTGGCTATAAATTGGCATAAGTGGCATAACTGAAAATATGATTACCAGTTATTTGATCAAAATATTAAAAAAGTACGGAGACATGGAACTTTGAAATTTTAAAGTTAGTTTTTTTTTTTTTTTTTTTTTGAGAAGCTATAACATTAGTTCCATTTATCCAATTTTCAAATGAAAGTTGTCAAATGATTGCCTTAAATAAACGTATACCTAGCATATAAATACAAGAAATTATTTTCAATTTTGTTCTTAGTTTTTCACTTTGGCGACCATTTAAGTATGAAAAGGGTACTATTAACATACCCTTTTATAATTTTTTAGAGTTCTCCTTAAATTTCTTTCAATTTTGAGTTCAGAAAAAATATTTTTCTGTGGAACAACACACAAGTTACTCACATGCGTTGCTCTACATGGGAAAATCTCAGAAAAATGTACCAAAAGAAGGTTTTTTTGTTCCCACCTATATTTTAAAAAAAAATAAACGTAAACTTTTAGGATTGCCCTATGTTTTTTGGAAATCATCAAAAATATTCAAGAAAAAAATATCCAAAAAAACATCCAAAAATTAAAACATCCAATAAAAAAATTTCCAACATTCATTTTCTATCAAAATAATTTAACTCAATAATAAAATCGATGATTTTTTACTTGGATTTTTATTTTTGAACATTTTTTTATTGAATATTTTTTTTTTATTGTTGGATGTTTTAATTTTTGGATATTTTTTGAGCGGAATCTGCTTTTTTGGAAGTTTCACATAAACAAAATGTTATAAAATTTGAGTCTCAAAACGATGAAATGAACTTTGCAAAAATTCAACATAAATTTTTAGGGTTGCCAGATGGTTGTTTTCGAAATTTTATTTTAAATACTTTTACGGTCGCCATTATAATTACACACAAAAAAAATAATAGTTTAAATCGTTAAAAATTGACCGACGCTTAAATTGTTGAAAAATCATCGAAACTTGGTTTAAACAAAACAAATAACAACAAAACAGGCGGCAACCCTAACAATTTCTATACAATTTCTGAAATGTTTATCTGAGCGGTTATGAAACCAAAAATTAGTCAAAAAACATGAGCGCTAAATGAGATTTTCAACAACAACCAGGTGGCAACCCTAAAAAAATTATGTTGGACTTTTGAAAACTTTAAATAAGCGTTTTAAGACCAAATTTTGATTTTTTTTTTTTAAATAAATGGTTTAAACAAAACAAACCAAAAATAAAAACGGAGAATGACAAAATTTTGCAAAAAAGGAACCGAAAAATTACCATCTGGAGAATGACAAAATGTTACAAAAACTGTTATATCACAATGAAACTAGCAAGTATGTTTACAAAAGTTGAAACCGGTGGATAGCACCTCTAATTGTTTATTGATTTGATTATATATAGATAAAAATATATGTTATGTAATATGAAAAAAAAAATACGCGGAGAATGACGTACACTTGCGTTCTTTAAGAAATTTTTAAACTTTTAAAAAAAAAAACACGAACACTCACTATCGAAAAACCAAAACTGACTGAGCTGATAATACACTGAATTTGCTCTTTCTCTTCACTTTCAGTTTTCTGTTTACTCAATAGTTGAAATATTTATAGTTATTGTTAACACTTTATGTTATAATTTTATGTAAAATATTAAGAACCTTTTTTTTCTAAGCTTTTCTTACAGAAGCTCTTGTGAAGTATTTGTATTAAATAGTTAAAATATCAAATTTTTAATTTAAACATGGTTTTGAGTCCCGCGACATTAAATGGTTAATTTTTTGGAGAATCACCCACATATCCCTTTCACACCTAAAAAAAATGATTCACTAATTTACATGAATTTTTCTTAACAAGCTTATTTTGATGGCAGCTTTATGTAAAAAATATTTCAAAAAAAAAGTTTTATTCTCACGGGAATCACGCGTTGATTTTTAATCAAGTAGCGGAGCCATCAAACAATAGTTTTTTAAAAACTATTTTTTCCCTGACATCAAATTGAAATCTATATAATAATTGTGCTACCGAATTAAAAGAAATTTAATGAGGATTTCAAAACAAAATTTTAAAAAGTATTTTAGTTTCACCATTTTCATACTAAAATGGCCGCCAAATTAAAAAAAATAGAAAAAAATTCAAATATCAACTTTAAAGGTCCAGAAATTGGCAAAATACTTTCAAGCCCTATAAACCTAATACATGCAATAAGCTGAAAGATTATAAAACGTTAGGATGACCCAAGAAATTTTTTTTGTAAATACTTTTAACCCTATAAATCCTCAGGGATACATTTTAGACCCCCATTCAAGTGCAATTTTTTTATTAGCCTAGGCTACCTTTATCACCTCTCAGAAGCTTTGCAACTTTATCAATTACACTCTACATATACTTTTATTTCCATACTTGCCACGCCTCCTTCTCTGCGTTACAAACGGAATAACAAGGTGAATATAGCGTGGACGTACAGTATTACCTACAAAATTTCATCAGTATAACTTGTATAGTTTGGGATTCATTAGGTGGTAATATTTTCAGTTCAGTGCCATGCCGACTTTTAGACCAGTGTATGGTTTTTACGCTTTGCACTTTCCTCCCAAATTCAAGCTTAAAGATGTACTGAAAAGTTTCAGAAAAAAAAGTCTAAAAAAAATGGTTTTGCAAAAGTTACTCGCGGCCTTGAAATTTTACATCTAACGCGACCAACGAATTTTCACTTATAGCATAACATAAGTGTCCTTGGTATCACTCTGACCATCTGCCTTCTTTTTAACCAAGTTTGTATACATTTTTTTTTTTTTCACTTCATTTTCCCTATGCATTTTGAAGTCACTTGATACTTTGTAGAAACGTAATTTCATCCCGTCTTCGGTGATAAGGCCGATTGGTATTTCTCCTGCTACTACCAACCTTGCTGAGGTCTAGACTATGTTGTAAAAAATTTTAGTTGCATTTACTAAAGACATTTTTTTAAAGATTAACAGGATAAAGATCTAATGATTTCTCTACGTGAAGTTTTGAAATATTTTCAATACGAACTGAAATCTTTAGATTTCAATAATTTTAAAGAGAATTTCATAGTCAACAATTTGTCGACTAGAAAAATGAAGTAAAAAAAGTTTCATAATACATGAAAAGGTAACAAAAGCTTTTGTATTAATTGGCTGTCATTAGACAAGCACATTAATTACGCTCAAATGCACCCTATTATTTGTTACGCTTCTTCATCAACTTCTTACGGTACCTATTGTCATCTTCGTTTTTCTGCCATTTTACTGTTGCTGTTTCTTTTGTGGTCTTGAGGAGCTACAAATAGGATGTAACCAGAAGAACTAGTAGATTTTATGAAATGACTTGTAAGTGTATATTAGACTGGTTCATATTTGTATTCCAAGGTGGAAAAAATATCAAAAAGTAAAACCATAATATTCCACTTTAAATGGACAATATCCTCAAAACTACGGAGCTTTCGGAAAACTAAATTACAGATTCTTAATAAACAATTCCAGACCCATGTTAAGAGTTGAATAGTTAATATTTAAGACAAAAACAATTTTTTTTTTTTTTCCTAATTTTGAGGAGCATGTTTCTACTTATTTTAATAAATGGTTTCTGGTCCTTCAAATGTTCTTTGAAATGCACCAAATTTTACTTGTTGCTTATTTACAGCTAAAAAAACATTGCATGTCGAAGGATTGAAATTCTGATCAACTTTAATTCTTGAACCGGTCTAGTGTACCTATATCTATGTTTATGTGTGTGCATGTTGAAGTCAATGACTAATGAAGTGTAATTTATACTTTTGGTCGTAAATTAATTTGGCGTTTATTGCAGTTAATTAATTAATTCCAAGCTACTCTGCTTTTAACAAATTCATAGACATCATTTTACGAAAAATGCTTGCAAATTATTTTAAGCAAAAAAAAAGGAAAAAAAAAAGTTTCCTGCATTTTACACATTTTTTTTTTTACTTTATTTTTCCTCGAATCGATTTTGTTCAAAGAAATTTTTTCATCATTTTTGACTTCAACAGTTTGTCCATTTAATAGAACGAAGTTTTTAGAAAAAGGATGAAAGAAAAACTTTGCGGAAATAACAAGCATCGTTAGTGACCCCATGAAAAAACAGGCAACATTGAGTTATTAAATTTTTTAATGTTTTTTATGTACTTCAGAAGTTTTCCGAACTTGTTGAGATGTTATGATTTTTCATACTTTTGCTCAATTCAAAATTTTGTTGTATTTTAAAACATGACTTTTCATACTTTTGCTCAATTTAAAATTTTGTTGTATTTTAAAACATTGAGTCTGTGATACAACCAGACTTTAAGGTTGTAACAAAGGAATTCAAAAAAAAAAAAGAAAGAAAGAATAAATCAAAAAGGAAAACATGTATTCTTCGCAACAAAACACAAAACTTCTCAAAACTATAAATCTAGTAACGTCTGAGCTGAACGATTTTAAGTTCAAAAGCGTTCTTCTGAATTCCGAAAGTTTGGCGGCCTCATACCAGTTTTTATCTCGAACGATAATGACGTATGATTAATGATAATTATGAGTAAACGGTTCGACAAAATCAAACTTTTTGTCCAAAGGTCATAACAAAATCACACCAGAAAATTTTTTACAAAACTTATTAACCCATTTTGTCCTGTTTTTGTGGGTCTGGTTGACCTATTTACCAAACACTGGGTTACAATGGGTTAAAATGTTCTACAAAAATATTTTACAAAAAATTTTTCTATGGATTTCACAAAACAACAAAAGCTTAAATCTTAAGAATAATGCGTAAAAAAGTGTAACAAAAATGCAATGTGAGAAGGGTTCATTGATTGTGACGATTTTTTGGCTTTTGCGATGAAATTTCGACTTTTTAGAGTTCAGCGACCAGTGGTTAAATTTTATAGCAAATATTTCTGTAGTAGACATTGACTCCATATTCTCATGTTTTAAGTGTATTATTGTACTTTTTTAAGAAAATGGTAAAAAGTAATAGATGGTTATAGTTTTTTACAAAAATATTCTTCGTAATATCCTACAAAAATTGGCTGAATACATAATACACCTCAGATATAAGGATCGTATTGTTTAATATGCCGATTTAACACAAAAATGCGTTAAAAGAGGGAAACTGTGGATTCCTTGAAGAAAAATTCATTTGTTAACTTTCAAATCGCGGATGGACGTATATTTTTTTTTTTTGGTCCCCTTTACCAAAATCCATTGTTCGGTTACAAAAATTTATTTGATTTAGAGACCACTTCTTGTTTAAATTAAATAAAAGACAGGATTTCAAGTTTTAAATATTTAATTCAATATTATTTATCTATTTAAGTATAAATAGATATATCCTTTTATTTCCCTTCCTAGTTCCGACCAAAAGTTTTACGTGACGTCAGTCGCTGATACTCCTTTTTGTTAACCTTTCACAAAACACTCCTCGTATGGCGAAAGCTATTTTCTTATGCCTGCTTACGGAACTCCTATGTACAAAAACCTATGCCTTCGTGCAGAAACAGCTAAGCAAGCTAGTTTCCACAAAAACACTCCTTGTATGCAGAAAGCTAATTCTCTATGCCTTCGTGTGGAATTTCTGTAGACGGGCCTCAACTCCTGTATTAACGGAAACAGCTAAGCAAGCGAGTTTCCACAAAAACACTCCTTGTATGCAGAAAGCTTCTTCCCTATGTCTTTGTGCGGAATTCCTGTAGACGGGCCTCAACTCCTGTATTAACGGAAACAGCTAAGCAAGCGAGTTTCCACCAAAACACTCCTCGTCTAGTGTAAGCTATTTCCCTGCGTCTATGTACAGAATCCCTAGGTTTGCGCAACAGATCGGCACACTCCAAGTCGTATACCAATGGACACAGCGTAAGCAAGCAAGTCTCCGTGTGAAGTTGGATGTTTGTGAGTGCAGCTAACCAAGCGAGTCCTCACAAACCAACTCTTGAAACAAGCAAATTCTACAATAGCCACTACTTCTACAACTACGGTTAACAATTACCTTCTGCTGTTGCTGCTACTACTGCTGCTGTTGACTGCTGCTACGATCTGAACCGCGGGACTCCTTGGGAGCGACTGACTAATTTTTTCACGGAACAATTCTATATATATTTTTCATACTACTTGTCCATATGTTCGATCAGCTGTTTCTTGTCAACGCTGACAACATCTGTTTCTGACAAGACTGACGTGCCAGGGGTGACACTGGTAAAAATTCAATTTCCTACATTAGGTGCGTTCGCTTATCTTATTAATTACAATTCATGTCCTAAACTTAACAATTGATGAATTCAACAATTAAAAATTAATGAATTAACTTAACAATGCATATTCATAAAAAAATAAATGCAAGAATGAAAAAATCAAATAAAAATAATTAACTCAAAATGATATCGGCTTATGTGTATGGGCGAAAACGAGGTGCGCCGACTTTCGTCTTTATAGTACTGCCGAACAAATGAATCAATGTCTAGCAAATTATCAGTCATATACTTGAGAGCAAGCTATGTTATTCAGTCTTTTGAATTGATTTGACTAAAATGATGTACTATGTATCACATAACTCCATCCAAGCCAAACCGCCGTTCCTTAAAGTAGCTTTTTTTACACAGAATTAATACATCTGCTCTTCTTCAAACTGACCATACTTACAGTACTTATGCTCCAAAAAACTCTGTACCAAATCAACCTGATATGACTTCTGGAACAGCGCAAGAAAGCATGACTATGGGCAATGGGTTACATTTAAGATGTCAGTTGGCGTTTAAGATAGTGGGAGGCCGCAAAACTTATAGCATGCGACGTCTTAAACACTTATTGACAAAGCTTAAGCTTGAGCCGTACACACTGGGGACATTTTAAGGGTTAAAACCTCTCAAAGGAAATCTTTTACCCATATAAACTATATATGAAGACCATAGCAGTCTTGGTATTGGACATTGAGTCTTAGTTTAGGTCATGGTTTTGATATTGAGTCTTAGTCTCGGTCTTGGTCTTGATAAAATTTCTAAAGATTGATGTGTATTCAAAATTTCGCAAAACTTATTTTTCCAAATTTCGAATTGAGAGATGAGTTTATGCTCGAAAGAGGCGTGATACAACTATTTACTCTAAATTACCAAGAATGAAAAGCAATTTTGTTCTTGATTATCATAGTGACAAAGATAAAAGCATTCTTAGCCTTTGTCTTGCATCAGTGCCTTGGTCTTGTTCTCGAAAAATTACCAGGACCAAAACTCAACACCAAGACTGATTACTATTGAGTCTTGATCTTGAGCATTTAATGCTGGCCTTGGCCATAATTTTCACATTGGTCTTGATCTTGACCTTAGATATAAAATACTAAAGAAAAAATTTAAAAATATCAGCCTTAGTCTTGGACACTAGGTCTTGATCTTAAAATTATACGAACGTATTGGTCATGGTCTCAAAAAATTACCATGACCAAGACTCACGACCAGTACCAATTTTTCTCATTACAAGGCACTATCAGGTAACAATAATTTGGTAGAGCAATTCAGTGACCAGTAATTTTTGAAAAGATGTTTAGTGATAACTAATAATTGAAAAGAATCTTGATTGGAAGCACTTTGAGCTATTAAAATTTATTACAAGTTCGCCGTGAAATCGACACACTTTTCTGATATCGGCATGTCCTTAAAATCTACGCTGGTTCTTATCTTCTTTTATCTATTTTGTTTGTACCTGTTATATGGCATTGCTTGATTGCGAATTTTATTATCATTACTGGATATTGGATTGTAATATAATCAGCTCTCAATTTATGTCTCTTTTCTATGGTTGTCTTCAGGATTTGCTATTTTCGTATGCGACTTTTCCTTTGCAGGAAAATTTTAAATCAATTTTTTTTTTTCTTTTCAACGCCATTGCGATCAAACTCCGAATGCAAAATCATAAAGATTGATGCTTTAATGTATTTTTAATGTGATTTCAGTTGAATTGTTTAGTGTTGCTACCAGTGCTGCCGATGCTGCTGCTGCTGCTACTTATTGAGTTGCTTAAAATGCGCGAAAGTTTAGGGGAGTATTCAGCAACTTTTTATCGATTGTTGCTTTTTGTTACTTTCTCAAGTGGCGGATAAAATTAATGTTACGAGTTGTTGCTGTTGTTATTGTTGCGACTGTTGTTCATTGTTATTATAACAGCTATTGTATGCAAAGTAGTAGTATCAATAGTAGTAAAGTAGCAAACATTTTGTTTTTTATTCTAAATTTATGATACGCTATAAATGCGTTATGTTGCCAACACATTTATTGATTGTAAGTACAATGTTATTAAAAGCAAAATAACCAATAATTTTGGTATTTTTATTGAAAAAGTTTTTCGCTTATTTTGCCCTTTAGAAATTCTGTGCTATCTGCATATATGTTTGTTCAGCTCAAAAAATCTTTGAAAATCTCATGTTCTCGGTTAAATGAAGCTGAAATAATTAAGCCAAGGCAAAAAATAAATTATTCAATTTGAATTTAAATTGTCATTTTTGGCTTTTATGACTTTGATTGTTTGGTTGTTATGATAAAATAATTTCAATCCCTTAGATGTCTCATTATCTTAATTTACCCCATAAAAATCTTCTTTATTACATTTTAAATAATACTCAGACTCATATCAAATACATATCGAAACATTTTAAGAAGACACTAAAAACACTTTATACAGCGAGGTAAGTAGTAATATCTTTATGAAAGACAAAAATTTGTACTACTTTTTTAATTGTGTTAGAAATGGAGCACTACTTTGAATTATACACCATTAGAAAGGCAGTTGTGTGTAAATGTGTACAAAGTTAAAATTACTTAAATATTTTGCCATTAATATTGAAAAATTTTCATTTTATTTTAGCTGACTTAATGACAAATTATTAAAATAGTTTAAACTTTGTGCACACTTACACACAAATACCTTTCTAATGGTGTATAATTCAAAGTAGTGCTCCATTTCTAACATTGTTAAAAACGTAGGAGAAATTTATCAACGACAAAATAAGCGGTCACACAAAGCTGAAAAAAGGATAAAGCACAAAGAGAAAGACAAAAGGCTGATTGATGCTGACTTCAGGTTTTTGGTTTTTTTTCGTTTCACATTTTTGATTGTGCCATAGGTAATAAATGAGCTTTTCTATTTTGTTCCAAATAGCAAAAAAAAAAATACTAAAGCTGTCCAAAATTACTAAAACTGTTTAAAAAGTACCAAAATTATTTAAAACATATGTGGTCAAATTTTGACAATTGGGCAATTCTAGTAAAAATTTATGTAATATTTATTTACATGCTTACATATCATCTACCAGCGTACGATGGAATTTTCTCGATGATTCTCGCAACTACTTATTGAAGAGAAAATACGTTCGTACTTAAGTAGTTGTACTATTTTAATCGAGTTGAATTAGGTTTGTCGCTTTTGCTTGTTATTTTGTTTGTTTCAACTTTTTTTCCACCACATGGGTTTCTGCTATGTATTGCATTTTTCTGTCCTGTGGTGAAGGAAATCTCAAGACATTGTTGCGCTGACTTCATAATGTGGTGAATAAATCGTCGCATCAGGTATCACGCAGAAATTTCTCAATGCGTGTCGCAGTTGCCTTTGTTTAGACCAAACTGACGTGGGATGAGCTTGAACCACCTCAAAATAAGTAGATCGCACCAATGAATATCACTTTTGTGTCAATTGAAAATGATACTAATTCTTTGTAGGCTTAACATTATCAACATTCTTTATATATTAACTATTATTGGAATTTTTCAAGAGTTATCGATTAAGAGTTAAGATTAAGCTCAGTAAAACGAGATTCATGATCAATATATCAGATCAAAAACTTTTCTAATTGGAATCGATTTTATTATTGTCAGACATGAGGGATTATTGCCGCATAAAAAGTTATTCAGCCTCAAAAGTCGTGCAAATCAGTTTCTTGCAAATACTTTGCCACTAGAAAATGATTGTCAACAATTTTGTTATGAAAAACTATCATACACAAACTTCTTCAAAGTTGCTTTCATACGATTTATAGTTTTGGAGATAAGTCCAAAAAAAAATTAGACTGAATCCAAGAAACTAAACCCTAAATATTTAAAATCGTTTACTTTAATAATTTTTAAACAAATACTAAAATTTGACTCTATAGTCACAAAAATCAGTTTTTTGTAAGATCGGATAGTCTAAATTCCATATATCTCTAAAGCTATAAGTCGTACAAAAACAAATTACAAGACCTTTCTATATGAAATTTATTCAGCAACGAAATTGTCGACAATAATTTTCAGCAGATAGGGCAGTCAAATCACAGATTGGCTATATATGGACATTTCCCAGGTGACCGTCGTACACATTTGCAGTGCAAAAAAGTGGAAGCAAAACATTTTTTTATTTTAGTTTTTACTTTACATTATAGCTCCTTGGTAGTACTATAATTGGTACCAATTTTAAAGCAGGCAAAGTTCTGGTTTTAAGATACACACAAAAAATTACACAAAGCGAACGTGACAAAAATTGAAGTAGTTTTCGTGCCTATTCAAGGAAAATCAAATATAAAAAAAGTGCACAAGAATTTCTTATACATTTTTAGTAAAATTCCCACAATCGATGGCAATAAAACGATCAAACAATTTGCAAACTTCAACGCCATTCAACTAAACTAAGACCATAAAATGTGTGCAATGAAAAACTATTCACTAAATCCCAATGACATGTCACAATCGCCCAAAAAAGTTTTCAACTAAATTCAATTGCAGCCACTTCCGAACAAACTTGCATGAAATATACGCCTTTGTTACAATCGTGCAGACACCCGTAATTGAATTCAATTACGCTGTAATCAGCTGGAAAAATGCGCTTGCGGCATTTTCGGGATCTTCAAAAGTGCGTGCTACCACACCCATTAAGCTGAAACAATTTAAGTTTCCAATTGAAAGGCAGCTCTCTGTGTCATTTACTTAAGTATTAAAATCCAGAACAAAAGTGTGAACAAGCAACCTACTCAACGAAGGTACTTTGGTCTATGGGCGTTTTTCAAAAATTCTCACGTTTTGCACATAAAAGCGGCGTAGAAGCAAATAAATAAAGTTTCGTATTAATGCGTTCAAATGTTTTTCGGTGGCATTTTGAGTGGGTGGTGGGATGGTGTAACATTAAGGCGGAAGTTCTCAATAAAAAAAAAACCAACAAGAACCTGTTGCCATGTAGTAAAAAGTTACCAGGATATTTCTTTTTTGTTTTCATTTCATAGCGCTTGTCAAAAACACAAGCAAACAGGATGTGTAGAAAGAAAGAAAGAAAAAAAAGGACGAAAAACGACCTAACTTGTATTTGATGTTGAACTTTATTTAATGGAACTTGAGTTGGGTGTTTTTGTTCTTTTAGCCAGTGTAAGTTTTACGATAATGGCGAACAACAAGTTTACATAGTAAACAGCCACAAAACTACTTCCACTTGGTAATAAAAAACTTTTAAAAATAAACAAAGATAACTTCGAAAATAGAAACAAAAAAATTAAAACTTTTTAAAATAAAAAATTCAGTTCAAAATAATTCATTCAAAAAATAATTTCAAAAAATGTATAAAAATGTAAAAAATAAAATTTATAAAAAAACTTAAACCAAAACCATTTTATTAACTGGCGCCCAACGCAAAAGAACCTAAAGAAAAATCCAGTATCCTCATGTGTAAGGAGAAAAGGAGAAAAAAATGTAAATTTTAAAAGCAACATAAAAAATAATATAATTAAAAAAAATCAACGCATCAATTAAGTATCCTCATATGTAAGGAGAAAAGAAACATCGAAAATATAAGACTAAACAATCAAGTATCCCTAAAAAAGGAGAATAGGACCAAAAATATGAAATCTAAAAAGCTAGAATTTAAAACACAAGCAAAAAAAAAGCATGGTATAAAGAACCGATTAAAAGAAAGAAAATGAACTAAAAAACCCGTAAAACAAATATAATTTAAAAAAAAAAAAAATTAAGCTTAACAAAACATAAAATTATTAAAATAAACAAGATACTAAAACCAAAACAATTCAAGAACAACAAAGAAAGTGGTCAAATAACCAAATAAAATCCACTACAAAATAGAATAATCTGACGAAAACTATAAATAAAGTGAAAAAATATAAAACGGCATATCGATACCTTAGAGCGCTATAGTCCTATCTCCATTTTTCCAATTGTTGGGAAATGCAAAAAGAAGATTTCAAATAGTGGTTATTTAGAATTGGCTGCTATTTTGATATGACAATACAAGCAATATTTTTACCTATAGTGTATGTTAACATAATTTAATGTTTATAACCAATTTTATTAATTTCTAACGAAATCCCAGCCAATTTATGGTATGTCATTACTTTTGCCCTTATATAGAATTAGACTACTATTGAAATAAACGACGTATTTAGTACATTATTTGAATTTTTTCCACTAAAATGTCCTAAAAAATCATAAAACGCGTAGAAAACACGAAAAAACGAATTTTTTTTTTTAATTTTTTTTTGAATTTTTGGTTCCGACAACAAGAGTGAAGCCTTGGGTGTAGCCAAATTTGTTCACTAAAATGTCGCAAAAGGGCATGGAACGCGAAGAAAACGCGAAAAAACGAAGAATTTTTTTAAAAATGTGACTTATTTGAATATTCAGTGGAGATAGGACAGTAGCGCTCTTGAAAAAATTACAGTTTGGAGATAGGATTTTTTTTAATTTTCGAATATTTTGGTGTTTCAGTGGTATTTTGACATCACACAGTTTTCCACACGGTAAAGAAGCCCACAATGTTGCCATAACTGCAAAAATCTCAAAATCGCAAAAAGTGGAGATAGGACTATAGCGCTCTAAGGTATCGATATGATAAATAAAAACAAAAGGTGAAAAAGACCTCTGTATCCTGAACATTTGCAGCAAGTCAGCTTTCAAAGATCAACCTGAAAATTATCTGCGCCCACTTGCCACACAAGTATTCTATAATGAACCATTTGGATCACAATTGATATTCTCTGCTTACTTTACCATAATTGGCAGAACGGAAACTTGCAATGCACTTACTGACTCTGCAACGCCGTTAATTTCCACCGTAGCACGATTCTATCAAAAAAACCAACTAACCAACTGACCTAGAAAATATTGTTATTGATAAGGAAAGTCCACGTTTACTTTAGAAAACAATTTACCAGATGATCTTTGTGATTTAAGAATGCTGGAGCTTACAACAAGCGGTTCGGATATTGAAGATAACATTAGTAGAGCAGATGGCATATCAAACGGAACAGAAAAGAAAAAGACTAGGGATCATTATTTATTTTTGATGACTGTTCTTATAATACTCAAACATTTTTTAGGAAACAGCCGAGGACGGCTTCATTTTAGAGGGAGAGTAGTTTTACGATAATGGCGAACAACAAGTTTACATAGTAAACAGCCACAAAACTACTTCCACTTGGTAATAAAAAACTTTTAAAAATAAACAAAGATAACTTCGAAAATAGAAACAAAAAAATTAAAACTTTTTAAAATAAAAAATTCAGTTCAAAATAATTCATTCAAAAAATAATTTCAAAAAATGTATAAAAATGTAAAAAATAAAATTTATAAAAAAACTTAAACCAAAACCATTTTATTAACTTGTATGAGCAAAGCACAATAAGAAGGTTCAAGGAAATTGTCAAAACTTTTTCAAAAAGCACAACACAGCAAACAGTAGATTTTCTTGTCTTCTCCTACTTTTTGTGTTCTTGTCTCCTTGTGGAGCATAAAGCATCTATTGTATCCCCAATTAACGTTTTCCTCTTCCCAATAGTTGACTTAAATAATTTTTGTATCATTTTTTTCCAGGTAGGTACGTAAAGTTAAAACTCATATGATTTCGCAAGTACATACAAAACTAAATACACAAGCAGATATAGTAACTCGGAAGATACATCTATTACTGCCTATTGGGTAGTTGCCACCACTTTTACCTTAAACTAACCTAACCTAACCTAACCTAACCTAACCTAACCTAACCTAACCTAACCTAACCTAACCTAACCTAACCTAACCTAACCTAACCTAACCTAACCTAACCTAACCTAACCTAACCTAACCTAACCTAACCTAACCTAACCTAACCTAACCTAACCTAACCTAACCTAACCTAACCTAACCTAACCTAACCTAACCTAACCTAACCTAACCTAACCTAACCTAACCTAACCTAACCTAACCTAACCTAACCTAACCTAACCTAACCTAACCTAACCTAACCTAACCTAACCTAACCTAACCTAACCTAACCTAACCTAACCTAACCTAACCTAACCTAACCTAACCTAACCTAACCTAACCTAACCTAACCTAACCTAACCTAACCTAACCTAACCTAACCTAACCTAACCTAACCTAACCTAACCTAACCTAACCTAACCTAACCTAACCTAACCTAACCTAACCTAACCTAACCTAACCTAACCTAACCTAACCTAACCTAACCTAACCTAACCTAACCTAACCTAACCTAACCTAACCTAACCTAACCTAACCTAACCTAACCTAACCTAACCTAACCTAACCTAACCTAACCTAACCTAACCTAACCTAACCTAACCTAACCTAACCTAACCTAACCTAACCTAACCTAACCTAACCTAACCTAACCTAACCTAACCTAACCTAACCTAACCTAACCTAACCTAACCTAACCTAACCTAACCTAACCTAACCTAACCTAACCTAACCTAACCTAACCTAACCTAACCTAACCTAACCTAACCTAACCTAACCTAACCTAACCTAACCTAACCTAACCTAACCTAACCTAACCTAACCTAACCTAACCTAACCTAACCTAACCTAACCTAACCTAACCTAACCTAACCTAACCTAACCTAACCTAACCTAACCTAACCTAACCTAACCTAACCTAACCTAACCTAACCTAACCTAACCTAACCTAACCTAACCTAACCTAACCTAACCTAACCTAACCTAACCTAACCTAACCTAACCTAACCTAACCTAACCTAACCTAACCTAACCTAACCTAACCTAACCTAACCTAACCTAACCTAACCTAACCTAACCTAACCTAACCTAACCTAACCTAACCTAACCTAACCTAACCTAACCTAACCTAACCTAACCTAACCTAACCTAACCTAACCTAACCTAACCTAACCTAACCTAACCTAACCTAACCTAACCTAACCTAACCTAACCTAACCTAACCTAACCTAACCTAACCTAACCTAACCTAACCTAACCTAACCTAACCTAACCTAACCTAACCTAACCTAACCTGACCTAAACTAACCTAACTTAGGCTTTGATTGCTTCTAATATAAAAGAGTAACAAACAATAGATCTTAAGTACCTAGTATCTCGAATTATATTGTCTGAATTAAAAGCCGCAAAAAAACCTGTTTCCACAAGGAAGGGAGCAATGCAGGTCTCTTACAATCACCTCTATATAAAAGGAGAACAGCATGTTTTGAAATAATGTAGTCAAACAACCCAAGCTTTTTAGTAGGTCTTTTTCCTGGAGGCATTAGGCATTTTTAAGTCAAAAACACGAAAATCGTAAATTTGTGCAAAAGCATACACAGGTTATTGGGAGCGGTTTCGAGAAATGCAAAAAAATAGTCATTAATAAAATTTACAAGCGATCGGTGATGGTCGGCGTGAGAGCTGATTAGTTTTCACATAAAATTTGCCACATGCCCATGATAAATACATTTTGATGATGGTAGAGTTGCCTTTTAAGTTTCTGTATATGGTACCCTTAGTGTTTTCCCATGAAAATTTATCTGAAAGTTTAAAAGTTTAACATTACTTAGGCTATGTTGTTTCAGACGTCATGTGCTCAAATCATTTGTCGAAGCACTCTGACCAGACCGAAGATAATAACTCTAAAACATGTGTTTTATATGCCTCAATCGCTTCTTCGTTTGATTCAAATCGTTGTCCATGCACGCTGAATTAACGGTCTTTTGATTAAAAAGAGTGACAGTAGCCACATGACTATTTGCTTTTGATTGAGTTTCTTCGAATAGAAATTTTCAAAAGTGCAAATTTGTTTTTGGTTTCGGGTTCTGACACAAAAATCCAAGATTTATTATTAACCCTCTAGTTCCCAAGGAGGCCTGTAGGCAGCCTTATTTAAAAAAATTCCATAAATCGTATTTGATGTGTTTTGAAACTGATTTTCTGCACACTGAAAGGGAAATCCCCATTCTTCTAAATAAATGCATTTGTGTAAAGCTGCAATACGTACAAATGCCGTAATTGTAAGCAAAAGTTGGAATTTCGTGAAAAAGTGATAAATTAATTATTTTGTATTTTGCGCTAAAAACCAACATTTTTTAAAAATAGTTCTTAAGCTTTATAAGATTCAAAAAAATTATGAGATGCAGCTATTTATGTGTGCTATAAGAAAAATAATTAATTTGACAAAATAACTTCTTAGCTTTGCCCTCACTGGCCCCAAACCAGACCGTGCCTGTAGGCCGTCTTGGGAAACAAATCATAAAAAAGTTGAAACGGTCACTATATAGTTTTTTCGTGCTATTTGGATTTTTTTACCAATTTTCATTAAAACCTTGTGTGCCACGAATCATAAGTCGTATCTTTAGGATTATATGATAACAAATCCCACATATGGTGCTTAAAATGATTGATTTGGACGGATTTTAGTATACCATCTTGGTATACCTGGAGGTCTAGATGGAGTGCGTTCTCGATCACGGATATCCCCATTTTCCAAGCACTTTTAGATATGAAAGACCAATGTAAAACAAAATAAAATTATTTTAGCAGAAATTTGTAGCTCCGTTGATCGGGAGATTTATAAATAACTATGCGAACATACAACAAGGCCATTCGACGGACACCTACGTATGTTAGAATGAAACCTTTCTTTGATCAAAAAGGTATTCATTCTATAGTTTCCCGTTTCGATCGAGCTACAAGAAAATATATTAAGATTCCATGTTTAAATGTTATTCATGAGAATAAACGTCAAATGGTTCGGGCAAATCGTGCGATACAAATTTTTTAGAAGATTTCGAAATATTTCAGTCGCCTTTTTCACCATTTGGATTGATCGATGAGTTAACGGTAGAAGCACTATCAAGCTCATGCTCTTTGATCACAACTAGAGTCCTATTCTTCTAGGTTAAGATTTGGTAGACCCTTTGGAGATAGAAATTTCTGTCGTAAGTAAACTCTTCTGTTATGAAAGAATGTTGTCTTCACGACAAAGGCTGCAAATGGAATCCCTGGAGATAGTCCCATGTCGTATACAGACGAACCAGCAAGACAGAAAACTGATATAAAGAGTTCTAATCATCTTAACTAAATGTTCAGGTCTCAAAAACAATCTGTTCATTTAAGAATATGGATATGGCAAAAGCTACCGGTCCTAGAAGTCGTGCCTGAAAAAAGTCGATGCAAAACCGTAGTTTTTGCACGTAAAGTTTTAACTCTGACTGATAGACGGAGTGCCACTATCCTGATTACACATCTGAAGCACAATTTGAATGCAGAAAATGTAATATACAAGTGGCCCAACGAATATATTTGCCTCCCTGAGTGAACTTCGTGAGACCAACAAAAAAATCACAATATCAATGAACCAAAATCTAATTTTGCGGTCGCCCTGAAATTTTCCACCCCCTTGAGCGTCCCGCCTGGGGTGGTGGCCCCCATCGAACCCCCTAGCTACGACAGTTCATACATACATAGTGCCCCTTGTCAATTAGAATGATATTTTTGATTTCGTGGCAAAAAACAACATTTTGATTATATATACGGCTATATTTTTATTCACCGATGTTAAAAAATAGTTATTGCATTTTATCAGCTGAAATGGTTAATCGTTACTTACGTTTACTTAGTTTTTATATTCGATTTTTGAACAAAAATACAAAGATTCCATATAAATCATTTTATATTTTTTTTGGCTTACTTGCCCAAGGCGGCCTCTAGGCATGCTACCTTAAACACCCCCTACCACGATTTCTACCCATCCAAAAAATTTTTTCTTGAACAAACATTGTTTCTACAACCCAAAGCTACCTTCTGTAATTTTCTTAGCTTAAAAAAAAATTTGGGAACTAGAGGGTTAATGATACTGGTATAGACTCTTTTTTTGAGCATCTGATAATTAATGTGGAGTCCAACGCACACATCGCTTCCGCGCTACTAAATGGTTACTCAAGACTGTATATTGCTAGTCATGCTAACGCCTAGACATCTTTCCTATTCTAGAAAGGTCTCATGACGATCTTATTCAATTAATTTGAGCACATCATCGTTATTTTCTGACATAACAGTTGTCTTTGAACGACCTTCGAGTGGGTCATCTTTAAATGAAGTTGGTCCGTGCTTTGACACTTTTGACCACTTTTAAACTCTGGCTTAGGATGGTGCTACGTTGCAAAAACTTTTTTCAATCAATCGATACTTTCTTGTTAAGATAAACCTGCTCGAAAATCGTCGCATGGAAATTTTCATGGGATAATTGAATTTTTTCTATGAATTTAATTTTTCAAGTGAAGTAAATACAATGTTACAATGCAAACTGAAAGATGAGAAGCAACTTACCCAAAAAAACGTCAAACTTTCCAGCAGTCATAAAAATTTGTATCGGAAGTAGATACTAAGGGTACTATATTCCAGAAACTTAAAAGGAAACCTACGTAATCTTTTTATTGCAAATTCAAATTCAAACTTAGCATATCAGCCAGGAATAAGTGGATACTAATGATAACAAAGAGCAAAGACGCAAGTCACCCGAACTTAAATCAAATTATGTCAAGCATAATCAAACAAAAAAAAAAGCGATCCAAAAGTTTTCAAGGTTTTTGTCTGTCATTTGTTATTGTTGCTTTTCTTTCTGTTTCTACTATTCTCATGTCATTGTCTTCCTTTTGGTTTCGCTTGCTTTGTTTCATAAGGCAACATAGTAATCCTTGAACTTAGATACATATACGCAAATATATTCAATGTCAAAGTGGCTTTCATCCTGGTTCAATTTATGTCAAATGATGTATGATTTAAAGGATTGTTAACTTATTTGCTATTATTGTCCCCATATAAGTGTTATTTTTGTTGCTGTTGGTAGATTGCTGTGAAAATTTTTCACTCTTTACCTTTAACTTAAGAATATGAATTATGACACAATCTTGGCATTCATTAAAAAGTAATGCGAAACAAATTAATCTAGAGTTGCTTTATTTGCAGCACTTTAACTAAGGATTACTTAAATTTTCTGTTTTTATAAGATTTCTTGCAGAGCTTTTCTCTTTAAGTTCGAATAAAATATCGAATTCAAATAAAGATAACATTTTTCTTCTCTTTATTAAATCGATCATAAAATTTTTATAGCCTAAGCTTCAGTTTCCTTGAAAAAGCTGAAAAAATATGAAACCTTCTCTGTCATAATTCTTTTTAAACTGATAGTCAAAAAGAGCAAGTAACTCAACCAATTTAAGTTCTAACAAATAAATCACTAGCACACGTCTAGACATGACTTGTTGTGTAATAAAAAAATTAAAATTTTTTCATTTCTGCCGAGTCGCTACATTAGCACATTTATTAAATAAATCAACACAACTTTGCAGGCATTAGTGCCAACAACAATCCAACACATCAAACGCCAAAGTCACTGACATGCTGACAAATCAGAACTAAAAAACCACAAACGCCACTTCGGCTCCTGCTGGGTCTCACACCGCTCTGGACAGGCCTAAAAACAACAGTTCCAACAATTGAACAACAGTTTGTGTCGTGTCACGCACGTCTAGGACTGAAAACCCTTACGCTTGCTTAGCTCTGATTTTCTGGTTTTCCAACTTCGGTTTTGGGTTTTTTCTTCTCTGTAACAATACACTACGTGCCATTGGCACCGACAGCCAACATCATATCGTCGCCGTCACTAAAATTTACTTCACAATTCTCATTCAAATAGAACAAAAGATACGGTGGAACAAGTTATCAATTTAATTGAGATAATATCAACAGAAATTAAGACAAATCCCGTTAAGTGTAATATCAAGGTTAAAAGTGTAATATGTTGTGTAAAAATAAAAGTTAGATTTAAAGCGTTCAGTGTTAACTGTAAAGTGAAAAGAAAGAAATCGTCAGTTAAGAGGTAAAACATATTAAGTGCTTAAAAATTTCTATGCACTTAATAAGTTTTAGTTCTTAAACGACGATATATAAATTCAAAACATAAAGTGTAGAGTGTAAAGTGTGAAGTGTAAACTGCAAAGAGTAAAATGTACGGTGTAAAGTTCAATATGTAATTGAAAATGCAAAGTGTATGCATAAAGTGTAGGTGTAAGTCTTAGGTGTAAAACTAAAGCGTAAAAGTAAATTATAAGTTAAGGAGTAAGTGTTAAATATAAATAGGAAGTGAAATGTTTCAGATATAAGTATAAAATATAAGTATAAAGTATATGTGTAAAGTGTAAGTGTATTTGTAAACTGTAAAGTGTAAGCGCGATAGTAACTGAAAGTATATAGGGTAAGGGCCCGTATAAACATTATGTAATTAATTCAATGATTTTAGAACAATCCCCCCATATAAGTGAAACTTATCAAATCATGAACACCACTTCCACCTATAAGAAGACGTAAGCAATTTCTCAAATCTTAAATTTAATATAAAAGTAATAATTCAGGAACTAAACTAATTTTATAATTATAACAATAGCAGTCTTATTGAAATCGATAAATTTCTTCACACTTAAAATCAATTTTAAGGGGTGAACTTTAACTGAAGTCAGATTTTTATTGTATTATCAAAAATATGCAAATCTTGAACCTCTCCCCTTCCTCAACATGGTTTCATAATATTTGAACTGCTCCTTACTCTAAAAGTAAAATGTTATGTGTAAATATTAAGTGTAAGTGTGAGTAATAGTGTAAAATGTAAGTCTTAATGTAAAATTTAAGTATCGTATTAGTGTGTATAAGTAAGGTGTAAGTTTAAAGTGTTAAATATAAGTGTTAAAATTAAGTGTTATTGTAAAGTATAAGTGTAAAGTACAAATGTAATGGTTTAAGTGTAAAGCGTTAGTACAAGCAGTAAGTGTAAAATGAAAAAATTAAAGTACAATTGTTTTTTAATATTGTTCAGCATCTAGGACTAAGTCTTTCAAGGTCATAACACCATGTGAAGGAGAAGTGTAGTTCTACGTTTGCACCATCGGGCTTAGAGGTGCAAGAAACATGCATAATTTGAAATGATTCTACTATAACCGGAACGAATATAGTACGTCAAAATTTTAAATTACTTTCGACAATGCTTACTTAAGGCTTATTCCGAAGGTTTGGTGGCCTCGCACTATATCAAAAATACAATCAGAGGGCTATAGCGAACGATGTTAAGCTGCACAAGTAGGGATGGATTGATCACACTCTACGGAAACCACTCAGCGAAGTTTGTGGCCAGACTCTTGAGCGGAACCCACAGGGCAGTACAGAACATGGTGGACCCAAAACCAACTGGAAAAGGTCGCTGGAAAAGGAAATTAATAAATCGGAAAAGTCGTGGCAAGAGATCAGAGCCATCGCAAGGGATCGCAACAAACGGAGGTGTTCATATTGGCCCTATGCTCCTTCCAAAAGTTAAAGGAGATTACATACTTAGTCGAAAATAGCCAATATCGGCAGCATACGAAAATTTAAAATAAATCTCGTCCGAACTAGATTTATTTTTGTATGGTAAATCACGGGACTTACAACGTGATTTAAAACTAAATCTCAAAGCAACATCTCCGGTGGAAACAAAGTTTAAGTGCTAAGTGTAAATAAAACATCGGAAAATAAGTAAGTATTAGCACAAAAAAGTACCTCAAAAAATGCCATCAAAAAATCTTATAAAAGCGTTTCTATACAGAAATACTGTAATCCGGCTGGGTTGGTTCTTTTCACTTATTGTCGTTCGTATCATCATCGAAAAGATCTCGTTTAGTTAGCTGGATAAAGCCGAAGTCAAAGCACTCAACACCTAAAACCTGAACCTATAGCCAAAGCATCACTTTTTAGGCAGGCATTGCTAACATTGGAAAAGATGGGAGCTTTTCTTATCAATGAAGCACTATATCTTTTAAGATGGCTCCAGAAAATACCATGACATAACCGGCCGCCCAAAACATTTTCACTTGAAAAATTTCAATTCTACCCCACTGTAGGTGACACTCACACTCAGTGTGTGCGGGGCATGAAAAAGTAAACCAACAAAAGCGCGCACGCATACGAAAAACAACAACCAGAAAAAAAGTTGAAACATTTTTTAATTTGGTTTGTTTAGCGTTATGAATTTATGATTTTCGAATAACAACAGCAACACACACACACACAGCGGCAACTACAGTAAATTAACAGTAAACCAACTTGGTCAACAATCGAAGGAGCGAACGCCATCGAAACGGAAGTTGATAAAAATGCGCACTAACGCACAACACACCAGTAGCTACTCGTAGTGGCAGTGTGTTCGGGGACCATTTTTGAAAAGTCAATAGGCTGAATGTTTCACGTTTGAGTGCTGCTGACGCGTGTAAATGAAGTAACGATGTAGAAAGTGGGGTGCTATGTGGTAACTAGCGAGGGAACTGATTTGAATGTAGAAAATATCCAGCAGAGTGCGTGCACAGCGGTCATGAGACCCCATTTTTTGGTAGGGAGTTGCGAGCATGTTATGCGTATTTTGTAGTTTTAGTTGTTGTTGTTCAATTTCCGGTGGAAAAATCATTTCAATTTTGCTTTGAAGGTAATTAATGAGTGATTTGACATAAAATAAAATAAAACAAAAAATTCTATGTATATTGATTGAAACCGCATCAAGCTTTAATCTTATTACAAACCACAAATCTTTATTGGTTTTTGCACTTTTTTCATGGTATGGGTTGGTATATTGGATTACGCATACTTACTATAAAATTATAAATATATGAAAATCATATTTGACATCAGACAAATGATGTCAACATTAACATGAGCTCTCATCTCTCTCTCTCTCTGCTTCTCTTTGTGCTGTAAAAAGAAGACTTTAAAACCCGATTTAAGTCAGTCATGTTAGTGACAGTTTGTTTCTTTGTGTTTTATTCCATCTAACACCGTTAGTAAGCAACACAGACAAATGATGGCAATGACATAATGACACAAAACTGAGGGCAGCACATCAGTTACGTACTTGTGTAAACGTCGTTATACGTAATATGATGCGATATCAAGTGATGTGTGTTTTATGTATGTATGTTTGTGTGTGCGTATTTGAAGAGCGCAGTGAAGTGAAATGAGAAACTGCCATCTCATGTTGTCGTTGTCGTCAAGTTGAGGCGTTTGATGATGTGACATTAATTAAACTATACTTAGCACTTGAGAGGGTTTTTTCCAACTGCCTAGTACATACATGTATTTGTATTTATAACATATAGGGGCATACACGGCGAAAAAAAAATGTTTGGTACACCTTTATTTCTGTTAAATTTTACTTGAATTTCAAGTCAATATAGTGACCACTTTTCAATAAAATAAATTTTACTTTTTAAAAAATTCAGAATTTTCGAAGAACCTTACAGTATAGCAATTTTTTTTAAATTGATATGATATTTACCTTACTGTAAAACTTAAACAAAAAAAAAAAAAAAAAAAAACTAAGGTTTGAACTGAGGTCCATCCGTGTTATAGATAGAAACATATTAATTTTTCATAAAATTACTAACACGTTTAACCTAATAATTTTTTTTGGGTGTAAAATTTAAAAACTTCTTTGATCTAGTTATCTTTGAAAAATATTACAGTTATTATTTTTAATGACAAACGTGTTGATTTATTTTGAGTTTGATCTAAATGAGTGAAGAAAATGTAGTACGTCTTAAAATTATTAAAAATTTTCAAAAAACTCCAAATTAGTCATACCAAAAATTGGCCAAAGAATTGAAGGTCTGCCGTCAAACTGTTTCCAATTTTATTAAACAGTTTTAGGAGAATTTGACCATCGATAGAAAACCTGGTTTGGGAAGAAACCAAGGACCACATGATATTGGGAAAGTTAAGAAAATTGAAATCATATTGAAAAGATCTCCAAACACATCTGTTAGAAAAGCTGCCCCGTTAGCCCAACGCTCTGACTATTTGGTACAAAAAGTTAAAGCCAATGCAGTTTTGAAAACATACAAAAACATACATAGACGCCAAAAGTAGGGCTCGGAAATTAAAATCGAATTTCATACAAAAATATAAATTTATGTTGTATAATGGACGACGAAACGTATGTACTGGCAGATTTTACGCAGCTTCCGGGTCAAAATTTTTATGTTGCTAGTGCTCGAGGAAGTGTCGAAGAAAAATTAAGAATCCAAAATCAGACAAAATTTCCTAAAAAATTCCTGGTATGGCAAGCTACATATATGCAGTAGCGACAAAAGAAGCAAGACATTTGTTACAATGGGCTCTATGAATACCGAAATATACATCAAACAATTTTTGAAAAAAAGGTTTCTTCATTTCATAAGAGAGCACAATGTGTCCACATATTTTTGGCTCGGTTTAGCATCATGTCACTATGGCAAGAAAGCTCTGCAGTGGTACCAACGTAATAACAAAGAGAGGCCAATCCTCCAAATTGTCCGGAGCTAAGAACAGTAGAAAGATATTGGGCTCTTGTGAAGAAAAACTTAAAGAGCACACAAAAGTTGTCACAAAATATGGAAGATTTTAAGAGGAGATGGACAAACTGTTCCAAAAAGTTGTCTGAAACAACTATCAAATCTCTAATGGAAGGCTTACGAAAAAAGATGCACGAGTTCATAAATAAAGCTTACAACTATAAAAGTCATATTTTTTTGTAATTTGTAAAATATTATCAATTAAATAAAAACAAAATCAAAACAAAATCCTTCGACCTTTACGCCTTTGACCTAATATGATGAAGAGGTATAATATTTGTAAATTAACAAAAAGTCTGTTCAATCATAAATATTTTTACTAAAATTATAAAGTAAAAATGACTAAACAGTTTTCTGGCTGAAAGCATAATTTACACTTTGCATGGGAAAACATAGGCAATTTAGAGTAAAGGTTTATTTATTACTTTACTATATTTGTTTTGTCTCCCGAAAAAATATCTGGGTTTCACTGCAATGAAGAAGTATTGCCGCAAAGGCCATAAACTTAGTACGTGCACAATATGAAGGCTTTAAATGCAATGTGTTACACAACGGTTTGTTGTCACCGACATTCACCACTAATTCAGGCATACGGCAGGGGTGTTTACTATTACTATCACTCTACCTTATCGTTCTTGATGATATCCTAGAAAAAGCTCTTTATAAGGCTAAAAGGAGTATCCAATGGAACTTTACCGAACATCTGGAAGATCTCGACTACGCTGACGACATTTGCCTCTTATCGTCCAAACATTCAGATATGCAAAACAAAATTGAAGACCTTGTCTTGGAATCACAAAAGGCCAGCCTAAAAATCAACGTATCCAAGACTAAAAGCATGAAGCTAAACGCAAGCAATGACATCACGTTTAAAGGTGGCAGTGATGACATCGGAAACGTCGATAGCTTCACGTATTTAGGCAGCATTATCCCCATGGATGGTGGAGCAAAAGAGGATATCAACTCAAGAATAGCAACAGCAAAAGGCGCGTTTGCTCAACCGAACAAAATATGGTCTTCATCCGTTATATCCATCAAAACGAGGGTTGCGCATTTTTGATTCGAATGTGAAATCGGTTTTGTTATATGGGTGCGAAACGTGGCTTGTTACTGAACAACTAACGAACAAGCTGCAAGTATTCGTCAACAAATGCTTAAGACGAATACTAAAGGTTTGGTGGCATCGCACTATATCAAATGCCGAGCTACATCAAAAATGCAATCAGATGGCTATAGCAATCGAGGTCAAGCTGCGCAAATGGAGATGGATTAGTCACAATCTCCGGAAACTACACAGCAAAATTTGTCGCCAGGCTCTTGAGTGGAATCCACAAGGCAGTAGAGGACGTGGTAGACCCGAAACCAACTGGAAGAGGTCGCTGGAAAAGGAAATCCAAGAATTGGGAAAGTCGTGGCAAGAGATGAAAGTCATCGCAAGGGATCGTGACAAATGGAGAGATTTCATATTGGCCATATGCTCCTTCTAGGAGCTAAAGGAGAATACATACATACATATTTGTTTTGTAAGTATTAAGTACTTTAAAGAACCATGAAATAGTTCATACGTATGTTTTTTTATGTTTGAAATTTAGTGTTTTTTACTTCTCGAGTCAAGTCAATATTTTATGAAACTTGTTTTTCTTCGTGTACGAATACTCTAAGGCTAAATTTTGAAAGAATTGATTTTTCATCATACATCAGGGACCTAGTCGTCTATATAGGAAGCTAAATACGTTAAGTGTACCAGTTGAAAAAGTTTACAGTTTTTACTACCTAACATCAAAAGTGGTGGAGGATTTTGCCCTAATATTATTTGTTGTTAAAATAAAGGGTCGTAAAATTTGCGGTTTTTTTAATCTGTTTTTTCAAAAACTAATCAAACTTTGTAAGCTGATTACAAGGCACACAAAACAAAAATTGGAAATAATTATTTGTATATGCAGTCTTAAGTATTTTTTGATACTTAATCTGACTGCATCCTCAGAACTGTGAACATACCTGTAGGATTTTGAGATATCTTTGCTTGAAGATGGAGAAAATGCTGCTTTAGGCTTATGGCGTAGCTTCAAGAAAGTGTTAAATTCTTTTTTTTAAATGGTATCGAATAGCCACACTCTTACTTATCAAAATATACCCTCGAGCTTTTCCAAAATACCTGTGACACAAATGAAGTGCATGCATTTTTTTTTTTTTTTTTTTTTTTTTTTTTTTTTTGAAAATAATAATTAACCCATAAACGAATCTTAATTATTGAAAAACTATTTCGCTTTTTATATTATTGAAAATTCTGTCCGGTAGTAAATTGTCACTTCTTCTACTTTTAATTTACTGTCACTGCAAAAGTGTCACCTTTTCACATCGTAATTTTTTCTCATCTACTCCTTTTTATTTCAGTTTTTCCTTTCTTTATGCTTTGCACTTCTCCACAAAAGCCACTTGCTCAAGCACTTTTTACATTCAATGGGGTTTTCATTGTATTTTGCCAACAAAAGATTCAATGACTGTTTTTCTTGCATGAGATTTAAATAAACTCATTCACATCTATGTACACACACACACAAATACATATGCACACAAGCAGAATTTTACGTGTGCAAAATAACATTAACCCATTAATGTCTGACCATCCAATTTTGATGAAACTTTACGCAGTCACTAGTAAGGGAATTCATATTGTCATGTTATTTGCGATTACCTTATTATATACTTAGTAGGGGTATTCAGCTTTTTCGGTAGCTGAATTTTTACTGATGATAATTAATATGATTAGGAAGTGCTTTGCCTGTTTTCTTGAGGTATTTTAGAGATAATGTTTCAGTGTTTTGTATTTTTTGGATAAATGAAATAAAAAGAAAGATTATGATGAAATACACACCAGACAAAATATATAGTATGATTATTCTACTATGTCTAAGTGAAAGTACATGAAAACAAAGTTGCAATACTTCTCACCTGGATCTAGTTTTTTTTTTTTAAGATTACTTTATTTTTTAGTATTTTATAGTCATTAATGGGTTAACAGCATTGAATTCTAATGAGGATGCGTCTTGTGTTATTTTTAAAAAAATGGAAATCGTATACTATACAATTAAGAAAGATATCAAATGCAAATTCAGCATTAGAATGCTTGCTTAGACGTACGTTGCTATTTTTATCTGGTCGAATGATATCTATTGAAGAACAAAAACAAAAAATGAGAGTTAGAAATGTCCTACTGAGGCAAAAACAAATCTAGTTAGACAAAGATCTGATGCGATTTTCACTAACTCTTAACCATCTGCATGAAACATTTTCAGAGACATTTGCTTTAAATTGTTTCAGAGATATAGCAAAAATTGGGGTTGTGTGGAGTGTTGTGTCCTTTCTTTTTGCTTATGCACCAAATCTCATCCATCTGTCTTTAATGGTTTGAGACAAATGAAGAATTTTGTTTTTAGTGGCCATGGTGATATTGCATAGTTTATACAATAGATGTTATTTGGTCCGGTGTCAACTCTTATTTTCTGCGTCAACTAGTTTCAGATGCATTATGTTTTTGAGGGGCGTTTTCTGTTTGCGTTTGATAGTTTCAGAGATATAGAAAATATTTTTTTTAAAGTCGTGATATCGCCCCTTTTCCAATACATATTATGCATTTTATGGAAGAAATGTCTTTTACCGACGGTATCGGTCTAACTCAATAATTTATTATTTTCTGTTGGAAGCGACTATTAGAACATTGGTCAATCACAAGAGTCTCTCAAAAATGCTAGTATTTGCACCGAGATTGCAGATGAAAGGAGAGAGACAGGTTTATCCTGGAAACGATAGAACCTAGTCCTTTTACTAAAGCCTATTAAGCAGCCTGAATAGCTATCTTCGTATCATTGGAAAAAGTGTTAGAAAAAATAATCGTTAACCAACTACAGGAAACCCTTGAAAGCTCAGAAGGCGTTTCTAACGCCCAATTCAGTTTCTGACATAAGAAATCGACTTTAGATGCCACACAAACTGTAATGAAAATCGCACACAAAGCAATAAGCGGAAAAAGATGGAAAAGTGGAGATAAGAAGTACTACACTATAGTAACACTCTACGCTAGAAATGCTTTAAACTCAGCAAACTGGCCTCAAATCAAAGGAGCACTTCAAGGTATAGTCTGAGCTGACGCAATATAGATAGAATTATATCTGTCGATAGCTCGCACACATCCACACACTTTGAGTGGCGAGTGCCTTTCGCATAGTGTCAGACTATGCTATAGGAGGGATTGCGGAGAAAGTATCAATAGATATTACGGCATGCGCACTTCAGTGACCATACATCGCAGGTACAAACGCATTTGACATTTTTTCTGAACCCAAATATTGGAACATGGATTGATGTAAAAATGGAGAGATTTTTTTTTACCTAAAACACAGCTGCTGAGTGGACACGGAAGGTTTAAACAAATATCTCTACGGCTTAAGCATGAAGAAGACCAATTCTGTCGTGACTGTCCTGGCAAAGTTTAAAATATCCAATACGTTTTGTTGAACTGTCCACGTATCTGAAGCATGCATAGAGAAATACAAGATGTCTTTGCCGATCTTATCACAGTGCCAAGTCTCATGCCGAATATGTGTGAGACACCAACAAAATGAATGGTGGTTCAATCATTTTGTTCAAAAATTATGAAAAAGCTCCATTGGATTGAACGTAAAAGAGCTACGGAACGCAAAAACATCCAAGCTGAAGGTGCCAGTTATCCCGCTACATCGAGGACGGGCACGAATTTGACTGACCAAATGACAAGCAACTGGGCAGTAATGCTCTATATTTTCTTCTGGCGAAATATTTTCTTAACAGTAGTTCCAGGATGAGCAATACGTCCAGACGTATAGATAGAAATATAATGAAATTAAAAAGACATCGTGATTTTGTCAACCGGAAATTAATTCTGTCTAGAGTCAACAAGAAACTGGAGCCTCCAACTTGTTCACAACTGGCTCCGTATAAAAAGTTGTGAATATGTTAATCGGAACTTAATGGCGAGAACTAAATGTATAAGCTTGTCATGGATCACGAGGAAAGAGTTCTATGTGTACCCTACGCTCCAAAATAAGATTAAAAATACAAAAAAAATTGGAGGAATTTTCTGGATGCCTAATGCTTTGAGGGAAGGTAAAGAACACTAGGGAGAGAGAGAAAGAAACGGCCCATTACAAATGGGTGGTAGCATTATTTGCAAGGCCATTGCTGGCTAATGAATCAATCAGTTCTAAGAAGAAATGATTTGCATATTATTGCAGGATATTGTATGAATTTTTGTTCATATGTAAAGAATGACCTTAGCCGTATAGATCAATTCGATTGAATCTTTTTAATGACAGAACTTTTAAATGCATTTGAGAATCAAAAGACTTATATGAAATAAAATACATAAAAGGAAATGACCTTCAGCTCTGTAGCCAATTTTCTACAAAATTGAACCAATTCAGAAGTTTTGAGTTTTTCCGCTTCAATGAAAATTACTTTAATTAAATTCGAAAGTCAAGCCAAATTTTGTTTTATCTTAAACCAACAAAAGCAAAAACCAAAGAGATCCAATTCAACCACTTTAACAGAGAAAGTCAAAATAAATACGGGTCAACCAAAAGTTAACGTGAAAGCAGAAGCAACATCAATATGTCAAAGTTCAAGTATCCTACGATCCTGCACATCATTTGAAAATTGATTGTTTACCTTAGTATGGAAAAGCATAGACACACGCACACATGCATGCATACAAATAGTTTCTCGCATACATACACACACTCACACACACAAAGCACTGTATTTCACTAACGCATACATCAAAGAAATTTATTTACTTTTGAACAAATCGTCAGCGACAACGACGATGACAGCAACAGCTATATATACGTTCGTGGGAGTGAGGCAAAAAGCGAAAAAACTAGGATCTTCTCGTCCTTACATCATTTATTTTGTGCCAAACAACGCAAGTTAAAGAAAATGAAAAATGTTGCTGAGCGCCAAATTAATCGCAAATGTCGGTCATTGTGGTCATTCGGTGTTGGTTACTTTGGTCGCTCGCATGTTAAGCAAACGTCAGATATAGGGGTCAGCTTAGAAACCAACAGAAATCTAAATCATTACAACATTTATAATACGATTGGTAATTTGTTGTTGTTGTTGTTGTTGCTGGTGCTGGCGCTCGCCTTGAGTGACAATGAAAAATCTTTCGGCTAAATAGCAAAAAAAAAAAAAAAGAAATCCAGCGAACAAAATGAAGTGTGAAAAGCGTGTGGCAAGATATAAAAAATTGTTGTTATTTGACCCCAGGGACATTTTTATGGGTTGGTCTACTTACTTAGTTGATGTTATTGGCGAGAAACAATTTTCTTCTCTTTGCACTGGCTACTAAATTGCAGATTTTATTTATGGCTTTCTTTCTTGTTAAATATTTAAAAACAGCAAAATTCTGTAAAAAATTTGTACGCAACGCATGTTTTAATAGAGAATGACGTCTTTAATCATGAATTTGATTTTAGTTTATTTTGTCTAAATATCAGAAAGGGACTTAGGCATTCTTGATATTTAACAGCACAATTATAAGTCGTACATGATTCATTCTCCAAAAAAATATTCATTCAATGTCCCGGGGTTCAAAACCATGTTTAAAGTGTACGTTTGATAATTTATTTATGTCATACAGATACTAAATAAAAGTGTCTACAATGTAGACTATACGTAACCTCTACATATGTATATCAAAAGTATAAAATAAAAAAAAAAAATTCTTATGTTTTTCTAAAAAAATTTTTATAAAAATGTTAAAAACTCATTCTCCTGCCTGGCCTAAGCCACTCAAAAGTCCACTAAATTTGCTGCTACTTGTATTTATCATTCAGTTACTGTTATTGAGTTGACATACACAGAATTGGTCCCTCATTCTAGACTATCTGCGGTCAGTTCTTCTCATTCTAAGAGTAAATTTTTTAAATATTGAGTAAAATGAGAACTGAATGTGAAAAAAAAGAGTAGACTCAGGTATTTTCAGCTCAGTCTATTTTGGTTATTCAATATTAAGTATTAGTGTGTTTTTTTTAGATTTAGAATTTATGGAACACGAGTGTCTGACATTCTACTAGAAGCTTTTTTTTATATTTCCATACGTATTGTTATAAATTTTCCTGGAACTGCACCATAAGCCTAAAAATAGCTCTTTTTGCAAATTCAAGCAAGAATATCTCGAAATTTTGAGGGTATATGTGCAATTTTGACCTGGGATTCGGATTCAACGCACCAAAATAAGTACATGTGGATAGATGTGTCTGAAATTTGGTTCGTATATGGACAATACATTAATAGCTTCCAATAAAAAAATAGGCGATGCAACGCCCCGTCCAAGCCAAATTCATCGTTTCTCTGGAAATAAAGGGTGATTCAATACAAGGTCTCTTTTCCAACTGGGAAGTTTTGACAGCTGTTGTGTGTCAAATGGCTAGTCTATATGACGTTTGTGTTCAGTATTCAATACGAATCAATTATGAATAGACTTTTTCTTGAACAACGTTTACTATTTAATTATGGAAACTTCCCTGCAGGCAAACGGACTAGTTTAAGTGTAGTTCATTTATTAGTCCTCTACCAACTAGTCCGAGTTCAACCCATTCTACATATAAGCAACTGTTCTTTTTTGTGTGTTGATGTCCTACGAAATTTTAATTGACCCTTTTTGCATTACTTTTACACCAGTCCGAGGTTATTTATGGTGCGAAGTAGCCTTTTAACAACTAGTCTTCAACCAGTGGTTTCGAGTGTAGTTAACCTATAGTATTTTTTTTTTTTTTTTTTTTTTTTTTGATTTGGGCTTATATTTTCTTAAAACAAATTCAACAAAGTTAAATTACATTCACAACAACATTAAAAAAATGAATTCATTAATTTCATTTTTTTTTCACAATTTTTTTTTTTTACATACAATTCAAGTGACACAGGACACAAATTATTTCAAAAGCAAAAACGAAAATGTTTTTCTGTTTTTGTATCGATTGAAATTTATTTGCCCCTATAAGCTACAAACTGATATCAAACTGGCCCCACTGCATCCCTTTTTCACTAGTTTTGGGCCATTACTAACCGTAAACTAGTATTTTTTGTAGACTGTCTCATATTTCTACTGCTGGATTACTATCAATATCAGTCATCAGTTAGAGAATATTATAGAGTTCTTCGAATCATTTTCAACCAGAGTGCATAGAGCCAGTAATTTAAAAAATATTGCTGCAATAGCAGATAGTGTTCGTGAAACCGTGAACAATCCATTCGTCGCCGATCTCAGGCTTTGGGCATCTCTTTTGAATCATTGTGGCATATCTTGGTCAGGAGGCCTTTTAAATAGAACTCGTACAAAAATTGAAGCCAGCTGATCTTGGTGTACGTTTTAATTTTGGTTTAAGAGCCTTACGACAACTTCAAATTGATCTATTATTTTATCGAAAAGTTGTGCTTAGCAACGAAGCTCATTTCTGGTTGAACGGCTACGTTAACAAGCAAAATTGCCGTATTTGGATCGATGAACAACCAGAAGTAATCCATAAGCTTCCAATGTATCCCGATAAATGTATTGGTTGATGTGGCTTAAGGCATGAGGAATCATCGGATCGTATTTCTTCAAAAATGCAGATGAAGCCCGTGTTACGGTCAATGGTGCTCGCTACAGAGCAATGATCAATGAATTTTTGTTGCCAAAAAATTCAACATATTACTGTAGCTGACCTCTGGTTTCAACAACATGCCATACATGCTGGAGAAACAACCGCTTTATTGAGGGAAACGTTCGATCATCTCAAGAATTGATCCTTTTAATTGGGCTCCAAGATCATGTGATTTGAAGCCATTGGATTGCTTCCTTTGGAGATATGTTAAATCACTTATTTATGTCGACAAACTCAAAACTATTGACGCTTTGGAAACCAACATAACTCGTGTTATTTAAGAACTACCGGCCGATATGCTCGAAAGAGTTGTCGAAAATTGGACCCACAGAATAAACCATTTAAAAGATAGTCGTGGGCAACATTTGAACGAAATTTTTAAACATTGAGTTGTAAAAACCGAACTATCACTCCAAATAAAGATTTGCATCAATAAATCAATTTTTAGGTATTTTATTTAGAAAACAAAGGAGGAAGCTCTAATTGGATCAGCCGTTATTTGATCCAGGTGTATGAGATTCGGTACATATGTAATTCGCACTGGCAAAAAAAAAAAATTTAAGAAATGGGCGGGGCCACGCTCCTCCTTCTAAAAAAAAAATAAATTTGTCATTTGTGAATAAGATTTGATTTCAGGCAAAATGAAGCGAACACAAAAATGCCACTGGATAAAGTTAAACTAATTTAAGGTACTTAGTTGGTATACTGATTGTATTCTTTTGTATATTTTTTTTTTTTTTTTTTCGTTTTTCCTTTGGCGCAGACACTAAGTATTAAATGTTGATCCCAATCGGAAAATATTTGACCGTGCCCCCAGGCCATTGAAAGTCGGAAAAATACTGTTTATATGAAAATAAGTGACTTTAATTGAAACAATAAATCATATCTTTGAATCTATTTGACATAAGTGAATGTATAGTGTCCAATAAAAACTTTCCAATTCCAGGCCCCCTCCACACAAAATTTGTCGTTTCTCTGGAAATATTCGACTCAGGTGAATTAGATTTTGTACATATGTAATTGGCACTGGGTACAAAGTTTCCGATAAAAAATGGGCGACGTCACGCCCTCTCATTCCAACAAAACCAAATTTATCATACCTCTGAAACTGTTTGACACAGATGACAAGGATTTGGTTTCAGGTAAAGTAAAGCAAACAGGGTTCAAATCTTATTCAACTGTGTCAAATATTTTCAGAGATATAACAATTAATAGTTTCTGCAATTAAAGCCAACTTTCGAAATAATTTCATTGAATGAATGACCAAAATACTTTAAACAAAAAAATAGCCTTACACATCCTTTGTAATGTGTTGCTACAACAATTTAAATTGCATAAATTAATGTGAATTTACTTAAGCCCATTGTAATCTATGTATGCGACTACAAATTGCTCAAACCACATAATGATATGGTATGTGGAATGCACTTTAATTGCGCATTAAATTTTAATTGTTTTTGTACTTGTAAAATAAACAATAAAATGTAATTATTGTGCAAAATGAGTTTTAACAAAAATATTTCGATGTTTATTATTTAATTTAGTTTTCTTTTTAAAAATAATTTTGAGAAAGTAAAAAACTTTAAGCCAAAATGTTTTAAAATTTTAAGAAATTTAAAAATTTAGTTTTACACTGCTATGTTGCATTGTATTAATATCCGCTATATTGCTTACCTACAGCAGTAATCAATACACACATGCAAATGCGTATAATTTACACTCGATGTGCACTGCATAACTTAAATGTCACTCATACGCCCACGTATGCACGTGCACAGGGGAGTTGTCTAACGAGTGTGATAAAAAAAAATCATAAATAATTCATTCATTGGATTTCCATCGGATGTTAATGCAACACGGCAGTATTCACTTACACTGAAGTTGTACTAAATACATACGATCTTCTGACCATAATGCATGACCTGAATTAAAATGTCCTACTTTGGTTCGTCTAATGGCTCTGCCTTATTAAATTCATTCGCTATGGTAACAAAGCACAATAAATACCGAGTTATCACCGCAATGTGTTATAACTCTCAACGGCAACATTTGCTTGTATTTTAATGTTTGTATGTTGCTGCCTGCTGCTGGTGGTTGGTTCGTCATTGCCTTAAGTGGTCAAAGTGGTTAAAGTCAATAAACTCTTGCTTTGTTTGTGGTCAATTCTGGGGTCCTGTTGCTTAACTACCACATTATTATTGTTAGATTTGTGTTGTCATCGTTGCAGCCACATAGTGATTTTGCACTTGAGCAAATATTTATTTATATGATGATGTTTTGATTGCTCACCCGCAACAAAACAAATATCAAAAAGTTTTCCTGTTTTCTTGTCATTTATTGGCAAAACTTGGTTGGAAATTTGTGGTAAATTGAAATTGAATTTTGCAAGATTTTTACAGCATAGGCTGAAATTGAAAGTTCTATCTAAATATGTTATATTTTAAATTGTAAGGAAAAAGTGGCTTAAAAAAATATTCAAACAACACAATGGAAGTGTTATTCCAACAAAAAAAAAAAAAAGAAGAAAAGTAGGTTGTGGTCCATCAATACCATTTACCATAATATAGCATATTCGATTCTATTGAAAATTGGGCAATACGATCTAAGCACATAGTTTTTTAAAGTGGGAACAGTAAAATTCTTACTCTAAACTTGTTTTTTTCGAACAATGAAGAGTTTTTAATCAGTATTATTAACTCATATTTTTTTTTATTTTTTTTTTTTCTCGAATATATGTAGGTGCCTGGCATATGTAGTTTATGCATTCCTGCAGCATTTTTTTTTTTTTTTTTGGAACAAACTTTAAATTCAAAGAGTGTTCCGGCAAATCAGACTTCGGATTCAGATTCAGCTTATTGAAATTGTTCGCTATTTTTAGCCATTTTCAGAGTATTTTTTTCAAATTTACAATTCACTTAAAATTTGGAGGGTATATGGGCCAAATGAACTTGGGATTTGGATTAAGCGCATTGAAACACATAAAAAATATGTAATTTAGTTGAATACAAATTTTTTCATTCTCATAATTGGAATTTTTCGCTGGTTTTTTGCAATTAACTCAAAATTTTGAGGGTGTACGGGCCGAACTTTTTGAAAAGCTTATTTCAAGGTCTTCTTAAAAGTAATGATTTTAAGATGTTTTACACTTTCATATTAAGTAATTTAATCTTTAATGCGAATCTTTGGCAAGTACAAGAGACTATAAGGTTGTAAAATTTATTCTGAATATCTAGATGAAAGTATCCTTTACAACAAATGTCTTCCAAGAGTTCGTTCAATTCCTTCAGAATTCCTTTAAAGGCACACCAGGTGCACACCAAAAAATGATAGATTACTTTTCTTACTTTTGATTTCCTTTAGTATTGATTTTAAACTTTTTTGGTATTAAATTCTTATTTTTTTCCCGAAAAAGTTTGAATTTATACCAAAAAGTATGAAATATATTCCAAAATAGTTTCAAATTAGTACTTTTTTGGCGTTGTTCTATATAAATACTTTTTGGTTCTAAACTAAAACTAAAATTTTAACTGTGTGAGTATAAACATCTTAGGTAAGGAGATGTTTAGTTTACCATTTAATTTAAGGAATCAACATTACCCAGAAAGAAATTTCGAAAACCACTGATTTCTAAATATGTATACTTCCTCACATAACTTATATCCAAATTACCTGAAAACCAACACAATATTCTAGTGTTTACTTTAAAATGTCATGAAAACAAAAATTAATGTCAAATTCATAGATATAATGCGCAATGTCATGCCACACCATGTTATGTATTAAATGCATATCTGGTCATGCACAACTAGAGGTAGATAAGTATTACAACGCCCTAAAATGTTTTGGTAGTTTTCGCGTTAATTTAACATCGTAAAATGAGACATTTCATTCAGCTGAAGCATAAAATGGCAAATTCAACGAAATGACAACAACAACAAAAAAATGCCTCCATTAATTTTCAATTAAGCAAACAACGCGCCATTAGGCCAAAAACATAAAAACAGTAGAACCTTTTTTTTCTGGGAAAAACAAACAAAACGTGATTCTGCTGGCAACGATTGTAAAATGCAGTCAACACTTCCGTTCAAAGTTATCGACAGCTTCTGTGAATGCAGAATTCATGTTGACAACAGCGCGAGAGCACAAGAGAAGCAACTGGGTAGGCGTTGTTCCTCAATGTATTATGTAGAAAGTGGTGGCACAAAATAACCAGTAATCAACCAGGCGTCCAACAAAACCAATGCTCATTTGTGCATACATACTACGTACTAATGTATTTAACCTCTGTTCTGAGTTTGAGGTAAGACGAAGTCAGAGCAACATACATAGTGAGCAATGGAAATATCTCGATTATGTTTCCGACTCATGTCGTAAAGACATAAAAATAAGTTAGACTTACAAAATCTTATCCTGAAATAGAAATTGAAATTTAGCAAAATAACCATTGCAATTGAGACCAAGCAACGCAAATGATGATGCATCTCCAGAAACCACTTAATGATATTTGTCATCAAGCCCTTGACCAGAATCCGCAAGGTAGCAGAAAACGTAGTTCGGATAAAAATTCACCTTGTGAAGGAAGTCCAAAAATCGTTCGTGGTTTGGAAGAATGATAACTTATCGCCAACTCTTTACGAAATAATTTAAGCAATTAACCTGAGTTGTCTCTTTCTTATAGAGAAATTGGGAGTATGGAACCATTTTAGGAGAATGATTTGTGCAAAGGAAACGTGTTGTTCTTTTCTCCTCTCCAAGGAAATGTTTAAGGAATATAGTAAGTAGAAGCTCTCTATATACAGACAGGTACTGGTATATCAGAGATAAATGTGTTCTATATGCACAAATAATTCTATGGGTCATTTAAAATAACAAGTTACAACCATGTCCTTGCCAAAAAATAATAGTGCTGATAACTCTTCTTTAAAAAAACATGAATAAAACGTAAGCGGAATAAAATGTTCTTTCATAGTAGTGAATGAAAAACTAAAGAAATGATTTTAAAAAATGTTCATGCAAAAACCTTGCAGAATGCATTAAGTCGCGGTCCCTGTGGGACTTATGATATACTCAAACGGGTTGAATCGATGTTAATATCTATATAATAATATGGGGTGAAAACAATAAGGTTATGTAGCTTATGGGAGGTGATAGAGGAGGCTTAGACTAACAGAAAAATACACCGGGATGTCTAAAATGTACCCCTAAAAAGCTAGAGAGAAAAAACTGATTTTCGGACTTGTTTTACTAAAGAAAGTTTCTTGGGTCATATGATGCCATTTTCTATCGGAGCCTTCAACCGGATTATTCTTAAAAAGTATTTTTTTCTGGCCTCACCTCAAATCATTGGTATAAGAAATGTACTACCGGATTTAAAGAAATTTTACGAAAATTCCAAAAAAATTATAAAAAATATGTTATAGGATCTTTTTCGTACTAAAATGGCCAACAACGTCAAAAAGTAAGAAAAAAAAATTTAAATATAAATTTTAAGGGTACGGAACTTTGCGAAAGCTCTACATTTAACTAAGTGCTTTCCATAAAAAAAATTATGTCTTAAAAGTTAGAATGACCAATGATAAATTTTTTTATAAAAGAAGTCAGAAAATCAGATTTTTCCTTATAACTCCAAAATCTTACATTTTAAATCCTCTATCACTCCGCAGAAGCTTCATAACTTTATCGTTTATATTTTTAGAAAAAATCGAAACGTTACTATTAAATTTTCACTATTTTGAAACGCAATATGCACCATTATTATATATATAACCTTTTTTTGCAAAATGTCATAAGTGTCACAGTCATAAGTGTCACGGCATTTATAAAAATGGAACTATGCTGCAAAACAACACACCGAAACAGAATAATTATATATAGAAATTAAAGCCCGTAAGCTTTCTATTGACATTTGTTCTTCCAAATGTTGTCATCATATTTGCATGTGTTGAATGCTTTTGCCACCGGACGTGGGTTAACATAATGAAGATAGTAACATGACACTGATATATGTTTGTACTCTTGTTTCCCACCACTCATGCATACACGAGTGCACTAAACGGATTCAATGCAATTTACAGAAATTCCATTTTAAATGTCATTTCGTATTGAAAATGTATTTAATAAAACAGGAACCTTTCGATGGCATTCTTTGTGTGTGATGTTGGGAGCGGGCGAGTTGGTTACTTTGCTATTTGGACTACATATTTGGTGCAAAAACATGTCACTGCATTGCATGCAACATTCTGTCTTTTTGCTTTACTGGTGTTGCAGTGTTTGTGGTTTTGTTTAGTGATGGGTCAAATCATTTTCCAAAAATGAGTTATCGATGATGCTTCATTATTTAGGAACAAATAAATGTAAAACAAAGTAAATAATGCAGGCTACATGTTTATTTATATGTTTATTTTAAAAGAGTGGTGTATGCATCATGTATCCTAGAAAATAATAGAGGAAGGAAAGGCACTTCGCTTTGAAACATTTTGCATGTGTATCAACGTTGTTTGCTATAATAAACCCTCTAAGTTCAATATCACATCTCTAGCAACAAATGAGATGTTATGATATTCAGACTGAATTATCTGGCTCATTGCTTCATTTTGTTGCACAATGTTGATTTAATGAAGTTGCGCAGTTGTTGTCAGTTGAGATTAATGGAAATCGAAAATTTTAAGCAACCGTATGCTCTTATAGAGAAAAAAAATCAGTACCTTTGTGATTTCTGTAATGTATGGAATATTTATATTAAGCATGCTGCATAAAAGGCGTGACATTAAATTTACAATTAATTTATAAATACATAAATGTATTCCCCTGAAACGCCTAGAGGAGCCATTACTTATAAATTAATACGCAGGATAAAAATGTGTCCTCCTTTTTTTACTAAGTTAAAAATAGAGTACGGCTTTGAACTATATACCATTAGAAAGGTATTTGCGTGTAGATTTGCACAAAGTAAAAATTATTTTGATATGTTGCTTCTAAGCCAGGTAAAATTAAATACCAATCAACATTACACAGAGCCACATAATAAGATAAACCCTTAAAAAAGACAAAAAGTAAAGTAGTGACTTCTTGTTTTTTGTTTTGTTTACTTTTTGCTTTACATCGCACCAGGGATGAAAACTTAGTTTTTCTAGTTCTTATCAAATACCAAAAAAAAAAATACTAAGTAAATATATAAAAAGTGCCAAAATTATTTTATTTATTTGTGGTCGAATTTCGGGCACCGGGTGATACTAATAAAAATAAATCATTGGATAAATTATGGATTCATTATGGAAGAACAAGAAAAAACAGAACACATTCTATATCACTTTGACAGTCTATCAGAACACAGTCTTTATTACTTTTCTGTTGCGTACGTTTCTACTCCTGAGGTCAGCGCCTTACCCTCTGACATCTAATTAAGTCTTATCAGGGTTAGCACGATAAGCTGCGATGACATTAGCGGAATGGATTCTAACCACTGTAGGAGTATGCTTTTTTGTATTTTCAAGCAACTCCCTTAAATACGAGTCAGAGTGTAGCTCGTGCTTATTTTAAACGAACGAGTATAACATATCTCTTTTAAGTACGACTGTCAGCGAGACACCACAATCGTGATTGAATCTCGCATTTGTTTTAGGTAACCTATGTACTTGAGTATCATACAAATGAACATCTTGAAAATTGCTTAAAGCTTTTCAGGGTTTCCACCAGTTTTATTTTTTTTAATTTTGCTTAAATCAGACTTTTGAATAAATATGAATAAAACTTAGTCTTAAAATGTTAAGATAAAGTTTTAAAAAATCCAAAGTTAATTTTAGGGCTGCCAACTGGTCATTTTTGAAATTTTTGTTTGAAACATTCATTTATTGACTAAATTTAAATTTTTGGTATTAAAAGCACTCAAATAAACTATAAAAAAATTTTATGAAAACCATCAAGGTTGCCACCTGCGACCATAATTAAATGTTAGTCTTAAAACACTACGACAAACTTAGGGTTATCAACAAGTTATTTTTAAAAATTTGGTTTAAATTAAACTTTTTTAACTTAATTAGAATTCATAACTTCAAAAGCTCTCAAATAAAATTGCTGAAAATTATACATAAATTTTCAGTTTCGGTGTTTCATAAGTAAGTTTGCGACGAAGATAAAACGATTTAATATATTTTTAAGATGAAAAAATTATGTGGCAGCCTTTGAAAGCTTAAAACTTTATCTAACCGGACTCAAAACATTCAATTTACTTAGAAAAAGTATGATTTTGGGAAAAAAAAACAGGTGGCAATTCTTAAAATTTATGGATGATTTTTAAAAAGTTTATTGAAGCGCTTTGAGACAAAAATTTAATTTTGTTTTTTAAAAAATGGTTCAAGCATAACTTGAAAAAACCAAATGGCAGCCTAGTAAGTTTTTTTACAATTTTCAGAAAGTTCATCTGAACGTTTTTGAAACCAAAAATTTAAATTTAGTCAAATATGATTTAAGCAATATTGAGGAAAATAACCAGGTGGCAACTCTAAAAATGTATTTTGGATTTTTGAGAAGTTTATCTAAGCGTTTTAAGGCTAAAATTTAATTTTGTTTTTTTTCTAAACATGTTCTAAGATTATTAAACGGAGAATGACAAAATGATGGAAAAAAATGTGCGGAGAGTGACAAAATGTTTCAAAAACATTAATATCACTGTGAGGTAACAAGTCGCTGCGCGCTTGTTTGATGCCTCCACATATTTATTTTATATCGAACATTGAATTTGAATTGATTTAATATGATTAGCATCGTATTTGAAATTTGTTAATTAGTAAAATAAGAAATTTGAGATAGACCAACAAAATAGTTGGACGACAGTTTGATATATTAAGTACAATAGTTTAAGTAACATGTGGCAACACCAGTCAACAGCTGTTACCGTAATCAGCAGTTCGCTCACTACACCGAGGTGAGTTGGGATGATTATAACCTCAGCGTAGGCAGAAAATATTGTCATTCGAGCGGCGACTGGCAGCGAGTAAAGGTGGTGAGCATATTAGTTAGTTAGCATGGTATTGAGCCAAGCCGATACTATGAACATAGAAATTAGTGGCGTTTAGTTAGAACGGTATTGAGCCAAGCCAATACCATAGTAATTAGCGGTATTTAGTTGGAACAGTATTGAGCCAAGCCGATACTGTGTGAGTGAGAAAGCTTAATGACCAGGGATACTCCGTTGTAACGGTAGTGAGCCAAGCCGATAATGTATAGGCGTAATGTAATGACGTTCGAATCAAATTGTAACGTGCGCACGTGCTCAAATCTGTAAATAGAGTACCGCAATTTTAAGAAATTTGTAAATAAAAGAACGAAAACCGGAGTTTTTATTCAATTTAAACGAAAATAATAATAATTGTTAACCCTTTCTCCAAAATAGAAATATTTTGTGACGCAAACCTTGGCCACCGGCGAGCCAAGACCTCGGCCGCAGCAAAAGCTTCGCCACATCACAAAGAAAATACCAATTATTTTTAAAACTGTTGGATATCCGCTCTAATTTTTTATTGATTTAATTATTTAGAGGTAAATAATATGTTTTGTTATATAAAAAAACCTGCGGGGGGAATGATACAAATAACAATTTTTAAATGTAAACATGATTTTGAGCCCCGTGATATTGAATGGTATGTTTTTAAAGAGAATTATCTACCTATACTTACACCATGCAAAAGTGGTTAAACACCACTGACTGAATATTTAAGAGTTTTTATACTAAAAATTTAACCAAAGACTTTAAATTTTAATAAACCAACTGTTGCTACATAGCTCCTGTCCATTTCTAGCAACAACATTTATTTTGGCACACACTCAAATGTAGATACATTATGTCACATACAATTGCAATATGACGTCTGTCGACATCAACTTATTTCTTTTTGATCCTTTTGACCCACAATAGCAACACTCGCGGAATACTCCGAAAGAACCAACCAGCTGCAACATCCAGATGCACAGCTGCACAACTTCATGTATGAAGTGTAAACTTTAAGTCGAATGTTTCGCATTTGCTTGGCGCGCAGCCAAAAGTTTCGTAAAAAAAAAATGGAATTTAAAGAAATGCTAACAAATTCCAACAACAATAATTTGAGAAATAACTTGCACATACAGTGCATAAAAATGTGCAGCTAAAACTGTAATAAATAACATGATTGTCGTGTTTTATTGTCCTGTTGCAAGGATATGAAAGCGAAGAAAAATACTCGCGTAATCTCATAATAAAAATAAGAAAAATTGTAGTAAATGCTTGAAGTTTTTGCATGCTACAGCTGGTAATGGTGGACAGCATTCTAGAGATTTAGATACTTGAATTTCGTCAACACAACTTTCCAAAGCTTAGAGATATAGAAAACAAACTTTTCCAGTAGGTGTAGAAAATTAACTCAGAAATATCACCACTTTTTGGCAATTTGACTAGCATAGCGTGTAGCCAATTTTATGACTCTAGAGAGCGGCAAATAAAGGATTTTGACTGGACTTGAGATAAGCTTTTATATTGAAATTCTGTTATAATAATGTGTGTCCCATAATTCATGCAAGATTTGAATTAAACAGAAATCACATTTTTTTTATTTATTTAAATTTTGTTTTTTTTTTATTATGTAAATAAGATAAGATTATTTATGAATTAGCTTTTAAGGCACCTGACCCACACGGCTTAGCTGGCACATGCACACTCTTTTGTCAAATTTTCCATGACCACTTGCATAAATGTGGCTGAATTTCGTTGATAAAGCGTTTAAACTTCTTTTCTTAAGCTTTTTACTAGCCTTAAGCTATAAACTATCAAACTGTTTTATCTTTTTGCTTAACAACACTTTATTAAAAAAATGGCGGCAACTACAAATCTTGCGTGACTTATGGGACACCCTTTACGATCGGTGTGGATGGCATTTTGATAGTGTAGCTTTCATGATTTCATCAACTAAAGGCTATTTTGATTAAATTTTCTCAATGAGTGTCATAACCAGGATCATTTGCACAAAAAATATGGAAACCATAACATTCCTTACTTTTAACGCACCTTCCTTGATATAGTCGACTGTGTTGCAGGAGCCAATGCAAGCTCTTCATTTTTTCATAATTTTTATTTAAAAATCAAAAAACTAATTATAAAGCTCAGGTATACATATTTTGAAATAAGCTAAACACCCACCGACCTACTTCACCTTACCAACACAACTCAAGCATGAGCACAAAGACTCGAAAATTATTTTTCGCACATTTTAATTGCAAAGGAAACAAAGCAAAAGAACAAAAAAAAAGGAATTAAAAAATGCAAAAAGTAACACGGACATCCTTGACCTATTCAATCGACATCCTGTGCACATCCTGTTTGCAAACACTTGAGAAGAAAGTGTTAAATTAAACATTAGAGAGAGAGAGGAAAAAAACCAAAAGCAAAGGCGAATGCAGCAAACAAGTGTGCGTGTGTTTGTGCAAATTTTCATAATATAAGACGTTGATCACACAAACACACTCACAAAGTGTGTAATAAGAGTCCTCATTAAACTCGCGTCGTCGTCGTCTTTGGGCCAATGGGAGGTTACCAACTTTAAGAAAAAATGTCTATTTGCATTACACTTCCGCCATTATGGCAGTGTGCCTTTCAGCAACTGCATTTAAGCAGAAATTATTAAAATTTCATTCTACTTTTCGTTTTGCTTTGTTTTTTGCCTTGCCAGAATGAAATAAAAATTAGCCTGTTTTTTGCTCTTAACCCCGAATGGTAGCAGTCACAGCAGCCCCAACCTCTTGGCCGTCTTGACATCAGTGCCTCATTTATATTTTGCAATTTTTCTTTATGATTTTTTCTCTCGCTTTTTTTACTCCGCAATCACATTTCTTTTGTATGCCAAGCATGCAGCATGAGTTATGCACTCAGTTTTATTTTTGGTTGGTACTCGTAGCATCGTTTTTTCGGTAGCTACAACTACATGGAACTATATAGCTACTTATGCACCCACACACTCATACAAAGACGTGACTGAAAGTCATCATAGGCAAACAAAATCGCATATGCGAGCAGACAGTGGGCAGCGTATGTATTGTAATTAACAAAAACTAATTTTATAGAGATATTCTTAAAGCCACCCGCTGAATTCTTTTAAAATTTTAAGGAAACAGGTATCGTAATATGTTTTTAAAGATTGTTACTCGTACTTGCTATCTTTGTGTCAGGATTTTCTGGCTTCAAACAACCCCTCAGGGCTTAATTCCAAGCTTATAGTGTGCTTATGCTCGAAACATAGTTTTTTGAAGAGAGGGTAGCAGGTAAGGGGTACATTTCCATTCTAATACCCCCTGATAATACTCCATTCTTAACTTGGACATACCCACAGTGAAGCATAGTTCCAAATCTTATAATCTATATATTAATACGTAAGGCCAACATTTGTCCTACCTTTTTAACAATGTTAGAAACGGAGCACGACTTTGAATTAGACACCATTAGAAAGGTATTTGTGTGTTAATGTGCACAAAGTTAAAATAGTTTTAATATTTTGCCACTAAGTCAAGTAAAATTAAGTGCAAATACGCGGTCACACAGAGCTGAAAAGAGGATACAGCACAAAGAGAAAGACAAAAAGCTGAATTCATGTTTTTTGTTTTCTTTTCGTTTCACATTTGTCATTGTACCAGGGATGATAAAAAAGCTCTTCTATTTTGTACCAAATAACAAAAAAAAGTACTAAAACTGTACAAAAAGCAACGAAACTACTTAATATATTTGTGGTCAAATTTTGACCATTGGACGATTCAATTTTGCTTTAAAATTTTTCGGATATATTATGAATTTTATTTTAATTGGGCTTGGTAGCGCCCGCCTTTCCATTGAAAATTATTTTGTCTAATGCTCCTTGCATATGTACCAAATTTTACATATTTTCGTCAAGCAGTTTCAGAGAAATAATGAATCAGCTTATAAGAGGGCATGGCATCGCCCATTTTTCTAGTGAAGATTATTTTTTCTAATAAGGACTGCGTGCGATAAAATTGTCCGATAAATTTTATCTAATAACTTGTTTTCAAATTATTCAATATAAAATTTTTTTCGCAGTAGGCTTTGAAATGAATGTACCAAAACTATGCTTTTCAAATTTTGTCTCTAGTCAGTCATATTTACTTAAAAATGGCAAACGAGCTGAAAGTTCGAAAGTCAATAATAAACATTTTTGAAGAATACCCGCGGTGGACTACAAATAAAATTGCTCGGAATAGCAAAGTTAATGTGAAATTGGTATCAAGAGTTCTGAAAAAATTTAAAAAAGACATTGGATGTCTTTCAAAAGCCAGGTTTTGCAAAAGAAAAAGGCTTCCGTGACCAAAACAAAAAGAAGAACTTCGTCACAATTTTAAAGAGAACCCCAACATTTCATGCAGAAAACTGGCACAGAGGGTAAAGTGTTTCATGATTTTAGTTCGCAAGGCTAAAAAGGAGGTTGAATTGAAGATGTTTAAGGTACAAAAAGTTTCTGACAGAAATGCTATGAAGAACACGAAAGGAAACAGCACGCCATAAAATTAAAAATTAATTTTTTTGCAAAAATCCGAATGCTGCATCATGGACGACGAAACATATGTTTTAGCCGATTTTACGTAGTTTCCTGGCCAAAAATTTTACACTGTAGACTCGCGGAGGAATGTGGATGAAAAGCTTAAATGAAAAATGGAGTTAAAATTTCCTCGTAATTTCTTGGTTTGGCAAGCAATCTGCAGTTGTGGCAAAAGGAGAAATTCTATTGTAACCACAGGAAGAGTAAACTCCGAATTCTATATTAAGGAATGCTTGGAAAAAAAACTTAAGCCTTTTCTACGATAGCATGAAGTTTCCACTTTCTTTTGGCTAAGCCTAGCATCTTGTCATTATAGTAAATTAGGTATATTAAGCTAGCAGAGCGAAAATGGCAGAACTGAAAAAAAATATGGCAGAATTATAGGCTAATTATAGGCTAATTTTGGGCCCAAACGCAGGCCGCTGCTCAGGATTTAAACCCGTCATACATTCAACACCGGCTTCGCGGCGGCATTCGGCAGCGGATCAGTCTATAATATATCCAACAAATAGTTTTGCTAGTAAAATTTCGAGCGCAATTTTTAATAAAAATTTTTTTAAATAATAAGTAGCTACTGCGCTTGCATAAGACTGATCCGCGAAGGCCGCCGCGAAGCCGGTGTTGGATGTCTGACGGGTTTAAATCCTGAGCAGCGGCCGCAGGCCGCCCACTTACCTTTACTTTTACATATGTAAAATTACTGTTGTTGTAGTAGTAGTATGTTTTTTGTTGTTGTAGTAGTTTTGTTGTTGTTGTTGTTTTTTTTTTCTGTGGAATTGTTGTTATTCTAAGTTCCTTATTTCAAGAAAATTGATTTGGTCCATTTTTTTTTAAATGAAAAGATTTTCTTTTGGCGATGGGGCATTTAAATAGCCTATAATTAGCCTATAATTATTGACTACTTACTTTAGTTCAATATACGTCCCGTATGTGTTTTCTCGAAACAGCTCTGCTGGCTTACACTTAAGCTGGCAGAGCTATTTTTTTTTTAAAAAAATGAAGAGCCTAAAATTCGGCGTTTGGGCCCAAAATTAGCCTATAATTAGCCTATAATTCTGCCATATCTTTTTTTCAGTTCTGCCATTTTCGCTCTGCTAGCTTAATGTACCTTAGTAAATTGGCCTTGCAGGGGTACTCAAGAAATAATGTGATTTTGGTGCCTCGTGAAACAAATCCTCAAAACTGTCCAGAACTGTGGCCAATTGAAAGATACTGGGCTTTGGTCAAAAAAAAGATAAAGGCAATAAAAAAAGTTGCCAGGGATGCTAAAAATTTTCGAGAAAAATTGTGTTCAGCAGCTAGAAAGTAATCAAATAATACCATAAAATCCTTAATGGAAGGAGTGTCAGAAAAGCTACAAAAAATTTGTAAAAAAAAAAATATTATTAAAATTCAGGATATCTTATCAAAATTGCTATAAATTGGCGGTTCAAGAATGGGTCTAACTTTTAAAATCAGACTGCTAGTTCTAGAGATTTTTTGAATTTTGTATCGGACAATTTTATCGAACGCAGTCCTTAGTCTTTGCATATGTATTAACAGCGTCAAATATTTTCAGAGATAAGATGAATTTGTTTTTTTAGGGCGTGGCACCGCCCACTTTTATAGTGAACATTACTTGTCTCAATGATTTTTACTAAATCTCATCCCAACAAAATTCAGATTGATACTGTCAATGCGGATTTTTACCGTCGTCTGTCTATCCTATAAGACACAATTACACCAACAAAGAAAATTTCATTTTCAAAAAGCTTTAGTTATCTTCTCAGAACTTGATCTGTATATAATTAGTAAAATGAAATCGGTTCAGTTCCTATTTCTATACCTAAATCCTCAACCGATTTGCTTGATATTTTTTTTTTTTCGTGTTGGAAAGGTTGTGAGGAGGAGCAGTGCCTGGGATATCATTTTTTTAAAGTAGGCAGTGCCACGTCCTTTAATCGCAAAAACGCTCTCACAGCAAAACGACTGCTTCGATTTTTACGGAATTTGGTATAGACATAAAGTTAGCACTAAGGGACGATAAAATTACCAATTTTTTTTAAGTAGGCGGTGCCACGCCCCTAAATTGAAACTAGTTAGGGTGTTACCCTTGGCCCGGCTAAACATCAAATACTGCATTATTTTGAATATTTTGCTTATATGGGAGATGCCACGCCCTCTTCTCCGATTTTACCTAGTTTTTTTGTCAGAACTTGGATTTACTATTTTTAATGTTTCAGTGAAATTTGGTTGGATTATCTCGAATAAAGCTTTCAGTGTAGCATTTTGAAACTTGTATGGGAGGTGCCACGCCTTCTTATCCGAATTTGTCTAGTTTTAGCTCAGAGCTTGTATTTACTATCCCTAGTAATTATGTAAATTTTGCTTGCGTTAACACAAATAATGCTCTTAAAATTGGGTTTTGAATATATTCTTTGTATTGGCGGTAGGCATGTCGGTTGACCGATTTCGCAAATTTTCAATTTCTCGAGCTTACTTTGACGGCGAAGGCAGAGTACCAAATTTCATTGAATTATCTTGCTCAGTTTTTCCAAAAAATGTATTTCCAGGCACAACCATCCAGCCAGCCAGTCAACTGTTTTTCATTGGGCTGTGCCACGCCCCTAAATTGAAAAAACGCTCTCACGGCTAAACCATAGCATCGATTTTACGAAACTTGACATGAAGATAGAGTTGGCACCAGGGAACGATAACACACGACCACTATGTTTTTCAGTAGGTGGTGCCACGCCCCTAAATGGTAATCAATATCTAGCGTCTAAACCACTGCATCAATTTTTACGAAATTTGGTTTGGAGATAGGGTCAGTACTAAGGAACGATAAAATTACCATTTTGTTTTCAAGTGGGCGGTGTGACGACCCTAAATGAAAAAATTTGTCACGTCTTAGCCCTTGCATCGATTTTTATGAAATTTGGTAGCACTATAGAACGATAACACGACCATTACGTTTTACAGTAGGAGATGCCACGCCCATAAATGAAAAAATCTCTAGCGTCCAAGCCATTTCATCGATTTTTATGATATTTGATATGGAGATAGGGTTACCACTAAGGAACGATAAAAAGACCATTATGTTTTTAAGTGTAGGGTATAATACGCTATCAGTGCTAAACTGTTGTACTGGTTTTTATGAATTCGGTACTGAGGTTGGCTTAAAACTGAGGAAGGCTATTAAAGAGTTGATAGTTTTTAGGCGGGGGTGCCACGAAACTAAAAAGAATACACAGTTTCATAGTGAAAGTGATGCATTAATTTTGATGTTCTTGTGGGTTTAACGCTAAGGGTGGAACTAAAAGTTAAAAAGGTTATTAAAAAGTATTTGCCTCAGTGTATTTGAAATGGAGAAAATAAACTATTAAGATGAAATGTAAACGATACAAGGATTTTAATGTTTCTAAAGAATTTCATCAAAAACCATCAATAATTGAATTTTTGTTGCCAACAAAATCCCAAATCCATTTTATCTGAGATATATTTGACTTAAATTTTTGTTTAAATTGTTCCAAGGTTAAATAAATAAAACCATCATGAAAACAATTTTTATCAATGAAAACTCTTAAATCCTTCCCATTGTATACCAATGAAGCTTACATCCTTATTGCCCTAAGCCATTGGGGTTTTTTTCGCATCGTTTCTTCTCTTTTTCTTAATTTTTGTTGCTACTTTTTCTCTGTTTCTGTTTGCAGCACACACCACTACATCCAACAACCAACGCCATTATGGCAAAATGCTACTCGTCGTTGTCAGAGCCAATGTTGCCATCGTTGCCGTTGCTGTGTTGAATTTGTTGAATTGCCTTTGGTTGCATTTACTGCATTTTTTATCTACTGCTGCTGCTACAACATTCCTTGTGCTTGTATGTGTATGTGTTTGTGTGCATGTATTTGTGTGTTCGCCTTAAGCAGCTGCATAAATTTTTTATGATTTAATTTTTTTATATGCATTTTTCATTTGGTTTTTTTTATATTTTTTTTTTTTTATTTTTCATCTTTTGTTAACTTTGACTTTATAGCTATGGCTTAGTGTTGGTGGTATGTACTTACTTGTAAATATATATATGTGTGAATTTCGCTGCAACTTCTACAGCACAGCGCTATCTCGTTTGTGAAGATTTTTGCCTTTGGTGTGAGTGTAATCGGTTTAATAAGTTTAATCTCCCTTTTGTTGTTTATTATATCTTTGGGATTTCGCTTCATTTATTTTTTTTATTTTTTTTTGGTTTTTCTGGTAAATCGCATTATTGCCACAAATGTCGCTTGGTTTTTGCAACCAATTACTCGCTGTTGAGAGATCTGACTTTTACGCACTTAAATTTAAATTAAAATTTTTAGTTCAACCAAAAGAAAATGATTCGGTTTCAGAGGAAACCATTTGTAAAAATATGTTTTTTGCCAAAGTACCCAATCAAATCACATCATTTGTTATACGGGGTGTGACGCATAAGGTTACGAAACTTCTAGGAGGTGATAGAGGAGGCCTAGAACAAGAAAAAATTACGCCAATGGGTTTGCCTAAAATGTACCCCTGAGGAGTTTAGGGCTTAAACTGATTTTCTGACATGTTTTAGTAAATGAATTTTCTTGGGTCACCCTAGCATTTTAGAGAAAACTGTTTTATTAACAACTTTTAGTTAATTGTATGAACATTCTAATAATGTATTTGGTTTATAGGATTTAAAAGGATTTCGCAAAGTTCTGGACCTTTCAAATCGGTAATTTATTTATTTTTTTTTTTTTCCTTTTTTTACGTTGGCGGCCTTTACAGTACAAAAATATTAACATACCCCTTTATAATTTTTTTTGGAGTTCGTGTTAAATTTCCTTTAATTTGGTAGTACGTTTATTGGAAAAAATAATTTTAATTCAGATTAGAAAAAAATACCTCTCAAAAACAACCGGGTTTTGATTTTTGAAAAATAAGATCCCTTCTCCTGTCGGGCATCACATTTTTTGTCAACCAATGAAGCAACTGATTCAAATATTAACTTCTCATACGCTCAGTCAACCGGAAGTTTTAAAGCTGCAATTCAATTACACGTAGCTTGTGTTACCAAGCAGAACACTTAATTGAATCGATTACATAAACACACACAAGCAGGCTTTAATTTAATGAAGCACTAACACACACATGCATGTGGAAATTTAATTGGGATTTATCACACACACACAGCCTAAGGTGGATTAAAAAACTTATAATTATAAATAACAGCAATATCTAAATAGCTTTTATACAAAACCAAAAAAAAATATATAAATTATAACAGGAAATTCTTCTATTGTTTATTTTTAATCACACTCTCTCACACACATACACACGAACATGCAAAACGCTCATGCCCATGTGTTTGCGTTAATGTGCATATATTTAAAACAAATAACTGCAAGCGTTGCTTCTAATTGCGTATTTGTAGCTAAACGATGACAGCAACCAACACATGCACAATGTATATTGCATATATACATATAAAAATCTTGCAGGCATTTGTTGCCATATACGAGTACGTTGATACACATACACATTAAGCGCACATTAGATTCTTAGTGTTTCTATTTGTATGTCGAAAAGCGCAATTTTATATCAAAATATAATTTTATATAACGTAAGATATCGTGCCTACATTCCAGTTTACCAAAAAATCCATACATATATACGGGTGATCTCCAAGAAATGTACTATTCAATGTCCCGGGGCTCAAAACCATGTTTTAAATTTAAAATTTGATATTTAAACTAATTAATACAGATATTTAAAAAGAAATTCTATACGAAAAGCTTAAAAAAAAAATACTTTTTAATATTTAACTAGAAAATATAACATAAAGTGTGAAAAACTCATTCTCCCACCTGTCCCTAACCGCTACTTAGTGCACTTAATTTGCTGGTTTTCATATTAAGATATTTTCTAAAAAACTTATAGTGAACGATAGTTTTGTCGCTAATTATCAATAATTACACTGTGCTAGTCAGAAATTTTAACATTGATGAGACCCATGTAGTAAACATAATTCGCTGATTTCAATGCTCATAGTAATTTTTATGATTTGGCTCTTATTTTTGAGAAATTCAAGTTTGAAAATTTGACTAAAAAAAAAAAATTTATAAAAAATAGGTATTTTTTTCCATTTGAACCATTACCTATCAACAGATACCTATTCAGTTTGATAAAATTGTTCACTTTTGTAACCAATTAAGTGTTCACGCCTACAAAAAGTACAGCAAAATGCTAAAAAAAATCTTTTTTTTGTAAAAATTTTGTATGTTTTTCATGGAAATATTTGTTTTATCAAATTTATTCTACTTCTGATGCTCCTTCTTCACTTTCAATCGACTATCGTTGCAAAAACTTGAGACGTCGTACAATCATATCTAAACGATTTTGCGTAATTTCGATTTGGTTGCATTGTGGAGTTACATTTGATAGTTGAAACAATTCTCCAGATGGGTTTTCAATGCTCTCCAATGATGGTTGCAAATATTCACTCATTGAAATTGGTCTGGTTAGAATGGGAATATTTCTTGAATACGGCAAATGCAACTGAATAAATTTTGTTAGCTTTTTCAAGAATTTAAGCACGCATAACATTCTTCTGGATCATGTACCAAGCTTCATGTATAGATTATAGACGGGTTCATTCTACATCACGAACTACTCGTTTGTATATGCTCACCAAAATATAAATGATACACTTCCGTGGTTTCCCACCACGCTTGCTTGACGGAATAGTAAATTTTCCTCAAATATTACTTTGTTTAATTTGGCACAGTTATTAATTTTTTTAGATTTTTACCTTTAATATGACCAACCGATAAAATTATTCACTGACATACGAATAAAGGATTGCTTTTTGTCGTTGAATGTTAGAATTTCATTAAAAATCAAGAAAGAGTATCAAAAATAGAATAAATTTGTGAAAAAGTGTTTTTTGCGTGTAAAAAACTCTTAATTTTGGCAACAAAGAAGATTTCTTTAACATTTTGCTGCACTTTGGTGGTCGTGAACACTCAATAAGTTAAAAAAGAAAAAAAATTCAACCAAACTGAATAGGTACCTGTAGAAAAAATTGTTGAAATGGAAGAAAAATTCCTTTTTTTTTATTAAAATTTTTTTTTTTAGTCAAATTTTCAAACTTGAATTTCTCAAAGACAAGAGCCAAACTATAAAAATGATTATGACCATTGAAATCAGCATACCCAAATTATGTTTACTATATGGGTCCCATCAATGTTAGAAAAAAATTGCTCCGATTCGAGCACAGTGCTATCAATAGTTATCGATAGTTAGAGCTCGCAAACTATCGATAGTTACGGCCATCAATAGTGAACGATAGTTTGGTCATTAACTATTTATGGTTATCGATAATATTGATAGTTATCGATAGTATGCATTTCAGTGCAAACGTAACCTATTTCGACATAAAATGAAAATTATATAAGAAAAACATATGTTAAAGGGAGTAAATACATAACCTTTTGTTACTTTAGTTAAAAAATTTTCCATATTTTAAACTCTACCCACAGAGTAACAAATTAGCGTCCTTTGACTTCACTTTGACAGAAGTAATCAATGTTGTCAAGTTGTCAAAATCAAATGCATTTGAAGAAATGACAATGATACTGATAGAGTAGTGTTATTCAGTTTTGTCGAAAGTATGTAAATGATTCTAAGCTTAAAAAAATTAGTATAAATAAGTACTATCGATAGTCAGTCATAAGCCATCGATAGTTGCGATAGTCCAATACTATCGATAGTACCATCGATAGTTTGTGTGTTCGTGTATTTTTTTTTTTTTTTTAAATAAAAAGTTCAAAAATTTTTTAAAGAACGCAAGTGTGCATCATTCTTCGCGAAAATTTCTTTTATATTGCTAAACATATTATTTTATCTTTATAAAATTAAATCAGTAAGCAATAAGAAGGACTATCCACCAGTTTCGTCACTCTCCGTTTAATCATTCTCCGTCGTTTTTTGTTGAACTATTTATTTAAAAAATCAAAATTAAAAATTAGTCTTAAAACACTTAAATAAACCTTTTAGAAATCCAATATAAATTTTTAGGGTTGCCACTTGGTAATTTTCAAAAATCTTATATTATTCTCACTTTTTTTGACCAAGTTGAAAATTTCAGTTTCAGAAACGCTCAGCCACATGACAAGCTGGTATTGATCCTCAGCCAATGGCAGGGCCTTACCAAACAAAAACAACAACATGAATGATGACAAAGGAGTAAAGAGAACAAAATCTCACTACATGCATATAGGCACTAAAGCTATTAATTTTTTTGAAGGCACACAGCGCAGTCCGTTGATAAATGCGCTATGTAGAGAGATTGGCTTCAAAGGTTTCTTGTTCAATCCCGGCTTCAGACAAAAGTTAAATTTTTCAATTGCTATTTCATTTAATTTAAAATAAATTAAATTAAAAACATAAATTGGTCTGATGATGGTTACGGGGCGATAGCTGAAATACTTATATGTTCTAATTGTCATAATTTTTTAAGTTGAAAAATGCATGGAATTTTCGATTCTTGCAAAATAATGACTTAAAGTTCATTAGTACTTTTTAAAATTTCGCAAGAATTTCGGTGTTGCCACCCGAGTTTTATGTTTTTTTTGTTAGTTGCGCTTAAACCATTTATTAAAAAAAAATTAATTAAGTCTTAAAACACTTCAATAAACTTTTTCAGAATCCAACATACTTTTTTACGGTTGCCACCTGGTTATTTTCGAAAATCTTATATTACACTAGACAACAGCCAAAATGTAACATTTTGCAGACCATATTTTCTAAACTAATTTGAGGTCGCTGAGTCCGAAAATCGCATTTATTTTTTTTTTCCTAGGGGCCGTTCTCGAGATAATCGACCTTTTCAATTTTTGAGGTTATAGCTCCATTTTTTCGAACATATTTTGAGAAAACCAATTTCGATCGAATATGTTTATAGAAAAAAATTCCTAAACTTCCAACAGGTGTTCCAATATCTAAGATCCGATTCAAATTGGCTGAGTTATAGCAACGTAAAGTTCATTTTTACAGTAGTTTTTTACACTTTTTCGTGCTTAAGCCAAATTAAACACGGTTTTTTTGCTAGTAGCTTATACAAATATATATTTTTTATATTTTAGTTCAATAGCGTATTTAATTGCAAATATCTGGAGTTCAGTTTTAGCAAAATCGGATGATTTTTTAAAAAGTTATTAAGGCTTAAGTGAAATAAGACCATTTCGATTTTCATAGAAAACACAAATTGCTTTTTTAATTTTTGTTGAAAAAATTAATTTTTTCTATGAAAATCGAAATGGTCTTATTTCACTAAAACCTTAATAACTTTTTAAAAAATCATCCGATTTTGCTAAAATTGAACTCCAGATATTTGCAATTAAATACGCTATTGAACTAAAATATAAAAAATATATATTTGTATAAGCTACTAGCAAAAAAACCGTGTTTAATTTGGCTTAAGCACGAAAAAGTGTAAAAAACTACTGTAAAAATGAACTTTACGTTGCTATAACTCAGCCAATTTGAATTGGATCTTAGATATTGGAACACATGTTGAAATTTTAGGAATTTTTCTCTATAATACTGTAAAAACATATTCGATCGAAATTGGTTTTCTCAAAATATGTTCGAAAAAATGGAGCTATAACCTCAAAAATTGAAAAGGTCGATTATCTCGAGAACGGCCCCTAGGAAAAAAAAATAAATGCGATTTTCGGACTCAGCGACCTCAAATTAGTTTAGAAAATATGGTCTGCAAAATGTTACACACACATATTAATTATTTGTAATGTAGTGTTATTCTCACTTTTTTTGACCAAATTTAAATTTTTGATTTCAAAAATGCTCTAAATTACAAAATTTTTATTTCATTCTTATAGATATATGGTAGAGTCCCCCAAGGTGGACATCCCCCTAAGGTGGACACAGCTGAATTTTTTTTTCCATAAGGTGGTAGCAATGTGTGCTTCATGAGTGTATTACAGTTTGGTAATACGCAGTTTTTGGTTATGTTATGAAGTTACTCCTCGTGGCTCTTTGTCTGCTGCAATACCCCGGTCGCAGAAGTTACTCGAAAAGTTTGGACGGCGCTCGGAATAAGTTGGACTTAATAAACGAAAACAGTGTTTCCAAAAACGTAAGTACCCTTTTAACTTAGCTTACGTACCAAACAAACATATTGTCAGCAAATTTGCATGATATTGGAAGCTGATAATTTTTTTTTGTTTTTTCCAAGTTAATTGCGTTTTTACCCTAAGGTGGACACTTACGTTTTTCATCAAAATTTGTGCACAAATAATATTAAATTATATTTATATGAATGTTAAAAGACAAATACAGTTACAGGCGTGTGACTTAAGATTGTGAGTCACACACACTGTGAGTCCAGTGCCGTAGCGACAGTCAGCGGAGCCCCGGGGCGAAAAATATATCTATCTCTTGCTAAACGCAGCAATAATAAATAACAAATAATTTATAATGTAATTTTCAATAAAAAACATCAAAGATTAAATAAAATTGTCAAAACATGGAGTGAATTTCTCAGGTGTGTCCACCTTGGGGGACCTCTTTTCAATGTGGCCATTTTTGACTATTTTTGAAATGGATGATAATTTTGGTTATATTGAAGATATCAAAATTCTGTTTCATGGGTTGTTAGCTAATGAGTTAAGGTTTCAGGCAATGTATAATTTTTCAAAATATGTAATGTTGTTTAGATTCTACCATTGTTTCAAAGATTGGGGTCCTCCTTGGGGGACTCTCCCCTATGATTTAAGCAAAACTTAAAACAACAAGCATATGGCAACTCTGAAAATTTGAGTGCTTTTTTGAAACCAAAAACTTTAATTTAGTCAAAAACAACCATGTGGAGAAACAAGGGAGTTACTGAGCGGTCTAAACTATTTTTTGTCAACATTTTCGGTTGCATAAGATCTACATAAATTAAAATATATACACATTTCAAATGTTTAGAATAAGTACAATTACAACCCCAAGGAGGATGTTAATGGGGCACCAGCAGGAAAGTCAACAACCCCATAGCTCTTCAAAATTTTGTCTAGCGTATATCACGAGCGTAACCCGTAACTGTAGTTGCAAAAAAGCCGGAATAACTTTTAAATTTTCTTTTGGCGTACCTTTTTTCGTATATGCCCATGTGACCTAGGTTATGTGATTTTTGCCAAAACATACGTTTTTATACCAACGTTTGTAAATATAAAGTTAAAGAAAACTTAAGTATTTAAGTAAAGATCTCATAATCATCGATGTTCAGTACTTTAGTAACGTCTTAAATTTCTTTTGTGTTTCTCAATCACAAAATGCAAAACTTCCGAAGTTTTTAGTTTCTGTTACAATAGAAATAAGTGAAATCTTTAAGACTTTTTGAATGTGCGTGTATTTGTAGCATTCAAGTATATGAAGCGAACTAAGCATTAAGTTCATAAAACTCTGAAGTAAAGAAAAATAGCCAATATTTTGTATTTTCTTATGGACACGCAAAAACTTTTGCTTCAATCAGCTTCACAGCAGCCATAGCAACAGACGGCAACAAGGATTGTGGCAAGAACAAATTACATAATAACACGCAAACTATCTAAAGGATAAGATTTTGCATGAGTTGAATAAATTTCTTCTGTTACATTTGGTCAAAACATGTAACACATAAAAAGAACGTACAAAAAGCAGAATGAATATTGTTAAGGAAAAGACGAGAAAAAAATAATAACAAGATACTTTATACCTGACAAAATGATAAATTATGGTTCATATTATGAAATACAGATGGGGTTACGAGCGCAGTTAAAGAGGGAATCCAAAATTAGGAAGTAATAAATTTGTTAATTAAGTAACGAAAACTGATTTATAGGATTTATTGCATTTATTACGTGTTATATGAATTTGGTATTTTTGAATTACACTAATGAGAGCTTTCGCTTCTTGATATAAATTGGTAAACTTTCAATAAAAACGTGCTTAGGTTTTTGTGGATCAGAAATGGTTGTCGCGATGCGTGTCGAAATACAACGCATTTTCTATTAATCAATTATGTAGCATTAGTTTATCATAATCTCAACAGTTATTGACAATTGTGATCAAAGCCAAGTAAACGACTAGGTAACTTTTTATAATCGTGAAATGCCTTCTCCTCAAAGGATCACAATTCGGAAAGTAAAAGTTCTATTGGAAAAACTTTGAAATATATTTTGATATGGAAAAGTGTGGCTATTCGATGCAACTAAAAAAATTTCACTTTTAACTGTAACTATGCCATTAACCTGAAAACAGCGTATTTCTTCAAATACATCCAAGAATATCTCGAACTTTTGCAGGTGAATTGACAATTCTGAGGATGCAGTCAGATTTAGTGTCAACAAGTACATAAGTCTGCGTGTAAGAAATAAAAAGTTTATTTAATATTTTTTATTATTTTTGTTTTTTATTTTTTTGGTGCCTGTGTTATACTATTTTGACAAAAATAACCTACATATTTTATAGTACAGGCATTTGGTAGTTTTACCTGAAAAGTTTTGCGGGATTTTTGGAAATGGGTTATTTTATAGATTTCGGTGTGCTCTTTCAGAATTTCAACTTTGCTACCTCGAATCTTGTTTGCTCGCGCCGCCATACTGGAAAAATGGCGTCCAAAATCAGTTTTTTGCAAATATCTCTTTAACGGTTGCATTTGGAGAAAAATACTATGAGACAATATTGTAGCTTATACGATTTTCTATAAAAATGACCTTCAAATTGTTTTCGTAATCAAAATTTGAAAAAAATTTGTAAATTGTGCATGCCGCTTATGAGTGGGCACAGTGATGTATTGAGCTTAAAATTACAATAACTCATGAACAGTGAGTGAAAACAGTCCTTTTATGGACTATCCTATTATATTTACAAAAGACAGTGTCTGGTGGGCAATTAAATCATTCAGCCCCTATAAATCGCCAGGCCCTGATGGTCTGTTTCCAGCCATACCTCAGCATGCTGGAAAATGTTTTACGGCAATCCTTATTACTCTCTTTGTATATGCATATGGCTTAATATGGTACCAAAGTCGTGGCGAGAGGCGAAAGTGGTTTTCATACCTAAAAGTGGAAAATCCAGTCACGTCAAAGCCAAAGATTTTCCACCTATCAGCCTGACTTCCTTCATTTTAAAAACTTTTAAAAGAATTCTTGACGCTTACATTAGAGATAAGTTGCCCATAAATGCTATCTCAAGCTGTCAGCATGCTTACCAAAAAGGAAAATCCGTGGACACAGCCCTTCACTCAGTTGTTCAAACTATAGAGAGTGCTCTACATTTGCAAGAATACACTCTGGCTGCTTTTTTGGACAATAATGTGAGCACCAATGCAATCTTGAAAGCTTTAACTAAAGCAGACGTCAACCTTCCGATTCGAGAATAGATTGAAACACTTTTAAGTAGTCGTATAATTAAAGTGAAATGCGGGCAGAGTGTCTGCCTAAAGTATACAACTAGAGGTACTCCACAAGGGGGAGTTTTATCACCACTTCTGTGGATAATTGCTATCAATCCCATCTTGCATACAGTTAATAAAAAGGGTGTCATAGTCGTAGCCTACGCTGATGACATTGTTATTCTAGTCAAAGGTAAATTTCTAGACACAATGAGTGAACTTCTAGAAAGTGCTCTCGCAATAATAAGCAAATGGGCTTTACGAAATGGGCTTAACGTTAACTTTTCAAAAACATAACTGGTTTTGTTCACAAGGAAACACAAAGTTCCTGTTTTTAGGAATATTTGTCTAGATAATATCAAAATACCTCTATCTAATGAAGCAAAATTCTTTGGAACAGTCTTAGACCGTTAACTAAACTGGAAACCTAATATAGAAAATCGTATAAAAAAGGCATACGGTGCTTTCTTTGCATGTAAAAAATTCTACGGAATCACTTGGGGCTTTGACCCTAAAATCATCATCTGGAGATACACTGCAATAGTGAGGCCCATCTTATTATATGCAATACATGTTTGGTGAACTGCGCTAAGCACAGCATATATACAAAAGAAACTAGAACGATTACAACGTCTTTTAAGCATCGGCATCACTAATGCCCTGAGGTCTACTTCTTCAGAATCCTTAAACGCTATACTTTTTCTGTTACCTATTGATCTTTTTGCCAAGGGAGTGGCTTATAATACCATACTTAGGCTTAAAGAATCGGGGGGCCTTAAGCTAAGGCCTTACGGACACAGTAACGTAAGTAATATTGAGAGTATTACTACTGAGAAAAGGCAGATCTATCAGCAAAAACGGAAGCTCTTTTAGAAGATCAACACATTAAAATGGCAGCACCGCTTCAACATTTCTTCTCTTTAAAGAACGCTCAAATGTTCTCAGTAGCGAATAGACGCTGGAAACAGTCCCCCACTAGCGCTATAATAAAGTATTTTTGGCCTTGTTTTCACAAAGCAGATTATTCCAAATATTTACTATCTCTGACGAGGAGTGAGTGCAGCCTGCTGACTAGAGTTGTGACTGGTCATTGTCTAATTGGTCATCATGCCTTTAGACTGGGCATAGTCTCCAACAACTGGTGCAGAAACTGTCACGAGCTTGAGGAAGAGGAAACAATTGAACACCTTTTGTTTCTTTGTCCTGCTCTTGCAAGAACTAGACTGAAATGCTTTAGTCAGCCATTTTTTAATTCCTTAAAAGAACTCACTAAAACTCACCTTAGTGACATTAGAAGATTCGCTGTGCTTACAGGATCCTTCAGTTTGGACAAACACTATATTGAAAGGACCAGAGTTTATGAATAGACGTTAGTAAAAGAGTTTGTGGTGTCACTATGGACCCTTGCGGTCTATGTGTGGCAATATTGCGCCACCCTAACCTAACCTAACCTAAGTTCCAAAAATAGGTTATTTAAAATGCCGTCTCGTAACACTTCCTCAAACCCCCTTCCCCACTGTGACAAAAAATTACGCTTGATCGAAACCCCCCCTCCTAGGAGCGTCACGGAGTTAATGGACAGCCCCCAGGAAATGAACCAGTTAAAGCTTGTTGATACTCCATCGTAGATATTTTTCCCCTAGTAATCCGTTTTGGCAATAAACCTTCGGATGTCCCAGAAAACTATTAATATGGCATTCGAGTTCTACACCTACCTATGGAAATTCATTAAAAAAGCTTTTATGGTTAAAGTGATATAATGTGTTGCTCTGTTTTAATGTTCAATTGTTAGAAAGTGGGCATGGCACCTATTTTATTCCTTAGCCGCTTTTGAACTCCTCCAAAATAAATTTTCTAAAGCGAATGTACATATGTACGCATACTTTGTGAATAAAAATACAAAAAAAAAAAATTTTCGTTTTCATATTGTAAATAAGTACTTTTAAAAATTAAAAATTTTTTTTTTTAAATTTTCTAAGCAATCATTTTTGAAATTGTCTTTTTATTAAAATTTATTTATTTTTTTTTTTTTTTTTTTTTCAATTAAATCTACATATTTATTTTTACGGTTCGGTACAATTTTAAACCGTCTTGTATTTTCGAACAAAATACAGATTTTATATCGTGATATTTTGTGATTTATTGTGACGGATGTCGATACGACTCATTTTATTTTTTATAGTTCTTTTTTTTTTGGCGTTTCGGGATTGGGTATGAATATTGACGAGGAGGACGCCAGAAGACTTCATGTGGTGCTGGGAGGCATATTTATTGCAATCCGGAGCAAATGGTAAGTACGAAATAGAGATGAAATTTACAATTTTAGTATAAACTGGAGCTAATTGTTTTTTAATTAATATATGCAATTGTTTCCTTAGAGACCATTCTTTTATAGTTTCGATCAAGCAAACAAAATCCATACGTCACCAAATACCATTTGGAGTACCACAAGGAGCTGTTATTAGCCCAACGTCATATAATACATTTATATCAGATGCACCGCATCTCACAAATGGCTTTGGAGCATTTTTTGCTGATGATACAGCTTTTTATGCCACTTCAAGATATCGAGCCCCAATAGTTCTTACTCTACGAAATGCATTATCTACCTATATGACATACGATCTAGAATGGAAAATTAAAATTAACATCTCTAAGACCAAAGCAATTTTCTTTACGCGTCGGAGAACTCATAAAATCCCGAGGAGACCTATTTGCATCAATAATATTTCCATAAATTGGGAGCATGAAGTCAAATATTTGGGGTCAGTTTTTGACAAAAAATTAACTTTTAAAAACCACATCGATTACACATTGGAAAAAATCAACAAATCCATCAAAATGTTATACAGCATAATCTACAAGAACTCTAACCTGAGTAGAAATAACAAACTACTATTATACAAAGTTGTATTCAGGCCAATTATAGCATACGGGTGTCCAGTTTTTCAAAATATTGCTAAAAGTCACCTCAAAAAGCTGCAAATTGCGCAAAATACATTGCTTAAAATGTGCTTAAATCGTAATTGGTGGTCATCTACAGAAGCAGCTCACAATGATGCTGAAATTGAGCATTCAAATGAATATTTCAATAATATAACCATTAGCTTTTTGTCTAGGCTAAAATAAGATATACTTATGTTTTTTGTTTAATTTAAAGTTCGTTTTTGTAATATAACAAGTCTATTTATTCTAAAGGGTATATTTTATTCAAAGAAATTATATTCTAGCATTGTTAAAACTAATAACTATCTTTCGTAGTTGTAATAGCTTAAAAGCTAAGTCTCTAAATTGATAAATTATGAATTTTAATTCAAACGAAAAATTAATAAAGATGATTTTGGAATTGGAATTGGATTCAAAGTGACTGATTCGTTTTCTCTATTACATGCAATTTCAGAAAGAGAAGAGACTAGCACCAAATCTGCCTGAAGGAGAGCACCTTTGCTTAATACCTATGACCCGCAAATTAAAGCATATTTTAAGGCAACTGCATAATGATTATCGCAGCGATCTTGCTTGCGGTAAGATTGATAAATATCCAAGGGCAGCATGTTAATGCTAATAAAATAGATCCCGGTACTTTTTATCGAGCGAAAACAGCTCCAAAGATTTCCTTAAAAACTAGTTTTTCAAAATTTGAAAAGTTTGTGAAAAATATCTTCTAAACCATAGGTCCTAGGAAAAAAAAAGCTGGGAGTGGTTTGTAGGATATATAATTTTCTACAAATAATAATTTTCTATAATTTTTTACTTTTTTTGTGCGATTGGTCGTTCGAGAGTTATCTCAATTCAAAAAGTACAACATATAATTTTCGCGAAGTTTTAAAACTTTATAAATTGACATACTTCCTAAACCATGAGTAATAGGAAAAAAATTATTGCGATTTTTTCGTAGTAAATCATTAGAGCTAAGCAACTGTTGACTCAGCAAATAAATGTCGACCACTATTTTTTCGTAATTGCAGCCGTAAGCGAAATAATTGAAAAAAATTTATTTTCTCAACATTTGACCTTGAATAATTTTTTTTGGGCATACGATTTTGCAATTTACTTTTCACACATTATTTTTTATGCATTAATGATTACAATTCCGGAAAAAAAATATTCATTTGGAACTATTTTTTCAGAATTATCCTTATTTACTTTGGCTAAAGCAACATGGAAATCGTTCGTTAGCCGATCATTTCCGAAGTGCTCTAAGAATTTTGATATTTTTTATTGAAAACATGTTGAAATACGATGTTTAACAGAATTCCGTAAAAAAAAATGGGTACTCGAAAATTGTATTCAAATCACCCACAGGACAGTCGTGTATTTTGATAACTTGGAGTATGCTGAGCAAAATAATAAAAAAGTTTTTCGCTCGTGCAGTGTTGCCGTTAAAAAAAGCTATATTTCTAGGTATGCCATCACTTCAACTGATCAGTAGAGAAAATTGTTAGTCTGATTTCAAATACAAATATTTCGTTTAAAAGACAATTAAATTATGTTTCTAAAGATTTATTACTTGCTGGGATAGATAAAAAAAGAATATATTTTTTTTTTTTATTATTATTTGTGTATGGGGTATTATTCGTCAGATTTAATTTTAATTTTATAATTTTTTCGTCCACTTTCATCTAAGAGATAGCGTAATGTGGTTTGATTTACTTGATTCAACATTTCTTATTGCTTCTTATTTTATAAATGCCATCGTAATGTTGAATCATGTAAATATTATATGGTCTCTTAGGCGTAATTGGACGACTTTGTGTCGGAAAAAACGGTATATCTCAAAAAGTAGTATGACTTCCACTCTAAACTTAACGGAACTTAAACAAAGTTGAGTAGAAAACTTATGGTAAAAAAAATTAAGGGAAAAAAAAAAGACACTAACATTAAAAAAAATCAAACTGTTTACATCATTAAAAGTTTACTATCAATAATTTTGGATAAAATTCTTTTTTTTAACATATTTTATAAATTCAGTTATTTATCTTTACTTTATATGATGATCACTTTTTCTCTATATTTAATAGTTTCTGAGATAATTGCATTACAAAGAAAAAGTGTTTTCCCAAATCATGAAAATTTAAAAAATCATACAATAACTTTGTTAATTTTAGCCAAAATAAAAAATTAAAAAATACGTACCCGATCATTTTTAACAAAAAATCATTCAAAAATTATAAAATTAAAATCAATTTTTTTTTTAAGTGCAAATATGACCAAAACCTTATACCCTTACAATAGACAAAACTTTATTTTTTTGACTTCATGCTCCCAATTTATGGAAATGTTATTGATGCAAATAGGTCTCCTCGGGATTTCAAAAGTTCTCCGACGCGTAAAGAAAATTGCTTTGGTCTTAGGGATGATAATTTTAATTTTCCATTTTAGATAGTATGTCATATAGGTAGATAGTGCATTTTGTAGAGTAAGAAGTAGCATAAAACGCTGTATCATCAGCAAAAAATGCTCGAAAGCCATTTGTGAGATGCGGTGCATCTGATATAAATATATTATATAACGTTGGGCTAAGTACAGCTCTTTGTGGTACTCCAAATGGTATTTGGTGACGTATGGATTTTGTTTGCTTGATCGAAACTATAAAAGAACGGTCTCTAAGGAAACAATTGCATATATTAATTAAAAAAACAATTAAAATTTTATCATCTGAGCTACAGTTTATACTAAAATTGTAAATTTCATCTCTATTTCGTACTTACCATTTGCTCCGGATTGCAATAGATATGCCTCTCAGCACCACATAAAGTCTTCTGCCGTCCTCCTCGACAATATTCATACCCAATCCCGAAACGCCAAAAAAAAATAAAAACTATACAAAATAAATTGAGTCGTATCGACATCCGTCACAATAAATCACACAATATCACGATATAAAATCTGTATTTTGTTCGAAAATACAAGACGGTTTAAAATTGTACCGAACCGTAAAAATATATATGTAGATTTAATTGAAAAATAAAAAAAAAAATAAATTTTCATAAAAAGACAATTTCAAAAATGATTGCTTAGAAAATTTAAAAAAAAAATTTTTAATTTTCAAAAGTACTTATTTACAATATGAAAACAAACATTTTTTTTTTGTATTTTTATTCACAAAGTATGCGTACATATGTACATTTGCTTAAGAAAATTTATTTTGGAGGAGTTCAGAAGCGGCTAAGGAATAAAATAGGTGCCATGCCCACTTTCTAACAATTGAACATTAAAACAGAGCAACACATTATATCACTCAAACCATAAAAGCTTTTTAATGAAATTCCATAGATAGGTGTAGAACTCGAATGTCATATTGATAGTTTTCTGGGACACACGAAGGTTTCCGAAGGTTTATTGTCAAAACGGAGAATATCTGGGAGTACTAGGGGAAAAATATCTACGATGGAGTATCAACAAGCTTTAACTGATTCATTTCCTGGGGGGCTGTCCATAAACTCCGTGACGCTCCTAGGATGGGGCGGGGGTTCGAGCAAGCGTCAATTTTTGTCACAGTGGGGAGGGGGGGTTCGAGCAAGTGTCACGAGACGGCATTTTAAATAACCTATTTTTGGAACTTAAACATACATATATTATGCTCCAATTCGTGATATGTTAATATAAATCGTATAAAAATATAATAGTACAATCATTTGGGAGAATAAAATGATAATGCTATAACTTCTTTTACGTGTTTCCAAAAATCATTAAAAATTTTGCACTAGCTCAAACCGTTTTGGAGTAATAACAGTAAAAGTGAATGGGTCTTTTAAGATGAATGGTGTACACAGAATTTACGCCAGCGATGTTTATTCTTTTGAGACATTTAAGTGGACTAAGAGGCTTTTTAAAGTTAATTCTATCATTAGTTTTTGATATATTTACTTGGTGTTTATTTCGAAACATTATAAGCACGTAAGAACGTTCTCCAAAAGGCTCAAAAACTATTTTTTTTTTTTTCTTTCTTTTTTAGTTTTTCGTTCATATGTTTTATAATATTAGTTTTTTTACCCAATGCCAAGCGATTTAATTTAGCTGCTTTGAATGTCCTTTCAAAATGGGTGATAACTCTAAAATCGACGTGGCCTAAGACATTGAGCAAAGTTGCGCTCAAAGCAAAGTGTGACGAAAATTAAGTTGCATATAGCTATCACAGTGGAAGCTCAAAGCAAAGCGTGAAGTGGCGCAAAATACTAACAAGTAGCCTTAATGCTACAGTACAAGCATCGCAACTTTTTTACTAGGTAACGTTGCCATTATTTCAAACAAATCGTTTTGTACTGTTTCAAAGCCAAGGCGTTGCTTTTAGCGCAACTTTGCACATAGCTCGCTCTCTGATCGCGACCTAAGAAACAGTTTTGGAAATTGAGATTTTTATTTTTTTTTTTTTTTTTTTTTTTGCTTTCGAGCTATACCTACATATGTACCCGATATCTGAACGATTCGAAAAATTTTTATATACTAGTTTTTATAAAGCATCATCAAAAAAGCCCAAGTTACGACCGAAACGTTGATTTTCAAATTAAGCATATCTTTAAATTGATATGCCAATCTTCAAAAAATTTAAAAAATTACTCCTGACTCACTCTTAAGTTTTAAAAAGTGCTTTTGTAGTGTTCTTAAATTTTTTATTTTTTTTTTTTTTTTTCAAGTTTACTTTTAGTATGCTATGTAACAAAACTGAACTTCAACTACAATTAGAGAGAGAAACAAAACAGAACCCTTCAATTTCAATCTGGAAAAGCAGCTAATGCAAATAAGTCAAATCAGCCTACGTGTTGTATTCACTCAAGTGCACCGGCCATGAAGTCACTCATTTAGCACAAATTTTGTGTATCGGCAGAACCAATACAATGGCATCAAGTGCATCGATGGTAAGTGTGTATTGGTTGAAACAACAGCAACAACGAAAATAGAGAAAAATACAATTTTAGCCTACATTGAGTGCATTTTCATGTTAAACTCTATTCAATGTGCAACACAACGATGCAAACACACACAAACACCCACAATGTGTAAGCCAGAAAAACACACACTCCATGCATTTACTTATAGTGAGGATAACGCACACACATCCAACTAACGAGACAACGTACAAAAACGTTGTTAGCAAAGCAAAGCAAATGTTGAGAATTTGAAAATTCTGATGCGATGTGTCATTCAAACTGACTGACAGCAATTGTGAAAATTCTTTACATCTCACACATTTAGTGCTGTTTTTCCTTTTTTTATTGTTTTCAGCATTTTTTAGTTTTTCCTCACACAGCAATCACAGAGAGAATGACGTGCATAATGGTGTAAGATGTACAATAGTACGAGTGTTAACATTCGTAACTCTGCACTGTGATCGCTTAGTGATTTTCTATTGTAAATAAATTTGTAATTTTGTTAAAGAATGTGAAACTAATTTAAGTTTTTAGAAAAATATCAATTAACACTTCGAAACATCATGCTCATTATAAAAAGGATATTTCTTGAAATATTCACCCCTTTTAGTTAAAAACTGAGTCAACATAAGTGATGTGTTCTACTTAGTTCATATTAAAGCTTATACTCCCAGTTTTAAATTCTGATTGGCAATATTTTTCCACAAAAAAAAAGACGAAAAAACTATGACATATGTTAGCTGGCAATCCCAGAAATTTTTTTCTTTTGCAAAAAAAGATCTTACACTTCAAATGCAAAAACATATAAAATAATCTATATATTAATACGCAAGACAAAAAATTTGTCCTACCATTTTTACTATGTTAAAAATGGAGCACGAAATTGAATTTTACACCATTAGAAAGGTATTTATGCAAAGATGTGCACAAAGCTAAAATTATTTCAATATTTTTCCATTTAGCCAGGTAAAATTAAATGAAAATTTGTCAATACTAACAACGACAAAATATGTGGTCACACTGAGCTGAAAAGAGGATATAGCACAAAGACAAAGACAAGAATGATGAATAAAGCTTTTCTATTTTGTACCAAATAGCAAAAAAAGTACTAAAACTGTCCAAAAAGTATCAAAATTATTTAATACATTTGTGGTCAAATTTTAACTACTGAGCGATTCTAGTACATATTATATAATAAAAATTTTTAAATATATTTTAAGAGCTTATGATATGATTTAAAGAATAGCAGCAAAAAATCTGCAAAAAATCTGCAAAAAATTCTGTACAGAGAGGGTAACCAAAAAATTTAACTTTTGTCCAACGATACAAGAACCCTAAAGTGGTCAAAACGCTTAACTTTGCATGTCCTCGGCGACAAAAATTTAATTCAGGCTAATTTTAACTACATTCCAGTTAAAAAATTAAAAAGCCTCAATAGACTTTTTATAAAATGATTCTATGCGCAATTTTATGGTGACCTTGCAACAAAAAGTTTTATGCAAACTACGTTTTTTGTTTGTATTTTATTATTTTATATTTGAGTCCATACAAAAATTAAAACCGCATCAAACCGAGATTTTTATAAAACAGGCGATGAGCGCCCTTAAGAAACTTACAAAAAAAAACTTAACTCGCTTCTTAACGTCTTCTTGCAGATTTTTGGAGGTAATCATGGAATTTCCAATATCTAATATATATGCAATTATACTTGCAATTTCGCTAAATCAGAAATACTGTGTCGGTAGCGATTACGCTGGCGAACATTTTCGAACACGCCCAATTATAGACACAACCTTAAGCTTTCTTAAAACATTACTATTTAAATAGCATGATTAGAAGCTTGTAACGTTTCACAATGAAAACTATACCCAACAGAAAATTTCGATGCGCATCCCCAAGACGCAATAGCGATGCGCGTCTTTCTCGCATCTAAAGTGCTGATTTGTATGCGCATATTTTCTGCGCTATAGGTAGCGAGAGCGAAGCGCATCCAAAGAGCATTTCTGAATGCGAGAGCGATGCGCATCCAAAGAGCATTTCTGGTAGCGAGAACGAAGCGCTTTCGGTCACGTATTTACGCACAAAACAAAATAAGTAAATAAGTCAGCTTCGTAAGAGCGCAAGGATGGAGCAGTGGTCAAGCCACTCGCACTGCGATTGGGAGTTGTAGCAACCGTGAGGTCCTCGGTTCAACTCCGGCCCAGACCTAACACAAAAGTTTTCAACTTGCAATTTTTCAATTAAAATAAATTTAGTAAAATAAAAATAATTATAATTACATCAAAAAAAAAATAATAGTCTGATGTGTCTTTGTGACGAAAGACGTAAAATTTCAATTAAAAATTAATTTTTTAAATATTTTTATTGTCATCCAAAAAGCATCCAAAGAGCATTTCTGAATGCGAGAGCGATGCGCTTCCAAAGAGCATTTCTGGTAGCGAGAGCGATGCGCATCCAAAGAGCATTTCTGGATGCGAGAGCGATGTGCATCCAAAGAACATTTCTGGTAGCGAGAGCGAAGCGCTTCGTTCCAATGACATGCCAATGTTAATTTCAGCGCTTTTGGCAACGAGAGAGATGCGCTTCACTGCTGCTTTAGAGTGCTTCAGAAGCGCTATTGATGCGCTGCATTCCCCATTGGGTAACTAAATAAACTTTTTGTCGCCAAATTTTGATCAGATTGGTTTTAATTCGCTCTTGCATCACAATAATTAAAACTAACTTGCTAAACGTTAAAAACCCTTTACTGTAATATTTTGACAATTAAACTTGTACAGGAGGTGCCATGACCTCTTGTCCGAATTTGTATAGCTTTTGCTCAAATTTTGCACTTACTGTCTGAGTGAAGTTTGGTTAGTCTATATCAAAAAATATTCTTAGTATAGTGAGTTTGACTAGTTTTTGATCAGAGCTTACACTTAATGTTTTTACTGCCTTAGGGAAATTTAGTTGGATGACGTCAAAAAATATTTCAGTATAGCACTTTAAACTTTATGCTTATATGAGAGGAGCCACGCCCTATTTTCCGAGTTCGCCTAGTTTTTGCTCAGAGCTTGCCTTTACTGTTTCTTGCCTGAGTGAAATTTGATTAGATTATCTCAAAAAACGCTTTAGTATAGCATTTTGGATCTTTTGATTACATCGGTGGTGCCACGCTTTCATGTCCTAGTTCACCTACTTAGTTTTTGCTCAAAGCATGGCTTTGCTATTTTTACTGCCTGTGTGAAGTCAAGCTGATATCCCAAAAAATGTTTTCAGCATAGCACTATGAACCTTTTGCTTATATGTTAGGTGCCACGCCCTCTTGTCCGATTCCACCTAGTTTTTACTCAAAGCTTGCATTTACTGTTTTAAGTGTCTGAGCGAAATTTAGCTGGAGTATCTCAAAAAAAGTTTTCAGTAAAGCATTTTGAAACTTTTGCATATACGAAAGATGCTACGCCCTCTTGTCCAAATTTTGCCTAGTTTGCATTGTTGTGTAAAATACCCCTAAAGTTGCATTTTGAATATATTTTTTGTATGGGTATCATGCATATCCTTTGAGCGATATCGTTCATTTTCAATAAGACGAGCTTACCTTGACTACGACGGCAATGCTCCCAAAAAATATTAAAATGATTTCAACGGACAGACAAACAGATATATCCAAACAGACATGCAGTCAGACCGACGGACATGGCTATATCGACTCAGAAAGTGATGCTAATCAAGAATATATATACATTACCACGCCTCTTTCTCCGCGTTACAAGCGAAAGGACAAAAAGGATGTAAAAATTGGGAAAACTAAGTAAGGTTGGAAAAGTCATACTTTAGCTTAAGCCTCAAAATATTAAGATTGTAATAATCTATATATAAATAGGCAAACGAAATCGGTTCAGTCCCTGTTTGTATACCTAAATATATACCAATTTTCTTGAAAGGTTGTGAGGAGGAGCAGTGCACAGAATTAAAATTTTTTTAAAAGTGGGCGGTATTACGCCCCCAAATGGAAAAGACGCTCTCACGGCTAAGTCGCTGCACCGATTTTTCTGAAATTCGGTATGGATATAGGGTCAGCACTTAGGAACGATTTTTATGAATTTTGGTATGGGCATAAAATGAACGGGACAGAAAGATATCAAAAACTGTTTGCTCTTTAGTAAGAGTAGCACGCCTTTAAATGAAAAGCACGGTATTGCAACTAAGCTGCTGCACTGATGCAGATAACCCGAACCCTGAGGAAGAATATTGAAAGCTTTTTGTGTTTTATCGACCAAGAAAGAGTATAAAAACTGTTTGCTTTATTTTATGGTCAAATCAAAATGTTTGAATTTCGGCCACAAGGTAAACTCTAGACTGTTTAATTATTCAGATGTTTCGGATCAGATGTAACACTTCTTTTAATCAACAAAAGTGCACTTCTATTTTAGTATATTTCCTTTAAATATAAAAATGCGTTGGTTTCGCATCTAAAATTTGGATATGAGGTATTTATTATTCGTCAGATTTACACTTTAAAAATTGATTTTAATTTTATAATTTTTTAATGATTTTCTGTTGAAAATGATCGAGTACGTATTTTTTAGTTTTTTGTTTTGGTGAAAATTAAAAAACTTATGATTTTTTAAAGTTTCATGGTTTTGGAAAAAACACTTTTTTTCGTAATGTTTTATCTCAGAAACTATTACCATAGGGAAAAATTGGTCATTTTAAATTTTTTACATATTACAAAAAGTTAGTTTATAATCTTTGTTTTACATTATGACAAATTTTTCCCTATATCCAATAGCTTCTGAGAAAAATGCATTACAAAAAAAAGGGTTTTCCCAAACCATGAAACTTTAAGAAATCATAACTTTGTTTATTTTCACCAAAACAAAAAATTTAGAAATACGTAATCGATCATTTTCAACAGAGAATCATTAAAAAATTATAAAATTAAAATCAATCTGACAAACATAGTACAGGGTGTTTTTTTTAGAGGTTTGTTTTTCGAATAGAGATAAAACTGGCATTTTGTGGTCAAATCTGGCAACTCTAATGTCATTTTTGTTCAGTTTGGTTTGCCATTTCATCATGAACAGGTTGACAAAAGAACAGCGCTTGCAAATCGTGCAAATTTATTTCGAAAATAATGGTTCTGTTCGCGAAGTTTACCGCAAGCTCCGTCCATTTTATGGTCGACATAATCGTCCATCAGAGCAATTAATTCGGTTAACCATGGGTCGTTTTCGCACTACGTTTACTCTATGTGATAATACGCATCCGCAGAGACGTCGAACAGTGCGCACCGAAGAAACAATTGCCGCTGTAGAGCAAAATGTTGAAGAGGACCCGAATGAATCGATTCGCCACCGTGCACAGCAATTGGAGCTTTGTCCATCAACTTTATAGAAGATTTTGCGCAAAGATCTTGGCTTGCGACCTTACAAGATCCAGATTGTGCAAGAACTAAAGCCGCGAGACCATGCAATGCGTCGTGATTTTGCTGTATGGGCCGAAAATGAGATTGATCTCGATGCTGATTTTCATCGCAAAATTTTGTTCAGTGATGAGGCTCATTTTTGGTTGAATGGCTACGTCAACAAGCAAAATTGCCACAAAAACTGACTGTTTGGTGTGCTCTATGGGCTGGTGGAGTCATTGGGCCATACTTCTTCCGAAATAATGCTGGAGAGTCAGTTACCGTTAATGGAGACCGGTATAGAGCCATGATAACCGACTATTTTGTTCCCGAATTGGATGGCATGAATGTGGATGAGTTGTGGTTCCAACAAGACGGCGCTACATGCCACACAGCGCACGTCACAATCGATTTATTGAAGGAAACATTCGATGAGCGCATAATTTCGCGGAATGGACCTGTTAATTGGCCACCAAGATCGTGTGATTTGACACCATTGGATTATTTTCTTTGGGGATATGTGAAGTCGCTCGTCTACGCCAACAAACCAGAAACGTTAGGGGACTTGGAAGCCAACATTTGTGGCGTTATTGCCGACATACGGCCCCATATGCTCGAAAAAGTGGTTGAAAATTGGACCTGTAGAATTGGCTTTATTGGAGCCAGCCGCGGCGGCCACATGCCCGAAATCATATTTAAACATTAATGGCATTATCCTTCCAATAAAGCCAAATTGATGGACATTAAAACGATTTTCTTGTGTTTTATTTCAATTTGAAGTTCTATACCTCTAAAAAAAACACCCTTTATAATAATCTAAATATAAATTTTAGCAGGTTTAAGAAAACTTGTACACAGACAAGCAAAAATTAAATTCGTCATGTAACTAAAATGAAATAATCTAATTAAGTTTTATACGTGATGTGAAAAGTGCTTTGAAAATTATTATATCACATACTGATTAATGCATTTTTAACTGGATAAAGAAAAAATAAAATGGTTTGCTTCTAGTTGACCTTTTTTAGGTTTTGCCTATATATGCTTACGTACGAACATGCGGACAGATATCATATATGTAGGAGTATGTGCATAAATATTTAAGCTGTTGCTGATATGCATAAAATGCTCATGCAAAATTTAAGCTGCCTGTTGCCTAAACATGAATCACCGTTCTTAAATGCCCAGCAGGAAAAAGTAAAATAATTTTATAATGGAAATTTGTGCATTTCAGTTACCTCGGTTAGTTTGTTGTTTAGTCACATAAAAGGATTATTAAAAAATCAGTGGATTCGTAAAACATAGTATTCAATTTGGTTTCAAATTCTTCTTTATCCACAGAGATTATCCACACAAAACATGTTAAATTTTCCTATATTTCAAGAATTTGAAATCTTATTACATTCGTGAACCAAGGAAAACGTTTATATTTTAAATGTAAAGGTACTTTTGGCACATTTTTGTGTACCTATGTCTCATGTAACACACAATTAGATTAAGAGTTAATAAATATTCGGGGAATGTATCCGGGTATGAGACACCTCCGGCTATGAGACAGTCGATTTTTTCTATGATGCAAAATTAATATTGCCAATCTGACTACTGTCGAACTATCCTCTTACTATGACCAAGTTTTTAAGCCAACACCGAAGTGAAAAGATCTATTGCTTATTTAAGTTATACACCTCAGGACACAACCCGACTGTAAAAAGTTTTTTATGATCTGTTTCAAAGTGTTATATTTTAGATTTAATTAACTGGAAATGGGAAGTGTCATGCGGTAGCGTTTAGTTTTTATATTTACTTTGTGATACGATTTGGGTTTGTGGTTAAACATTACTTTTAAGCTTTTTTTAAAAAGTGTCATGTATTCGGGTATGAGACACTTTTTTTTTTCAAACCCAAATCATGTGCAACTGTCAAATATCGACATGTATGTAATGATACATGTGTTCACGTACAGTTATGGTGTTTTTATTTCGTATTTTTATACCCTACACCCAGGGTATATTCACTTTGTCCCTCCGTTTGTAACGCAGAGAAGGAGGCGTGGCAGATATGGAAAAGTATTTTATATATTCTTGATCAGCGTCACCTCCTGAGTCGATATAGCCATGTCCGTCTGTCTGTCTGGCTGGCTGGCTGGGTGGCTGGCTGTGTGTGGAAATACATTTTTTGGGAAAACTAAGTAAGATAATTCAATGAAATTTGGTACATAGCCTCCGTCGTCAAAGCTAGCTCGGGGGATTGAAAATTAACGGAATCGGTCAACGGACACGCCTACCGCCCATACAAAAAATATCTTCAAAATGCAAATTTTGGAGTATTTTTCACAACAATGCAACCAAAATACACATAAATACTACGAATTGTCGGCGCAAGCTTTGAGCAAAGACTGGCACCTCTCATATAAGCAAAAGCTTCAAAACGCTGTACTGAAAGCGTTTTTTGAGATAATCGAACTTGATTTGACTCAGACACTTAGAATTATAAATGCAAGCCTTAAGCAAAAACTGGATAAAATCGTGGCTCCTCCCATATAAGCAAAAGCTTCAAAACGCTATTCTGAAAACATTTTTTCAGATAATCCAACCAAATTTCACTTAAATACTAAGAACTATAAAAGCAAACTCTGAGAAAAAACTGGGTGAATTCGTAGGGCGTGGCACCTCCCATACTAGCAAAATTTTCAAAATACTGCTGTGTAGGGTATTTAATGTTTGGCTAGGCCAAAAGTTACACCCTTACTAGTTTCTTATTTAAATTGCATTTTTAAAGGTGTCTCATACCCAGATACAAAATTTGTAACGATATGGACATTTTTTCTTTCGAACCAAAATCTAGTGCAACTATCAAATATCAATACTAATGTAACGAAAAGCTAATACACAGTCATGGGGTGCTGGTTTTCATTGCATTTTTCTAGGTGTCTCATACCCGGATACAAATTTTAAATTGCTACAAAAAAAGTACTTAGAAAATTGACCATAAATTTTGAATGTGATGAAAAAATTTTCTACATTTTTTAAAAGAAAGTTGTAAGCTTTTCTTACCTTTTGAACGATATATGAAACACCTGAAACAGTTTGACCAGCAAATAGTTATGGCTCAAAAATAATACCCATCTCATACCCGGATACATTCCCTTACATAATTTAAAATGCCATAGTTAAATGTAATTTCTTGACAAGTTCGTCTAAAAAGGCTACAAGTTTTCACAATTTTTTTTTTTTAATTTTTATAAATTTAATAAAATACAAAAAAGATCAACTTTCCCATAGGGTACATCTCCCATTCAAAAATACACACAGGTGAGTTTATAGCCTACCCATGTTATAAATTGCGCATGTTTGCATTAACGTTTTTATTACTGTTACCAGTGACCCAAAACACCTACACCAACAGCAACAACTTCAAAATACTGTTATGTTGTATGTTGCTCATACACACATGCATCAAATAATTCATTTCATTTCTGTTTCATTTTTCTTTTCATTGTGTTAGAAATAAAAAGTAAAAAGTAAAATAAAATAAATGTGAAGAAAATAAAACACAAAGCAAAAAAAAAACAAAAACAAAAATTTTATTCTAAAAAAAAAGTAGTAAAAGGGAAAACAGGAACAACCAGCAGCTCCAGTTTAAGCTTAAAGCGGCATTAAACACGTAAGCGAGTTACGTGTGGTATTAAAGAGTTTACACAACACACACGAAAAAAATGTGTAGCATACAAAAAAGGGACAAAGCTTAAATGCGATTTTATGTGTGTGTAAGTATACGTATGTGAATGTGTGGAAGTATGTAACTGACGTGACACGCTGAACTTAAAAGGGTTAAGACACCGTACAGTGATATATAGGCGTAAATTTTTTATGGCTTTTTGGTTCGTCTATTTGTTAAATCTGAAAGTTTTTTTTTCAAAAACTGCTTAAACCATAATATACCTTTATAGTTTTATATTTAATAATGGTTTTGCACAACTAGCTCAAGCAAAAAAAAACAATGCCTACTTAAACAATTATAATGGAGTTTAATCGTGCCCAACAGTCACCTTAAGTCAAAAAATAAGCATCCTCAGCAGCTTTTAGATTTTATTTTCTATATTAACTTTAAGAAGAAAATTTTACAGGAAATGTAAATATTTCAGTTACCATCTTAGGAAAGATGGAACTTCAGTAGTTGTAGAACAAAATACAACTGCCATTCTTTAGGTGGAGATTCACGGTGGAAGTGACCATTTCCAAGCCTAATCCAGGAGAAAAGATGTGATTTTAATCTGAAACCAATGACATGAGAGACATAATGCAATTGAAAAGCATTAATGAGGAAGTGCTTAACCAAGAGCTTAACCAAGTCTAAAAATAACCCAATTCAGGAATGGGAGAAAAAGAGCCTTATCAACTTCTAGAGAGGACATGCAACAGACAGAAATGTTTCTTAATTCAAAATGCATTTAGGAAGATTGAAGCTATTTTAAGCACCTGCAGAAAAAATATAACAAACTACACTGAAATTATGTCAGGACCCTTACAAAATCAAGCAACGTTCCCTGTTGCCTCTATTAAAAAGACTTGGAAATACCACAAAATGTGTTGTTTTATTCCCTTTGTGAGGATTGAAGTCAGCAGGCCTCGTTTCAACCCACAACATAATAGCATACAAGAGGCATACCGAATACAACGTTATATATTGCTGATATCACCACACTTATCGTTCTAAAGAAAACGAACCAACTGATGTATTATGTATGTTATATTTAAATTTAATTTTATATTTAGAGTAGAACGGGGTAATGTAGTGCAGGGGGTAATGTCGAGCACTGGCTGTTTTAGCCCAAGAAATTGAATGATTTACCAACTGTTCGTAAGGTAGGGACCTGCTGACCTACTGAGCTTATGCATATAATACTAGCAATTTTCACCAGTTCGTCTCTACAGAGTAACCTTTTTTTCAAAACGCACGCTTTCGGGACGATAAAAGTGTTTTTTAATCGGGTCAGAAAAATAATTTTCCTTGCGGGAAATATACCAGGTAAGTGTTTTCTGAAACGAAATATCCTGCCAAAGAAAAGAAGTATTTGGTTTTCGAAAAAATTTTGGGCTTCACCGAGTTATCGAAGTTGACCTTTAAAACGACCATTGGGGTAATGTCGTGCACATTCACTTACACAAACACAATTTCTCGCTACACAAATGTTGTTACACATGGATGTAACCAATAAAATTATCTTTCGATCGGATGCTTACTCGTTGCATTCGCTTGAGATGTGCGGCTTTACGAGCATGTCAAAGTTGAGTGCACGACATTGCCCCGTTCTACTCTACACAACATATTATGTACTTTACACTTGTACAATAATGAATAAAAACATGATAATGCTAAATCTCCTCTAATAAAACCACTACCTATCATTTCTCACACATTTTGGTACCTTTACTACACTCGGAAAACAATGCACAACATTACCCCACAAATTTTGAGGGGGGCAATGTCGTGCACATTTTTTTTCCCCCACTTACACAAACACAATTTCTCACTACACAAATGTTGTTACACATGGATGTAACCAACGAAATTATCTTTCGATCGGATGCTTACTCGTCGCATTCGCTTGAGATGTACGGCTTTACGAGCATGTCAAAGTTGAGTGCACGACATTGCCCCGTTCTACTCTACTTTATAAATTATCGAAGAAATGAATTTACATTATGGCATCGCTAAACAAAAGTATGCAAAACGGTATGTAAGTGACATAAGTAGAAAGTAAGTTGACATAAGAAGTAACTTAAGAAAATCACACGCGACGGCCCTGCTAACACAGGACACAAAAACAGCTGTTCATGACAATTTGGCAGCACACACATGTTTTGCAAAATTTGCAAAGGCACAAGCCAACTTGAAAATTAAAATTAAATTCACTCAACCGGGGAACCTCGCCGGGAGCAGTCAACCAGCAGCAGCCGACCAACAGTAGCCGAAGTAAGACCAACTAATTAACATTGTTTCTTTTTCTTCGTCTCTTTTCAGCGTACTCTAAACTCGTGTGTTGCGGTGGAAACATATGGGCGCAGTCGCTAAGCGTGGTACCCATATGCTACAACAAAACACCACGAGTCGTAGTTAGAAGTAGAGTCGGCACGACTTCAGTATTTTGGCGTTCGAATTCAGTTGCTAAGCGTAGAACTCGCACGTTAAAATACATACGTCAAGTTACTGCGTTCAGTTTCAGTCGCCAAGCGTGGAAACTGCGCGACGTAATTTTATCGAAGTAGCAACAGCGCAGTAGACATAGTTAAGCATAGGTATGCATGGCGTCAGCATTTCTACGTCCAAATTCAGTCGCAAAGCGTGGAATTCGTACGTCTAAATACGTACGTCAAATTACTGCGTTCAGTTTCAGTCGCCAAGCGTGGGAACTGCGCGACGTAATTATAGCGAAGTAGCAACAGCGCAGTAGACATAGTTAAGCATGGGTTGGCACGGCGTCGACGTTTTTACGTACGAATTCAGTCGCAAAGCGTGAAATTCGTACGTTGAAATACCTACGTCAATTACTGCGTACGGTTTCAGTCCCAAAGCGTGGAAACTGCACGGCATAATCATACCAAAAGTAGCGACAGCGTAAAAAGGCATATAGGGAAGTTTGTACAGTTGAGTCCAACTGTAAAATACAGTTAAAATCGCCACGCGAAGTTCTTGTGTAAGGTCACCAAAAAGGTACCGTTACACCAACATAAAATTTATCGGCGATCGCACAAAGAGACCAGCGGCAGAGTTCCCCGGATAACAACGCAAATGAAACCACGTGCCAACACGACAACTACCAAGCAGTGCAACGAACAGCAGAGCAACGAACAGCAGAGCAACGAACAGCAGAACAACGAACATCAGAGCAACGATTAGCAAAGACAACGACAAAAGAAACATCAGACGTAGATAAGTGTTATTTAAGAATTAACTTACGATATTTTTATTTCTTATATGAATTAAATATTAACTAATTATTACTAAAAATTAACTAAACAAATAAAAAAGGCCAAATATGGAGAATAATCGGAAATTTTAAAACTCGTCTAATAACTTAAGCCACCTGCAAATATAAATTTTTGTAATCCGAACCTTGGACACTGGCGAGCCAAGACCTTGGCGGAAGGTTCGTTACACCTTCCAGAATCAAACGTAAGATTAATTGCTTATGTGCCAGAATTCTAGATATCAATGACTTAGATAATATTAATTCAAAGACTGTGACGAAATTAATAAAAAGTCCTAGAACTGTTTTGATGGGAGAAGAGGCTGTGAAAAAGATTTAAGATTTTTTCAGTGCATTTGAACAGCCAAAATTTACCTGATCTAGCCATGCCTTAACCTTTTTTCACTTGGATCCTTACTTTCCAAGTTTTAAGTTCATAAAGTAAGGTGATTTAAAATATGGCTTTTAAAATACATTGAGAAAAATAAATTTCATTACTTGTTATATGTGCTATTTATTTTGTCATATGCCTCAAAACAGTAATTTTTGCACTTTCAAGCAAAGATAACTCAGGATCCTGACCTTGTAAGGAAAACAGAAAGACAACCATATTTTCTTACCGGTATGTTTACAAAAAAATTGATTTTTTCATATCAGCATATTCGCCAGAAGGTCCACCACGACCAAAATATTAAAAGTTATTAAAAAGGTAACGTTGAAATTATTTACTATGATGATCGAACCGACTCAAAAGTTGCAAAATGCAGTTTTTCTTTATTAAAGAGTAATTTTTAATTGTATGTGTTTTTTCTTAAAATCCACAAAATCTTCCTTACAACATTATGGTATTAAAAAATTAAAGAAAAACAATGTAGTCCCAATTAACTGTACATTTTTTATTTGCTTTAGTCTAATTTCTACTGTCCAGTTCGTCACTGAAAAATATAATTTTTCAGCATTGCTTAAGGCCGTTTATACTATCCCACAAAGTATTACAACATGTCAGAAAAAAAGTGTGACAGAATTTCATTATGTTGTCAATTTTGTATTAATGTGGGGAGGAATGTCAAATTTCATGTATAGAATGTCAAAAAAAAAATCAAAACGCTTTTTCATTAGATTGTTTTTCTCTAGTTTAAACTATCACACATTGCTTGCAACATGTCAATTTGGACACGTCTTTATACTTTGTGGGATAGTGTAAAGCGGCTTTTAGCAAATCAAATGTAAACAAAGCAGCAAGTAACTCAAATTAAGTGCAAATATAGTTTAACACACACAATTAAAAAAAAACCTACTGCACAAATTTTAATTTAAATAAAGTCCTTTAAAGTTGGTCACGTTCGTCATTTGATGCTCAAATGTTACATATTCTTCGAAATTTTATTCTACTGTTAAATTCTAAAACTGCATTTTGGATAAATCTTGTTGTCCCAAGATCATTCAAGTATCACACGAAAAACATTTTCTTAGAACATATTAACCCATTATGTCCAGTTTCATCGACCTTTATGACACTTTTTAAAAAAAAAGGGGTTATAATGAATTAAAGTGTTCTACAGAGATATTCTATGTAAAATCTACATAGGTCCATAAAGTGAGCTGTACAGGTGTGACAAATTTCCATGTGTTTTGGTTGGGAATTTTGAGCTCTTTTCGAGCTTTTCAACAGTAATTTCGAGCTGTCTGGGAAATTTTCCGATTTCCGGAAAAGCGGAAAAATTTTTCTGAATGGCTTAATTTATTTTTTCAGCCAGTCGAATCCGCAGGAAGAGTTAGCGATGAAATCTTTTAATGCAGGAGTTTCGAGCTACTTTCGACCTAATTTTGAGCTAAAAACATTTTCCGGAAAACTCTCAATTTTCCAGGAAAACCCAAAAAAACTTTTTTATGGCTAATTTTAATGTTTTCAGCCAGACGAATCGGTGGGAAGAGTAAGCCATGAAATCTTTCAACGCAGAAATTTCCAGATAGTTTCGAGCTGATCTCGAATGCAATAAATCGCATCGGGCACACCTGTGACTATATTCATTTCAAAGCACATTGTCTAAGCTTCATTTTTCAGTATGTGTCATTCCACTGAAATGTAAACAACATATATTTTTTTCTCTGTGAACATGTCGACTTTCGTTCCAACGAAACGCAATTTGCGGGAAGGTTTACTCTTGTGCTTCCATTTGAAGAAAAAAGCGGTTGAAGCACAACGATGAAGCACTGACGATGAAAAGTGGATCCATTATGATAATCCTAAGCGAAAAAAATCGTGGGGACCACCCGGCCATGCATCAACATCGACGGCCAAGCCGAATATTCATGGCGCCAAGCTTATGCTGTGTATTTGGTGGGATCAGAAAGGTGTCGTGTACTATGCGCTGCTAAAACCTAACGAAACCATCACTGGGAAACGCTACCAACAACAATTGATGCAATTGAGCCGAGCATTAAAGGTTAAACGGCCGGAATATGCCAAAAGACACGACAAAGTGGTTTTTCAACATGACACCGCACGGCCACATGTTGCAAGAACCGTCAAGGAAACGTTGGAGGCGCTGAATTGGGATGTGCTACCCCCACTGCCTTATAGCCCAGACATAGCTCCTTCCGACTACCACCTATTCAGCAGCGCTTCACTTCTTACGAGGATACCAAAAAATAGGTCGATTCGTTGATTGCCTCAAAAGACGAGTCGTTCTTCCGGCGCGGAATCGATATGCTGCCAGAAAGATGGGAAAATGTTGTAGCTAACGATGGACAATACTTTGAATAATATACATTGTACCGTTGTTTCTAAATAAATGCTCAAAAACCGAAAAAAAACCTTTAAAATTAATTCCAACACCCAATATAAATTTTTGGGACATTTCATCTGCATTGGGTTGCAATATAATTTCTGAAAAATTTTATCTCTTTTTCGCATTTTGATTTTTTATAACTGGGCGTTTTACTAACTAAGAAATGAAACCATTATTGTAAGCTCCTCATAAGGACAAACAAAATTTTTTACAAAAAGAAAAAAATTTAAAAAGTCTTGTACTCACTGATTAAGATTCCGTTCGTTTGAACCGCTTTGACTTTGCACATTTTCCGTATGACGACGCTCCTTGTGCACGATGCCCATCAGCTTCATCCATGGATTATTTTGGGAACCATGACTTCCCATGCCACCACTCTGCCACATCGTCATTGTGACAGAGCTTTTTTTTTCAATGTGTTGTTACACACGACGACGACGACGACGCACGCAAAAAATATGACAACACATACGACGTTTTACACTCACTCACTCTGTTACTTACACTACTACACAATCAAGAACAACAACTAACAGAGACGACTGCGACGACATTGATGATACAGAGAGAGATAAAATAGATGACGACACTGAAGTTTATTAGTTGTTGTTGCTGTTAGAGTTGTTGTTGTTGCTATTGCAATTCTTAATGCTGTTTGTAATATTGATAATAAACGTGGAGAGAGCAACATTTTTTTTAAGTTAAATTTGTTGTATTAGATATTGTAACGCGAACCGTTTAAATGTAACAAAGAAAGAAAGACAAAAACATAGCATACTTTTGAGGGCAACATTGCAAATGTTACGTCATTTTGGATGTTGTTGTTGTTTTTTGAATTTGACAGTAAAATTGCTTATGTTACAACAACATTTAGTTGCGTTAAGTCGAATGAAAGTTGTTGCGATATTTACGTGCAGTGATGTCGCATAAACGTATTACGTTACGTTCTCTCTTTAGTTGGATGGAATAAACTTTTCTTTTTAATTTAATTTTTTTTTTTTTTTTTTTTTTTTGTGTGACGACTTTTCAACGAAAAAATACAAACTTTACTAAAGCGTTAAAGTATGCAATGCTTATTAAATTTAGAATTTTTTTTATTAAATTGGGCGGCTGACGTTACATTAAAAAATTACTCCAACTAAAAAAAAAGCACTCACACATACGCGCAATTAAACGAAATTAATTTTTTCTTTTTTTCAAATCTTATGATTAAAAAATTTTTGTTTTTCTTTTTTTTAATAAAAATTAAAGAAGCATCAAATTTTTTATGAATTATTTAAATTTATTTAAATTTTAAAATTTTTATTCTTTTAAGAAATGAACAACACCGAAAAAATTTCTATGATTTTTTTTTTTTACTTTTAAGAAGACTTTTGTTGCTATTTTTTGTTATTATTTTAATAATTTTTATTTGCTTGCATTTTATATATTCGCTATGAAAATTTGCCGTTTAATTATTATTGGTAAATTTTTTATTACTTTAAATTTATATTTTATACAATATTTGTATGTAATTTTTTTTGCTTTTTGTTTGACTAAAATTAGGAATCACAATGGTATTTATTTTAAATTAAATATTTACACTAATTAAGTCATTATTTATTATTTTTAAATTAATTCAATTTAAAACCACTAGCTAAATGTTAAATTTTTGCATTAATTTTAAATAATTTTATTATTATTTGTTGTAATTATTTATTTTTGTTAATTATAGTTTTAACTTCTACTTAACTAATTGGTGTTTTCATTTTGAGTCCATAGCTGAAAATAAAGGAGAAATAAAAGTAAAATTTTAATGTGTGCATTTCTGAGATTGTTTCAATTTATTATAAAATTTTTATCAAAACATTTACTTAAAAATACGTACATACTTATTTATGACTTTTTTGTTTTCATACAATTAATTTTATGTTTCATACTTCCCCTATAGGAAATTCAACTGGTTTAAAAGCGGTTTAAAACTACTTTTTTTTCAACTACAACCGGTTGAAATTCTGACTTTTTTCCTTGCAAGAGACTGGTTTATTTAACATGGCGATGTCAAAACCGGTTTGTTTTCAATCGGTAAATAGTTAATTACCCTACACTGCATATATTTTCAACTGGTTTAAAATTGATCTATTTTCAATTGGTAATAAGTCAATTGACCAAATCTGGTTTAAAAACTAGTTAAGTAGTTGCAATTCCACTACAAGAACTTCAATAGTATATATGTGAGGTATAAAAGCAAAGGCAATCTCCATTTTTTTTTTTTTTTTTTGAGTGTGTCTGTTAGTGTTTGTCCACAAAGCATCGTCAAATGCAAGAAGATGGCACGATCAAAGTGGTACAGAATCTAAGAAAATAGTCTCTTCTTTTATCATGGACATGTTTAATAGTGACATCTAGTTTCATTTGCTGGTAGCTTGTGATCAAACACGTTCATAAACAAAATGGAGATTGCTGCCTTTGCTTCTATATCCCTCATGTATTTTTATTGTAATGAAAAATTCATTGGGGATTTATATGGGAACTCAAGTTTTAAAGAAAAATATTAAAATGTTAATAATATTTAATAATTAAAAATAACTAAGAATTAAGTTAAAACATTAATGAAAATTAAATAGGAGCTTATAGAAAAAAAAATATTGTGGAAATGAATTTGAGTTGAATTTCTTGATAATTTGACAATTTCAGCAAGAAAAATAAAAAAAATTGATATTAAATTTTAAAAATTAATGTCAAAATGGTTTTTGCTGCATATAATTTAAACCAGTTTCAAACCGGTTCCTTTTTAACTACGTTCCCAACCGGTTTTTTTTTTTAACCGGTTTTTGTTCTTCCGACAGGGTCAGCTGTTATCTACGAACAACACACACTCATGTCATTTGTGTATAAGTACACGAGAGGAACTTTAAAATATAGAGACCAAAAGGGGAAGGGTAAAAAAATACACATAGTAACAAGAACAATTATCGAACAACAATGATTTTACTGAGTTTCTGGGTTATTAGGGTGTACTGAGTAGAAAATAAGTATTGCTCATTTACTTCAAGAACGCCACAACTCAAAAAACGCAAATTTTGAACAAATGATGCAGAACTATTTGCTGTATCATGATTCATATTGTCTAAAAGTTTCATAATAATATATTTTACGGTCAACGTTTGAGAACGAAATAATTTTTTCAATTGAAAAGTTTAAACGTATTTTCTGCAAAACCGAGTTTTTTGACTTGTACCGTTCATGAAGTAAATGTAAACGATATGTAAGAAATACCAGATTTTTCCGAATTTAATTTATTTCTCGCAATAAAAATGCAAACGGATGGTCTAAGAAAACTTTGCTAAGTAGGTGTCATGTTATATATGTAGGATAGCAGTCAGACGGACAGGGACAGATCAGAAGCGTACAGGAACATTACTTGAACAAATTGGCAAACAGACAACACTGACGAAATGAATAAACAGGCAGAAAACAGCTAGAACTAAAACCGGACGAAAACATAACGAACATAACGAACATAACGAAGCGTGGTTAGGATTATAAAAAGAAACGAAAAACGGACAGTTGCAGAAGAACGATTGAATAGTACAGACGGAAAATATTGTAAAGCGCGAAGAAAAGAAGTAAAATGTGAAATAAAACTATAAAACTAAATGTAAAATAAAATAATAATAACTAATAAGAAACTGAAATATAAACCTAAATATGTAAATAAAACTAAACTAAACATAAAACTCATCAAAGTTTTTATTTAAAAGGAAACAATTCCACACATATTTTAAGTAAATGAAAAAATTGCATACTATTTGTTATAGACTTACGATATATCATTTTAATTTTCAGAAAGTTCAGTCAAAATGGAAGAAGAAAACTTAACATTCGTGAAACAATGTCAGCAGATATTTATTTCAGTGTCAACGCAGCAAGAAATTCGGTATGCTATTCTTTTTAGATTTCGACGTAAGCTCAACCCTGTGGAAATATTTAGTGAATGCCCAACAGCATTTGAAATTAATGCGCCATCGCTTGTGACTATTTCAAAGTGGTTCCGAAGATTCCAGAAAGGTAATTTTTCTGTGGAGGATGAACCTCGAGAAAGCCGCTCAAAGTCTTCGACTGATTACACAGTTTTACAAAATACAAAAATGTTATGGCGTTTTGACCAGACTATGTGTTTCCTAGGGGCTTTGACTTCCTGAATCCAAATCCGAGGTCCGTTTTTTTCCAGAACGTCTGAGAAAAAAGATTTCAAGGTCATATGAAGGTCAAAATGGTCATGTGTCGTTTAGTGATAAATTCGCTACAATTCTGAAACTAATTTTTTATCATTGAATTCTTAGTTCTAAAAAAGAATATGTGATCAAAAAGGGTCTCTTGGGCCTAGTTTCGGAGATATAGCCATCGGAAGATCCGGATATATCTTCTATGAAAACCGCTTTAAGTTGGCAACCACTGGATGGATTTGGAAAATATTGGTGTCATATGAAAGGTATTTTGTTTTTGTTGTTGTTGATGTATTTGTTGTTGTAATTGAAAAAATTTCTCAAAATTTCAAAAGGGTCATATCTCCAAAACTATGAATCCAATTGAAAATATTTTTAGAGGTTGTCAAATAACCTTTCATATGACTCCAATTTTTTTTCAAATCCATCCAGGGGTTCCCAACTTATAGCGGTTTTCATAGAAAATATATCCGGATCTTCCGATGGCCACATCTCCGAAACTAGGTCCGAAATACCCTTTTTGATCACATATTCTTTTTAAGGACAAAGAACTCTATGATAAAAAATTAGTTTCAGAGTTTTAGCGAATTTATCACTTAACGACGCATGAACCCCATTTTGACCTCCATGTGACCTTGAAATCTTTTTTCTCAGACGTTCTGGAAAAAACGGACCCCGGATTTGGATTCAGGACGTCAAAGACTTTAGGAAACACATAGTCTGGTCAAAACGCCATGACATTTTTTTTTTTTTTTTTTTGTAAACCTGTGTTATGCAAGTGTAGCGCTAGTGAAGTCTAAAATTGACGAAGATCCAAGATTGACCTAGGAAATTAGTGCTGAGGAACTGGGCTTGAACGCCATGGCTGTAACGCGAATATTAAACTAGTAAGGGTGTAAATTTTGGCCTGGCCAAAAAATAAATACCCTACACTGCAGTATTTTGAAAAGTTTGCTTATATGGGAGGTGCCACGCCCTCTTGTCCGTGTACACCCAGTTTTTGTTCAGAGCTTGCATTTATAGTTTTTAGTGTCAGAGTGAAATTTAGTTGGATTATCTCAAAAAACTCTTTCAGTATAGCATTTTGAATCTTTTGCTTATATGGGAGGTGCCACGCCCCCTTGTCTGATTTCACCCAATTTTTGTTGAGAGCTTTTATTTATAATTCTTAGTGTCTGAGTCAAATTTGGTTCGAATATCTCAAAAAACGCTTTCAGTATAGCGTTTTGAAGCTTTTGCTTATATGGGAGGTGCCACGCCCTCTTGTCCGAATTCGCTCAAATTTTAATCAGAGCTTGCGCTTACAATTCGTAGTACTTATATGTATTGTGGTTGCATTGTCGTGAAAAATACTCCTAAAATTGCATTTTGAATATAATTTTTGTATGGGCGGTAGGCGTGTCCGTTGACCGATTTTGCTCATTTTCAATCCCCCGAGCTAACTTTGGCGACGAAGGCAGTGTACCAAATTTCATTGAATTATCTTGCTCAGTTTTCCCAAAAAGTGTATTTCAACACACAGCCAGCCACCCAGCCAGCCAGCCAGCCAGCCAGCCAGCCAGCCAGCCACCCAGCCAGCCAGCCAGACAGACGGACATGGCTATATCAACTCAGGAGGTGACGCTGATCAAGAATATATATACTTTTCTTTACCTGCCACGCCTCCTTCTCTGCGTTACAAACGGAAGGACAAAGTGAATATACCCTGGGTGTAGGGTATAAAAATGATCAAAATGTCTCGTGAATCACAATTTTGACTTTTAATGCATTTTACTATTTATTAATGTATTCAATATTGTTTGCTTTTTTAAAAACTTTCCAATGTTGATTGGTGGACCTTCTCATTCTTTTTCCACATATTTTTCACTATCATAAGCAGGTGTGACTTTAACATCCGGGGGTGTCTTCAACCGGCAAGGAAAAAAGATTAAAATCGTAGTATTTATTTATTAATTTATTTATTTATTTATTTAAGTTTCATTTACTGAGCTGAATGCCCTTATAAATTACAATAATGATTTTTTTATAATACAATTGAAAAATATAAACATTAAAACAAATGAGCGAGACTAAAAATTGTAATTTCGTATAAAAACAGCTCACAAATAAGAGCCAGGTAACAGCCGGCTGGATCCGAAAGTAGTGGTTACAAACAAGGTGGTTCAAATAGTACCGGAACAAAGCATTATTGAAATATGCAATTTGAAAGAATACTGCAAGAGTTTTCTTAAATCGCTTTTCTGAACTCTTTGCCCAGGGGCTGTGGCACGGCAGAGAATGGTGCTCAAGAACCACCATAGCGCTAGATGGACGCTATACATTGCAACCACTATCTCGACGAAAAGCGCTGGAAGGAGCGGTATGGCCACAGCGTTAGATAAAACGCTTTGTGGAAGCTGGTACGATGAATTGCCATCTAAATGAAATTAGTGGATGATGTAACGATGCATGTCATAAAAATCGTTGTATTTCTTGTCGGCTGAAAATGATACCGCAGCTAAGCGATGTAAAGAGTTGGCACAGTTATGGACTGTGGATGCTGAAATTCAAAAGAACGCGTGCACAATGGACGCTTAGTTCTTAAAGAAAATAGCAAAGTAGCACTCTGTGACAAGCCGCTGCAATCTTACAGAATGATGTTTTCCAAGTAATCTATAATTTTTTTATTAATTTGATGAAAGGATTCATTAAAATCGATTACATTAAAAACCATGTTAAAATCACTACAAGAGCGTCGAAGTGGCTCTTGAAGCATGTAGTTAGTTCTATGATGACGCAGATGGAAAAATTCAAAATTTCTAGTTGGGCGATAAGGTACATTAAAGGTAACCATACTTAATAAGTATTCACTAATAATATCGCCTTTTATAAGCTTAAGTAAAAAACATATGTTAAGCATGGTTCTCCAATTTTTTAGAGTAGGTAAATTAATTAGCTTCAACCTATGTCTTTAAGGGGGCAAATTGATGCTAGGATCCCATGGAAGATTTCTTAAAGCAAATAAAAGAAACTGTTTTTGAACTGATTCAATAGAATTGATATGGCATTCATAATGAGGACTCCAAACAACAGAACCATACTCTAAAATGGGCGAGGTGAATAATAACTTTGTTACGTAAGGATCAGAAAATTCTTTAGACCAACGTTTCATGAAACCGAGAACACTATTAGCTTTGCTCACAATTTTGGAGATATGTAGATTAAAGCTTAGTTTGGAATCCATGGTTACTCCTAGGTCTTCAAAGGATATAAGACGTTCCAGAATGCAATCAACAACTTTGTAGTTGTAAAGAATTAAAGGCCTGCGTGAAAATGACATTAATTTGCATTTATTTAAATTTAAGGTCATGCAATTAATTTTACACCAAGCTGTAAAATTATCTATATCATGTTGTAGGCAGAAAGAGTCAAATGCATTTTTGATAGGCTTAAAAAGTTTGACGTCGTCGGCATACATTAGCACGTAACTAGTATTTATGACGGATGGCATATCATTCATAAACAAAATAAATAATAATGGACCAATATGACTGCCCTGGGGAACTCCAGATGTAACGGGATATTCATTTGCGTAAATAAGAACGAATCCATTCAAGCAAAAGACTTGGAAAACCAATCAAGGAGAGTTTTAAAAGCAACAAATCATGATTAACAACATCGAAAGCTTTACTAAAATCGGTGTAAATAACATCAGTCTGATAGCCCTTATCAAAATTATTGATTGTGCAAGTAGAGAACTCCATCAAATTTGTTACAGTTGATCTACCTTGCAAAAAGCCATGCTGGTGAGGAGAAATGTAAGGATTAGAACTATGAGCAATTTGCAAAGTTAAAATGTGCTCGAAAAGTTTAGGCAGTGCGCTTAATTTAGCAATCCCCCTATAATTAGATATCATAGATCTGCTACCAGATTTATGTAAAGGAATTATAAAAGATGCCTTCCACACTTCAGGGAAAATGCCGCAAGTTAGAGATTTTTTGAATATTTCATAGATTGGGAAAGCGAGAACTTCACAGCAATTTTTAAGAACACAAGATGGAATACCATCGGGTCCTGCAGCAAATGAAATTTTAATTTTGCTTAATTTGCTAAGGACGATGTCCTCATCAATATGTGGCATTCTTACCAGACCCGAAGCTACTGGAAAAGGATAATCATTACAATTATATGTAGACGATGAGTAAGTAGATTGAAAAAATTTTGCAAAAAGATTACAAATATTAAAATCATCATCGGATTCCACTTCATCGAATTTCATTGCCGTTCGTTTTAATTTAATGAAGCTCCAGAAAGACTTGGGATCGGATTTCAAATTTAGTTTTACCTTTTGTAGGTATGATTGATAGGCTTTATTGCATAATAATTGATACCTATTCCTTGCAGAACAATAATTGGTGTAGTCTGTAGATTTGGACGACATTTTGAACTTTCTGTAAAGTTTAGATTTTAAGTTTCTCAATTTACGTATCACATTAGTAAACCAGATTGGGCCAGAAGAAGCAGATTTAAAAAATTTTGGTACAGAATGTTCAAAACAACCAATAACAGCATTATTAAAGGATAAGACTATATCATTAAGACTTTTAGCCGTAATGATGTCTTCATCGAGATGAAGAACAGAGTTCCAATCAATTTCAGATAGCATCTCATTCAATAAAACATAATTAGTTTTCTTGAAGTAAAAAGATTTATCGCCTGTGAAACTGTCTTTAATGCTTCTAGTCACATGTACTTCTAATACAATTTCCAGGGAAGGATGGTAGGAGTCTTCAGGCAACGCTAAAGGATCACAGCGTGAGATACGAATAATATCACTGTCATCAAAGAAAATCAAATCTAACGTTTTAGACCTCAGATTCAGTACGTGATTTACTTGAAAAAGTCCCAAAGCAGATATAGAATTTAAAAAATCTGTTTCAAGCTGGTTGCCTGGCGATGGAAGCAACTTTATAGGATCCAAAGTATTGGAACTCCAAGAGATGTTTGGTAAATTAAAATCACCTGTAACCATTAAGTGAGCGTCAGCTTTTAACTTATAGCTTACAAGTTTTATTGCATTATAATGTTTAATGTAAACATCATAGCTGGAGTGAGGTGGAATATATGAACAGGTTATATATAAGGTTAAAAGTTGAAATTTAACAAAAACACAACAGAATTCAATGTCTAGGAACTCTTCCAAAACGATTTCTTGGGAGAATAAGTTTGAGCAGACAGCGATTAAAACACCACCACCACTAGAATTATTATTTGGAATAGAATTTCTATCTTTACGATATATTATGAAGTTGCTTGCAAAAACTTCAGTACTTAACGTACTGGGTTTAAGCCATGTTTCAGAAAAACAGATAATATGGTATTCAAATCCACTACTGTTAATAAAGATGTTATTAAGCTTAGTATTTAAGCCTCTAACATTCTGATAAAGTATATTAAACTCAATTAGTTTTTTGAAGCAGAATCATGAGAAGGCAGAGAAGTATTTTGAGTATTATTAGGCAAAGTAAGACTTTTTGAGCTAACACTTTGACGATTTGACTTATGCCGAGGAACGAACTCATGAACTACCACATTTTTGGGCCAAAACAGGGGATCAATCAACTCAAAGACTAGTCATCAATTTGTATTGAATCAATCAGTATCCTTAAAGCATTGGTTTTTAGCGTTTGTATTTTCAATATTTCATTTGAACGCAAACTTTCAGATATATTGTTGTAATTTCTAGAAGTTGTCTTATGTCGAATTTTTAACGCTCAGAAAATTACTATTTATTGACAAGAAAGAAAATCGCTGGCGTTTGGTGAGTAATATCACTAGAATTTTTATTTAATTTTCTTCCCTAATCAATCGATTTTGATGGATATAAAGGGTTTTTCAATAGGGACGCTACAAAAGGAGACCGATAGGGACAGCAAACGACGCCATACTTTTCCCGCTCTCTTGACATTTCTCTACAATAAGGTTTGCTATTTCATTATGGAAAGATATACGAGCCAACAACGAGTAGAAATTATTAAAATTTACTAACGCAATTCGGAGTCAGTGGCCTCAACTTTAAGAGAATTACGACCAATTTATGGTCGTCATAATCGTCCTATCAGATCAACAATTGAGCGTCTAGTGGAAAAATTTGAATCCACAGGCACAGCACACAATTTTCTCGTGCTAGTGAGACAAAGAAATGCCAGTACTGTCAAGAATATTGCTGGCGCTGAGGCTTCAGTTCAAGAAAGCCCAAATGTGTCTCTCACACTTCGTTCTCAAGCGTTGGGCATCTCTGTGACGTCATTGTGGCGAATTTTGCGAAAAGATCTTGACCTACATCCTTACAAGATCAAATTGACGCAAGAACTAAAGCCGCTTGATCACCAAAAACGTCGTATGTTCGTGAATTGGGCTGAGCAACAACTTGAAAATGATTCGGATTTTCATCGAAAAATCATCTTCAGCGATGAGGCTCATTTCTGGCTGAATGGCTTCGTCAATAAGCAAAATATGCGTTATTGGTCAGGCAGCAGTCCACACGCACTCCATGAGTCACCATTGCATCTCGAAAAAATTACGGTTTCGTGCGGCTTATGGGCCGGCGGCGTCATTGGGCCGTACTCTTTCCGTGATGATCAAGACCGGCTCATTACTGTGAATGGGAATCGCTACCGTTCAATGATAACCGAATATTTTTGGCCCGAATTGGACAATATGTGGTTTTAACACAACGGCGCCACAAGCCACACAGCGATATCACAATCAATTTATTGAAAACCAAGTTTGGTGAACGTGTTATCTCACGAAATGGCCCAGTCGATTGGCCACCTCGGTCGTGCAATTTGACTCCGTTAGACTATTTCCTGTGAGGCTACATCAAGTCTATGGTTAATGCCATCAAGTCGTACGAATATCAATCGTGAAATTGCAGCAGTATCGGCCCATTTATGCTTGAAAACCGTCGAAAATTGGGTTCAGCGTGCCCGTGGTGACCATGCAAAAGAAATCGAGTTAAATACATAATGGCATCAAATGTACTTTCACAAGAATAAAGAATTTTATTGATATCCAAAACCGTTTTTGTTTTATTTAAAAAAACTTTTGATGCGCTCTTATTGAAAAACCCTTTATTTGCCTCCAAGTATTTTTAACGCATTTTTATATGGAAGTATGTTACAAAACAAGGTTTTTGGGGTGACTTTTAACCGGTCTAAAGTCACCCCTAAAAAACTTTGTAATGTTAGGCTGGCTCAAAAGAAACCCAAACTCGGGCCAAATTGACTCCCAAAACACAGGTGAACTATGTGATTGCCAACATCGACAATGAAGGAGCAAATGTGGACTGAATGACCAGCTCAGGTCAATACTGGAAATGGCCACCCAGAAAAGATATTTCATATTATTTATTTAGCATAATTTTGCATAAATAAGGCCACCGAAACCCGTAGCAAAAAACGTATTTTTTAGAGTTACCTACTAAAAATTTTTTTCATACTCAAAATTTTTTGAATCAAGTATTTTTTGTTTTCTAATTTTCAATGGATTTTTATCTTGTTTATGTGGAATTTTTAAGTTTTGCTCAGCTTTTAATATCAGTATTGTTATTTAATGTAACATATTCACAATTAAGTAAAACATACCAAAGGCTGAAACCGAGATTATCAAAAATTTTAGTTTTTTTTTTAATCTCGTCCTTGCAAACATCTCATAAACTAAGCCGATTGCCTATACAAATATACCAAAATGTTGAGAGAACTTCAGTTAATAAAATCTGATACTGTGATTTTGCAGCGTTAAGGGTATAGCGTGTAAACTCAATGAAAGTTAAAGTCACCTCTAGGGTGGGGTGACTTTAATCTACATACAAAAATATTATTTTAAAATAACTGTAATTACTTCGTAAAAATTTTATTTCATTAAAGCTAAAAACCATCCCCAAAAAAATTTTAAAATTATTGAAATTTTAAGCTTTTAAACTTAAAAATTCTACTTTTTCGTATCAAGGTCACCACTGCTTACGGTATGTTAACTATTCTAAATTTTTCGAATTTTTCAATATTTTTTCAAATTTCTAAAACCAGAAAAGATATTCAAGTTCTTAAGCTTTCATTAAATTCTTTTTAAGGGGATACCTTTAATCTAGTAAATTCGTAAACCATGAAAAACTCGAAAGTTTCCGAGCTTGTTTTCAGGAACACACATTTCTAAAAACGTGTAAGCAACGTATCAGCTGTCATATAATTTGAAAAATATTCAATTCAAATTCAATTTTCAAAACAAAAAATATTTTTTCAATACATTTATTTGACAACAATCGCTCTCGTACTTTTTCGAGGCTATTTACGCATCGAATTTGCCTCGTAAGTTTTCGAGGCCTGATAAACTTTTTTTTCATACAAATTTTTAAATTTTGTTTACGAGGCTTGAAAGTTTTCGAGGTTTACGTGCTTTTCGAGGCTTTTACGAGTTTAAAGGAATCCCCTTATTATTTTATTCTTCGACAGCATTTTCAATCTTTTTTTTTTCAAAAAGATTTATTTTTTTTAATTAAATCTAAAAAAAGAACTAAAATGAATAAATTGCCAAAAAAGCACAAACAAAAATATTCTTTTTAATCTTTCCTACTTGACATCAAACACCATTACTCACAGACACACATTTTACTTCATGCCTACTTACATACATTTGATTGTGGCTATGTGTTATTTATGAATATGGGTTTGCAGCATTTTATAGACTTCAAATTTGTAAGTCAAATTTCATACACACACGCAAACACTCACACGCATACAAAAATCAATTCAGAAATAAATTAATTAATATTCATACATACATTCATACATACATATCAATACATACATACAGTTGAGTGATTTAACCGTAAGTAATTGATTGAATTGATTAAGTTCTGACAAAAACCACACAAAGTCAAACAAAGCGTCGCATTGTTTTCATACTTTTTAATTAAAAAATAAAAATATGTTTCATTCATAGTCAATTGAAGTTAAAAAAAGTTTTACGAAACCATATTTATATATTTGGAAGGAAACTTTGTAATTGTATGTATATTTTTGTGACCACTTACAGCAATTATTTTAGTTCAAATAAGTGTATGATGTTGATCATACGTCATGTGTTCTCCAAGGCAATGCAATTACATACCTGGGAAATGATTATTTTATAGCTATAATAACATTCTTTAAATTTCAAATGATAAAGAAAACTTTATTGAGAATGCAAATCTGTCAAAACTTAAATTAAGTCTTATTAAATCACACAACTTCAATTACACGTGCGCACACTTAAAGTAACACAATTGCACATTAACGCAGATAAAAAAAACTACAGCCCTCACATATTCCCATTAAAACTATGCACAAGGGAAACTTCACATGTTAATTTATTTAAGCATATTCACGCATTAGAACAACTAGCAATACCCTGTGGAGAACTAGCAACAGCCTGTAGGAAATGTCTTTACTTTGAATAAAATTAAGCTTTTGTCGAATATCGACCCTTATGTCAAAGGAAACAGTTCGTCTCAACTCCTTTCGAATTACTTATTTCGTGTTTTTAGTTTTATCAGAAAATATGGTGGAGCAAGCCTGACCAACAAAAACGTTTTTCGTACCCAATTCTACGATAAACGGAGTAAAGTCTAGCGTAAGCGGATCAACGAAAATAAGACCTTCCCTTGAAAGATAGAATAGCATATGGGTGAATCTCCAAAAAATGTACCATTAAATATCCTGGGGCTCAAAACCATGTTTAAATTTAAAAATTGATATTTAATACAGATAACTGACCAGAGTTTCTATATAAATTGCTAGAAAAAAAAATAATTGGGTGTATGCATCGTTTTTTTTTTTTTTATTTGAAACTTTATTTTAAGAAAATGGTACAATGTATTTTATTCAAAGTATTACCCATCGCTAGTCACTACCTTTTCCCATCTTTCTGGCAATTTATGGATTCCATCCCAGAAAAACTGCGCCAGCTTGGCGGCCAAAAACGAATCGAGCCAATTTTCGATATCTTGAACTTAAGTGAAGCGTATTCCTGATAGGGCATTCTGCATCGATCGGATGGTGCAAGGTTTGGGCTATGAGGCGGGTGAGGCAAAATTTGTATAGATTTCCCATCCGTTGTTTTCCAGGTAATTTTTGACTGGGGCAGCAATATGTGGCCGAGCGTTATTGTGGTGGAAAATGATTGATTTGTGTCTGGTCGCATACGTTGGCCGCTCTGCCTGGATTTTTTGCTTTAATCGGATCAATTGTTGACGATAAAGTTGAGCATTAATGGTTTGGCCACCTGGCAACAGCTCATAATGGATCACACCTAGCTGGTACTGACCAGGACGTTCTTTGTCTTCGACATTAAAATCACAACTTTTAAACCGTCGAAACCACTAACGACAGCTTGATTCAGCTGGAGCATAGTCCCCATAAACTTCTACAAGAATGCGATGACTTTCGGCAGCTGTTTTCTTTGAAATATAGTAGTGAAGTAAAACTTCCCGCAAATGTTGCTCTTTCGGCACGAACTCGGACATTTTGGAGCACAGTAAAATTTATGATGCGGGTGAAAATTTTCAAATCAAATGATGCAGAGTTGTTGACAGATGCCTAAGCTTCAGATATAACGTTTCTAATTTATCATTTAAGTCACCATGTATTGATGGCGACATCTTTTGAAAAACGATGGAAATTAATGCATACATCCAATAATAAAAAGAAAATTAATATTTTTTTCTATGAAATTATAAAATAAAGTGTTAAAAACTCACTCTCCGTCCTGTTCCTTATCTCTTCTTAGTGCACTTAATTTGCTCGTTTCACATCATACGTTATTTGCTAAAAAAAAACTTATACGACATTGAACTCGTATATATATTTCAGTTATTATTTGTCTGCGTTAACTCTTCGAAAAAATTTTTTTATGTAGAATTGACATGCATAGAAGTTGGTCCTTCATTTTATACTATTTCTTTTTTTAAGTGCAAATTTTTTCAAAAATTGAGTAAATAGAGAACTCAAAGTGAAGAGAAAGAGGAGATTCAGTGTATTTCAATTCAGTTAGTTTTGGTTTTTCGATAGCGAGTATTCGTATGTTTTTTATGTTTAAAATTTTGTAAAAAACACAAGTGTACATCATTCTCCGCGTAAACATATTATTTGAATTTTTATAATAAAATCAATAAACAATTACAGTTCAACATTTTAAAAAAAAAAAAAAATACTATTTTCATTGTGAAATTACTGTTTTTGCAACGTTTCGTCATTCTCCATTTCATCATTCTCCGTCGGTTTTTGCAACATTTCAACATTTTTCGTTTAATAACCCTCCACCTGGTTTTTTTTTTTTTTTTTGTTAGTTTTACTTAAGCTATTTATAAAAAAATTTTTGATTTCAGAAACGCTCAGATTCTTTTTTTTAAATTTTGCAAAACTTTCGGTGATGCCACACGGTTTTTTTTTTTTTTTTTGTTTTTTGTTACTTTTGCTTAAATCATTCATTTAAATAAAAAAATTGAATTTAGTCTTAAAACGCTTAAGCAAACTTTTCAAAAATCCTACATACATTTTTAGTGTTGCCACCTGGGCATTTTCGGAAATCTTATTTAATTTTTTTTTTTTTTTTTTTTGACTAAATTTAAATTTTTGGTCTCAGAACCGCTCAGATAAACCTTTCTGAAATTGTACGAAAAATTTTCATGGTTGCCACCAGGTTTTTTTTTTTTTGTTAGTTGTGCTCAAAGCAGATTTCGATTCGACGAGTTTTTAACGATTTAAGCGTCAATCAATTTTTAACCATTTAAACTATTATTTTTTAGTGTGTAATTATAATGGCGAACGCAGAAAAAAGGAAGATTTCAAATAAATTTTCGAAAGCAACCATCTGACAACATTAAAAATTTATGTTTGATTATGTTTGATATGTTTGTATCGAAAGACACTTTACTCAGTTTCCTACTGGAATAAACTGTGAATAACATTTCATGTTTTCGTTTATGTAGGCGTTTAAAATTCCGAATGTATTTAGAAAGGGGAACAAGTCTATTTCGAAACAACGTTGGATTTTGTTCTTCTCTTTTATTTTACTAAAATTCTTCGAATAAGCAAAAACAGAAAACAAAATTCCTAACCTTAGAGAAAACTACTAGAAGCTGTAAATTATGCAAATTTTCTGACATAAGTATGCTAATGCGTTTGTGTTTGTAACTGTAAGTGTGTGCGTGTGTACCTACATATCAGTTGGTAAGTTAGACGGCTTATTTGGTATGTTTAATATGAAAACGTTGGGAAAGGATTCAAGCGAAAAAGCGAGAGTGAGAAAATTATGCAGTATGCTGATCAGGTTACATGTGTCTAATACATGAAATTAGGGGCATCATAAGGTTTAAAGCTTTAATCCAAGATGAAATTGTATACCTTGTTTGTTGTTGAGATATGAAGATAAAATTGAAATTTATAAGGTGGATACATGCATATCCACATTTTCGATGTTTTAAGTAAAGTGTACAAAATTATGAAGAAAAAATGCTAATCTAGTCAATTTTTAGAAATTATACAAAAGACAAGTAATATTATCAAATTAAAGTTTATTATTGTAAAATAATATAACAATATTTGGAAAATTCCATACTATTTGCATATCTGATTGCATTCTTTATTGATTCCTCAACATTTTTAAGTTTTTCCTATATGTTCATTTTAATCATTGGGCTTCGTTTTATCATGTGGTTCCCTTATATATTACGCAATATATTGGAATATCATATCTTATGAAATGTAAAAAACCACGTTAATATTGATATGTTGCTGGATATAAAGATGAAAAACAAAAAAAATTGGATTTAATGGAAAGGAATGAGCGATTGTACACTTGACTGAACTTTAAATTGCATAGCAAATCTAAACGAGCGAATTTTTATTATTACTTCTCCGAAGGAATTTACAGAATATCTTATGAATGAAATCTGCCTGCATAGTATTCATAGAAATGGAAATGATGTTTGTGATGCAATACCATTGTAATACTTTTTTAATATATTAAGAGTGTTCCTAGCTTTAAAATTTTCTGACTATCGAAATTTTTTTTTTTTTTTTTTTCGTTAAAAACTACTTTCCAAAAATTTAGTAAATTTACCAAAAGGAAAATATTGAAAAAAAGGAAAAGTATCAAAAAGCATTGAATAAAGTTTATAAGAATAGAAATATACAGCTTCGAGCCGGCTTAGTGGCGCTGATTCGTTAAAACCTACAGCAAATTAAGGAGACAATAAGGCATTAATTAGGAAAATTCGGAATTTTTGATGGAAAAACAGGAAATAATTACCAAAAGCTTCATTTGGTAGATTTTCATAATTAAAAAACAGTATTTTTGACAAGAAAGTTATTTATTAGCTAAAATGCATATAAATTTATGTATATGGGGAAATCTCAGCAAGTGTGGATTTCGGTGTGAGTAGGTCTCGGTTCGCCGAGTCAGATATGGGTCTCCCAAGTTGTGTGAATGGTTTTTACCGAAAATCTGGTAATTTTCGGTTTCTAACATGCTGCTCTGGAGGCGATTATTTTTTTACAATATTTCTCTTAAAATATGATTTCTTAATGTTATGACTAAAAGAAATGATAAAATAGAAGGGTGTGCCACCTCTGGTTCGGTGGTAACACTCTTGAGTAGATGCTCTAATGGCGATTTTTCATGCGAAATTACGTCTAAAAAAATAGTATTTTGAGGGGCACAACAATCTGGGGGCAAAAAAATTGTCTCAAACCTTACGAAATCATTGGATCTAGGGTCAATGAATATGTAAAAAAATCGCCCCTCAGTACATACTTCAACAATGGCTAATATGTACAATTTTTTAAGGTTCATCTATATATACAATGGCTGTGTGTGCGTGTGAAGCATTATCACTCAGAAACTACAAAGCCAATTGAGCTAAAATTTTGGAAATCAGTGTATCTTAGGAATGAAAATGTGTTTACGCTATATACGAAGGTTTCCGAAGATTACCCGAAGGCTTCATAGTCAAAACGAAGAATATCTGGGTACACAGGAGGGAAAATATCTATTGCAAACTTTCATCAAGTTTTAATTAATAATTTTCTGGGCCACCCAAAGTTTTCCGAAGGTCACCCGAAGGCTTGATAGTAAAAACGAAGAATATCTAGATATGCGAGAGGGAAAAAATCTATGGCGAACTATCAAAAAACTTTAATTGATAGTTTTTTGAAATATTCGAAGGTTCCCAAAGGTCACCCGAAGGCTTCATACTCAAAACGAAGAATACGAGAGGAAAAAATATGTGAAGAGCTATCAACAAACCTTAACTAATAGTTTTCTGTGACACCCGAAGATTTCCGAAGGTCACAAAAAATTAAACGATCGTTAGGTACCCAAGCAATGAATTTCATCTGACTGAAAAAATAAAACAAGCCCTTAAAAATTTTTTTGGGATTTAAAAAAAAAAATTAAGGTTTTCCGAAAAACACTTCATTCAAAGTCATCGCTTACTTTTTCCGCGGATCCGTCTAGCTGAAAAAATAAAGTTAGCCATAAAAAAAGTTTTTTGGGATTTTCCGGGAAAATTGGGAGTTTTCCGGAAAATGCTTTTAGCTCAAAATTACCTCGAAACTAGCTCGAAATTCCTGCGTTAAAATATTTCATCGCTAACTCTTGCCGTGGATTCATCTGGCTTTTCCGGAAAATAGAAAATTTCCCAGACAGCTCAAAATTATTGTTGAAAAGCTCAAAACCAGCTCGAAATTCCCAACCAAAAAACATCGAAATTCGTCACACCTGTATGGCTTACTTTATGGACCGTATATTATTCCCTGCTTAATTACCTATAATCCCCTATCACTGAAATCTTTCTACAATGAGTCATCAAGCGGGCAAAAAATTTTGTTATTTCAAAACCACTTTGAGACTACTGTGATGCTGTCTAGAATAATCCAGATGGAGGCATACCCAAATGCTATGATGAATGATTTCTGTAATTTTATTAAAAAATTTTGTACACTATAAGTGGAAGGAACTGCTTGTCAGTGATGGTACTTAGCTAAACAGTTTTTCTATGATGTCATATAACGATCACAATATTAAAATTGTTCTATTTTAAAATTTAATTGAGGCCCGAAGTTATTTCTGCAAATATTTCATTTAATTTAAATGATTATATTTTAATTTAATTGCACAGCTGCATAATTTTTATGGTTCTTTCTCTGACAAAGATAGCAACTAACAATTTGAAGCTGCAAGGACGTTTTATAGAAAATAAAAAAATTTTCAAACAGCTGTCATAACGCAAAAGCGTACTATTATTGTGGAGGGTTCACTCCAACTGACACAGCAAAAGGAGAAGTAAAAGGACGATAGAAAAATCCTTAACAAGCATAACAATGTTATTTCTCTATTTTCATATAAGTATTCTCATATATTTAAGTTGTTTTACTTTTTCTTTATTTCGTTTTCATTTTATTTTTCTTAGAATTTTCATTTTGCAAAAATTTATTTTCCAGAATTTTCTTTCTGTTGCATAGAAAGAAATCCGTCATTGTGAAGAGCAATGATCCGTCAACGTTACATTGTTGGCAATGCCATTTTATATATCACTGCGTATTCTGAAGCATCCATCCAAACACAAACCGAGCGGAAGGCACAGAATAAACCCAATGGCATTGAAGGAGAGAGTTGATACTACGTAAGCTGCATGATGTCTTCGGTGAATGCGTTGAAAACTTCAATTGCAAATATTTTGAATACTGATTATACTTTTGTTGAGAAAAATACAACAATTTTTGTTGGATTATGGTCCTTTGCTGTCTCGATAAATATCTGCAGCAGCTGAGTCCTTTTGCTTCATTTCATCATTGTCGTCTATGCATTTTTAAAAGAAATTTATTCAATTTCGGGGCCAGTGAAACTTTCGTTTATTTAGCCCTCTAGCAGGTTATCATTACAAAGGTATTATATTGTATAAAGACGGTAATTTTTCAAACAGGCTTAAATCTGATTTCCGCAATAAAAACGCAAATTAAATTTTCAGTTTGAATATGATAATCTTAGTAAGGCAGTGTCGTATAGGTTGAAATGGGTTCCATTTTTGGTGATTGGTTTTGAAACGGATCAAAATAATGTTAACTTGAATAAACCAATGCAGGGTTATTGGCTACAATTTTTTTTTTTAAAAGTTATTTAATATCGTGATTAAGTCAAAAGTTATAGCCATTTTAATGAAATCAACTTTTTTCAAAAATCTGCAAAATGAGCCAAAAAATTAAGTAAGCTTGCATGGTATAATTTTTATTAGAATATTTATAATCCATTTTGCGCTTTTATCTGATTTTATCTGATCACCAGATATATATTATGTATTAATAACTTATATTAAAATTATCAAATCAAAGTGATCTTTCTAATCTGACAATTAAAGCTTTGTTTGGCATATACATGATTAGCACTAGTTCTACAATCTAATGCACATAAAATGTTAGGTTATAAACAGACTTTACTTCGACAGTCATAACTTAAGTGTCGCCATTATCGACATTTCATAAATGCAGCTGTCCCAATCTATACGGCGTCCAACCTATACGATACTCCCTTACTGTAAATAATGACTGGATAAGCTGTAGGTTAGCAATGGAACTATGCATGATTAGTTAGACACAGCACGTGAAACTCAATACACGTGAAGGAAGTGGAACTTATATTTTAAAAGTGGGCATCACCTTTATTTACTTTTCCAGTAGTATATGGCACTTATGTTCGCCACAAACCTATCAATTTCTTCAAAATGTATGTCATAAGAGAATGTGCGGCATTAGTTTTTTACGCTCACTTTTCGTCCTTAGCCGTGTATAAATGATCGGGCCTTACATCAAAATTTCATTAAAATGCTTTTCTTGTATAGATTGTGAGACATAGCATGTTATGTTTTGCAATCTTTAAAAAGTGAGCGTGGTCACATTTTGACCACTACTACTTTTGACCAGTGTATGATGATCATGTCCGGCACCCATCTACCTAATTTCATAAAAATATCGGCCATTGTTTACGAGATTTATTTGGATAAATCGAAAATTGTCTAAAAATATGATACCGAAAAATCGTCTGAAACTGTGACGGCAAAAAATACCTCAAAATGTGACGGAAAACAATGTGTCAAAATGTAACGCCAAAAATGTGTCTCAAAATAAGACGCCAAAAAAGTGTCGCGAAATGTGCTGGCAAAAAAGTGTCTCAAAATTTGACGCGAAAAAAGTGTTTCAAAATGTGACGCCAAAAAATTGTCTTCAAGTGCGATGGCAAGAAATTGTCTCGAAATATGACGCCAAGAAAAGTGTCTCCAAATATGACGCCAAAAAAAGTCTCCGAATGTAACGACAAACAAGTATATCAAAATATGACGACAAACAAGTGTCTCCAAATGTGATGCCAAAAAATTGTCTCAAAATGTGACGACAAGCCAATGTCTGCAAACGTAACGCCAAAAAAGTGTCTCAAAATGTGACGAAAAACAAGTGTCTCCAAATGTGACGCCAAAAAAGTGTCTTCTAAAAATGTGACGACAAGCCAGTGTCTCCAAACGTTTTGCCAAAAAAGTGTCTCAAAACGTGACGAAAAATAAGTGTCTCAAAATGTGACGCCAAAAAAGTTTCCCAAAATGTAATGACAAAAAAAGTGTCTCCAAATGTGACGCCAAAAAATTGTCTCAAAATGTAACTCCAAAAAAGTTTCACAAAATGTGATGACAAAAAAAGTGTCTCAAAATGTGACGAAAAATAAGTGTCTCCAAATGTGACGCCAAGCAAATGTCTCCAAATGTGACGTCAAAAAAGTGTCCCAAAGTGTGATATATAGCCTTGATATTTTACCAGTGAAATTTCTGTTTTGTGTGTAGAGATACCATTTATTGTCATCTCCATTATATTGCAATCGCAACACATAGTATATAAAATGTCTGCAATTGTTTTATTACAGTTCAGCATTGGTTTGATTGCAGTGCGTGACAGCTAGTTTTTATTTGACTACAGTACTGTTCACATTAGGTATTCAAATTGCAAGAAACAAAAGTATTAAAAACAATACACCAAAGATTTAAATCGTAACAAATGAATCTAAAGACAAAAACACGATTAATTCAGTATTACAATTCAGGAAAAGAACTCTTAAAAATTGACAACCATAATCCTAAAACAAAGTTTCCCAGTTGAATCAGAAGACCTAAATATGGACTTAAAGAACAATTTGTCGTTTTTCAGTTTAGAAATTCTAACATAGAATTGTCCTCATTGCTGACATGTTTTGAACATTTTACTATTCATTTGAAGCCGATTATTAAATGAGATATATGAAAGAAAAGGTTTATTATCCAAATGAAAAAGGACCTTAAAAGTAATTGGCTTTGAACTTTGATGTTCACAAACTTGGTTTCTTTGTGCCGCAATTTCAAAATGCTATAACTCAAAAAATTTTCAAAATTCTCCAGTGTTTATTCAAAACAATATTTGTTTTAAGAAAAATAAATTTTGATTGCAGGAAGATAAGAGCACCTTTTCTGTCAAACATGTATTTATTTTCTGTTTAAAGCATCACACAAAATTTACATTTATCAGTGAATAGTTAAGGATTCAAAGTATAATATCTTGAGGTATAATACACACTTAAGAATGAAAAAATTCTTCAAATTTCTTTCGAAGAAAGATAAAATCAAAGAATTTAAATTTCCACAAAAAAATATTCATTGACCAGGAAATTTAAGTGATTTCAACAACTTCAAAGAGTGTGACCTTAATAATTTGATTAAAATCAATTTCAAGGTAACTTTGTCGTATTCTTCAGACCCCAAAAGGATATGCATGAACGGACGAAAGAAAATTTTTCAAATATTAAAGTAAAATATGTACATTAGACCGGTGCGTTTTGGACGAAAGTTTGAAATTTGTCGCGCAACCGGCAGAATTGTAAAGTTTAACTACCGACATGAAGATTGCCGCCACCCTAGCTCTGAGAAATGACGGGAAGGGGTGTCGATATATTTTTGAAGGTTGAAAAACGTGGTTTAAAAATGCATGCTCATAGGTCCGTAGTGAATCAATTCTCAGCTTCGTAGTAGGTCGAAAACTGAAATCCAAGACATGGATTCTTATGTATTTTTTACCCATTATAACGCGTTTTTAAGGGTTTTTTCGACCCCTTTTTCCAAAAACTTGTTTATAATGGGTTAAGATGTCCTAAAATATTGTTCCATGCTTGATTCTACATTAAGTTATGTGAACATCTTAACCCATTATATCCCGTTTTTAAGGGTCTTTTTGACCCCTTTTTCAAAAACTTGTTTAAAATGGGTTAAAAAAATTCCAAAAATATTCTTAAAAAATTTTGCTAGGGGGCACTGAAAAGAAAAAACCGTCCGGACGTTGGGAACCGTCGTTGACTTAATATTTACGCCCGATTTCGTGATATTTTTTTTATAATAAAAATCAAAAATTCGTTTTTCATGAATGAAAATAATGTCGTAGCGCAAAAAAAAATGGTACCACTGGATTTGCCAGGAAAAATCCTAACAAAATATACATTTCAAATTTTCCTAAGATTTTTTCTGTTCAATTGTGGAGTGCTCAAACAGGGGATTTGGAAAAATTTCGACTTATTTGAGCTGAAAAGTTCACTTAACGCCAAAAATGGACGTCTAATAAGAAAACTAATGATGCCATTCGATTCTACGGGAAAAAATACATAAGAATCCATGTCTTGGATTTCAGTTTTCGACCTACTACGAAGCTGAGAATTGATTCACTACGGACCTATGAGCATGCATTTTTAAACCACGTTTTTCAACCTTCAAAAATATATCGACACCCCTTCCCGTCATCTCTCAGAGCTAGGGTGGCGGCAATCTTTATGTCGATAGTTAAACTTTACAATTCTGCCGGTTGCGCGACAAATTTTAAACTTTCGTCCAAAACGCACCGGTCTAATGTACATACATAAGGGTAGCAACTTTTACAGAAAACTTTATAGCGCAAAAGGCAGTAAAATAACATAAAAGCATGCGTATGTATGAGTATGTTGGATACTAAAGTACAATTTACAGTTTTAAATCGAAAAAAACTCAACGCATACGCATTTCTTATGAGCAACGAAGGAGCATCCGCTTATACTGTGTAAGGGGTCCCTTTTCGCTTATTACATGAATAACTTATTTTTATATGCATTTATGAAAACACGCAGCTGTGAAGAAAACACATTTCAAGTATTTTACGCCCAAAAAAAAAGGACACCCACAAATGAAAAGGATACACTTATTTATGTTTATTTTTTCAATATCGAAAATAAATAAAAATAAAAAGTAAAACTTTGTAAAATTAATGGTTTCATGCAACTTATTGCCAGTATCAATTCATGAATTGATGCTTTTTGAATAAAAAAATTTTTAATAAGAAATAAGGATCCTTAATATTCTCTCTCTCGCTCAACTGATTAATTATATCTTAATTAATGATGCTTAAAAAGTTTGCTGTGGCAATTAAGAATTCATTTTTTCTTTTTGTTCAAGGTAAACCGTCGAAAACGAAAAACAACCAACAACAACTTAAACAAAAAAAACTGTTCAAGTTTCAGTTGCAAGGTTACAAGAAGGTTAAAAATAGCAACGATTGTAATTAGGCCGCTGTCACGTCAAAAGTAACAGCTACGGCGTCAGAAGAAGCAACAAATGACAGCAACAGATTCTCTTACATAGTAAATATTTGAAGAAGCCATATCCTTTTTAAATTTTGCCATAAACTTGACAGTGGGGTTATGTTTTTTTTTTATTTTTTTGCTGTTGTAGCTTAACTGATATTAACCTCAAACATGACAGCAACAACATTTTATATATTTAAGCCAAATTACTTTGACTTCCATTAAGAAACCGACACTTCGATGTGTAGCTATGTTACGTTCAAAGGAGAAGAGTTGCTTAACTGGAATGTGTTAAGCTGCAGCGACAGTATTTTTATGTTTTCTTTTACTTCAACAATATAATTATAAGAGGTCTGTGTTGCATAATTTATAAAACTTTTATTATTTAATTCGGCAAGTCAACTATTGTTCTTAATTTTTTTAAAGCAAATAGAGGAGAGTCGCCAGTTGTGATTTGGGCTGGGTAGTGAACCATTACTTATTTTGCTTTCCCTAATTCACACATCGCCAATCTTTCAATGGTCAATATCATCTTTTGGCATGACTTAGATTTTGTGGTTGCACCATAGTGTACAGAAGTATTGCTTGTGCCAGCTGCAGACATCGTCTTTGAAAATCGATTGCAAAAAGGTTTTTTTTTTTATTTTTTTCAAAGTGCGGTCCAAGTGAGTAAATTTTGTTCCATAAAAGTGAGTGAATGCATATGGGTATTTTCGAAAATAATCTTTTCTTATATGATCCAGCTTTTAAGAAATTTTTCTTTTTTTTTAGTTAAATAACCAAATGTGATGGAATTTATTCTTAGACGTATAAAATGAATTATTCTTAGGTGTATAAAATGAAATGAGGGTGTCAGGAGGTCGTTTCATCTAAAAATTTTAGGGAAAATCAAGATTTACGATAATATACGGGAAAGCACATATTTCAGAAGTAGAAGATATGTTACGGGGCACCTTTACAAATGCTCTGGAGTTAAAATCAGAAAAATCGTATGTGGATCGTGGCGACAGAATGGGCTAAAAAGTCTGAATCACTCTTTACGCCCACATAACAGGTCCTCAAATTCTGAAAAAAATCAAGCCAATTCCTTGACAAAAAATAAATCGACTTTATTTATGATATTTTTTTTTTAATTTAAGCGCCATGGGGACCTGTGTTGTGGCCGTAATAAGCGATTTAAACATTTTAACCCATTTTGTTGCCACGACCCACATACGATTTTTCTGAATTTTACTACAGAATATTTTTAAAGGTGTCCCGTAACATATCTACTACTTCTGAAATATGTGCAATCCAGTATATTATCGGAAATCTCGATTTTCCTAAAATTTTTCGATAAAACGACCTCCTGACACCCTCTCTGTTCGAAATTTTTTTGTTCACCTATTGGGAATTTCACTTTATACGTCTAGAAATATATTCCACCACATTTGGTTATTGAACATGGAAAAAAAATTTTCTTAAAACCTGGGGCATACAAGAGGAGACTATTTTCGGATATGCCCATATATGTTTAGTGTTTTAATTCTTTTATACGATCCAATATTTGATTATGTCGAAATATGATTGAAAGTGCTATTGTTTTTGATTCCAAAGTAGCATTTTGGAGGGGTTGTGAACCACTCTGGCTTGTGTACCATCCGCTTCTTGCTCTGTATCACCCACATCGGGAATCACCGGTGTTTTGCCTTCTGTATAAAATTGGATCATTACAAGCAGCCACCCTAAAGAATGGAGAGCTGCAAACTGACTTCTCTAGACAAAATTAGTGATCTCAAGTAGAAAAGAGCAACAGCAAGTCAAGACCACCCGCAAAATCAACACCGAGAAATGCGCAACTAACACGAACCAAGCATCCCAAGGCAAAAGAACCATCAAACAAGCGGACAACATTGACAATACCAAATTGAACGAACAAATGACGAAGCATAAGATTTAAAAACTAACGAACGAACAGTTGAAGCTGACCAGCTGGCGTAGAAAGTTGTAGTGAACAGACGTGAGATAAAAGAAGAATTGTTGAACTTCAAATTAAAAACTGAAACTGTTGTTGAATTCATTTTATTTAATTTAAATAACTGTTCAATATTAAAACTATATAAATAAAATTGTTCTCACTTTAAACTAAATAAAAGTGTCTTCATTGAAATAAGAATGAAATAAAAGAGTGGACCCACATTCATTACGATTTTTTTAGCCTAAGTGACCTCATTAAAACTGTTTCGCCTCTTGAGGCCTTTTTAACAAACAAAATCTCACCTTATTATGAAATTATGGGTGTTTTACTTCGTATTTTTTAACTTTTGTTGGAATATGCTAGATGGTTCACGACCCAGCCACTTTTTTGAAAGAGTCAAAAATCACGTCCTCAGAGTCAAATTTTTCAGTGAAAAGTTAACGCCCAAAAACAGAACCCGGATTACAACCCCTACTCAAAAAACAAACGTATACAAATAAATGGTAAAAAAATTTTTCAAATTAAAAGTTTTTTTCATTCATAACAGTTTATTTTTAAAAGATTTTTTGACAAAATGAACACAAAACCTTTAGACCTTTAGAAATATTAAGGGTTGCCAAATGTGTTTTCAAACAATTTTGTTTAAATCAAACTTTCTTCGAAACACGTTTAAATAATACTCGGAGAAAAATGAGTGCACAACTGTTACTCCACTCGAGTAATTAAGACTAAATTTCAATTATAAATAAACATACGTATGAATTATTTGTTTGTTCCGTCGTTAACCCTTTCGACCCGGAAAAAAACTGTGGGGTTCACAATATTTGTGATAGGTTAATCTTAGAAACTAAATTTAAGTAAAATGTTTGACCGTCTCTAAATTCAAATTTTCACCGCCAAAGCCGCTTCCGGTCTGTACTCTCAACAGATGTTTTGGATTTGAATTTTCGGGATACAATGTCCTTGGAGTGGTTATAAGAAAAAACAGTGGTTACAAAAAATTGCATTAATTTTATTAATTCATTCAATTTCAGTGACGTTAATAACCGTGTTATATTATTCAAAAGTTTTTATTCAAAAATTTTTGGGATATATTGTCCCAGCCGGGTCGAAAGGGTTAAGTAAATAATGGAGTTATATTTTCTTGTAACTGTCTACATTTTCCTATACGTAGAGTAAATTATGCTTTCCGTCAGAAAAATATATTACCATTTTTACTTTATAATTATAGTAAAAGTTTTATGTTTGGACAGAAATTTGCTCAATATACAAATTTTATACACCTTTACCATATGGGCATTTCTCAGACACTTCTAACCTATATACTTACGTTTGAATGTCAAAAGTGTAAGTTGTAATTACTCAAAATAGTATTGATTTTTTGTGAATATTGACCCGCGCACATATTGTTCAAACATTAACAAGTATGTGGACGGGCCAATATTCACAAAAAGTCATTACTATTTTGAGTAATTACAACTTACACCTTTGACATATATAGGTTAATAGTTTCTGAGAAATGCCCATATGGATAAATGGTGTAGAGGTCTAACTAGTTTGTAATTGTAAGTAAAAATAATGTTTCTATCCATCACATGGATGGACTCCGTTTAGAATCCTAGAGGGTTTTTTTTTTTGCTTGTTTATTGAGCGTTCTAAGCCCTAACCTTTCGATATGTTCAGGGAAAAGTTTTTTAAGCAACATTTTAATGTTTTATTGTAAAAAAGGTCAAAAAGCAGATTAATACGCGAGGGCCGCGTATCGATAAATTTTCATACAACTGAAAGGACTTTTTAAATTTGAATTTAAACTGCTACTAACATCTACATTCCGTGTACTCTTCTACAGTAAAGCTCAATTTGATGAAATCGAGAAGTAAAAGCAACAAAATCTTACAAATGTAGTAGTGGCTTCAGCGTTGCTCGTCTTAACCAAAAAGTGAAGGAGTAAGCAAAATATTTAATTTGACTTTGAGCAGTAAGTAAGAACAACCAGGATAAGTACCGATTCCGTAGTTAAAAATTGTTCAAAATCATGTTTTCAGGCGACATAGCAATAATGGCAGCAACAAGAAAACATCATTGCGCAAACCGAAAGTCGAAAAATTCTACTAAAAGGATTAGCAAACGGTTGAATAGCAAAGCAAGTCAATGCCACGCCTCTTTTGACTTTACCACACATTATTTTGGGAACTGCTGTGGGTGTTGGTTGTTACGTTCTTATGCTCTCGTGTTGCTGTTTTTGGTTTTTATGCTTTCTTTGCGTCAGTTGAGTCCCTGGGAGATTGTGGTTGCTGTTTATTCCTTAGTTAATTGCAGAGTTGTCAAGAAGTATAGACCCTACTTAAATATGTATCATAAGGCATTAGCATTTGAGACTCAAAGATTGGGGTGTGTACTTTAGCAACGCTGCTTAATTGTGAATTCATTGTTAATTCAAGCGAAGAAGCAACAGCAGCAGCTCCACTAGCAGCAGCAACATCAACCAACAAATAAAGTGTTTCGTGAACAAAACTTTTCACATGGCAAAACAAAAGCGGCAGCAACAACAAATGGTAGTAAGTAGTGAAAAAATGGAGTGAAGATGGCGATAAAGTAGTAAATAAGAAGAAGAAAAAAAAGAAAAAGAAGAATAAGAAATAATGTGGGTTACCGTGATGCAGTTGGATTTCACTTGAGTTGCGTTGAGTTGAGAACTGAGTTGATGGCTGCTTCTGAAGTTTAATTTTGGTCGGTATATACAGCGCAATGAGGGTGTATGAATTTGCTTAAACTTAAGGATATTACTTTTGTTTGGCAAATAACGTGTTTGAAGATTTATAAGCAAAAGTTTTAGTACTTGAGATAGTCCTTCAAAATAGCAATACATAAAAGTCATTATGCTATCTGTCTGAGATTCAACGAACACTTAAGCTCGGAAATATAAAATTTGAAATAAATTTCATCTATAATTTTTGTATAAAATTGTTTATATGAAAATCCTATGAAATGATTTAGCGCAAAATAAACCAAAAAGACTTTAATAATGCTAAGGAACTATCTTGCATACTTATTATTTTGATATTTAAAATATAAATCTTTTAATGCTAGCATAAAAATTACACAGGTTTACAAAAAAAAAAATGTCATGGCGTTTTGACCAGACTATGTGTCCCCTAGGGACTTTGATGTCCTGAATCCGAATCCCGGGTCCGCTTTTTTTCAGAACGTCTGCGAAAAAATATTTAAAGGTCATATGGAGGTCATGTGTCGTTTAGTGATAAATTCGCTAAAATTCTGAAACTAATTTTTAATCATTGAGCTCTTAGGCCTTAAAAATAATATGTGATCAAAAATGGTATCTCGGACCTAGTTTCGGAGACAAAGCCATTGGAAGATTAGAATATATATCTTGTATGAAAACCACTAAAAAATGAGAGCCCCTGGAGGGATTTAAAAAATATTGGTGTCATATGAAAGGTATTTTATTGTTGTTGTTATTGTTGTTGCTGTTTTTGTTGTTGTTGATTTATTTGTTGTTGTTATTGAAAAATTTCACAAAATTTCTAAAAAGCTCATATCTCGAAAACTATGAAACCAATTGAAAATATGTTCACAACATTTTTATAGATTGTTCAAATACCTTTCTTATGACATCAATATTTTACAAATCCATCCAGGGATTCTCAACTTATAGCAGTTTTCATAGAAGATATATCCAGATCTTCCGATGACTATACCTCCGAAACTAGATCCGTGATACCCTTTTTGATCACATATTCTTTTTAAAGACTACGAACTCAATAATAAAAAATTAGTTTTAGAATTTTTGCGAATTTATCACCAAAAGACACATGACCTCCATATGACCTTTAAATATTTTTTCGCAGACGTTCTGAAAAAAAGCGGACCCGGGATTCGGATTCAGGACATCAAAGTCCCTAGGGAACACATAGTCTGGTCAAAACGCCATGACATTTTTTTTTTTTTTTTTGTAAACCTGTGTTATCTTTTACATTTGCATCGTTACTGCTTATGCTGCTTCATGAATTATGTGTTGTTGTCTTTTCCGTCTCTGGTATTTTATCGATTTCTTCGATTCAATCCAATATTCTTTGATACTTTTGGAATTATTTTAGATGTTTTTCAATACTTTTGAACTTTTACCGATATCTTAGATGTTTTTCGATACTTTTGAACTTTCCCGAAATTTTAGATGTTTTTTCGATATTTTTGAACTTTTACAGATTTATTCGATGTATTTCAATATTTTTGATACTTTTTGGCTCTTACCGATATTTTAGATGTTTTTCGATACTTCTGGAATTTTGCCTTTATTTTAGATGTTTTTCGATACTTTTGGGCTTTCCCGAAATTTCAGATGCTTTTTCTATATTTTTGGACTTTTGGACTTTACTTTGATACTTTTGGGCTTTTACCGGTATTTTATTTTAGATGTTTTTCAATACTTTTGAACCTTTGTAGATGTCTTTCGACATTTTTGGATTTTTACTTTTATTTTAGAGGTTTTTCGATATTTTAGAACTGTTACTAATATTTTAGATGTTTTTTGATACACTTGGACTTTCGCAGATTTCATCGATGTATGTATTTCAATATTTTTGATACTTTTTGACTTTTAACGATATTTAAGATGTTTTTCGATACTTTTGGAATTTTGCCTATATTTTAGATGTTTTTCGATACTTTTGGACATCTGCCGATTTCTCCAATGAACTTTTACAGATTTCTTATGTGTATTTCAATATTTTTGATAGTTTTTGACTTTTACCGATATTTTAGATGTTTTTCGATACTTTTGGATTTCTGCCGATTTCTTCAATGGACTTTTACAGATTTCTTCGATATATTTCAATATTTTTGATACTTTTTGACTTTTACCGATATTTTAGATGTTTCTCGATACTTTTGGACTTCTGCCGATTTCTTCAATGGACTTTTACAGATTTCTTAGATGTATTTTAATATTTTTAATACTTTTTGACTTTTACCGATATTTTTATTGGAAATTTTTGGATTTTTACCTTTATTTTAGATGTTTTTTGATATTTTTGGACTGTTATTAATATTTTAGATGTTTTTTTGATTCATCGAAGTATTTCAATATTTTTGATACTTTTTGACTTTTGCCGATATTTAAGATGTTTTTCGATACTTTTCGACTTCTGCCGATTTCTTCAACGTATTTCAATATTTTTCGATATTTTGGGAATTTTACACATGGACTTTTTTCCAATTTCTCCGATGTATTCAATGTTGTTCGATAAATTTGGACTTTTACTGATATTTTAGATGTGAAAAATTTACGAAATTATGAATCTGTTTGTGGATTACTTATTTAAGAAAAAATAGTTTTTCTTATTTAGTGCTTGCTTGCTTAAAAAACAAATTTTTATTATTTATTTCAGTGGAATAAGAGATCCAATTTTGCATTTTACAGAACGCACAGTGAGAGATTTAGAACTGACCATTTTTTTAGTTGATATTATTTGTCTCGATGCCTTTTAAACATACACCAAATCTGATTCATGTTCGAACAGTTTCGGAGATATAATGAGTTTTATATTTTTGGGGCGTGGCAGTGTCCGCTTCTCCAATGGATGTTATTTTTTTCTGTGTCTGTAACAAGCTTTCTACACCTTATCTACAAACTGCGTCTAATATATTCAGAGAAGTAATGAATTTAGTTTTTTGGGGACGTGGCAACTCCCACTTTCACTTTGACTTGATATCATTCCTCCGTCTGATGCGAATAAGGTTTTTTATTTTTCTAAAGTTCTGACATGTGACATATTAGATCAATATAATGTGCGTATCTTAATTGGTGCTATTACTGGAGATTGTGTCATGAGAAACCATGCATCTCGTGTAGGTTTCTTAAATATTGGCGACCTTTGTTATTGCCCTGATATGGAAGAAACTGTCTCTCACTTCTTTTGTGTAAGTGTCAATGGCTTGCTTTAGACGTAGAAGGAACTTTGAAATAACAATTTTGAATAGCTTGACCCACTATCTGTAGTGTGTCTTAAGTCCATATGGAAGTTTATACTCGAGACGGAGTACACGACTTTGGATCTGAATGGTGTGAGGACAAATCTCAATATCTGAGCACTAGCCATGGAATATTTGGTTATGTAGAATGTTAAATGACCTCAGGGTATGAGACAAAATGAACATTTTCTCGTTATCATTTCTTGATTTGAATATCGGAAGAGCTAGAAAACCGGCAATGTTTTATGTCAGAAGAAAGTTCCCCTGAAGTATGTTGCTATGAAACTTATTACAAAGTCATATCCCAACAACTGGGGAAAGTTTTATAGTGATGTCGTTGAGTAGATTTAGTAGTACAGATTATGATGAAAATAAAAGTAATGGAAATAGAAGCCAAAGGATTGACATGGAGACTAGAAGCAAAATTCAGTCTCCATGAGAACAGGCAGACAGACTACATGCCACTTCAAACTCAGTACTACATGACTCCTACTACTACATTCTTCTTATAATGATTTGAGCATGTTAGTTACATTAAAGTCTCCAGGGTTACCGACTTGTTAACGCATCGTCATGCCAATAAAACAAGTGACTTCTAAGGGTGTTCAATAGTTTATTACAACGCTGTCGTCGCTAACAAACATCACGTTTGCTTAAATTACACATCGCAGTTGGTACAAACCATGTGTAAACGATCAAGAAATTTGTTCATGGCATCCGATTTGGCTATAAATTGGCATAAGCAATAGTTGCATAGTGGAAAAAATTACTACCAAATATTTTTTCAAAATTTAAAAAAATGGCGGAGATATTGGACTTTGAAATTTTTAGGTTAGTTTTTTTTGAGAAGCTATAACTTCGGTTGCATTTATCCAATTTTCAATTTTATGGTGTTAAATGATTTGTCTTAAAACAGGCTTTGAAATAAAAACTAGCAAACATTTTTTTTTTTTTTATATATATAGTTCACACTGAAAAAAAAAATTTAAATTGAGTTTCCCAAAATACGTCCTTTTTAATATTTTTTATTTTTCTTGTAAAAAAAGCTACAAGTGTAACTTATCAGTCCTCCAAAAATTGGAGTGGGCCTCCCAGTGGTTCTCCAGAAAAACAATAAAATGTAGCTTTTGCCGCAATTTTTCAGTACAATTTTTTTGAATTTGAAATTTTTAATTAAACGTTAATTTGAATTTGAAAAAAGTGCGTTGGTACTTATATTAGTACTATACAAGCAAAAAAACAGTCAATAAACTATTTTCAGCATTTAAAAATTTTTTTTAATAAAAATTTTAAATTAAAAAAATGTACTGAAAAATTGGGGAAGATGCTACATTTTATTGTTTTTCTGGAGAACCACTGGCAGGCCCACTCCAATTTTTGGAGGACTGATAAGTTACACTTGTAGCTTTTTTTACAAGAAAAATAAAAAATATTAAAAAGGACGTATTTTGGGAAACTCAATTTAAATTTTTTTTTTCAGTGTAAACTATATATATATAAAAAAAAAAATGTTTGCTAGTTTTTATTTCAAAGCCTGTTTTAAGACAAATCATTTAACACTATAAAATTGAAAATTGGATAAATGCAACCGAAGTTATAGCTTCTCAAATAAAACTAACCTAAAAATTTCAAAGTCCAATATCTCCGCCATTTTTTTAAATTTTGAAAAAATATTTGGTAGTAATTTTTTCCACTATGCAACTATTGCTTATGCTAATTTATAGCCAAATCTGATGCCATAAAAAAAATCTTGATCGTTTTGAAATGGTTTGTACCAGTTGCAAATTAAACTTTAAAAAAAAATTATACCAAAATGGTAAGCAAAATAACATAAATTTAATCTAATTTACATCTCAAAAGCAAAACACTCATAAATTACATTCATTTCCTTAGCCACCCAAAAAGAAACTTTCCAAAAAGGAAAAGGCCCGCCTAGAGGCCGAACAGGCTGAATTACAACGCATTGAAATGGAAAAGGAAAAGTAAAAAATCAAAATCCAATTTAACCATCACCAGAGAATTGAGCCAAGCAAACGGCACTAATTCGTTTAACTCAACGCTTACACAGACTCAAAGTAGTAGTGATTACCATTTTTGTAATTTTTTTCTCTCTCTCTGCCTTTCTCTCTCTCTCTCTCTCTTTTTCCCTTAATCCATGCAGACAGAAAAAACTCGAAGAAGAACGCCAGCGACGTCAAGTCGAACGTGAGCAGGCCAAAAAGCGTCAGCAAGAGGAAATCATAGAGAATAAACTAAGGCGAGAGCAACTCAAGGATAGCATGGCCTTTTTCAATGACATACAGGACACTATCGGTGCCATCAAACAGAATGACAAGGAAGAACGTGACTGGGAGAAATTTATGCGTTGCAATGGCCTGCCTAATGCCAATAGTCCGAGTGACCTACGTAAATACATTCATCAATGGCGCGCTGACATTGTGGAGCGTGAACGAAAGTCAAGAAATTGGTTACTTAAGACAGATGAGCGTACGTTGCTAACACAGGATTCCAGTGTACCGGATCTGTCACGTACGGCATTGAAGCGACAGCAGGGTAACCTGGGTGATGTCTACGCAAGACGCATGAAGGAGGTGTTAGGGGTGAGTTTGTGTACATAGGAGGAGACAAAGAAGGAAAAATTTCATCAATATTAAATAGATTCTTGAGGAACTCGAGGAAGCGCTACAGGAGCGAAATGATCCACCACATAAACTTTTAGACTTGAAGCGTTTGAAGTCGGAGATACGGGTATTTCTGAATGAATATCTTGATGCGTTTACATATAAGACAATGTCCCACATTGAGCGAGATATGCAGTGAGTGTGAGCGAATTTTTTGTGGCAGAATTTAAAAAAACTTTCTCGCTCTTTTTAAGAATTGATCGACCAGGCGTTTCAAAACATGAATATTCCTCAGATGTCTTTCAAAGTCTAATTTGGACATTTTCAAAGGATGCACAGCTGTGAGTCAGATTTACCACTGATTATTAAATACTTTCTTACAAATCTTCCATATGTCTCATTGATCATTAGCTCTGTTAATCCAAAAGCTCGCATCGGTGAACAAACCCAACACACTGAAATTGACTTCGCTGTAATCGAACTACAAATAACGCTGCCACCAACTGTAGAATTGCGTAGCGCAGCATTAAGAGGACTCTGGTTGAATTATGATCACTTCAGTGACTACTGTCCAAGTTTTAATTTAAAAAGACCCAGACCAGAGAATATGAGTATGTTGAGTTTAATGTTATATATATGTACGTATCTGATTTCTTACAATTCCTTTTGCAGATATATTGATACAGACCAAAATTGAATGGCGTAAGCGCAAGGAAATACTTCAGAATATGTTAGATGAATGCAGCAAGGATGTTGAACCATCCTCATTAGCTCACATGAATCACGAACATTCGTCATCATCCCAACCGACAGCGGAACGTAATTTTGATGTTGATAAATTGTACACGGAATATGAGGATAGCTTAAATAAAGCACGTCGTCGTGCAATTGGCCCAGAGGGTTTTGGTCTACTCGAGACTGATGTGAACTTGCGCAAGTATCGCATTATAGGTGGCATCTATTGCGTTGATTATTTGGAGACACCACAACAGGATAAACGTTTAAATGCCAAATCGTTTATAAGAACAAGTAAGTAATGTGTAGTCAAAGGAATAAATCTTTCAGTTTTAGACTTTCTAGAATAAATTACGCAATAGCTGAGAGAATTTGAAAGCAGCATCAAATTCTGTAGTAAGCCAAAGAAGTTGTTCGAGTAAAGCGACATTATTTTGCCACCAAAGATGAATATATCACATCTTAGGCTGAGCATTTTGTCTAGTACTTTATGTAAAACACTAACAAAAACTACTAACACAGTATTCCAAAAGAAAGTTAATATTTGTGTAGCTTCTTGCTTGAACAAAACGAATCCAAGGGGTATGGTGGGTATATCAATCTGTAGTCTGGTTCTTGAAAATTTAATCACCATGGAGCGTTTTTCGCAACCAAACCGTGTGTGCGAAAGTTTTACAAAAAACGATAAATCGATGACTGCAGTGTGCAATGTTCGAGGCTTTTGCCACATACTTCTCATTGGGAGAAAAAGTCTGAGGATACGAGCACAATATTGGAAAAGCCAAAATTGAGGCGACTTAGATCATTAAGAACAGCTAAAAATGTGAAGAGTGTTAACCAATCTGTTTATGACGATCCGAACTTTTCAATTTAAAAGCTCGCTAGTACTTTAAATGTACCTAAACCGTCATTATACTGTATTATACACAAATAGCTAAAGCTGCACTAAAATGAAATTCAATTGTTATGAGAATTAAAGCTCCAGAATGACAGTCAAAGGTTTGACTTCGTAAACCAGGCAATTGAGCGCCTTTCAACATAAATTGGCATCCATACAGTCTTGATTTATATTTTATGGACTTTTCCCTAAGCGGAAAAATCTAAAGTTTACACCAATGGATCAACTTGTTTGGCGTATTTTAAAAAAAATATCCATGAAGAAAAGGCAGCCATTACAGAGTCTACCTGCCGTGTTCGAATAAATGAGTGCCATGTCTGCGAGGATTTACATTTGGGCAATATTATATTAAAGAAATAAATTTCAAAATTGTGTACTTTAATGAATCGTAAACGTGTTTTCGATAGATGACTTACTTTTTTTTTTATTTGGTCCGCTAAAAATAAACTTTCTTTTGGGACATCCTGTACTTTTATCAATCCAGTCGAATTTAAATATTTTAAAATATCTGTGGCATTTTGACAAAACGACCTAAGTCCCATAGAGTTTTCAGGAATGGATCAGAATATTTCAGGTCCTCATCAGAAAAGTAATATCTTTATTATTCAGGACCGGATCATATCCATATAAATTAATTTTAATATCGTTCGGCCACAAAACGCTTTCCTAAAACATTTTGTAGCATTTGTTATGATATAAACATGATAATCACCTAAAATGTGTTTGAGAAAACTTTCTGTGGTCGTTTAGATATGGAATATTAATTTAGTTCTACAAATTTGATACGATGACGATTTAAACAACACTCTTGGTCCGTATTAAAATTTTTGGTATCAGATCCTGATAAGGAACTGATCAGATGGCCGTATTAAGGAATACCTGATCCAGATCTGATCCTAATCCGAAATTCCTGAACTAATTTCTTGTCGGGTATGTGCGACTTGACAATGCGTCCATATGCCACGTTGGGCGCCAAATGTTTTATATTAAATTTCCTTTATTTTATATTTCTTAAGATGAAAATTCAAACAGAGAACTAAAACATTGTTAAAAAGGTTCATCTCTAAATAAGGGTAAATCACCGAAAAATGTACCAAAATATGCCTGTTTTGTCCCCACATATTTTTTTTACTTTTTTATTACTTGAATTTATAGATAATGATGGCCTGAACTTCTGGAACATTTTTAAAAAATGTACATAAACTTTCAGGGCTGCCATATGTTTGTTTTTAAGTTTCTTTTTACAATATATTTAAAAAACTTAAATAGAATTTTAGTCAAAAAACGCTTAAATAAACTTTAGAAAATCCAACACAAATTTTTAGGTTTGCCAGATGGCTGCTTTCGAAAATTTATTTTAAATCTTCCTGTTTTTTACATTCGCCATTATAATTACACACTAAAAAATAATGGATTAAATCGTTAAATACTGATTGACGCTTAAATCGTTAAAAACTCATCGAAACCAAATTTGGTTTAAGCAAAACTAACAAAAAAAACAGAGTGGCAACCTGAAAATTATGATACAGTCTTAAAAAGTTTATCTGATCGTTTCTGAAACCACAAATTTCAATTCAGTCAAAAAAAGTAAGAATTATATAGGATTTTCGAAAATAACTAGGTGGCAACCCTGACAGTTTATATTGGATTTTTTAAAAATTCTTTTAAGAGTTTTAAGACAAAATTTTTATTTTTTAAACAAATGGTTTAAGCAAAACTAGCAACAACAAAAATCCAGGTGCAGGGTTACTAAACGGAGAGTGATGGAACGGAGAATGACAAAATGTAATTTCGTAGTAAAAAATTAATTTTTAATTAATTGAATGGTTTATTTTTTGGAGACTCACCACTATATTAAAAAAAAAATAAAGGAATCTTACTTAGTTTAAAAAGAAATAAGAGATTTATCCTTTGTAATGTGATATTTTTAATATGAATATCAATTGGAAGAAGATGTAGCATCATGTTTAAGGCATCCGTTCTAAGAGTTCCTTTGATACTAATACCAGCCATTTTTTGAACGTTATATTTCTTACTTAATGCTGGCTGCTAGATTATTCGGAAGACTATTGATATGTGCATTTTTTGGGAAATAAGCGTCTTTAGTTCATAACTTGGCATTGGACTTGCAATATAGTAAAGAGTCTAACAAAACCCTCAAATAAGTACTTGACCTTATCGGACGGTTCAAACTATTGTCATTTTAGTGGGCGAAAGCTTAAGCGCTGGATTTTGGTTTTAGTAGTTAAAAACATCAGTTTAGTCTTTTGCGAGTTAATGCTAAGTCTACAACATCTAGCTCAACAACTATGTGTAATATTAATTTCCAGAAATGGTCGACTCTTCCTGAGCCAATTTTTCTTCTTTCTTTTCACAATAAATCTTAAACTCTTTCATAACACTTCTAATAAAAATTGCAGTTGTTTCACCGAACTGTCTTATGCGCAGGGATTTCTTTCAAACTTACAAGCCACCGCCGCCAGTGCAGCCAGGTGTACGTCGCTTACCGGAGGAAATTGAAGCTGAAATGCGAATGATTGAGGCAGCACTTGACAAATTGGCGCTAGTTACACTACAGTTAAGTATTATCTTGCACTTAAAAAGACAGCAATTTATAATTTTTATATTTTCCCCACCCCACAAAAACATTTATAGACTACCAGATTCGGTTATTTGGTTTGAACCACCAATTGCTTGCCGTTGGGAAACAAGCTTGGAGTCTCAAGAATCCGATCAATCAGAAGGAGTTAAAGTGCCAACAATCGATACTGATGGCACCGTTACTGAAGTTACACAGACGCCACGTTCTGCAACCACACTCACCAATTTAAGTCCACTCAAAAGTTCACCACGTTCACCGGCAAAGTTTCGCAAGCGTAGCTCACAAAAATCATCCAACACTCAAACGCAACCAACCAATCTACCCGTTCGTGAAGTAACTGATTTTGACATGTTCGATATACCAAGTGGCATTGATATTCATGGATTGTTGAAAGATTTTGTAGTACCACGACTACCAGATGCTTTTTGTGTGCGAATGGAACTCAATGGTGATGCGAGAAAGAAGAAAGCAAAGAAGCAACCGACCGTTATGTATCTGGCACGACATAAAAGTGTCAACATTACACGTCCGAGTGAAGTAAAAATTTTGCCAGAGAATGGGCAAGCAGCAGCAGCAGATGCTCGACTTAAGAAAATAACAGAAGATTTTCTTGACCTCAATGAACCAAGAGAATTTTTTGCAGAAATAAATTTTGAAAAGACGCTTAAATTTATTGAAATGTCGCCGACGCCATACGATAGCAACATAAGCGACAGCCAGGAGCAAATAAAATACGACAAGGACAGTAATCTAACAGCAACAACAAAAAAGGCTGTCAAAATACGTGCACAAGAAAAGGACATGAAGAGAAATGTTGTGGGAAAAGCAGAAATGGGCACAGAAAGGCGTTATATGTTTTCACAATTACTAGAGGTGAGTCATAATAATGACAACGTTTGATGTAAATAGACGTCATTGTGATAAATTTTGTTTAGTTTAGAGAACCGCAATCCGTTTAACATATAAATTAAGTTGAAGGAAATATTTATAAGACTCTTAACTATCGTTTTTAATTTTTAAGAGTTCTATTACTGAAATGTATAACAATAATCGAATTAAAGCTGAGCTCCCAATCTACTTTTCAAATGCTTACATGCTATCTGCCGCTTTAAGGCGGAAATTTCTCCACGATGCTCACAATATCTTCATTCACGCTGAGATGGCACACCATGTGGTTCTTTGATTTTGAATAAATCGCAAATAGTTCAGAATTTTTCCAAATATTTTATTTCGTTCGAAAGGTCACACAACAGGATAATGTGTGGAAAATTATTTCGCGGATATATTCACTGCGACTATTCTGTAGATATCTCACACTTTCGGCCATATTTTTGATGACATTTTGCAGTTTGGTCTCCGGAACGGCCCGAATCACCGATGTAATATTGCTTTTGAAGTCTGAAAACGACTTTTGATCATTAACATAGACTTTATCCTTCTTATAACTCTACAGAAAAAAATCTTACGGTGTCAAATCGCATGATCTGGGCGGCGAATTTACATCACCGCGATGTGAAATTACACGGTTCGGGAATTTGTCACGCAAAAAGTCCAATTAGAGGTGAGTTGTGTGTAATGTAGCGCCATCCTGTTCAAACCACATATCATCCAGACCCTCAGCTTTAACCGCCAGCACAAAATAGTCCTCCAACATATTGTGGTACCGCTTAGAGTTGACATTTTTGGTGTTTCCATTCTCATCTTCGAAAAAAATGGCCCAACCCATAAACCGCATCAAACTGGACGAATTGGCCTTTTCCAATCACTTGTGGATTTTTCAAGCCCCAAATAAGGCAGTTCCGCTTGTTAACATAGCCGCCGAGGTGGAAATGAGCCTCGTCCGAAAAGATGATTTTTTGGAATTTTGGATTTTTTGGAATTGAATAGCAGTGGATGCATCGAGTTCTCCACGCTCATTTGTGGATTTTTCGAGCCCCAGATACGGCAGTTTTGCTTGTTAACATAGCCGCCGAGGTGGAAATGAGCCTCGTCCGAAAAGATGATTTTTTGGAATTTTGGATTTTTTGGAATTGAATAGCAGTGGATGCATCGAGTTCTCCACTCTCATTTGTGGATTTTTCGAGCCCCAGATACGGCAGTTTGGCTTGTTAACATAGCCGCCGAGGTGGAAATGAGCCTTGTCCGAAAAGATGGTTTTTTAGAATTTTGGATTTTTTGGAATTGACTTAGAATTTAAGATCCAAAATTTGACGATTTCAATAAGTTGTTCTTTTGTAAAACGATCCATAACAAAAATCCTATCTTGTCACAATGAAAATGACATAAAATCTACATGCAGGAATAGTGAATACTTCTATTTATTTCCAAATGTATGCAAACTTATTATGCAATAAGGATTCAGGCTCATAATGCTATGTACATATTTGAACTATCGAAGGTCACAGCAACAACACCAACACTTTCTGCCTTGCAATAACACACACAGTTGATACTCTTCTAATAGATAAATACCCTGCACGCGTCCTTGAACATAAGTATTTCCCCCAAAGTATATGCACTCCCATTTCATAGTCATAAAAGGAGGCGACATTCTTCTTCTTGATATTCTTTTTGCCAAATGCTACCTCAAATTCTAATGACATTAAATTATTTCCATTTCATTTATGTCTACCTATAAAAATTGAACTTACTTGACAACGCCTTGTGCTTTAACGATGACAATGACAACCCAACCATCCATAGGATCTGGATCGTCTTTGTGCGCTGCAGCTGCCGCAACAAGAAGAGGCGCTTCAAGAGATTTCAACAAATTTATCGTCATCGCGCTCCACATCGGCAACATCGCAGCAAGGAGCAGAAAATGGTACCGATGCTGGTGCTGCTGATAGCGGTGCTAGTGGTGGTGTTGGTGAAGATAAGTCCCAAACAATAAACGATATGGCAGCAACATCAATGGCATTTCCATTTCTGTCTGGTTTGTCATTCTTACGCCAAACAGAGATACCAGAGGAAAAGCCCGAGGAAGTTGAAGAAGAAGTTAGCAGCTCAGAATACGATGAATGCGATTACAATTGGGACGCGGAATTGGAAGAACCGATTGAGATGGGACGCGGTGTTACAAACTTAAATGCTGGAATACAGGATTTTTTACGTAAACAAAGTCAAAGCGAGAGCAGCGGTGTTGATAGCACCAGTGATGGGTGAGTGACAGCTAAATAGGAAAAAATATTTTAAAAAAGAACCATGTGGAGTATAAAAGAAAATGAAATTAGAAATGTAGTCAAAACAGAAAAAAAAAAAAAACAGACACAAAGTTATGCAAAATTTAAATTGAGTCTGATTGAATTGGCAACACTGTTAATTGACAGCATTCAAGCGGAATCAGCAATGAAATTGTTTACATTGCAAGGGATTTACATTTTTTGTTGCAAATTTAAGGACCAAAAGTATGGGGGTACAAAAAAAATTGCAAATATTGTGATTTCCTGTGGCGAAATGGTTTTGCCGTATTTGGTTTGTGATTGGTAAACAAAACAAAGAACAAAAAAGTAACCAAACAAAATGTTTTGATTTATGGCCCAAAAAAATGGTATACAATGCGTATTAAATTTATATTCTCATACAATATTCAATGAAATACAGTCACTCAACTCATTGATGATATTGTTGAGGAAGTTGTGAGATTAGATAGATACGATACGATACGATACGATACGATACGATACGATGCGATGCGATGCGATGCGATGCGATGCGATACGATACGATACGATACGATACGATACGATACGATACGATACGATACGATACGATACGATACGATACGATACGATACGATACGATACGATACGATACGATACGATACGATACGATACGATACGATACGATACGATACGATACGATAGGAAAGTCATTATAAGTTCGGAATCGCATGATGGATTTTAATAACATTGGTACCATATAAATGGTATTCTAATTGGCTACAAATTTAAGTACAAAAGTTTGAAATCCGATTCATGATTTTTGAGATATGACAAATTTTCGATGTTATTGTAATGTTTTGCTTTTCAAGAAAATTTCTTTGGTTTACTTTTTTGTTTTCTTATGGAAAAAATGTTCAAATGAAAGAAAATAAATCAGCCTTTCATAATTTGTTACTAAAACTACGAGTTAAGAAGACATTTTTTAGAAAAATAGTGCTTTCAATAAAAAAACCTTGTCAAAATTTTAGAAAATTCCCCATAATTTGAAAATCATGACTCGGAGTCAAAACTTTTGTGCACTTATTTTGTAGCCAATTAAAATATTGCTCATATGACACCAATATTACTAAAATCCATTTACAGGATACGAACTAATACTGATTTTCACTAAGTTATATCCCGATCTTCCGTTGGTTTTGCGAATAGTTAAGAAAAGCCTCAGGAGTCATATTTTTCCGTTGCTCTACCGATTCCAGCCAAACTTGTATAAATACCTATAGAATTTATTTCGCTTTCAACATTTTTTTTAGTTCTTTTCATGTTTGTATGCCTTTTTGTATGTACTAGTATTTGTTTGCTCTAGTATTGTATAGTATATAAATATTTTCATATTTCCTTCTCTTTCTATTCAGCAAACTAAAAGCGTTGAATTTGGCTGCTCTGACCCAAGGTAAATGGAGTACACGTGATGTTCATGACACCAAATTCAATGAGGATAAGCTTTCGATACAATTTCGAACAGGACGTTTAGGTACATACATAAATACATACATTTATGCATTCACAAATAAACATTCTATTATATCGTATCTATGAGTACTGCATATGCCAGCATAAATGCTACATTGTGTATGTGTATTGTTGATATGTCTATGTATTTTATTTTTATTTCTATCATTTTCTGTTTTTGTTGCAAAAAAAACTGTATAGGGCCATTGAAATGCTTTTTCGTAAATCTTTCTCTATTTTATTTGTTTATTTTCTCCTTTTTAACGTTGCTGTTATCTCGCTCACATTTCTTGCAGGCATTTTTGGATTTGCTTTGAATCGTTACAGCAACATGCCATATCAGACATGGGAAATTAAGCCGGATTTGAAAAGGTACATATTCCGTCTTTAATATTGACATCTGTATTTAATGATCCTTGACTGAGGTAAAGCACCAAAAATGAGCATTGGGTACGGGCGTTTGTCACAGCATAGCCGAAAATCTGTTATTGGATTCGATTAGTGTTTGCTTTTTTTCTTGCACTTAATTTATATATTTATATTTTATTGAATAGAATAGTGCTGAATATGCCTATCTACAGAGCAAAGGAATAATTGCGAGTTTTAGGAAAACATTTAAGTTTATGAAGTAATAGTTTCTCGTATTGGAATAGAAATGGAAATTTATTTTTGATGACAGAAGCAATTTGTAGTGGTTTTGTTTTTATTTCTTAAAGAAAAACTTCTTTTGGCTTTTACTATTATCATTTTAAAGGCCGCAAATTGAGCTGCGACCCAAAAAAAATTTGTTGTGCAGCCTTTTTTTTCCTTAACAGTTCTAGACTATTTATAAATATCATCGCTGCTGCAGGTTTAATATTACATGGGTCAATGAGATCTAAAATCTCGGCACCAAGGTACTAAATTCCGCGACTAAATTCAACAGCTCAAGAACGCAACACATGTTGTGCTGTTTCCAAATGTGACTGCCGGATGTGCCTTCACGTACGCATTCTCTGGCGTACGGTCTAAAGCGTAGACCTCCACCTTAAAAGTGTATGCTGTCCTTCCGACTGCAATTGGTTTTTGAAAGTTTTTAAAATGTCAGACGTATTGCGCTGTGTTTATGTTATCGGACTAGCGTAGAATAAAGAGCTTTGAGTAGATTTTAATTTTTTAAATGTTGTTCGCGTTGCAGTCAAAAGGTTGCATGCGACACTTTGGTTGCAACGCGACTTTCAATAATTGGATCATGCCCTTTCCACATACGATTGTGAATGGGGCTTTATTTTGTGGCACTGCCATATCGACATGTCAAACGACCATGATCGTGACATGTCATTTTTGGTTCTGGCACTTGCGATTTTTAACTTGAAGTAAGCAGCAGCAAACTTTCCGGGTGAACTTTACACATCTTGAATAACTAAAAAATAACTTAGAAATAAACTTAAATAATAGATTAAACTAATTAAAAGAAAAGTCAAGCCGTAAAAATGAACTTGTAAAGAAAGCAAAATCGTTTGGAGTGTTTTTTTGGCATTTGGATTTTTGCCTGAGACAGCACGCAGCACACGGTGGGGCGGAGCATCTTTTCTGGCAGTGACTCGTTTGGTGAGTTTTACCGGTGTTTGGCGTCAACAAATGTAGCTATTTTTAGGTTCTTTACAAATATTTGCAAAAGTAGGACTAATATTTCAGATTTAAGGTTAAATGGGAGGTTCCAGATCCGATCATGTCCATTTTTAACGAATAAATAGATGCATATAATATTGATACTGAGTGTTACTACTGTACTTCAGTCGGCTGGTTTGCATTCTAAATTCCAAATTACTCTTCGGTTCTGGGCTAGTAGAAGTAGTAAAATACTTAGCTTGTCTCTTTCTTTCAAACAAAATTACATATTTCTTATCATGCACCTCTTATCTGTTTACTATTATCCTTCACTTTCATTTTATATCTATTCATTTTTGTCTCTCTTCTCCTGCCAGGATTTTTTTTTTCAAGTTTTCCCTAGAGTTACAAGTACACAGTGTGGGTGGGGATTGGTAGGACAACGGAAAATATCAGAACTCTGAGACTATTCTGAATAACTTTTCTTAATTCAACTTTTCGAAATTCGCAAAAAAAAAAAATCTGAATTATTTTATAAATTATTTTTGAAAGATGGAATAAATCCACAATGTCACACATATTTTGTGCCAAAATAATCGGTTATTTGACCGATATCATTTTTTAAGCTCAATGCCATCAATTCCACACTATCAAGTAAATTTGTCGTGGAAACGGAGCCCAATTTTATTTTGTTCTAATAAAATTTCAGCAAATTCATTTTATGACATTACTTTTGTTCATTTATGGACATACTCCAATAACTCCGTTGGTTGTGTGAATTTCGAAAAATGGAACTCAGAAAAGTTGTTCAGAACATTTTCAGTAATTTTACATTTTTCGATGTTCATCCGATTCCCGCCCACCTTGTGTACATATCTGTGGACTCTTGACAAAACAACCTAACTCGAAATTGGCAACAAGGAGATTGGTTCAATTTCGTTGATGCAGCTTTGAATCTCCTTTTTCCATACATTTTTACTAATCTTAAAGTGTCAGCTGTCAAATTATTTTTTTCTTGTGGTTCATAACACTTCTCCGCACGAATGGCGCTAAGTTCAAATGGGATACCCTTATATCTCTGGAACAAGAATTCATAGAGACATGGTTATAATACCAATAGAAGCGTATTTAAATTTTATATTAAGGATTAAAATGCTTGAGAATTGTCTTACCTCGACTTAGGTTGTTTTGTCAAAAGTTCACAAATACGCAGGCTGCTATATAAGTATATTTCTGGTCAAGGCAACACTTAGTGTTGCCAGGTGCAATCTGACATTTCCATTGGAAAGTTTGACATTTTTTAGCATAAACGTACATACAACGTTTAGATGTACAAGTGCTATTTTTTTGTTTACAGTGAGTTAAGAAAATTAATTTTTCCATTGATAACACAGGACCACAAAAAAAAAAGTCCTGTAGCAGAAAGTTGAGGTAACATACGGTATAGTTTTCAATGTGCTAAAAACGAATCCGAGGTCAGAATTTAGCCATCACCCTCAGATTTTGAGATATCCTTGCTTAAAGTTGCAGGAAGCTCTGTTTTCAGGCTTATGGTGCAGTTCCAGAAAAAGATGTAGTTCCATATTTTCAATGGAATCGAATAGCCATAATCTTTCTTATAAAACAAACACTCTAATTTTTTCGATTGCACTTTTGCTTTCCGAGATATCAACGTTTGAAGTAAACGTATCTCAACCCCCATACAAAGCACTGCATTATATTTGTAGCGTAAAATTAATTTAACATATAAAAATGATAACCCTTTACTTCAAAGGTAGATAACTCTGAAAGTAAGAGTCCAATCGGAAAAATTTGAAGGCATAGTTTTATAAGGAAGATTGTGGCTATTCAATGTCATTGAAAAAATGGAACTACCACATTTCCTGGAACTGCACCATAAGGCTGAAAACAGCGTTTTCTGCAAATTTAAGCAAGGATATCTCAAAATCTGAGGGTGATGGCTAAGTTTTGACCTCGGATTCGTTTTTAACACGTTGAAAACCATATCGTATGGTACCTCAACTTTCTGCTACAGGACTTTTTTTTTGTGGTCCTGTGTAATTTAAGCGATTGATAAATTATGGGGTTTCCAACGAGAACAAACGTTTTTTACAACTAAGTGTTCATGCAAAATCAAATGTATTGAAATGAAACTAATGCCCAAAGATGCCTCTATCTCACGGTATGTCACATGACGATCTGGCATTATCAGTTCACGCACAGCATCAATGTTCTCTGGCACAACGGCCATTTTTGAATGACATACACGGAATTCGTCTTTGAGCGAGCGTCGGCCACGATTGAATTCATTAAACCAGTTTTTCACAGTTCTATAGGATGGTGCTTCATCGCCATACAAAGATCTAAGTTCATTGATGCACTCTTGTCTTGATATTCCACGTCGAAAGTTGTGAAAAATGATCGCACTTAAATGTTCACGATTTATTTAATTCCATTTTTTTGCCAAATTGATTTTTCCAAGTCACTGTAAGCAACACAAATGATGGTTGTACGTCAAAACGTTGTGAGTACGTTTATGCTAAGAAATGTCAAACTTTATTATGGTGTTGCCAGTTGGTGCTATAGACATTACTGTTGCATAGGCCAGAAATATATATAGCAGCCTACGTATCTATCTGCCTAAGCACGAGTAAATATTCGAATAATTACAAAGATACCCTTAGTGAGCGCAATGCAAAAATATGTTGTGCTTGGGAGGAATTTAAGTTCAAACGAATATTATTTCGGCATTCAGAGGCGGAGCCGTAGAAAAACGAAAAGTTAAATTTCCTGCGTATTTCAAAGAAAGTTTTCTTTTTTCTTCTGATTTCTGTTATCATAGTTTTCTCAGTGGAAATAGATGATTGTTCAAAGTGTTTCAGCAGGTCCCAAGTACTAAACAGTGAACTCGCTTTGAGGGTATCTTTTAATTAGAGAAAAGTGTGTGTACATTCTGAAAAAGGGAAGCAGGATTGGATTAAGGATCTTTAGGTTCACATAGTACAACACAAGCAACATGAAATACGGATAGGCGACTCTTAAAAAAGAAAGGAACTGACGATGAAACCCATTCAGATCATTATTATGACTGATGGACTTATTGATGAAAACACTCTTTTATTCATAAAATATAATCACAGATTAAAAAACTGAAGCATTATTATTAAACATTCATGTGTTAACAGGTAAAAATTTACTGACTCAGATTAAGGTTTTTCGACTGAAAAATATAAATGAAACTAAACTTTAAGTCAATTCATTAGAGGCTTTTTGCTATTTAACGACCAGCGCTTACATAAGAACCGTGGAGACTCTGACAGACAGAGTACTTAACTTAACACTGTGCACACATTGAAAACACATAATTTAATTTTCATCATTCGCTTTATCTTTGCTTTTACAGTCCCGGCACAATCCTCTTTAGTTTTACAGCGTCCATTATAAGCCTCGATATCACCATCACATCCGCTGGTTATTGCATGAACAGCTTTCAAGGTGGTTCCACTGATGCCATTAACGAAATGATTGGCAAAACGCTGTCACTCGCTGATATGAAATCGATACTCGTTTCATCGGCGGTGGACATTTTCCCTGAGGATGATGCTTTCTGTTATACGGAGGGGTCATGCGAGAAGAATTACATAATGGAAATGCATTTGTATGCGTGTATGTCAACATTGGCATTATCGCACAATTTCAGCTGGTCACGTTGGAATTTATTAGCCGGAAGTCGTACAGCGGTTTTATTAATTAGAGAATTGATTGAGGGCAAAAAAGTGGTATGTAGATGGTTACAGGCCAAGTGCCAAAAGCAACACATTTGATTGTGGTGTGTTTTTTTGGCAGAGTGTTGGCAATTGAAATTGCTACGGATTACAATTTACGTTTAATTTTTTCATTAATTGATAAATATGGGCAAATAGTAGCTACACACTCTGTGAAACATCCTACATAAAACTACAGAATATGTGGCAACAAAACTGCTAAATTTGCGCATATGTCAAAAGAACTACTTATTTGAATTACTAATACATATGTACAATCTTATATCCCACTACAGCCCTATCATTCAACCTTGTTGGTGACACCACTGAAAACCGCTATAATCGAATGTACCGAGGTATCAGCCAGTTTCAATTCGGCCGGCATTGCAGGCATGGAATACTATCCGGATCTCTATCAACTTATGAAAGTGCATGCGCTACCAAGTAGCCTAGAGAAGCAAAGCACCATGGATCCAGTGTTGCGTGATAATGTGGCGCGTATACTAATGGCAGTACGTCCAATAAGCTTCTGTTAAAGGACGAACAACATTAAATTTTAAAAAAAAGTTTAAGTAAAATATATTAAAAGCAAAAGAACAAAATGAATTGAAATTCATGGCGATAGGGAGGTGCTGAAATTGTGTCATAATAACGTTATTGCATAACTAAAGCACAACGCTCGAGGATAAGTAGCAAAGCTGTAATGCTGTGGCGCTATGTAATAAAAAGGCAAAGGCGAAACCTGAGGGCAGTAAAAAGAAAAAGTTTTGCTGCAGCAGCACGTGAATCATGCGAACGCATTCCTGCGGCGGCAATTCTCTCTATTTCGGTATGACTGAGTAGGAGCAGAACTTGAACAGACGTGCATAATTAAATTTATGAAATTGTGTGAGTGCAAGTGGCTGTGTGTGTGTAACTGCCCAAGGGGAAAAGAAGTGCTTTTAAAACACTTCTGAAGTGCATATTTTTCACAAATAAGCGCTTCCGCTCCGTAAGAACTATTCTTTCTTTTTAACATTGCATGTCATAGGATGAAAGCGAGAAAAAGCTTAACGCAGCCTTACTGTAAAAGTCCTTTTGAAGCGCTTCTTTGTTATGCTACGGTAAGCGTTTTTTTAATAAAATTAAAAAAAAAAACAATAAAAACTGGCCGCACCAGGATTTGAATCCACGACCATCCGTCTGATAGATAGAAAACAGATTTTTTTACTTAATTACATTTGCTAACTCTTTAGACCGCTCCACCAATGCCCGATGATATGAAGAGGTAATAAATTTGTATATTAAGCAAATGTTGTCCAAACAGAATTCGATACTCGAATGCTCCTACAGCCTTACATAGAATCATTACATAGAATCATTGTGGTTCGAACCCATGTTGTTCTCACTACAGCCTTACATGGAATCATTGTGTAATCAGTTTCAATCCAATTAAACAAAAGTTAATAAATAAGAGAAAGGAAAATAGAAAAGTGAAATAAAAAAGGTTGAAGAAAAAATATTTTAATAAAAAAAGAAAATTAAGCAAAAAAAAGGAAAAAAATCACCCGGAGTGCAGCCTTACATGGAATTATTATGTAATCAATTTCAATTCGGTTAAACAAAAATATATTCATAAGAGAAAGGAAAATAGAAAAGTGAAATAAATGATGTTGAATAAAAAATATTATAATAAAAAAACAATAAAGCAAAAAGAAAATAAAAAACAAAATCACCCGGGCTGGGTTCGAACCCACGTTGTTCTTACTGCAGCCTTATAAAAAATGATTGTGAAAGTGCTTCTAAATTTCTATGGAGACAAGCACTTTTGAAGTGCTTGGATCAGAAGCGCTAGAAATTTTTCCTCTTGGATGTTTTAAAGTAAATATTTATGCACAGGGACACACAGTGACATATTGCGCCAACTGTTGGCATTTAAGTGAAGCTGTGTCTTAATTTATGTAAATTATTATTATCTTTTTGCCTTTTCCGCTCTTTTCTTCTGCCATCTTGCGCCTTTCACACTCATTCGTTGAGTAAAACGTGATTAAAACCAATGAGTGAGATGTCAGTTAGAGGAAGAAGAAAATGAAAACAACAAAAATCCAGCCAGATAAATTGAAATTTTTAATTATAATGATGGTAGGCATTTCCATTTATGACACCCGTGGTAAGGGCGGCGGAGGGTGCTGAAAATGCGCCCGCGAATGAAGGGAAAGCGAGCAAATGACAACTCTGCCGTATTTAAATTTAAATGCATAAATGTCAAATTGAGGTCGTTCGTCCTTGCCTTGATGAAGACACTACCTATAGTGTGTTGTTGCAGCGGCAGCTTACCTCAAAATTTTTATCGTCCATAAGCGGAATTAAATTTTTTATCGTCTGGTTTTATGTAAATTTTTAATATCAATGAGAATTGAAGAGTGCCGCCGAATGAAAGTACATTTTAATATTTGATTTTAAGCCGTAAAGATGGGAGAGCAAAATGTATTGAAATAGTGATGGAGAAATTTAAAGGGAGGCGTTGCAAACATAAGGCTCATTGCACTTTCAAATACAAATATAATCTTTAATGCTTTTCATAATTTTTATTTTACACTTTTTGTCATTTTAGATTTTCTTGTACTTTTCTTTGACACACACTTGATAGTGCAATAATATTCTGCGGTCAGGCCTGACGAGAAAGGTGGTTAAAAAGATGGGACTCACTTCGCGCTCAGAGATTTTGGAGGGCAAGGATTCCAGTAAAAACAATTTTTTCGTTAATAAAATATGTAGTATTATCTCAACTATAAAAAAAGTAAAACTCATAAAACTAATATCCCATATCACTCTTCAATGCAAAATGGTATCTAATATTTTAGATCAGAAGTCTTGCAGATACTTATTTGCAAAAAATGTTTAGCATGGGAGTCAATCTTTGCGTAATCGATCAAGATTTGAATTGACATCTCCGATTTTTTGAAAATTGGTGAAAAGTACTTGATGTAAATATGGGTGATTCTCAAAAAAAATTTACCATTCAACGTCCCGGGACTCCAAATCATGTTTAAATTCAATATTTAATATTTTAACTACTTAATGCAGAGACTTCTATACGAATAGCTTAAAAAAAATAACAATTCTTAATATTTTACTAGGAAATTATAACATTAAGTGTTGAAAAGTCATTCTCCGTCCTGTCCCTAACATTTCTTCAGTATGTATGTATGTATTCTCCTTTAACTCCTAAGAAAAGCATAGGGCCAATATGAAATCTCTCCATTTGTCACGATCCCTTGCGATGACTTTGATCTCTTGCCACGATTTTCCCGATTCTTGGATTTCCTTTTCCAACGACCTTTTCCAGTTGGTTTTGGGTCTACCACGTCCTCTACTGCCTTGTGGATTCCACTCAAGGGCCTGGCGACAAACTTCGCTGTGTGGTTTCCGGAGAGTGTGACCAATCCATCCCCATTTGCGCAGCTTGATCTCGTTTGCTATAGCCTTCTGTTTGCATTTTTGATGTAGCTCGGCTTTGATATAGTGCGAGGCCACCAAACCTTTAGTATACGCCTTAAGCATTTGTTGACGAATACTTGCAGCTTGTTTGTTAGTTGTTCAGTAACAAGCCATGTTTCGCACCCATATAACAAAACCGATTTCACATTCGAATCAAAAATGCGCACTCTCGTTTTGGTGGATATAACGGATGAAGACCATATTTTGTTCAGTTGAGCAAACGCGCCTTTTGCTTTTGCTATTCTTGAGTTGATATCCTCTTTTGCTCCACCATCCATGGAGATAATGCTGCCTAGATACGTGAAGCTATCGACGTTTCCGATGTCATCACTGCCAGCTTTAAACGTGATGTCATTGCTTGCGTTTAGCTTCATGCTTTTAGTCTTGGATACGTTGATTTTTAGGCCGGCCTTTTGTGATTCCAAGACAAGGTCTTCAATTTTGCTTTGCATATCTGAATGTTTGGACGATAAGAGGCAGATGTCGTCAGCGTAGTCGAGATCTTCCAGATGTTCGGTAAAGTTCCATTGAATACCCCTTTTGGCCTTATTAAGAGCTTTATCTAGGATATCATCAAGAACGATAAGGAAGAGTGATGGTGATAGTAAACACCCCTGCCGTACGCCTGAATTAGTGGTGAATGTCGGTGACAACAACCCGTTGTGTAACACACTGCATTTAAAGCCTTCATATTGTGCACGTACTAAGTTTATGGCCTTTGCGGCAATACCTCTTCGTTGCAGTGACGCCCAGATGTTTTCTCGGGAGACACTGTCGAAGGCAGTGCTATAGTCAACGAAGACAAGTTGAAGTGCAGCACGCCACTCGCATGATTATTCGACAATTATTCTGAGCGTGTTGATTTGATCCACGCATGATCTGTTTCGCCGGAATCCTGCTTGCTGCTTTCGAATGGCCGAATCAAGTTTTTCGCTTACCCTGCTCAGAAGCACTTTCGTCAGTACTTTTGATGGTACTGAGAGCAAGGTGATGCCTCTATAGTTTCGGCACTCGCTTAGGTATACCATGATTACTCGAAATCATTTCCAAAACCATGTCGATTGTGTCAAAGCATGTCATAATTTGGGTATTCGGCTTTAAAATTGGAAGTATATTTTTTCAAATTTTTTGTAACGCGTTGTATAACTGTTATATTGAATGGAAACGCCCATTTCAAAAAACTTATGAGTCAAGATTTTATCAAAAAAACTTTTCTTTTTTTTTTTTTGTCGCGAATCCTTAAATGTAGAAGAACAATTTGGACAAAAACCACTTAATTCAATACATTCCATCCTCTTAGAAGACTATTTAGCTTATCATTAGACTTTTCTTTTAAAAACTTCAGTATTCTCATACTTACAGATCTTCTAAGTTTTAGGCAACTTACCTGAAAAAAAAAATTAAAAAATAAAATTAGTAAAAATATCAACAAATATAAATGTTATAAATAATGGAAAATTTTGAAAGAATCAAAAATAGGTGATAAATTTGAAAGAAGTTGAAGTTAGGTACCTAATAATTCTAAAAATTTTTAAAAGGTCCAAAACCATTGAAAAATTTGAAAAATATATTAGTTCATTAAACCAAAAAAATTGGCCAAGAGAGTCAAAAAAGTTGTCATGGCAAATTATTAAGTTATTTTACAAAAACACTACCAGTAAAATGCTCATACAGAAACAGTATATACCGACATACATCAAGTACTCTGTTTCCTTAATCAGCTTAAAAAGTAAATTATTTTTCGGTTTATTGCATTAGTCATTCGATTGTTCTTCGATAAACACTAAATTATCAAATTCTACAACTTCCTCAGTTTGACAAATTAACTGTCATTTAAGTAGTACAAGGTAAAAGGTTGGCCAATACAAATGCCTATTTAACATTTTAAAAGATAACAGTACAGCACACAAAATGGAGCAGCAGCAACATTAAATATATTACAAAAGTGATAACTGCAACATTTATCAACGGCAGATGGCGCTATATGGTATAAGTTAGCTATAGCGATACAAAAAAAAACTTTAGAAATCAACGTCATAAAGGAAATTTAATCATTGCAGGGGGTATTCGTAGATGAAGAAGAAGCAAATAAAATAAAACTAAAAAGGTACAAGGTAAAAAGAAAACAAAAACTCAGTGAACGTGTCCGGAGAGAAAACTGATGAGGTTGCCTGTAGTAACACCTGTTTGCATAAAAACAATTGCACTGAGAAAAAAAACACTGCAATATAAATGCAAAATATTGTTGCATGAATTATAAAATAAAAAACAAAAAGACGTTACGGAAAACAACGAGAAACATTTACCAGGTATTATCCTATAAGATGTGATATAACAGCAAAAATATTCATAGAGTGAAGAAAAGTACGTATTGCGTATATGTAGTTGTTAAGCTGCTTTATCGATATGTAAGGTATAGAAAAGAAAATGATGAAAAGGGAATAGTACAGTCATTTGGTAGCTTTACCTGGAAAGTTTTGCGGGATTTTTGCAAATGGGTTATTTTATAGATTTCGATGTGCTCTTTCAGAATTTCAACTTGGCTACCTCGAATCGTGTTCGCTCGCGCCGCCATATTGGAAAAATGGCGTCCAAAATCAGTTTTTTACAAATATTTCTTTAACGATTACATTTGAAGAAAAATATTGTGAGGCAATATTGTAGTTTATAAAATTTTCTATAAAAGTGATCCCATAATTGTTTTCGTACGACCTATAACTCGGGAGATATCCTTAATTAAAATTTGAAAAAAATTAGTAAATTGTGCATGCCGTCTATGAGTAGGCACAGTTATGTGTTGAGTTTAAAATAACGATAACTCATGAACGGTGAGTCACACGATTTTCTTTGTTAATTTTTTCTTTTGTTAATTTTTTGATCGTGCATAACCCTTCTTCTTCATTTTGTCGATTAAAATAACTTTACTTGTCATTTCAACTAATTCAATAAAGTTTTGTATCATAATTGTTTGATTTTTACTTAATTACGGCGGTGGCCCACGATTCCCCACCATTTTTGAAAATCGCAAAAACACTAATTTTTTTCAAACCACGAAAAGTCGGAAAAAACAAAAGAATTGTTAGAAAGTGTAATAGTCAAAAGTTACCTAACTTCATGTAGAATAACATACCATAATACAATTTGCAAAATTTTTTTTTTTTTGAAGATATTTAACAAAATAAAAACGTGGCCCACGATTCCCCACCTTCCCCTATATATGACAAAAACTAGGTAGGTCCAAAAATATAAAACATCCAACTTTTCGTCAGAGGCATCGCGAAACATACTACTTTTCGTCCAAATTTCAAATGTCAAAATTTATTATATCCTAGTTCTCGTAGGAGAAATGATACATCCTAATTTTCTTCTAGGACATCGAGTTATTTATTATAAAATTGAATATGAGTAACTTATAAAAACATAGGCACACCAAAGAGATTGTAATCAGACTAATTAAAAAATTGTAAAGACTACATACGTACGAAAAATTGGCGAAGTGCTAATGAATCTACCAAAAGTCTTCCGAGGCCGCAAATAGAGGAAATAGACTATAGTTGTCATAATAAATTTAATAAAAATTACACAGGCACGCAAAAAAAAAATTGTTTGTATGAACTCAATACTTCTAATATGAAATCTTATGAACTTTTTAACGCTAAACCGGACTACATCCTCAGAATTGTCAACATAGCTTCAGAGTTTTAAGATACTCTTGCTTGCAGTTGGAGAAAACGCAGTGCCCGGGCTTATGGCGTAGCTACAGGAAAAGGTGAAATTCTGTTTTTTAGTGGCATCAAACAGCCACAATATTCCTTTTAAAAATATGCATTCAAAGTTTTCCAATAGGAATCTTAATTTTCGAGTTATGATGCTTTGAAGAGAAGGTATTTCGGATATAAGTAAATAAATAAATAAATAACAATACAAACGACGAATTTATGTTAGAATTGAAAAACCGGTATATGGCCAAAAAACACTCGAAATGAGCTAAAATTAGCTATAGGTTTGAAATGTATTGCTGCCGATAAAAATGGGCGATACCATTCCCCAAAATATTAAGTCCTTTGTATAGCGCTGGAACACTCTCACTTCAAATGAACATAACTCGAAAAGGCAGAGTCCTATTGGGAAAATTCGCAGGCATATTTTGATAAGATAGAGTGTGGCTATTCCATGGCATTAAAAAAGAAGCATTCCACCTTTACTTGTAGCTACGTCATAAGCCAGAAAACAGCAAGGATATCTCGAAATCCTACATGTATGTATATTGACAATTCTAAAGATGCAGTCCGATTCAGTATATCAATACGTTTAGTTGAATTCCCCACGTTTTGGAGACATGCGTCAAAAAATGCAAGAGAGTTTAGCTGAGCCTATTACCGACCTAAATTCTGTGCCCAATATGTGTGAAACGCTAACAAAATGGCTGGCGGTACAATCATTTGCAGCAAAATTGATGAAAGAACTCCGGTTTATTGAACGCAGAAGAGCGGTGGAACGCAGACATCTCCAAACTAAAAGTACCAGCGATCCCGCTACATTGAGAACAGGTACGGACTAGGCCGACCAACTGACAGATAATTGAGCATTAATGCTCTAGACGGCCTCCTTGTGTAATACTTACGGTAGTTCCAGGAGGTATAGCCCATCCTTGATGAGAGGAAAATTTTAGACTGCATATTAGAAGTATTGTGTTCATACGACTTTTTTATACCCTACACCCAGGGTATATTCACTTTGTCGTTCCGTTTGTAACACAGAGAAGGAGGTGTGGCAGATATAGAAAAGTACATAAGTATATTCTAGATCAGCGTCACCTCCTGAGTTGATATAGCTATGTCCGTCTGTCTGGCTGGGTGGCTGGCTGTGTGTGGAAATACATTTTTTGCGAAAACTGAACAAGATAATTCAATGAAATTCAGCACACTGCCTCCGTTGTCAAAGTAAGCTCTCGTGGGATTGAAAATGAGCAAAATCGATAAACGGACTTGCCTACCGCCCATACAAAAAATATATTCAAAATGCAACTTAAGGAGTATTTTTCATCGCAATGCAACCGAAATACACATAAATGCTAAAAATTGTAAGCCCAAGCTCTCTAAAAAAACTGGGCGAATTCGAACAAGAGGGCGTAGTAACAGCGTTTTTTGAGATAATCGAACCAAATTTGTTTCAAACACTTAAAATTATAAATGCAAACTCTCAAGAAAAATTGCATAAACCGCACATGGGGGCAGGGCACCTCCCATATAAGCAAAAGCTTTAAAACGCTATACTAAAAGCGTTTTTTGAGATATTCAAACCAAATTCGACTCAGACACTAAAAATTATAAATGCAAGCTCTTTACAAAAATTGGGTAAAATCGGACAAGAAGGCGTGGTACATCCCATATAAGCAAAAGTTTAAAATGCTATACTGAAAACTTTTTTTGAGATAATCCAACCAAATTTCACTCAGTCACTAAGAACTGTAAGTGCAAGCTCTGAGCAAAAACTGGGTGAACTTGGACAAGAGGGCGTGGCACCTCCCATATAAGCAAAATTTTCAAAATACTGCAGTGTATGGTATTTATTTTTTGGCCAGGCCAAAAGTAGCACCCTTTCTTTTTTTGTTTTTTAGAGTGTTATAAGTAATCTGTAAATTATATTTTCATTTTTCAAGTAATTTTCAATTTTAAAATACGCACGGTAAAGCCATAACATGGCGTAAAAACCTTAAAATAAAATTTTAAGTTTTTCCGCCCAAGTTGTTGGCTGTATGTGTGAAAGACACCTTTATGAATAAAAATTAATTTGTTTCGTTAGTCAAGAGAAGAGGGATTTTATACCACGGTAAAGCCATATTTGTTTCTACAATTAGAATTTACGAAATATTTTAAGTTGTAGACCAACATAAGAACTTTATCATCAATTCCATACAACGAAAATAATTAGAGCAAATTTTTAGAAACACGAGTCAGTAGTATTTCTTAATGCCTGGCTTTACTTATTGTGATCCAAGTGTAGAAAAGGCAAATCAGATCCAAATGAATCAACACTTGAAAACAAACTGTTTTTCTAGATAATGTATTTACTATCCAAACTTTATAGGCTTCCAAGCACGCAAGCAGCTAATTTATTTGAAATAACTTAAGAAAGTTTTGAGGAACTTTATAGTTTTTGAACTTGAAAGTAGCTAAACATGGTGTGAGTTCTGTTTTTGACACTGAAAACAGGCACGGTAAAGGCATTTTGACCAGTACAGGCCTCTTGCATTATTATAAAATATTTCGATGACGAAAGTAAGCTATGTCAGTTATAGAAAACGTTAAAAAGTAATGAATAATGCTATTTAAAAGTCAACTTTAGCATTTTTACGTTCAAAATTAGTGGGAAACAAAAATACGGCTTTTTTCTTTAGTAACAAGAAGTAATTCTATGAAGATGTATTTGAGTGGCACTACCTTTTAATTTCTGTTGGTTTCGCCATTTTGAATTTGTTTTAATTTTCGGGTAATTTTTTTATTTTTAACCTAAGTCAAGTGCTTTCATTTTTCGAAGTCTCTTCAATCACTTCTTTATCAAATGTCTATTATCTAGTGAACGTGTAATTAATTTCATATTAAAATTATTTTTGCTATGTAAAAGAATACAACAATTAGAGTGAGAACAAGGAAAAAAAAAGGATTTCAACTTTCCTGCAACAAAGTACTGAAGCGGCAACAAATAGCAGCTGTTGGCAACACCATGATTAATCACACTTAAACTACATAGAACGCCAAGGATACATAGGGATGGGCCAAAAGAAAAAAAAGAGAAAAAATTATTCAACTACTTTGTCTTGTTAACTTGTATTGTATATTAGTATGTACACACTATGTATGTGTACAGGTATAAAAAGGCTGCATAATGTTGCATTTAATTTGCCTAAATTGCAACATTTCAACTGTTGACGAAACAAAAGCGGAAACAGAAATTCATTCGAGTCATTAGTAATTTCAATTGTCTGTTTTGTCTTTCACTCCTCTAACATATACTCGTATCTTTGCTACATTCACACAGACATTTTTTTGTTGCAATTTGTTAGCGAATTTTTTGAATTTATGTTGCCATTGTAGAAAAAATTTGTTTTTGTGTGGTTTTTCGGTGTGAAAACCGGAAGTGAAAACCGGATGTAACAACGGATGTTACCAATGGCGGTATGATTTTCTCGCTTTGCATATCAAAAGGAAGTCAATTCGCTTAAACGCTTTTCAATATATTAAAAACTTTAATAAAAAATTTATTTTTACGAAACTATTTAATTTTTTATAAAATTTTATTACTAGCACATCCACAACAGCTGTTACAGTTGTAACATGTGGCACATTGAGATAAAAAAAGAGCGTCCTGGTTCATTTTCGCAATGACAAAAACAGGATACTTCATTCTTTCCTACAGCAAGCTTCATTTTAAACAAAATTAATGTCCAACTTTATTTCCGCCTTGCATTGTGTCCTTTTCTAAGGATAAATTGTTGGGGTTTTCTTTTGGTTTACAAGAATAGAACTTCTCTGTTTTATGATATTTTTTCCTTTTACTTCTAAAAAAACACAGATTAGAGCAAAATCTAATAGCAAACATGTTTTCGCACTTCAACGAATCCGTAAACAGCAGTTTGTTTTTAATCCAAATAAATTAATGTTGTTGCCAAAGGCTAAGTATCTAATAGATAACATGCCAGTGTGCTCTCATAAAGCTGTTTTTTATATGTTCTACTAAATACGTTTTGTCGTGTGTACACCACCAAATGTTTTAGATACTTGTACAGTTTTAAGATGGTGCTGTGTTGATAAATTTTAGCCTTGAAAGGTTATTCCCACTAGCGCTGTACTATGGGACAAAATTAACAAAATTAGTAGTAGTAAAATATGGGCTACGGAGTATTTTTTAATTAAATGCATACAATTTTAAAAAAAAATCTTATCACTCGAGCCACTTATGTGCGCCAAAAATTAAAATCATCTGATCATCAATGCAACACCAAATTATAGGAAACACAAGTAACGGTGGCACAAGTGCAAAACAAGTTTTTCAGCGCACAAGTAAAAACTTTTTGGTTTTTTTTTTTTTTTTTTGTGTTACTTTGTAAAAATAGTGTGTTAGAAATCGAAAAAATAAAAAAATTTTCGGGTTCTTAAATAGCACAACGTGTTAAACATTACAAAACATATTTTTCACGGTACTAGATATTTGTCATTACCACCCAAGGATTTCGCCTTGGGCCTGAAGAAACGAGATCTGCATCACTTTTTTTTTTCGTTCAGAGAAAAATTTTTCCTTCACAGAACGGATACCCTAGTTTACTTCAAAATGTTGATATCATATACTACGTAGGGCACTACTTATGTTTCGGGAACAGCTAATAATAGCAAACATTTTTGATTGCAAATGGCTTTATTGTTTTTCAAAATATTCCCCTTGATGATCAATACACTTTTGTATTCGTTCAAACCATTTGTCATAGCTGTTTTCCCATTCCACTTCAAACACCTCTAAAACATGGTTTTTGAACGCTTCAACTGCTTCTTCGGCGATAGTAAATCGTTGACCACACAGTTTTCCTTTGATGTTCGGGAACAAGAAGAAGTCATTGGGTGCCAAATCAAGACTGTACGGAGGATGAGTCATCAGTTCAATGTTTTGACTGCTCAAAAATTCACTGTTTCACGAGATGTGTGAGAGCTCGCATTGTCGTGATAGAAAATAATTCATCGTCTTTGGGGGTAGGTTTTACGAATTTCTCCGAAGACTTCCGGCAAACGAATGGTACCGCTTAGAATTGACCTTCTTACGTTGCTCCAGCGTAACAGTGGCCACATGACCCATGCGGCCGAAGAAACAGGCGACCATTTGCTTCGCTGTGCTTCTTCCACCAACAACTTTTGTTGGATTAAGCTCGTCTTGAAATACCCACACGGTCGATTGCTGTTTTGTTTCCGGCTCATACGCATATATCCATGATTCGTCACCTGTCACGATCTTATACATGTCTTTTGAAGCACCACGGTCAAATTTTTTCTTCATTTCCTTACACCAAACGATACAAGCCTTTTTTTGAGCGACTAATAAATTATGGGGTTTCCAACGAGAACAAACTTTGTTTACAACTTAGTGTTCATGCAAAATAGAACGTACGTATATTGAAGTGGGACTATTTTATTTTTTGATTTGACAGAACCTCATGTATTTATTTATTTTTCATGGAGAATGACGGCTGGATTGAGGCATTTAAGAAAGGACGGTGTAAGTCATTTTATTTTGTTATATGAATCATCGTAACCATCAATTTATTCTAACTGAATGAAATATATTGGGTCGTCATCATCGCCTGGTGGCCGAATTATGACCACATAAATTGAAACAAAAATAAGATTTCAGTAGGGTGGATTTGTATGTTCTGGATTGCGCCGGCAGAGGCTCCATGAATTTGCGCCATCCTAGTACATCTTGGTAGAAGTTACTTCAGGCAGAATTGCTCTTGAAGGAGACAGAATTTTTTTTGCTAGTTGAGTTTTTTTAAGATATTTTTTATAGGTAATTTTTGTTGTTGTTTCTTGTTTTTATTTTTGTGGTTGTTGTTTTATATGCTAATGGGATTTTAGATAATGGCGGTGTTTTACAAAATTAATTGTTATTGAAAGAGATGACTCATATTAATACATATTATCATCATGCTTGCTGGCGCAAACTTTTTCAAACTTTTTCAAATTTTTTCAAACTTTTTTCAAACTTTTCCAAACTTATTTTCAAATTTTTCAAACTTTTTCAATTTTTTTCAAACTTTTTCAAATTTTTTCAAACTTTTTATATATTTATATTATAAAATTTCCATATAAAAGGTTATTTTAAGAAGATTTTCTCTTTGGTTTTGAAGTGACTTTCTTTTTGGATGAAAACCACAGAGATATCTTCTTACTTTTGTTTTATTTTATGTGGTCGATTTACCTATGTGTGATGCAGATATGGGTATCTATTTAGTGAAGAAAAATAAGTTATGAGCTAAGAAGGAACAGGTTTTTTTTTGCCAAAATGTATCCTCAAGAGAATCAAAAGTGCTGCATGGGTTTTTCTCGTAACTAAAGAAAAGTGATGCGAATATCGTTTCCAAGAGTGCTTTACTTTTACTTTTTTGAGACACTGTTTTTATCTCTTACGTAAGACTTTAGTCCAGACCTTTCCACCACCTTATCATTCCTAACCAACTTGCGAAATACATGAACAGCCAATTGACGGTTTCTGGTATTCTACAATTCAAGTACACTGAATATAGTGAATATAAAAATTTTTATGGCTTAGCTTTGGTTTTCTGAATAATCAAATTTTAGGATCAGTTATGTATTAACATGCATATTTATGCCATTTTTTGCGTACATTCGTGAAGTATGATGTTTTATCTTTAAGGTGGTGAAAAAATTAAAAACCTTTCGTAAGATTTGCAAAGGTAACAAAGAAATTTCATCGAACTAAATAGGTATCTTTCGAATTAATAGTTGAAGTAACCTAAAATTCCTATTTATCTGGGTTACGATCATCAAATGCTCATGCTGATGCATCGAAGATTTTCGTCTATTCATCTTTTACTCAAAAAATATTATAGAAAATTTAAAAAAAAAATTCAGAAAAAAATAAAATTTAATTTAATAAAATTTAGAGAAAAAATGCTTAAACTCCTTATCCTACTGTCTGACGTAAGCATTGTTAGAGACGTGAACATAAAATTGAATACGTGTCTGCACCCGTATGAGTGTATGTATGTGCACAATTATGCAAGTGTACGTGCAAGAAATTTTAATGAATTAATCTACTTAGGTGTAGTTCAAGTTACTTAGTTAATAAATAGCAGCTGTTATATAAAGATAGAGATTTTTTCTTTTACTTTATGAAAAGAAAAGATTTTTCATGAAAATAAAAAATAAAAATAATAAAAAATAATTCACTTAATTAAATCCTTACATGCACCCGCTTGAAGTGTTTATGTAACAACTTAATTGGTGTACAAACACACACACACACAAACAACTGAATAATTTTTATCATTTTATTGGAGCGTAGAACATCAGCCCTTAACAACGTCATTCACTCAGGCGCTGTGTGCCAGTTTTCAAAGTTTATCAACAGCAGTAGCAGCAGCGTAGCACTTCAAAATATTTCCCAACTGTGCTGCAGCTTCTTTATCACATACACACATATGTATGCCATTGTATGTATAGCGACACACTGCTTGGACGGACTGGCATATTTGTCACTTTAGACGTGTCAAAAATTGCAAGGCATTTTGGCACTGTGCAAAAATCGAATGTCATCTCATGCATCAAATTGTGTGTTGTGGAACACCAGCTGCAATTGTGGTAGTGTCATCCGTAAAAAGCAACAAAAAGCCGAGTGTGCAAATGCGGAAGGCTTAAAGGATATGCCAGTGTAAAAGCCAAGTAAGCACAAAATTAATACAGACATTAAGTGATGGCAGGATAAGGCTGAAATGTTTATTGAAAAAATCTGATATAATCACACGGCTGGGATTTATGGTTTCATCGAAAAAAAAAGCTAAGGATAAAAGTGACACTGTTTGGCATTGAAAAAGAGTGAATTCGCTTTCTGCTGTTAGATTTAAAAATATTAAATTTTGTTGTAATGGTGGTTTGGAGTTTGTTTCCCGAAATTATGACCATTATGAACATTTTTTATTCCAAGCTCAAATTAATGCAGCAAAAATCAACAAAAAGATTAATTTTTATGGTTTAAACCTATTACAAAAGCTTATGCAAAAATTCTAACAAAACTAAACTAAAGTACACCCTGTGCCACAACCATCGAAGCATCTGCACAAACCGAACAACATTTGATAAAAAGAAACAGCGAGAATAGCTGAGAATGTTACGCAAACTAGATTTAAAGTGAAAGTAATGAGTAAATGAATTTAGCGTGTGGTTGAAAGCAACGATCAAAAACTTCAAGAAGGTTTAAAAACTTTACACAAAGATTCCAACAATTCATACTCTTATCAGCTAGTTTCTGTGCAGATTAGTATTGTTTTGATTGTAGTGCATAAGGGTTCAAATTTTGACTATTGAGCAAGTTGTGCTAACCCAATGAAATAGATTTTTACTAACCGTGGCTATTGTAAAAACATTTTGAAAGAGGGTGTCAAAAAAGTGAGCTGACATTTTTTTTTTTAGATTTAGATTTCGCTCAACGTCGATTTATGCAAAATCTGGGGTTCATGCGATTTTTATTATACTTGTCATAAGGGTGCAGCAAAATTTAAAAAAAAATTAGTGCATAAAAAATTATCACAGAATAAGATCTTAAAACAAAGACTGCATACTTTGTTTTGGTCAAAACCCCCGAAAAGATGGCCCATGACAAGTTGTCATGTGGCCGAGATTAGACTATTTCGATTATCTTTCCTGAATGTTAACCCTATGTTCATACCAAATTTCATAAAAATCGTTGCAGTGGTTCAACAGTGAGAGCTTTTTTTTCACTAAAGGGCATGGCACCGCCCACTTAAAAACATAATGGCCATGTTGTCGTTCTCTTGTGCTAACTCCATTTCCATACCTTATTTCATTTAAATCAATGCAGCGATTTAAACTTTTGAGAGTTTTCCCATTTAGGGGCGTGGCACTGCCCACTTTAAAAAAGAAGATAATCTTATGTACTGCTCTTCATATCAACTTTTCCAACAATTAAATATCAAGAGAATGGGATGAGAGTTAGGTAAAGAAAGTAAGACTGAACCGAATTCATTTGCTTATATTTAAAGCGTGACCCAATAAGAGCTTCCTTCTTTGCTTTCTAAATAAAATACATAAAAATCAATGTATTGATGCAAATCTTTATATGGAATGATGGTTCGGTTCGTACAACTTAATGTTTAAATTATTGTTTTGTTCAAATGTTGCCCACGACTAGCTCTTAAATAGTCAAATTTTTGAGATGATATTTTCATCGAACATTTCCATCGATAAAGCGATTGTTTCTCCAGCTATATGGCATGTTGCACCATCTTTAGTGATGAGCAAACCAAGACCAATACCAAGACAATAGCAGTCCTGGTCTTGGTCTTGTTCTTGCACATTGAGTCTTGGTCTTGGTCTTGGTTTTGATATTGAGTCTTGGTCTTGGTCTTGATCTTGCTCATTAAGTCTTGGTCTCATTCTTGGTCTTAGTCTTGAAAAATTTTTTAGAGATATTGAGTATATAAAGTTTCAGAACCATATTTTTCCAAAGCAGTTGGGTTTTTAAGATGCCAAAATTCAAATTGAGAGATGATTTTATCTTCGAAACGTGCGTGAAACACCTTTTAACTATAAATTACCAAGACTGAAAAGCAGTCTTGGTCTTGACGATTATCGTGTGCAAGACCAAGACCAAGTCTATAGCAGTCTTGGTCTTGATCTTGCAAAAATATCAGGGTCTTGGTCTTGGTCTCGCAAAATTACCAAGACCAAGAACAAGACGCAAGACCAAGACTAATTTTGCTCATCACTAACCATCTTCTTGAAACCAAAAATCGGCTACACTAATATCCTGAATTTTCGGCAACAAAAAATCCGTGATCACTGCTCCGTAGCGAGCATTATTGACCGTAATACCAGTTCTATACGCATTTTTGAAGAAATACGGTCCGATGATGCCTCCTGACATAGACCATACCAGACAGTAAAGGGTGTTTTTTTTTAGAGTTTTGTTTTTCGAATAGAGATAAAACTGGCATTTTGTGGTCAAATCTGGCAACTCTAATGTCATTTATGTTCAGTTTGGTTTGCTATTTCATCATGAACAGGTTGACAAAAGAACAACGCTTGCAAATCGTGCAAATTTATTTCGAAAATAATGGTTCAGTTCGCGAAGTTTACCGCAAGCTCCGTCCATTTTATGGTCGACATAATCGTCCATCAGAGCATTTTATTCGGTTAACCATGGATCGTTTTCGCACTACGTTTACTCTATGTGATAATACGCATCCGCAGAGGCGTCGAACAGTGCACACCGAAGAAACAATTGCCGCTGTAGAGCAAAATGTTGAAGAGGACCCGAATGAATCGATTCGCCACCGTGCACAGCAATTGGAGCTTTGTCCATCAACTTTATGGAAGATTTTGCGATAAAGATCTTGGCTTGCGACCTTACAAGATCCAGCTTGTGCAAGAATTAAAGCCGCAAGACCATGCAATGCGTCGTGATTTTGGTGTATGGGCCGAAAATGAGATTGATCTCGATGCTGATTTTCATCGCAAAATTTTGTTCAGTGATGAGGCTCATTTTTGGTTGAATGGCTACGTCAACAAGCAAAATTGCCGCATTTGGAGTGAAGAGAATTCACATGAGACCCTTGAGACGCCATTACATCCACAAAAACTGACTGTTTGGTGTGCTCTATGGGCTGGTGGAGTCATTGGGCCATACTTCTTCCGAAATAATGCTGGAGAGTCAGTTAGCGTTAATGGAGACCGGTATAGAGCCATGATAACCGACTATTTTGTTCCCGAATTGGATGGCATGAATGTGGATGAGTTGTGGTTCCAACAAGACGGCGCTACATACCACACAGCGCACGTCACAATCGATTCATTGAAGGAAACATTCGATGAGCGCATAATTTCGCGGAATGGACCTGTCAATTGGCCACCAAGATCATGTGATTTGACACCATTGGATTATTTTCTTTGGGGATATGGGAAGTCGCTCGTCTACGCCAACAATCCAGAAACGTTAGGGGACTTGGAAGCCAACATTCGTGGCGTTATTGCCGACATACGGCCCCATATGCTCGAAAAAGTGGTTTGAAAATTGGACCTGTAGAATTGGCTTTATTCGAGCCAGCCGCGGCGGCCACATGCCCGAAATCATATTTAAACATTAATGGCATAAAATTATCCTTCCAATAAAGCCAAATTGATGGACATTAAAACGATTTTCTTGTGTTTTATTTCAATTCGAAGTTCTATACCTCTAAAAAAAAAACACCCTTTACATTTATCGAGATACATTGGAAGCTCTTGGATTGCTTCTGGTTGTTCATCGTCCAAAATACGGCAATTTTGCTTGATAACATAGCCGTTCGACCAGAAATGAGCTTCGTCGCTAAACACAATTTTTCGATAAAATAATGGGTCGATTTGAAGTTGTTGTAAGGCCCAAAAACCGAAATTAAAACGCATACCAAGATAAGCTGGCTTCAATTCTTGTACAAGCTGTATTTTATAGGCCTTCAGGCAAAAATCATGCCTCAAGATATGCCACAATGATCCATAAGTTATGCCCAAAGCCTGAAATCGGTGACGAATGGATTGTTTACGTTTTACATGAACACTCTCTGCTTCTGCAGCAATATTCTCTAAATTATCTCAAAATGATTTTGAAGAACTCTATAACATTTTCTAACTGATGACTGATTTTGTTAGTAAGTTTCCATAATCAGGTCGAAAGTCGAAAAGTGCTGAAACTTAAGAGTAATGCGCAAAAACGTAATAAAATATAATAAATGATCTTTGGTAACCCCTAATGAAATTTCCGTAGAATATTTTTGCATAACACTTTTACCCACTATAACTCTTTTTCTTTAGCGGGGTCAAATGGACCCATAATACCAAGATATAATGGGTTAAGATATTCAGAAAAATTGAAACAACAAGTTTTATCCAAATGAAGATTTAGAGTTTGCGAAAATCCGTTTTTTGAGTGTAATTTTTCAAGATGAAAAATAGATATATCGTAGAACTTATTTCAAAAATTTTGAGATAGTACAATAATAAAGTAAAAACGGCATCAACTTGTGATTTTGCATAAATCAACGTTGAACGACCTTCGATGACCTTCAAAAAAATTAGAATTCATATTTTTGGGCGTAATTTCCAAAAAAAAATTTCTTTTGCATCAGTCTATTGAGTACGTTTTGCTTTCAAAGAACCTTTCAGAACTGGATTTGATAGTGCTTTAGTTCAATATAACACATAAAACTTAACTTAAACCATAAAACTACTGTGGTTCTTAGATTAAAAATAAATGTCCACCTTAAAAACGGATCAATTCGAATTCGAACATCCACCCAACATAACATATCCCAACAAATGTTCTCCAACTTAGCTGCAGCATAAAACAAAATGTTCGTTTTGTAAAGTCACGTGTGACTGCTTTTAAAAATAAAAAAACAAAAAATTACAATTCATTTTCTACGCTCACTTGAAAGCAACATCCTGCCTGATGGTCTCAACACATCTTAACAAGAGCGTCATCGACATACCAACCACTTCCATCGACAACTTCACATAAGTTGCACTTCCCATCCAAAGCAGGGGCGCCTTTACACATACATGCACACATGAGTACATATTCTACACCTTCGCACACTTAACTGTTTGTTGCTTACTCATACATTCACAGTTATCGACCACCTGCAGGTTTTTGCTTTAAGCAACACTCGACTGAGGTATTTAGAGAATTCGTTATTACTTTTTACATGAGGTGGCACCAGCAGCAGCAGCTACCAGAGATTGTTTTGTTTTTTTCTTTTCTTTCTGAGTTTCCACCACATTGAGATGATGCTGATGATGAGGTGCAGCCGTGTAGTGCAGTGCGGCATACTAATACTACAACATTTACTAATATTGTACAATGTTCATGCTGGTAAGCACATAAAAACTGGCTTACACAATCACAGCACAAGCATTGCTTCGGATACAGAGCTGTAAAAGAATGCTCATTTTTGGCAGCATTAGAGGTAAAATTTTGAAGACGCAACACTTGTTGGCGTCTCATATTTCGACACTTTTTGTTACATCCCGTAACATCTCGCAAACTTAATAAGCTATTTCGTTGAGTTTTGGTATTAAGGTGCCTTAAGTGAAAAAAGTGAAAAAAGTTAGCGTATTGAAATTAGTGCCGCGCCCACTCTTTTGCGATTGGATGGTTAAACATGTTATACCTCGGGAACTATTAAAGATATTTTGATGAAATTTGATACATAGGTGTCAAATATCATACACCAGTGGGCATTATCAGTTTATTGGTATACTCACTTTAAAGCAATAAAACACTTTAACACGTTATATCTCGCTATCTAAATAAGCTTTTTGAATGAAATGCAAGTGTCATGCTCTTTTTTGTTATATATAATTACTTGCTATCTCGCAAGTTGTACGAGCCACTTTAAAGAAACTTGATACGAAGGTAGGTGCCTTAAGTGAATGCCACATACTGGTCATAAATTGGGCATATTGAAAGAAATGGCACGCCAACTTTTTAAAGATTAGATCGTTTAACATATTAAGTACAACACACAATTCATACAAGTTATTGTAGTGAGTTTTGGTAGGTAGGCGCCGAAGATGAATACAATGCACTGACCGAACAATATTCGCAATCAAATGCCCATACACTTTTCAAATACAAAATTTCTGAGTTGAACGTTTATTTTTCATAGCGGTTAATAAAGAAACTGTTTTGCTTATTATTTGAAACTGAGCTGTTATATATGTATTTGTCGGTTATGCCTATGAGTATGGCACCAAAATTAGTCTTCTCCATCGAATGCGATTCTTTGCGATGAATTTTCTAGTTCTTGGGTTTCTTTTAGAACGACGTTCTTTGAAAGATTTTAGTCTGCCAGGCTTGCCTTTTGGAGTGCACTTCGGCAGCGCACATCCATCAGTAGGCACCCTATTTTGGTTTTGCTTATTTATATGGGTGATTCTCTATTCAATGTCGAGGGGCTTGAAACCATGCTTAAAGTTAAAATTTGTTATTTTAACTATTTAATATAGATACTTAACCAGAGCTTATATACAAATAGCTTAAAAAAAATAATTTTTAATATTTTACTATGAAATTATAATATAAAGTGTTAAAAACTCATTCTCCGTCCTGTCCCTAAACGCTTCTTAGTACACTTAATTTGCCCATTTTTCATATTAAGTTATTTTATATAATTTATATAATCGTTAATTTACACGAATTTGTTTGTTTATATGTTTCAGCTAATTTTTTGCTGTGTTAACTCTTCGAAAATATTTTTTTACATAGAATTGACATACATAATAGTTGGTCGCTCATATAAGACTATCTTCGCTCAGTTTCTCTTATTCTAACTGTAAATTTTTAAATATTGAGGGTACTGAAAGTGAAGAAAAAGAGAAATTTCAGTGTATTTTCGTGTTTTTTTTTATAAAAAGTTTAAAAATTTTGTGAAGAAAGCAAGTGTGCATCATTCTCCGCGTAAGTTTTTTTTATATTACTAAACATATTATTTTATCTTCATGTATCAAATTGATAAGCAAATAGAGCTGCTATCCACCAGTTTCGACTTTTTAAAAAAAATTGTTACTTCGTTGTGATATTGGTCTTTTTGCCACATTTCGTCATTCTCCGTTTGGTCATTCTCCGTCGTTTTTTGCAACATTTCATGCAACATTCTCGTTTTAGTAACCCTCCGCCTGATTTTTTTTTTTTTATTAGAAATACATTTTTCGGAGATTTACCCATATAGGTATACTATCTTTTGGGTGTTTTTAAAGAAAACACTTTCTTGTCACGGCTATATCTCGTAAACCCTTCGGGATTTTGTTTTCTTACCTACTACTAAGTTATAGCTTTAGACTAAAGGAAAGAAAGTAATCAACAAACTGCCCCGAAAAAATTGCGCCTGTGGTCTCGGATCACAAAAATCTAAAAAAATTATGCTGTTTTTGGTCATAGCTACCAAACCGTTACATATTTTGCCAAACTGAAATTAAACTGAATAACACTTTAAAGCGTGCCAATAGCATTAGAGTACTTTTTGATACAATTTTGTACCTACGTACCCACAAACAACTTATTTTCGAAATTTCACCCCACTTTTGAACACTAAAACTACATTTTGGATAAAACATGCTGTTCCAATGTCATCATGTAATCACACAAGGAACAGTTGTCTTGAACATTTTAACCCAATATAACCTGTTTTCATTGGTTTATTTTAGCTCATTTTTCAAAGACTGGGTTATAATGGATTGAAGGATTCTACAATATTTTCCGCAGAATATTTTGAAAAAAGTGATCTCCTGAATATAAACATTATGCTTAAGGTTAGTTAGAATATTGATTAGGCAAAAATAAGCAAATTATATTGAACACCTTACAATCGAAATGATTTATACAATTAATAAAAGCAAAAATTGCGGCGAATGTAAACGAATCAGGCAAGGAATCCGCCGTTAAACAATAAAAAAGTGTATTTGAATAACGCAATCTCAATTTCTATTCAGATTTTGAACTAAACTATGAAATCACAGGTTGCATGTTTGAGGACTGGTCTTTTGCAACTCTGCTACAGGTGCTTGCTTGAATGATATTTTTTTTACTTCTAATGCAACATTTGTCTTCTTCGTCGTAAATTCCATTTAGGTTGTTGCTTCCGGTTAATTAAATTTAATTGATAACAATAATTTGACCAACTGAAAAAACAAGAAAAAAATGTTTTGCCAAAAAGACGTCTAGTTTTTTCAGTAAGCAAAGAAGAAGAATGTGCCACACATTTTCTTTAAGAAAATTTTGGTTATTTATTTAAAGTAAAATAACTTCAACAAAGTTAAAGTTCCTGCACACATCACCCAACATTGATGCTGCAAAATACAAATTTTCTGGCCAAAAATCCAAAAAAAAACTTTAATTCCACAAAACTTTGGTAAGATATTTTGAAAAATAATACTCCAGGAAATCATTGACCAAGCAAATAATAAAGTTTCGTCGCACATTATACACCGTACAAACGTCAAAATATGGAAAAAGGTTTGATATTGAAAATTGTGATTTAAGTTGTGCCAAATGAAAATCGTTAAATTAGTTTTGTTGTTTTCAATTTTAAATAGTTTTTCGACTACAAGCGTTTGAACTCGTCCTTTTTGGAATATTTTGGTGTACCACTTTTTTTCATAAAAGAAAATAGTATTGGTAAAATTGGCGTGTTTCAAAAAATTCAAAATTCCTATCGAGTAATATGTTAAAAGCTAGAGCATCAGCGATTTTTTGACACGATTTGGTAGCCCATAACTTGAATAACACCTAATAATACATTACTCCTGTCAAAAGAAAAATAATTTTGTCGTTTGAAAATAAATTATTTTTTCAAGCCCATGTTTTACGAAAATCATTAGTTATTTCTATATTTTGACTAACATTTCCCGGTGTGCGTAGCTGTGCCATCTCTTGTAGAGATGCCGGGGCATTTCCATTTAAATTTGAAAAAAAAAAATGTAAATTATTCCAATGCAATTTATTTATGTACCAAATATCATCTTTGTGCGTTAAAAGGTATGATGTTTTTTAAGCAGGGAGACCGCCCATCTTTCCCTTGGACATTATTGGTCCCAATTTTCTTAGTGCTAAATCTCATGCACGTTCGTTAAATATTTTCAGAGATATGATAAATTATTTTCTTTTTTTTTTGAAACAGGAAAAATATGAAAAAAAAAATTATAAATTTTTGTTTCCGACATCCAAGAAGACCCTTGGTGCAAAAATTTGTTTCCTTTAAAATGTCCTAAAAAGTCATGAAACGCGTAGAAAACATGAAGAAACGAAGAAAAAAATTTTTGGTTCCGGCATCCTAGAGGAGACCCTTGGGTGAAAAAAAAAACCGAAAAATCTAATGATGCAGAAACACGCGCCGTGCGCAAAATCCTATGAATATAGATTTTCACGGTGTTGGGTCTAGCCGTTTGGGAGTCGATGAGGAACATTCAGACATACAAACATTCATTTTTATATAAGTACTAGCCGGCCCGGTAGCGACTTTGTTCGCCTATACCCGATGCCCTTTACATATGTTTCAAGTCCCATCCATCTCCACTGTCCTTCTCTTCGAACCCCTCAGATTTTTCAAGGTGAATAGAATATATATTTATGTACCAACTTTCATAATGGTAGCTACTATAGGCGTAGAAATATAGCATTTTGAGTATATTTAACTGTACGGAGGGTGCAGTGTAGTTTTCGCGTCTTTAAGCAACATACCAACATCATTTCATTTTTATACCTATATATTTTTTTAAAATTAAACAATTTCTGATGAAAAATGTAAGAGTTATGATCAAAAGTAATTTTAGGTTATGTGGGAGGTGGGCAAAACCGTTGGTCAACTTCGACCAAGTTCACAAATTTTGTCAAGGAGTTTTTAAGAATTATGTCTGCCTAATTTCAAAATTCTAGCATAATTTATGGACTTATGGCCAGGAAACAATAGTTTTTCCCCACTGTGTGCTTATTAAAATTAAGCTTAAGCATCGGAAGGGCAATCTCTTAATATTCACCGTTCAAAGGTTTGGGGAAACAATTGTTTGTTAAAGAAAAAGAAAATCAGAAAACACCAGATTCCCAGTAATGCCATATAAATAAATGTATCCCATACGGTAGCAACAATAAACTAGCTAAAAACTTAAAGCAGAGTTTTAAGATTATCCTCAAGGTCACATGGAAAGCTCATATTCCCAAGATACCGAACGGCAACATAAAATTTTGACATATGATTTGAATTTTCCGCAGATCGACGCATATCGGTACATCCAACGTATAAGTTGGTAACTCAAGTTACAACTTTTATACGGGACAGTGTTTTTTGAAGTCTGCGTATTAGACTCCGTCTTATTTCAAATTGTAGTACCTCTAGCTTAAAATTTTTAAGGACTGGAAGCTATTTTTTAAGTTTAAGTCTAAGTATATGAACACTTTGCTCGAAAAGGAAACATTTTTTAACTACCAACAAATCACGTGTCAAGTGGTTCTGTGGTGTGAACTTACTGTTTTGTGTTTTTGAGTAAAAACAACAACATTACAAACAAGGCATAGGTAAAAAAAAACAAAAAATTATCTGTTCAAAACAACAAAAATATTACAAATTTCACAGAGCCCAGGTGATAAACATACAATCGCGCTTGCTATTTCGGTTGAAACTCGCCAAAAAAGCTTGGATCCGAAGGCGCTTTCCAAGAAAAGTATAATATCAACGACTTACAAACAGCGGGGCAATGCATAACAGGGGAAAAAACAAAAAATTAGAACTTTGCATATGCAGCATTGAATTTTTTGCTGTGATTCTCGTCTAATCTATGCAATAAATGAATAAAGCATGCTTGGTCGAGTTCTTTGTTTGTAGGTGAATTCGACTGAGGATCCCATATGGTTATGGGTGAAACGTATCGAAAACCAACCTACCAACAAATTTTTTGGTTTTTTTACTTATGCACTTTGCCTTGTTTGTAATGTTGTTGTTTTTACTCAAAAACACAGAATAGTAAGCTCACACCACAGAACCACTTGACACGTGATTTGTTGGTAGCTAATTAATGTAAATCATTATCGGTTCAAAACAACAAAAATATTGGAAACATTTTTTCCTGACATTGATGAGTCGTGAAAAGGACAACACAATTTGAATAAACGGAGCTTAGTGATATCAGACAGTTTTATGGGTTTAGTTTGGTTTTCGAGAGATTCTGTTTTTAAAATCTTTTAAAAAAAAACACAAAAAACTCGTATCTTATAGCTATTTCAACCATGTATTCAACAGACTTCCGCTCAGTTTGATATTTTCGAACTAATTTAGCGTTCATGAGCACAGAAAGGGTAAATAAGACACTTAACTTTTTCTCTTTAAATAAAATGTTACTCATACGACATGCTGTGAATGATTAAATTGGAAATAAATTTGAAATGGCTATAACTTTAGCAAATATTACCTTCCATTTCTCATTTTTTCAGCATTTTATAGAAAAAACAGTATACTTTCAGAAAAAGTGACTTATTTTACAAATCGAATGTGTAACCTATGCTTTTAACTTAAATATCTTGAAAAAAAAACCTAAAAATTAAATACACTTTTGACATGTCATTGGGACTATGCAAGATTTTTTTCCGTATTTTTCAATTCTTTCCAATAACACACCATATGTTTAATCGCAGTCATATCTAAAAACCATGCGATGTGTTCGCTTGCCAAATTGCTGGCAATTGTTGCAACCAAAGTAGCAACAACTATGCAACAACAGTTATTGCAATCACAATAATAGTAGCAACAACTATAGCGACCACAAAAACAACTTGTTAACAGTATCTAAATTGAAATTGTCACATTAAGAGCAATTCAAGTGTTAACACATACATGTACACATACAAACATAATAGCATGCACACACACATACATATATACAAGTATTTACCGCGTCTCAACGGATGTTGCTGTCAAATGCAGCAAATTGTTGCCAAGAAAGCAACAGTGAAGCAACAAGCGAAACAGTGAGGCGACGATAAGAAAGACCACGACCATATAAAATTGAATTGCAGGCAAATGATAAAAGCACAATAAAAGAAAAGAAAAAGAAAGGACAACAAGTACAACAAAATTACAATAACAATAAATATAAATTGAATTCTAACATGAAAGTACTTTTACTTTCTCTTTAATGTGGCATAAAATGTCAATGGCGAAAGTCTTTCAAATGCAACGTTAAGTTAAACGAACGGTTAAATTAAAACTGTTCATTAGAAAGAATAAAGTTCACTTTTGGGGCAACATCTTGTGTTTTTGTCAGAAACTATAAAGCCATAGAAACTTTTCCTTTTTATATATTTGTACTTTCTGCAATTTTTCACAGTTGTACTTAGTAAACACAAAGTTAGTGCATATTGGGCCATTAAAAACTTAAATTTATATGGGAATAGATACATGAAGTATATTTCTTATTTGATTTTCTGTGTAGCTACGTCTCAAGATATAAATTTGAGATTTTTTTTTTTTTTTCCTTTTTCCTCAACAAAAACAAAAAAACTGCATTCAGCACCAGATGGCATTGCTTGTACACAAGCGCATACAGAATAAAAGAAAACGCAGATGTCATGTACAATTTATTAGTATGAGTTGAAATGCGGAAACCATGAATGAACAGAAAAAAATTTTTATTTTCAAAATGAATTTACTTGCAATCTCTGTCGACGGCAATAACATGCAGAGATGGGTCGTTATGTTTTAGTAGTCGAATAACTGTTTAACAGATTTTGTTACAAGCAATTTGCTTTTTCATAAAGCTTAAAGATTTATCTTTAAAATGATATATTTGCAAAAGTTATAGCCATTTAAAAATTTATTATACGAGTATCACCAACAACACTAAATCTACACGAAGAAAAATCAGTGGCATAATATTTACTCCACTCGAGTAGTAAAATAATTAAAGTAATTAAAACTTAATTTCAAACATAAATTACCTTACGTATGAACTATTTGATGGTTTCGTAAAGTAGTATTTAAAAATAAAATATAGTAAAATATGTTTCGAGAGCTGGCAACACTAATATCAATAGCTAAAATCTGGTATGAACTGGCAAATCACCGTAATAAAGTTTCACAGTTTTTAGCAAAAACGTACTCACAACGTTTTGATGTACAAGTGCTATTTGTTTTGCTTACAGTGAGTTAACAAAATCAATTTGACTAAAAAATGGAAATTTCAAGAGAAGGTTTTCATTGGATTATTTTTCACAACTTTCGACGTGGATTATCTCAACAAGAATGTGTTGATGAAACCACAGTGTACCGCTGATGGCCGTCCAAAATCGGTTGTTGTGCCACAAAACATCGATGCAGTGCATGAACTGATAATATAAGATGGTCATGCGACATATTGTGAGATGGAAGCATCCTGGCACATTAGTTCCACTTCAATATATTCAATTTTGCATAAACACTTAGATGTAGAAAGAATTTGTTGTCGTTGGATACCCCATAATTTATCAATCCCTCAAAAAAGGCTCGCCAAATTGATGTTCTTAACACACTGTAAACAAAACAAGAAGCACTTATACATCAAAACGTTGTGAGTACGTTTTTGCTAAAAAATGTGTAACTTTATTATGGTGTTGCCAGATTTTAGCTATTGACATTAGTGTTGCCAGTTCCCGAAATATAAATAGTACGTTACGTTAAGTAATATTAACTCTAAATTGTCAACATTTTCCTATACGTAGAGTAAATTATGCTTACAGCCAGAAAAAGTATAACCATTTTTACTTTATAAGTCTATTAAAAATATTTATGTTTGGACGGACATTAGCTAAATATACAAATTTTAAATCTCTTCATCATGAAGGTCAGTAGTGTAGAGGTCTAACAAGTCTGTAACTGTAAATAACACACGAACAGACCCCGGTTCGAATCCTAGTTCGGTCAGCTAGTTTTTTTTTTTTATTTTTTGTTTAAACTCTACAACTTGGTAAATATCACTAAAATTTTTTTCAAAATAGTTACTATAAGTACTGTAAGGATATTCAGAAATTCTGAATTTACTGAAACAGTTAGGTAAAACTTGTTTTATTGGGAAATTGTCACTATATTGACTTGAAATTCTAGCAAAGCTTACTAGAACTAAAGTAGTCGTGATCTGTCTTTCGTCCGCAAAGACTCGAAATTGTCGTAATGAAATATATTACTGACAAAAATTGATAAATTATGAACTTTTTTATTTTTAGATGTTATTGAGAAGTTACCTTATTTAAAGCTTATCACTCGGAAAACAATAAAATTGTGGACTTTTGAAAGTAACTTGAGCCATATATTTTTCTATTTTCTGTTTTTATTATGCAGGGTGTAAATGTTAAGGAGGTTACGAACATTTTTGGAGGTGATAGAGCAGGCCTAGGCTAACAAAAAATTGTAAGTGTGGGGAAGTTTAAAATGTAAAACTCAGAATTTATAGAGAAAAATATAACTTTCCGACTCATTTTACAAAAAAAAAAAATTCATGTTTCACCCCAACGCACAATGGGAGATTGTGGCCATAAATAGGTAAAATTTGAAAGTGCTATGGATTAAAAAAATTTTTACGCCAATCGTCAGATAATACTTAGGGACGGGAAAAAAAACTATAAAAGTTTAAAAGTTTGTTTTGGCTTAGCAACGCAGTGAGCCCAAAGTTAGACTTTAAACAGAAAAAATGCTCTACAGAACTTTTAAAATTAGGAACTGCTGGATAAACGCTCTAGTTAATTTGTTTTAAGCCCAATCCACTAATGTAGCATATCGTTAGAAAGTATATTGTTCCTTCTTTGTTAAAAATATTTTTATTTTTTTTTGCCGATTTTATGTGAGTTATAGTGGTTTTTCAAATATTTAAAAAAAAATGGTACAAATGGAAATATTGCAAACTTTGACATTAAAAAAAAAAAAAACACATTTTCTGATTTTCATTATTTTTCAATATAATATGTGGCCAAGTATGCTTAATCGATATGCAAAGTCCCTACTGCCTTTTTTGAGAACTTTTTTTTTTTATAAACTTTTTCATATTGTGGTTTTTGACGGGACAAAATAAGTTGACTTTTTTGGAACGCTATTTTTAATTCGTTTGCATCAAAAAGTACAAAAATTTAGCTTTTAAAAAAATATTTGTTTGAGTTTTTATGTATGATAGGTGAATTATGGTGATTTTTCGAAAATTTAAGCTCAAAAAGCCTAAATCGATAAATTGTACAAACTTTGACATTAAAAAAACACATTTTCTGATTTTCATTATTTTTCAATATAATATGTGGCCAAGTATGCTTAATCGATATGCAAAGTCCCTACTGCCTTTTTTGTGAACTTTTTTTTCTATGAATTTTTTCCTGTAGCAGTTTTTGAGAAAAAAAATATTTTTATTTCTTTACATTCTGCAACGTTTTACAATATATTTATCAATTTTAAGCATACAGTCTTCTTAAATTCCAAAAAAAAAATTTTTTAAGAGAAGTGTGACAGGTAAGGGGTATATTTCCTCCTTTAAATCCCCCTTGGGACTCACCCTTTCTTAAAATAAGCCAAGAGCATGTTGAAGGCTATACAAAAAACATTATAATTGGTATAATATCATACAAGCACTTCAAATACCAATTAGTAGTCTTTCCGAAAAAGCTCAGGAAGCATCAAACAAAGTTTTTAAAAGCGCTAGGTTACACAACAGCAGATTGTGCTCTAGAGTAGCAAACAACGAAGACGTTTTGCATTACATGCTGATCTCTTCTGATCCGATTATTAGCCAAATCCGAGTAAAACGTGATAAAAAATATAAAGAGTTATCACCAGAAGCTCAAGAGGTGTTGCAATTAAATGAAAAAACTAATTAAAATAAATTAATTTTTTGGTAGGCGTGGCACTGCCCATTTTTCTAGTGCGGATTATTTGTTCTGATGGTCTTTTCATATATACCAAATAATATCTATCTTCGTCAAATATTTTCAGAAATATGATGAGTTTTTTTTTTGAAGGCGTGGCACCGCCCATTTGTCCTAGGAACATTATTTGTCCCGATGATTTTTAAACATTTACCAAATCTCATTTATCTGCGTCAAAGAGTTTCTGTGAAATGATAAGTCAATTTTTTGGGGGGCGTGGCACCGCCCACATTTTTAGTATATAGCTTAGCCCTTTTTTGTACTAGCATAATATAAAAACTTTTTTAAAATCGGTTACTTGGTTTCCGAGTTAATAAGGGACAAATACACAAACTAACAAAATCTATTTTTTATAAAGTAGATTTTCGTTTATTCCTCATATCTTGAAAACTATAAAAGATAGCGCAAAATTTTTAACATTTTTGAAATAAGCGGGGTCAAGTTATTGAAAATTGATACCCATTTTGAAAAAAAATTCGGACCACGCACAGTGCTGTCACTCCATACAACGGAACGGCATTTCCACAGTTTTGGTTCGATTTCAACGAGATTTACCATACTGATACATTTTTTTACGTTGTTTTCAGAAATGCAATTAATTTTCAAATGCAATGAATAGAAAAAAAGATATTCAAATAAATAAAACTTCGAATGTTAACTGGAAAAAATGTTTGCGCATGCTTTTAGGCTGTAAAAAACCATATAAAATTTTAATAGTTCAATGTGTTTTTGACATATAAAAGTATGCTGTAAAAAAAAATCAAATTTAAAAAAATTCAAAAGCATTTGAAAAAAATTTTGTGGTGTAAATTTTATAAAATCATTGATTTTTACGTAAATACGGGATATTCAGATAAATATTTAAAGTAAACGGGGAAAAACGGGGTTGTGAATTTTTCCTATCTTAAAATATGGAATCTGTACTATTTGTACGTTTAAGAACAATGCCCGCAAGTCCCGTCTTTTTTTTTCCTGCTCTAAAGAAAATTAGCATTTTCCGGTTTTCAATAATTGAAAAATTTTTTTTATATCTTTTAAAATAACTTTAATTTGGCTAATCAAATTGGCATACAAAAAATATTAAAAATAAATGAGTATGTAGGCTTTCGTATGCATTTTATTTTAAAACAATTGCTTTTGAGGTTTAGGAGCAGCAATAATTTTTAAAAAGTTCTGCGATTAGAAAATTTTCTTAAATGTTTTTTTTTCGAAAAAAAGTTCGACTTTAAAAAGCTGTAACACTTACAAATCACACTAGTTTTCAAAAATTTTCAGGGGATTTCTTAATTGGACTATTTGCTGTAGAATGGCATAAAAAAATTTTTAAATTTGAACAAAAAATTTTTACGCAAATGCCTTCTATCGCAGCACTGTGCCACGCCCCAACTTTGTATGGGAGGTAGGCGTGTCCGTCGGCGGATTTTGTTCATATTCACAGATTTTTATTATTTTAATGTAAAAAACATCTGAACCAAATCTCAATAGCCTAGCTCTATTATTACTATATATGACCGCCGTTTCATACAAACCCTCCCATTGTGCAACGGTTTATCAAAAGTTTTTCTATGAGAATCCTTTACCCAATTATATGAAATTTTTATTTTTTTAAACTATATTTTGATTTGGGCAGTAATTTTAGTATGAAAAAGGTCCTATTTATGATGAGTTTCATAATTTTTTTTTAAAGTTCGCGTCAAATTTCCTTTAATTTGGTGGTGCATTTCCTATACCAGTTTTTTGATTAGAGGTTAAAAAAAAATACTTTATGTTTTAAAAAACGATATTATTCCGCCCCAAATTTTAAAAAATTCTTCTGAAATTAGTTTGTTCTTTTGACTTGAAGATTTTTTTTCCTGACCACAAATCAAAAAAGTGGTATGTACTGGAAGAAAGAAATTTAACTAGGTTTCAAAAAAAAAAATTATGAAAGTCTATGTTTATAGGACCTTTATCAAACTAAAGTGAATCCCAAGACTTCAAAACAGTGATTTTTGCACTTTTAGTTAGGAATATTTTAAGATCCTGATGTGATTAAAAAACCATAGATCAAATTCTTAATAAGGAGACCACAATTCACTATAAACGTCTATAAAAACTGAGCACGAAATCCATGGTTAGACCGGAGGTGGGTAGGGGATAAAAAAAATTGACCACTGCAAATCTTGGTAACATCCACTTTTCTGTTAATTGGAGTCTTAGCTTTAAGAATCTGAGCTCAGTATTTGGTACTTTACATATTCCGTCTTGCATTTTCTTCGGTTTTTTTAATGTAACATTTTAATACCCGTATACCTCCAAATCTAGAGTTAAGCCATAAAAATATCTAACAAATATCACTAAGCTCAGCATATTTGAATTGCTCGAGTATTTACTACAAGGAGCTCTATCAAAGTCAGAATTCCAATTCAAGCTAACGTCGTTAGTCGGAAAATTTAAATTTTATCCTAGTTATATGTTGCAGTTTATTCTTTTTGGAATATGAACATTTGAAGGCATCTAATGGCGGTCTTTAAAGATAACCAACCTTTCACCTTTACTTTGCTGTTATTTACTGATTATCCCACCATTCTGAACAAAAAGGGTGGAAGAAAAGAATCATTTTTCAAGCTTCGAGTTGTACTCTAGAGAATTCTGCTTTTTTGCTTTGATTCTTTTTGACAATATGGCCCGTAGTACCTGAGTGACCGAGAAGGTTTTTATTTAGATTTTTGTTGCCACTGCATAGAGCTTGGATCGGGCCTGAAGCAAGCACTTGAAAAAAAGCCCGGACCCATACGAATATTTTTTGTCGAGGCCCGAGCCCGTCCAGGCCCGGCCTGATTTAACCATATTATAACATATTCACACTATAAAAAATTTTAACTTATTGATGAAGCTAAATCAATGATTTTCATATGTTGAAGAAACAAACCTGTTTAAGAGATCTGTTGAACGGAAAAGATCTTAAAAAAAGAGATAGTTCATAAAAAAGAAAAGTTCAAATTTGAAGAGAATCGAGAGTATTTTTTAAGTATTTCAGATCTTTATAATTATTTTAGTTTTTTTCGGGTATTTATTTTTAATTTTTGATGCTCTTCAACATTACGCCCTTTAAATTATACCACAACTGTGTCAGTAGTAATTTAAACAATTCAGTTTAAATATCGATTTACTTCCGGAATATGCAATTTGTGTTGCAACTTAATATTTTTTTCTTCAAAAGTAGCAATTTTATCCATTCCTAAGGACTTGCACTGAACCCCAAACCCATTATGAACTTTTTGTCTACTTATACTTGTGCATGTGCATGTGCATATGGTATTTGTGTGAGTGCTTTTTTATTTAATTTCAACCAGTGCTGTATATGTTTTGGTAGCCAGTTCTTTGAATGTATGCATAAGAAAAAACCATTTCCCTCTGGTTCATTTTGTGGTTGCATTTATCAAAGTCAACCGCAACTACCACTACAGTCACAGTTACAGCAGCCACTGTGTAGCAGCTGCACGTTGCATTTCGATAAGCAAACCAGTGCTTAAGTGTTTGCTGCACTCCTAAAAGTATGCAACATTTTGTATTTTCATGTATGTTAAGGAAATTTCTAATTATTTCAATTGTATGAACTTCAAGTTTCCGACATTTGGTTTCGTTATATAACATATATGTATGTATCATAATGTTTGTTTATTAGGGTGACACAAAAAAACCTAAAGTGTTCGAAAACTCATGGCGTTCAGCTTTAGTGATTCTTTGGTATCATATTAGACATATGAAACAGATTTCAGACCTTAAGGTCGGGACTTAGAGGTCGCTTATTATTTTCAGTCTCATTTTTAACAATAAACACAAAAATACTACTAGTAAGTAACTTTGACCGAATGAATTCAAGAACATTATACCATAAACCTGCACTAGTGCCATGTGCAAAAATATATCTTGTATATATTGTCCATGAAATTATAGTATATTGACATCATAGAAGTTGGTTAAAAAGCTTTTTCTTGAGTTTTTCCTGAGTTATCTGAGTGTCTGCATTTTGTTTCTTACTATTATCTTATAAGGTATAAAGAAAACATTACTGCTGAGTGCCCTGAACATTCAGAAAACTAAAGTTTTTAATGCGTCACCCTAGTTTATGTGAACATGTTTCTAAGTCTTACAAAATACAGAAAAGATTATTAGTGCAATTTACAAAGCAATTGAGAGAAATGCTTACAAATAAGTGCAACAAATTGAAAACCACAAATGAAGAAGCACGTGATTTTAAGACAATGCAGAAACATTTTCACTTTTGTTGCTATGCCTGAATATGTTATTCATTTCATTTTGTTTATATTGTTACACATTTTTGTATTACTTTACCATACAACCCGAGATATGGTTAGGTAGATCAAAGTCCCAAAAATACAAGTGGAAAAAAAGTCCCAAGAAAGACGCTTCGTTCGATTTTTTCTATTCAACACGATTCTTTTCAATTTGCATTGGCTTTTAACACTTTTTAAAAGAAGCTTCCCCACTACTTTCAGACACTTCTATTAACATTTTCGAAATTATTAAATCATTTCGTAATTTCTCCAATTTCTAAAGAGTTCGTGATAGATCGCTATTTTTTTTTTTTTTTTTCTATTCATATCTGATCTAATTTGATTTTAATCAACTTTTATAACATGTATTTCATTTTTTCATTTTCATTTCATTTCATTTATTTGATACAATTTGTTAGCATATAAGAATACAAGTTCTTTTAAATGCAATAAATTAAATTAAGATAACAAATTAAGCTTAGTGTTTACATTTTACATAAAATCACAATAATAATGATCAACATATAAAAGCACAAAATTTTACACAAATACCTATCTAACTAGTCGTGGTCAAAAGTATTAAAAAACATTCTAAACATATTTGATAGCTTACGGCTAATGCAAAAAAGAAAAAAAATAAGAAAAAAGAAGATGCGAAAAAAAAAAGTATATAAAATAAATATGAGGTTAGAAACTTAAGAAAAGTAGTGAAAGATTAGCTGCCTAAACTTTTTAGAATTGGATTCACATTTGAGGTGACGTGGAAGGGAGTTCCATAAACAAATAGTGCTAACAAAAAACAGTCTTGAGGAGGTTAAATACTTAAAAAAAGGGATAATGACATTATGATTTCGGATTTGCTGACCGAATTGTAATTTTTCATATAAGTAATTTGGCGGCCTGGTATATACAATTTTGTGCAAAAAGATCAAGTTTCTAACACTGAAATAATCAGTTAGACTACATTTAAGAAGACATTTACTATATGATGAGATATGGTCAAATCTGCTTAGGCCATACACATAACGCGTTGCATTGTTAAATGCAATTTGCAACTTGTGGAAAGAGTGGGAATCAAGCTTAGGGTAGACATTTTCGGAATATGATATGAAAGGCATTATCAACTGCATAAAAAGACGCTTCCTGGTTTCGACTGGAACAAAAGAAGCAGTCATCCTTAAATTTCTTAGTGTATAGTATATTTTACTAATAACCAAATTAATATGCTCTTCACTGGTCATTTTTGAGTTTAAGAGAAAACCTAAGCTCTTGGATTTCATCACAAATTCTAACTTTGATCCATTTAAATAAATGTACTTGCCAATATCTTATATATTTATCAGTTTTTTCGACAATTTTGACTTTTTAATCATCAACTCCGTCGCAATCGAAAACGATGCAGTCCCGTTTCTTTAACTTTATTTCAACATACTCGCTTGATTTTTATACCCTACACTCAGGGTATATTCACTTTTTCCTTCCGTTTGTAACACGGAGAAGGAGACTTGGCTGGTATGAAGAAGTATATATGTCAGCGTCACCTTCTGAATCGATAAGTTTAGTTCTTTCCTCTATTTGAATAAAATCAAGAAATATTTTAATATGTAGAGTAGAACGGGGCAATGTCGTGCAATCAACTTTGGCATGCTCGTAAAGCCGTACATCTCAAGCGAATGAGCATCCGATCGAAAGATAATTTTGTTGGTTACATCCATGTGTAACAACATTTGTGTAGCAAGAAATTGTGTTTGTGTAAGTGAGGTAAAAAAAAATGTGCACGACATTACCCCCCTCAGAATTTGTGGGGTAATGTCGTGCATTGTTTTCCAAGTATAGTAAAGGTACCAAAATGTGTGAGAAATGATAGGTAGTGGTTCTATTAGAGGGGATTTAGCATTATCATGTTTTTATTCATTATTGTACAAGTGTGAAATACATAATATGTTGTGTAGAGTAGAACGGGGCAATGTCGTGCACTCAACTTTGACATGCTCGTAAAGCCGCACATCTCAAGCGAATGCAACGAGTAAGCATCCGATCGAAAGATAATTTCATTGGTTACATCCATGTGTAACAACATCTGTGTAGCGAGAAATTGTGTTTGTGTAAGTGAATGTGCACGACATTACTCCAATGGTCGTTTTAAAGGTCAACTTCGATAACTCAGTGAAGCCCAAAATTTTTTTCGAAAACCAAATACTTCTTTCCTTTGGCAGGATATTTCGTTTCAGAAAACACTTACCTGGTATATTTTCCCGCAAGGAAAATTATTTTTTTGACCCGATGAAAAAACACTTTTATCGAATCGAAAGCATGCGTTTTGAAAAAAAGGTTACTCTGTAGAGACGAACTGGTGAAAATTGCTAGTATTATATGCATAAGCTCAGTAGGTCAGCAGGTCCCTACCTTACAAACAGTTGGTAAATCATTCAATCCTTTGGGCTAAAACAGCCAGTGCACGACATTACCCCCTGCACGACATTACCCCGTTCTACTCTACAATAAATAGAATTCATAATTCACTATGGGTCATTTAATGAAAGATAGAAATGATTTATTAGACTATACAATTTCAGATAATTTATTAACCTTAGCATGGCTTTGACCGAAAAATACGAGTACAACCCCATATACTAAGCACACACACACAATTGGTACTCAAAAAGATTTATGATAGCGTCATGCAAAATGTGATGGACTATAAAATAAGAAAACTGAAAATTTCACTAAATGTTAGAGAATAAAAAAAAATCATTTTACTAAGGGTATAATAAATTCACGAAAAGTGCATACTCGAAATGCAAAACAAAAAGGAAAATTTCAGTTATTAAAAAAGAATTCCATATAATGGCGCTATTTTTATTTTCTTTTAGATATTTTTAGGTGCAACACTTGACTGCATGCAGTAGTGCAGAAATGCAACACTTAAATTGTCACACATGTTTGTGTACGCAGCAATTCGCAGTTGCAATAAAATATATTGCAAATGCTGACATTTCTATGACTTCGTTTTACTCTACTACTCTAATTCTCTGAACAACTAAGTGTGCGAATATGTGTGTGAGGATTTATAGCAGTATATGTTAGGTTATTTGAGGTGGATTTTGAAATTGGGACACAATGCAGTCAGTTTGAATTAATTGAGTTTCTAGGCAGCAAGTGCATTTTGACATTGCCATTGCAGACTTTTAGGCTCTTATTTTTATTAATTTTCTTTATAAAAATGCACCTGGCATGACATTAAGATTAAATTCTTTTTAAATAATTTTATAAATAAGCATATAAATGAATGCACACGCCTGATTTTCACACCTAAAATTATTCATTTGCCATAGGAAACCATAAACAACTTGTGAAAATATATTGAAAAACGCCTATAAGCATGCACACTTTATTTGCTATAAGATTATTTTTTGAACGAAGGCATGTTTTACAGAAAATATTAAATCTTGAAAATTGTTATTTATCTGATCATACGTAGGCTGCTATTTATATTTCTGGAATAGGCAACACTAAGTGTTGCCAGGTGCAATCTGACATTTTCATTGGAAAGTTTGACATTTTTTAGCATAAACGTGCTCAGAACGTTTTGATGTACGACCATCATTTGTGTTGTTTACAGTGACTTGAAAAAATCAATTTGGCAAAAAAATGGAATTAACTCGTGAACATTTTCGTGCGATCATTTTTCACAACTTTTGACGTGGATTATCACGACAAGAGTGCGTCGATGAACTTAAAACTTTGTATGGTGATGAAGCACCATCCTATAGCACTGTGAAAAACTGGTTTAATGAATTCAATCGTGGCCGACGTTTGCTCAAAGACGAATTCCGTGAAGGTCGTCCAAAAACGGCCGTTGTGCCAGAGAACATTGATGCCATGCGTGAACTGATAATGCAAGATCGCCATGTGACATACCGTGTGTTAGAGGCATTCTTGGGCATTAATTCCATTCCAATACATTCGATGTTTCATGAACACCTGGCCGTAAAAAAGGTTTGTTCTTGTTGAATCCCGCACAATTTGACAATCGCTCAAAAAAAGGCTTGTGTCGATTGGTGCAAAGAAATGTTGAAAAAATACGATCGCGGTGCTTCAAAAGACGTTTATAAGATTGTCACAGGTGACGAATCATGGATCTATGCATATAAGCCCGAAACAAAACAGCAATCGACCATGAGGGTCTTCGAAGACGAGCCAAATCCAACGAAAGTTGCTCGTGGAAGAAGCACTTCGAAGCAAATGGTCGCCTGTTTCTTCGGCAAAACTGGTCATGTGGTGACTGTTCCTCTTGAGCAACGTAGGACGGTCAATTCTGAGTGGTACACCATAATTTGTTTGCCGGAAGTCTTCGGAGAAATTCGAAAAACGAACAAGAGAAGACGAATCATTGTTCACGATGACAATGCGAGTTCTCACACATCAGCTCAAACCAGTGCCTTTTTGACCGGCCAAAACATCGAATTGATGGGTCATCTACCATACAGTCCTGATTTGGCACCCAATGACTTCTTTTTATTCCCGCACATCAAGAAAAAAATGCGTGGTCAACGATTTTCGTCTCCAGAAGATGCTGTTGAAGCGTTCAAAAACCATGTTTTGGAGGTGTCTCAATCGGAGTGGGAAAAGTGCTTCGACAATTGGTTTGAGCGCTTGCAAAAGTGTATAAATCATGCAGGAGAATACTTTGAAAAACAATAAAACCATTTTTGATGATAAATATTCGCATTTTCATTATTAGGCCAGAAATATATTTAGCAGCCCACGTATTAGCCGTATTTTTTTGACTCGTATATATAACTGTGTTAATTTCCAAATTGCATTAACTCAAGAACGGTGAGTTGCACGATAAAAAGTCATATGGTTTTTTTTATGGAAAAAATTGCACGCTCTACAAATAACTTTCATTTTATGTAAAAAACTAGAACAATGTTCTAAAATAAAACAATTTAACTCCCACCGAGAGACATAAAGATTTGAGTTTTAGCTTTAGAAATTTTTCAAATGTGAATTTTTGTGTCTCTCGGCGGGAGCTATATATGTTTTAATTTTAGACCCATAGTTTCTTTGGTAAGTTTTTTTTGAATTCTTCAGAGATTTCATTTTTGTTAAACGCCTTTTGACAAAAAACAATTGACCCACCGTAATGTACAAGCTCATTTAAATTTTTTTGACTCTTACCAATTTTTTTTTTTTTTTTTCTGGATTTCAGATATAAATTTTTGGTTTGAAAATTTCTATAGACACAACCTTAGATGAAACAAGCAAAATCTTTTCAATAAACATAGGTGGGCAAATGCTACTTATAAACCATTTACAGTGCATACAAATCATCACAAGAATTTCAAATTTCAAATTTAAAACTCTGCACGCGATCAAACATGAAATCAAATTGTTTTCATTCACAGAAGCACGCCAAAGTAGTAAAGAACTAAGCGTTAATGTGTTCTGTGCAAAAATACCCTGTAGGAAATTTAAGCAGGTATATAAGTAAATATAAAGATTTAGTACGTTTTTCTTTGTTATATCCAGCGAGAGCATCGGTCAAGTACCTGAAGAATGTTTCATAAGCAGTTGAAAGTAAGTACAATCTGAACATTTTAACTGAATCTATATATTAATACGCAAGACAAAAATTTGCCCTACCTTTTTTACTACTAAAATAACACATGTTAGAAATCGAGTTAAAATTATACACCATTAGAAAGGTATTTGTGCGTAAATGTGCACAAAGTAAAAAATGCGAAGTTTTCTATATTAACATCGACAAAATATGTAGTCAGACAGAGCTGAAAAAAGATATAGCACAAAAATTAAGACAAAAAGCTAACTGACACTGACTTTATGTTTTTAATTTTCTTTTCGTTTCACATTTGTCATTGTACCTGTGATGATAAATGAGTTTTTTCTAGCAAATAGCAAAAAAAAACACTAAAACTGTCCAAAAACTACCAAAATTATATAATACATTTGTGGTCAAATTTTTACCATTGGGCAATTTCAGTATTTTTTATTTATAATTTCTTTACGGGATAAGATTCCTGTTTTATCACCTCAAATTTTCCAATTTAAAATGTAAAGCTTGGAATTGATGTACAGAAACAGAAATCCACTATTACTTGACTTAACTAAGTTGCTTGCTAAACAACACTAGGAAATAATTTAGACTATTTAGCCGCTCGTTAAAATTAAAATAATGGTAGTCAACGATGCCCAAAGAATTTTTACCTATTGGGTAGATTGTACTGTTATGTATGTATGTATGTATATGTTTTAAGTTTAAGTATAGAAATTGTGTATGTGTTGGTGGTTTTCCTATTGAAAACAAAAAATTAGCAACCACAAATGTTAACATTCCAGCATTGATTTTTTTCTTCTTTTTTTTTTCATAATTCCCATTGCTTTTTATCATAAATTTCTGGGTCATTTTTCGCTGTTCAGCAACGGAGGACCCATAGTTATTCGCTACTTAATTAAATAAAAAAGAAAAGTAGAAAAAAATACTGGAGAAATTTAACACTCCCTTGCAATTTGTGTTCATTTCCCTTGGCGAAACGCTTGTTTTTCTTAGCTTCATCATTTACGGTTTCTACACCCTACACGTTGGCTATATTCACTTTGTTCTTCCGTTTGTAGCATAGAGAAGAAGACGTGGCATATATGGCAAAGGGTTTGTTGTTTAAAAATTTGGTTTAAATTATTGAACATATTCTGATTTAAAAAGTTTGACCTCGCGTGTTTTAATATTTCACTTTTTTTAAAAAATTACGAAATCTTTACTTTTTGATTTCTTCCTTACTTCAAGTCAACATTTCAACTTTACTTGCCTGCAATCAAAATGTAACTTAACTGCAATCGAACGTGCATATCCTGTATGCCATCTGCTGGCGATAGTTGAAATCTCTGAGAAAGACCTTGAAACATCCTCGGTATTTGCTGTAATCGAACCTTACCGTTGGTTCTAGTTTTAGCTACCTGGAATGTAGTTTGTGCTATACTCGAACCTTTTGATCACTTCTAGTAGTTACGTTTGTTATATTTCCAGCTTTTGTGCTGTACTGTATACTTGTTTTACGTTAAAATGGTGATAAAGCTATTTGAAAGGGTGCAATGAAAATTGATTTTTGTATTATATTTGCATTTAATTATCTTTCTATTATATGAAAGGGTGTACCCTATACTGCAGTATTTACAAATTTTGGATTATCTCAAAAAACGTTTTAAGTATAGCGTTTTAAAGCTTTTGCTCATACGGGAGATGCCACGCCCTATTGTCCGAGTTCGTTTAGTTTTAGCTCAGAGCGTGCATTTATAGTCTTTAGTATTTGAGCACAGCCAGCCAGCCACCCAGATAGACATGGCTATATCGACTCAGGAGTTGACGCTGATTAAAAATATGTATACTTTTCTATATCTGCCACGCCTCCTTCTCTTCGTTACAAACGGAAGGACAAAGTGAATATACCTTGGGCTACACCCATATATGAACGTATAATATATGTCAACTAAAAAAGTGGGGAAAATTTGTCTATTAAAAATTGATCGAAACAAGCTTTTACACCTTCATAAAAAAATGCCTCGGTTTTCGGTTCGGATCAAACATTTCGGTTAATGGTTCAGTTAATTAGTAGAAAAAAATCTGTTTTCCGGTTCAAAACCGGTTCACGTCCCTGATTTTCATGCAAATATGTATTATGCATTTGTAATGTAGGGTATACAATTTTTTACAGTGCCAAAGATAGCACCCTTAATCGTTATTTATTTTATAAAATACTCGTAATTTCATCTTTATTTCTTTTGCTTCCCCACCCCATTTTATGTGTTTTGTTCATGTAGCGCGGGTCAGTGAAGTAAATCGCGTGTTCGTGATTCGGCACAGTTAATAGCTTTCGCTATCAAACTGCTGAGATAAGCTGACATTGCTGTTGCTGTGGGAGGACTTATGTTCTGCAAAGTTCGTAAAGCAGCAAAGAAAATCAAAAAATTTAAGTGGCACCTTTCCACTTAAAATTAGTATGGTCAATGAACTTGAATAAAGTTATGTGCAATAAGTAATCTACAGAGTTGCATAATTAGTGAAAATATTTTTGAAAATTTTTTAACTCGCATCAAAACTTTGCTGACGAAATGAAAATGTTTTTTAAAAAGAAGAAAATATTTTATGGCAAAATAAAATGAAAGTAAAAATTTTCTTTTTGGCTTCTTTAGTTTTATTTATTGGATTAGCAAGAAAAGCATAGAAATGCTTACAGTCTGCCACAACAACACAGAAATAGATTAATATCTGTTATCATCACTGACACTTTTGATCTGAGTGGATTTTATTGTCGCAAACGGCAGCGTAAAATAAAAATAGTCGCGTGCGTATATTATAAAGCAACATGTGTCTAGCAAAAACCAAAAACAACAGAAACAAAACACCTACCCACGAAAAAAAAAATACATCTTAATTATTTTTGTTTTTATATATATAGATATAAATGGCTTATAAAAACCCATATTAACATCATTTATTTTTATTATGAATTATTGCCGCTTTTTCTCAAAGACAGCAAGCAGCCATGACTTTTTTTTTCATCAGCTCAAGGTTGGCTAATTTGCTCTCATCTATATTAAATAAAAAAACGAAACTCTTTAATTTATTTTTATAAAAAATAAACTAAAATTTATAGCGTGTAGATGGCACAAACAAAAGGTGACAAGCACCTTAAGAATTGGAAACGCACAAAAGAAAAGCAATATATTCCATAGTTAAATTATATGTAGTCAGTCAACTTGGATTTTATATAAAATGTTGGGTTTTTGGCTTTATTCTCTATTTTGAAAAATATTTTAACTTTTTCCCCCCTTTTTCTTCTGCATTTTTTTTTTTTTTTTTTTTTTTTTAATTTTAATGTCTTGCGACTTGACTTTTTCAATATTCTTGGAATTTTTGAAAAGTTTTGATCCTTACTATGCTTTTTGATTTTCCACAACTTCCAATTTTTAACATTTGCCAATGCATTATTATTATTATTTATTTATTATTATTCATTACTTAATTTAAGTTTAACATAAGTATATTATAAAGACAAAAGATTATTCTTCAGACAAAACTTAAAGTAAATATTGAATAATATCTATATTCTATAGTTATGATAAACTAGAGGCGAATACAGATGTGGTAAAATTAAACATTATTTTAAATTTGGGGTCAGACTACAGTATTATTTGCACAGTTAACTAAGAAATATATATGGATAAAAATTTAATGATATGATGTATGAGTTTGATGGTAATAAGGATTCTATTTTAGAGCATTTTTATTTGGAAAGTATTTATTTTTTTTTTTCTTTTTATGCAATAACGAGCAAAAAAAAAAACAAAAAAAGGGTTATATTTGAATTGCGAGTAAGGAGAAAACTTCATTATGATCTTTGTTTAGAAGCCAAGTGTAGTGTTAGGATGGCAGGATCACCATGTGGTGTTAGGATGGCAGGATCGCCATGTGGTGTCAAAGGAAGTTTATGGAGTGTGGCCTAGCAAGATGGTCATAAAGTGTGTCCTAGCAAAAGTTTGGCCAGCGCTTAGGAGCGCTGCGGGCTGATGAGGGCAAACTTAATTCCGCCCGTGGTATCTGTTGAAGCAAGTTAATGCTTTTTCTCCAAGCAAAAATTAATGCTTGTTATTTCTTAAGCCAGAAGATAAAGGCTTGGTTGTTTGAGTAAAATAAGTACTGAATCTTTTATTGAAATTGCTTAGTTTATATACAATAAATACCAGTATTTCTTAACTAAAATAAAACCAATATTTACTAAAACTCCACCCCTATTTCCCTGTACATATCTAATTTAGTTTTTTGGGAATGGTGTGCGTATGTGTTGGTAAAATTGTGTCATCAACATTTTTAATTGGTTGACAGAATTTTACCAATTTTTTGTTTTCAATTTTAAAATTTAAATTTGGCCTTGACTTGCCATGCACTTGTGGAATTTGACTCTTTTTAACATATGCGCTGGAATGCACTTGCATTGTTATTGTTGCATTCAAATGCATTGCCGTCTGCAGTATGTTATGTAAAAAGGGATAGTGTTACAAGTGTGGGAATGAAAAGAAATAGAATTTGGTTGAATAATATGAAGGCCAAATGCGTTCATATGAGTCAAATTTGAAATAGTGAGCAAACCAAATAAGGTGACCATGTGGGTTCACCACACAAGCCTTAACCTCTCTAAAGAAAACGTTAACATTGCGAAGGCATCTAACATTGCTAGGTAATTTATTAAAAATCCTATGCGCGACAGAGCAGTAAAAATGATAATAATGCTGTAACGAAAAAGTGGGCGGTAGAGCTTCTGTTACTGAGATATCCACTATTATTGAAAAACATTTTTAAAACTTTATAAAAATATAAATGTTTAAGAGGCAAGATCTTCAAATTTTTAAACAAAACCATGCTGCTCACCATACGATTTCTTTTACAGATTAGACGAATAACATGCTTTTGAATTATTAGAAGTGGATTTAATTTGTTCTTATGTGTACCGCCCCAGCACACCAATCCATATTCTAGTTTAGAATGGAAAAGGCCATAATATATACATGTTAATAATTCAGTTGAGCAAAATGTTCTTAATAAATATATTTGTCTTATAACAGCTAAGCCATATAATTTAAGTGCTAAAGTATGATCAAGCCAACTTAATTTCCAATCGAGCACAATACCAAGATATTTAAATGTTTTTACACAATCAATATGGATGCATTTGTTACCAATCAAAAATTTTTGGCAGAGAGCGTGGTGGAAGACAAAGTTATTAAAATTCAAATTGTAGTCAACTCCCGATACATTAAAAAACATTAATTTGGTTTTTTCGCTCAGAGCTAACCTAAGGGATGCAAACCAATGTCTTAGGATATTAAGGTCATAGTTTATATCAGCTACAACGTCAAACACAGAATATGTGCACGCCATGTCATCGGCAAATGCAACTAACTTACTAGAGAAGTTTTGCGAAAAAATAGAGTTGATATACACAAGAAAAAGAATGGGACCTAGTACTGAGCCTTGCGGAACACCTATGCCAATATTTTTGTAGCCACTGAAAGTATTTAATATTCTTACTCTCTGGACTCTATCCGACAGATATGAGGTAAACCATTTATGAACTGAGCCTCTCACCCCACATTTATATAGTTTATCTAAAAGGATTTTGTGGTCTACTGTATCAAAAGCCTTCGTGATATCAATGAAAAGAGCTCTAGTAATCTTCTTATTATTTATACCATTGTAAATAGCTGAGCAAAACTTTATTAAAGTTTTTTCTGTAGATAACCCTTCTCTAAATCCAAATTGGCAGTCACTTAATAATTTATTTTTATTTAAAAAACTCAAAAGCTTTTTTTTCATAGTTTTTTCATAAATTTTGGAAAAGACAGGCAGAAGTGAGATAGGTCTGTAGTTGTTTATGTCATTTTTATCTCCTTTTTTATATAATGGTATTATCTCAGCTTTTTTAAGGTTCATTGGAAAGACTCCGGCTTCAATGCTTTTGTTTATAAGATGACACAGGACATCGGATATGTTAAAAATGATTTTTTTAACAAAAATATTAGAAAAATTATCTGCAGTCTTAGCATTAGAATTTTTAAGTTCAGTGGCAATTTTGTACAGTTCAAAAGACGTAATAGGTTCGTAAAAAAAGCTTGGGCCGTGAAAATTTTCATTAATTAAGCAATTTTCGATTTCCGGCGGAAGCCCAATATCTGAAACTATTGTTTCCCCTGCGCATGCAAAGAAATTATTAAAAGCATCTGCTTTTGTTTCTGGATCAGAAATTATCCTACCATTAACACGAACGTCAGAAATTTTTTCATTTTTCTTAAGTCTATTTAATAAATTATTTACTATTCTCCATTCCTTCTTGGAATCACCTTTAGTTTTATTAAATTCATTAATATAATAGCTGTTTTTGAGAATTGACGATTCAGAAAAAATTTCCTTGCAAATATTTTTGTATTGAGCTTGTAAACTTAACTTTGATGGATGTTTTTTGAGTTTCTTAAAGAGCTTATTTTTTGTACGAATTTTACGAAGTAGTTCAGACGTCATCCACGGTTTTAACCTTTTTGTTCGGGAACTATTAACCTTAACTATTTTCGTGCACTGAGATGTATGATTCATTAGAATTTATACAAACTTGTTATAGGCTTCCGAAGGGTCAGGTTCCTCATAAACATTGTCCCAAAATTCATACCTTAGACAATCGTTTAATTTTTCAAAATTAACAATATTGCGCTCAACAGATGATACAATTTCAGAGTCAGTTATTTCTATGTTGCCAAACTTTAGACAAGTCAAACAGTGATCCGATATTTGAAAATCGGCCACGGAACTAGCTAAAGAAATTCCACTAGATTGTTTCAGTCTTACAAAAATGTGATCAATACAAGTACGAGAAGAAATACGTGTTGGCTGATTTATACAAGATTCCAAACCATAAGATGAGAGCAAAGCCAAATAATTGTCGACAAAATTAGAATCATTCAAAATATTCAAATTTAAATCTCCTAATAAAACAAAGTTGTCAGACTTACCACCTTGCATGACACTGCCCAGATCATTACAACTTAAAAACCGGAATTTTTTTGCGAAATTTGATGCTATATTGTTTTTATTCAAAGTATTGTCCATTGGAAGCTACAATATTTCCCCATCTTTCAGGCAATTTATGAATTCCATTCCAAAAAAATTGCGCCGGCTTGGCGGCCAAAAATGAATCGAGCCAATTTTCGATATCTTGAACTTAAGTGAAGCGTTTTCCTGATAGGGCATTCTGCATCGATCGGAACAAATGGTAGTCTAATGGTGCAAGGTCTGGGCTATAAAACGGATGAGGCAAAATTTCCCATCCGTTGTTTTCCAGGTAATTTTTGACTGGGGCAGCAATATGTGGCCGAGCGTTATCGTGGTGGAAAATGATTGACTCATGTCTGGTCGCATACGCTGGCCGCTCTGCCTGGATTTTCTGCTTCAATTGGATCAATTGTTGACGATAGAATTGAGCATTAATGGTTTGGCTACCTGGCAATAGCTCATAATGGATCACACCTAGCTGGTCCTGACCAGGACGTTCTTTGTCTTCGACATCAAAATAACCACTTTTAAACCACTCACGACTGCTTGATTCAGCTGGAGCATAGTCCCCATAAACTTCTACAAGAATGCGATGACTTTCGGCAGCTGTTTTCTTTGCAAAAAAATGACCCACTAGAACCACCCCGCAAATGCTGTCTTTTTCTCCAATTTTCGAAGTTATTCGTCGTGAAAAATAATAATGATGCACACAAGATAAAATTGTTTTGTTGACTGATTTTGACAGCTGTCAAATGTACCTTCAAAATTACATATAGTATATAAAGTTCGAGCTTTCACGATATTTGTTAGTACGGACATCCACCGTCAAATTCCGGTTTTTAAGTTGTATTATATATAACTACTAGTACTTTCGACTTTTCAACATTTTTGGACCGTCCAATATTCTTCAGCCTTTTCCATAGTTTCCGACTATTTCAATATTTTTAAAATTTTTTTATTTAATACTTCTTTATTTAATTCCAAAACTTCATTTCCTCTTCTTTTTTTGGATGAGCAAAAATACTTCAGTTGACTTAAAGTTTATTTGTTTTGAAATGAGCTGATTTGGATTTAACTACGTTTCGTGAGTGTTTTGACTACGTTTCGTAGCTTATTTGGATTTTACCACGTTTTGTGGTGTTTTGACCACGTTTCGTTGCTGATTTGGATTTAACAACACTTGGCAACCAGCGTTGCTAAATAAGTTTCAACCACAATTGTGAGTGATTTAGCAAAGCACCATACAAATATGAGCTTGGAGCGTTGTTAAGTCCAAATCAGCAACGAAACGTTGTTAAAATACTCAGGAATATGGTTTTTCTTCGCTCTGTGTATTAGAATGATTTCCACAGACAACCAGGCAGCCATACGGACAGTCAGGAAAACAGACTGGCATGGCTATATCGGCTAAAGAGGTGACGCTGATCAAGAACATATAAAAATTATTAGAATGATGCAAAAAAAAATTTTTTTTTTTAATTTCTACTTTTACGCCCAATGATGCGATCTTTATTTTATTGCGATCTCAGAAATGCTCAAATTGAGCCGTACAATATATCAAATATTTAATATTGAATCAAAATATGTACATATGTAAAAAAAATTCCAAACTAGAGCTGGGAACGGGCCTCAAAAATTAGGCCCTGCCCGGCACAAACACGAAACAAGCCCTTGAAAAAAAGCCCGGGCCTGCACGAATATTTTTGTCAAGCCCCGAGCCCGGCTCGACTCAACCAAATTATTACATATTCACACTTCATATGAGGAAAAAACAAACATTCTAATCTAATAAGACGATTTGTTTGACTTGTTTTACTCCATTGTCAATCTCAGCCTCATATTTATACAAAATTTTACATATTTTTATGTGAGAACAAAATTTTTTCCAAAATTATCCTTCCAATCTTCCCGTGATTTACGGGCCTCTAATTTTTGGGCTTTTGGGATTAGCCCGCACAATGTCATTTTCAAGGCCCGAGCCCGTAGCTGAAGAGTAAAGGTCCGTGGGCCACGAAAAAAACACTCCCGTGCCCAGCTCTATTCCGAACATTTTTGAGATCGTAATAAGATAAAAACCACATGTAGCCGAGATTTTGCATAAATCAGCCTTGCTCACTTTTTCGATACCCTCTTTCAGATTTTTTTGGCGTTATCGAAAAAATTTTTTTTTGCATCAGTCTAACATACACAGGGTTGAAAGAAATCAGCCGAATCGACTGAAGAATCAAAGATTCCTTGGACTATTCCGAAGAACTTTTCTTATTTCCATTTTTCGAAATTTGCAAAACCAACCAGCTAAGTCCATAAGAGCAAAACTAATGTCATAGTATGAATTGGCTGCCATTTTATTAAAAATGAATAAAATATGATTTTGTTTTCACAAAAAGCTTATTTGATAGCGTAAAATTTATAACATTAAACTGAAAAAATGATATCGGTCAAATAATTGATTATTATGGCATAAAATAGGCATAAAATTATTTTTGCCACTGCAAAAATAGCAGTGTTTAATTTGCGAATTTCGAAAAATGGACCGAAAAAAAGTTGTTCAGGATAACTCCAGAAATCCTACATTTTCCGATGTTCTACCGATTCCCGCGCACCCTTTATGCTTTTCTATATTTGCCACGCCTCCTCCGCTGTGTTACAAACGTAAAGACTACTGAAGTAAATATTCCCTGGAGGTAGGGTAAAAAAAATGGAATGAACTTTTGACCAGACATGTGTACCCTTACATACTTTTTGACTCTGAATACGAAATTTAAAAATTGTTAACAACAGAAAGCTAGTTTAGAATAAAGCAACTTTTTTTTCTTAATGGAATCATATAATATATATTCCAAAGGAAAGATTTTGGCTTGAATCCCAAGTTTTATAGGAGAGTTCACAAAATATAGTACCTAAGTACAGAGCTCTAGGGTTTGACCTTATAGCCGTTGAAACTCATCTGCAGATTAAATTAGACATATGAAAGGCAATCATTATCGACACCTCTTTGTGACAGAAATTGCTTGAATCTTGAAGAAAATTATTGATGCAACTGGATTCACAAGAACGTAGTATTTAAGGGGCTTCTTCTAAACTGCTTTTCATCCTCTAAGAAATGTAGCGGTATTCGAAGACACACTGACTGACAATACACAATTTCACTTTGACTTTATTAATACGCACACTATATTTATCAACAGTTCGTATAAAATTATGTGTCTTCAGCTATTGGTATAAAATGTAAGAACTAAAATCGATTTTCAAATGCACGAGCATTTGACTCAACACTTCTTTAGATATTTTTATATAGACCCATACATAAATACATGACCGAGTACATGTCATATGCATTTCTAATTGTAATTAACCCTGTTTTAAACGCACTTATTTTTGCTAAAGAATTTTTTACTGGCGTGATTTTATAGTGCTCATAAAAATAGCAGACGCTAAAGAATTTCCTCCATATAAAATCTCGATGAAAAAATAATAAATTTTTGCATGCACAACCATATTCCTGCGGTCATAAGTGGTTTCGCATTTTTTTATATTCATCACCCGTTGGCAGTAAAAAAAAAATCTTAAAATATGCATGGAAAAAAACATATGTAGTGGGTACATTTCAATATTTTAAAATAATACCACTTATTTACACATACAAATATACATATGAGCACCCATATTTTTGTATACATTACAGCGGTTAAAATGTATGTTGTAAAAATTCTTAGATCACCAAAAATTTAAATTTAAAAAATTTTTGTAAACCATAAAAAGCACTTTTGTAAAATTGAGGACTTCTTCAATATTTTCGAACTTTTATTTAATTTTTCCTCTTTTCTCTATCTCTTAGAGTTTCTGAATCTTTTCAGCAATTTTTTTTTTTTTTTTAAATTTTTCAATGAGGGGGTTTCTTTAATTTCGTAAACTCGTAAACTATGAAAAACTCGAAAGTTTACGTGCTTGTTTTCAGGAACACACATTTCTAGAAAAGCGCAAGCAACGTATCTTATAATTTGAAAAATATACAATTTAAATTCAATTTTCAAAACAGAAAATGTTCTTCCAATACATTTATTTGATAACAATCGCTCTCGTACTTTTTCAAAGCTTATTACTCATCGAATTTGTCTCGAAAGTTTTCGAGGCCTGCGTAAGCTTTTTTTCATATAGGGTATTCCTTAAAACGTGTTAAAGCCTCGAGAACCTCGTAAACTCGTAAAACTGTCAAAGCTTGTATTGATTTTGGCAACTTTTACGAACATACGAGGCTTTCGAGCAATTGACACGTTTTGAAGAAAACCCTCATACAAATTTTTAAATTTTGTTTCCGATACTCAAAAGTTTTCGAGGCTTACGTGCTTTTCGGAGCTTTTACATGTTTAAAAGAATCCCCTTTGATTATTTGCGACATTTTTGATTTTTTCAATATGAGTATGTGATCTTTTACAGGAAACGGGGCCCTTATCTTCACAAACAAAATCAAAAAACATTTTTTTTTTTTTTTTTTAAATAATTCTGAATGAAATGACACCTCGATCACTGGAAAAATCCAAAAATTGACTAAGTTGTAACATTTTGAAGTCGTAAAATGAAAAATTTAAGTTTATAGATATCGAGATTTAAAGTTCATCAACTATCAATTTTTACAGGATATTTTTAGCTCTCTTGTAAAATTTTGCCATTGAAGATAAGGTTCTGTGGAAGGTCAGATATACGTACCCAATAAACAATTTTATAACCTTTTCAATTTTTAAGCTTGGAAAAAGTTAATTTTCAAACGTTTTCATAACCTATTTTCAAAGGTTTGGAAAATGTTGTTTTTATAGAATTTTTGCAATTGAATTGTAAGGTTAAAATTGACAATTGGAAAATAATTATTTCCAAATGTTTTAGTAATCGACCAATTTTTTATTTTATTTTTTTAATAACTTATCGAGCTAAGTAAAATACAAGACATTTGAATCATAATTGGCACGTTAGGTCAGTTAATAAGATTGTCGACTCATAATTTGGAAGTCATAGGTTCGATTCTCAGCAACCATAATTTTTTTTATTTTTAATTAAATTAAAAATGTTTAGAAAATGTTGTTTTATGAACTTAATAAATACTAACAAAATTTTAATTGAAAAGTTAAAAAAACAATTTAAAAATATTGAATGAGAAAATTTGAAAAATATTGTATAAAAACATTTATAATAAGCTTGCTCCAAATGATTTTCACAAGTTTGCTATGAAGGGTCCAGTTTCGATTTTTAAATAATTAAAATTCAAGAATTTCCAAACATTTTGCAAGCAAATTTCCAAACGAAATGTTTGCTTCAATAAGCGTATAATAAGTTATTTTCCAAACGTTTTTGTTTGTTTGGTATTTATTTTCAATATTTTTCTTTCCAATATTTTTGACTCTCTATTTTTTGACCTCTTAGCAATCTTTTAACTTTTTTTCAACAATCTTGATATTTTTAAGCTTCGTCAACGATTTCCACATTTATTTAGCTTAATTTTAAAAACTTTTAAGTATTTTTTATTTTTGATTCTTTCAACATTTTAAATTTTTTTCTTTTATGATGTTCTTAGTAGGGGAAAGTTGGGTAAAGTGGGAAGTGGGGTAGAGTGAGAAATGCCAGTTTTCGGACAAACTTGCAAAGTATAGCTGTCATGCGCTTCTGACATGTACTTGCAATGACCGTAAGCAAATCTTTATGGTATAGCGATGCGTGCATACGTATTTTTGTGATCTCTGGAATCATGTAAAGTTTTTAAGTGATTTTGAAATTTCATTTTGAAATTATTAAGCATCGATATTTTACTGTTTCTGGAGATAAACCGATTGTAAGTACACAAAAATATTCTTTGTAGTCTTAATTTTGATAACGCAAAAGGATTCCGTGTAATTCATAGAGTGAAAGAATGAAGCTCACATTTTCTTGCAAAATGTGGTATCGGGGTAAAGTGGGAAATTTTTTATGGGGTAAAGTGGGAAATGTTATTTGACGATTGCTAGTCCCCACTTGTCAACGTATTATACTATTTCATGATCCAAATAAGTGTTGTACATTTATATTGTGAGTAAACACTCCGGAAAAGCAAAGCGAGTTGCAAAAAGCAGCTGAGAAAAAACGTTTAAAAAATAAACGGAAGAAAGAGGGAAACGAATCACAAAAACTAGAGTACCAGGAGCAAAAAACCACCACCAGCAGAGAAAGCGTCAAAGAAGAAACAAAGAAGCTCTAGCTCAGGTGAAGATCGTGATTTTTGCACCATTTGCATGGAACTCATGCCCGAAATCATGACCAGATACAATACCATCAAATGCAACCTTAAGGATTGTTAACGCCCATTTAACTTGAAATGCGTTAATCTCACTGCAAGCTTCTTTTATTACTAACACTGTGACTCGGACTTTGATGTTTCATCAGAGAACGACGAATATGCTACTATTTTAAAAATTTTTTCATATATTTTTTTCCAGCAGAATCATTATTTCTTTTCATATTTAATTCTATGGGTGTATTCCTTGAACCTTTTTTGACTTACAATAAAGATATTAGAACTTTTTTCCAACATTTGTATTAGTTTTTATGAGTTTTGAAAGTTTTCCACTTTACCCCAAGATTTTTAATTTTTGCCATTTTGGGCATCCTCGATCAAAGCGTCGTACTCAACAGAAAATCCATATTTTCGGTTCATTTCTTTGGCAAAAATATAGCTTATTTAATTTTCTTTATTATAGGAAGTTGAAACATGAAAAAATAAGAAGTTTTGTTCATTTTATGGAACTTCGAAAAAAAGTTTCCCACTTTACCCTACTTTAAATTAAATTAAACTTTATTTCGATTTCTTCAAACAAGTTGGCGTGCTTCACAGTTCTAGAATAATCTAAAAGTGACGCTATTTTAAAACCAGCGTTGCCTCATCAATATTTTAATGCTTAAATATAAATAGTGCTTAACTGAAATATAGGTGGCGCTGAACATAACATTAGGTCATAACTACATTGCAATTGTTTAAAGCAGTAAATGAAAATATAGTACAACTGTATTTTAAAGTAAATATGTTATATGTACAATAAAGAGTTATATAATACAAAGTTATAAAATACAACTTACACTTTTTTTATTTTCTGAGTTTTTAAAATTTTTTTGACTTCTTTAATATTTTTGAACTTTTCCACCTTGGAACATTTTTGCATATTTTCCCACTCCTTAAAAATGTTTGCATCTTTAACCATTTTTTTGACTTTTGCAATATTAATCATCTTTTTCGACTCTTTGAGCATTTTTCAACTTATCTCATAAACCTTTAAACCTTTTTTAATCCAATAAAGCTCCTGAAGATGTTCCCAAAAGGAACGAAATGTTGGGCAAATGATGAAATAAGTTCGTTTTATTCGCATCACTAGCAAGGACCAGTAAGCTGGCTATTAAGTTTTTGTGACTTTTTCAATAGTTAAGTATCTACTGTTTCCACATTTTCTGAACAAAATTTTTCACTCTTTCTTTTTCGTGTCTTCAGAGTGCACTTTATATATTTTGGGAAAAATCCAACCACTTGCAAATGGTAAACCCAACAAAAATATATTCAAGGAGAAAAACAAATTCATTCATCTGACACTGAATATTTTATTTGTTTTTACCAATCTCTTTTAAATTTTATGTACAATATTTGCTGTATTTTGTTTTATTTCTTTCTTTTTTTTTTTTTTGTGGCAACCCTTTGTGTATTTTATTTTCACACCGATTGGTTCGCCAATTTGTTTGCGGTGTAGGGCTTTTCATCCAAATATGCATACGCATTCAAATACAATTGTATTTTTTGTGTACTTTATTTACTTAAATATGTACATACATATGTGGCATATGTGCATGTAAGTAAGCATATGTGCGTTGTTGTGTGTCTGCTTATTTGTGTGTATGTGTATACATTAGGGCTGTTCAAAAAAAAAAAATTTTTCGAATTTCCAAGATATACTTTGGCATCACGATCAACATCATGACAGAATATCCCAAAAAATTTTTCAGATTTTTAAATTCATATTTAAAGGTGGCTCAAAGCAGAAATATATTTTTATTATTTTTTTTTAGCATTAATTATAAAATGTTGTCAAACACTTTGAAAAATTTGTTTTAGAGTAATTTAAAAACATTCATTTTGTTTGTTTTTTAATGAACTTTAAAACCAACGTTGTAATTTTGACAAAAAAAAAATTTTACACTTCTTAAAAAACGAAAAACTGCCCTAAGAAGGCGAAATTTTACGGTTTTTCAAAGAAAAAAGTCATCGTGCTTTAAACGAAATGAACATTTTTTAATTTACAAGATCTCATTCAAAAGAGCTCGTAAAAACCTTCAAGACAAGACATGTTAAGACTTTTTTGGGCCAGCAGGCTCGATGACATAACGTTTGAAATATAGTAATGCAGCCCTGTGAAAGGCAAAGCGCTTTTTACTCAAGAGGGAGGCATCTTACAAAAAAGTGTCCATGGCATAAAATGCTTAGAATCATCCAAGGAACAAGTGTGAATTGTTTTTTTTTTTTTTTTGGAAAGTTTATTAAAAATGACGTTAAGAAAAATTTTTTTCTAAAATTAAGTAAAAAAAAAAAACAATTTACACTTGTTCCTTGGATGATTTTAAGCATTTTATGCCATGGGCACTTTTTTGCAGGATGCCTCCCTCTTGAGTAAAAAGCGTTTTGCCTTTCACAGGGCTGCATTACTATATTTCAAACGTTATGTCATCGAGCCTGCTGGCCCAAAAAAGTCTTAACATGTCTTGTCTTGAAGGTTTTTAAGAGCTCTTTTGAATGAGAGCTTGTAAATTAAAAAATGTTCATTTCGTTTAAAGCACGATGACTTTTTTCTTTGAAAAACCGTAAAATTTCGCCTTCTTAGGGCAGTTTTTCGTTTTTTAAGAAGTGTAAAATTTTTTTTGTCAAAATTACAACGTAGGTTTTAAAGTTCATTAAAAAACAAACAAAATGAATGTTTTTAAGTTACTCTAAAACAAATTTTTCTAATTGTTTGACAACATTTTATAATTAATGCTAAAAAAAATAATAAAAATATATTTCTGCTTTGAGCCACCTTTAAATATGAATTTAAAAATCTGAAAAATTTTTTGGGATATTCTGTCATGATGTAGATCGTGATGCCAAAGTATATCTTGGAAATTCGAAAAATTTTTTTTTTTTGAACAGCCCTAGTATACATAGTATGTATTTGATTTGGTTTTTATTATTAATGTGAGGAGTTTTTTTTTATTGTAAAAAGTGTTAAATTGCATATTTGCGAATTATAAATTGAGAAATCCAAAAAAAAAAACCATAAATATAATAAATACTTCTCTTTAAATCAAAACCTTAAAGCATGCAAAGAATTTTAATAACTCTGCGAAAATTATAGCAAATTATACTGCAATGCACGCTATTATGTGGTGGAAAGAAACAGCGCAAATAACTTAGAATGTTATGCGAATGGAAAGCAACTTCAAGATCTTACTCAAAGATTCCAAAATTATAGCCAGGTTTTATAAAAGTCGCCGTGTCTCGGAGAACGCATTTGAAAATAAATCTCTCCTAAATTTATTAGGAAGAATTCAACGACTTTTGTGCTTGAGCATTACGGGTGCTCTAAAAGCTATGTCAGCAGAATCATTAAATGTAATACAAAATATGCTACCGATCGAGTAACATGCGAAAGGAGAAGTCTGTAGAGCTCCGACTTAAAGAAGTTGAGGGATTTTTCTTCAGAGAATTTGGACAAAAAATCGACTAACTTCTGTAAGCCAACACTTCTTTTTGATATCATGATAGGATGATATCTATGTAAGAAGTCTCTTGTGCTTAACGTGAGCACCTTCCATGACGGCTAAGTCTCACGGTGTTCTTCACACACGGTCCAGTGTACGACGGATGGCGCAACCTTCCATCAGCATAATGCCAATGATTGGTTTCCACTTTTAGAATCATGCGATCAGACACAATTCCTTCCAATGGTGGTGAAATGATGACTATCCAAACCTCTGCCATTCTTTGGTTCATGACACCCGGTTGAGAATGCAACTCCACAACGAGCTTCCAAACTCCTCCTGCGATTAAGGTTCAAGCCACAGCCACCACTAAACTCCCCGAAGGGCTATCTCACTAGTCAGTTGGAATATCCAGCAAACCGGATACTCCAAAGGGCTACTGACTCCCGTGGTGCCAGAATAATCTTTGGTCAGATTTTGTAGCAATACGCTACTGTTATTATGACTCTGATCCACCTGAGACTAATCACCCATGTCGATTTAACATGGATTGTGGGAGCACGTTCCTTGGTGCATCCCTCCCTTCAAGAAAGTTCAAGACTTTCTTGGGAGAAGTAGTCCTACCCAAGGTTGCTATGGCCACTTTGCTATGTACGACTCGACTTATTATAGATCGCGGGTGCACGTGTTCTTTGTAAGCATAGAATCGAGAGATTTCTGGGTTGACCGAACTGCAGACTCATCGAATTCCAGTAATATCTGCACGGATGGCTCTGACTAGTATCGCCACGGAACATGTGATGGCTAGCGTCGTCGTTGATCCCATAATCTGATAGTCAGACTGCACTCAAGCACCACTCAAGCCTTACCTAACTTAACTTGATACGAATGTATGTTGAGAACTACTTATAAAACTATTAGTTTGTCCTTTACTTCGATAAATTGAAGAGCTACATTTCTTTTAAGTGATAAATTGGACTAAGACATTAAGGGCAATAACAAGCCCTAGTTTGGACACATTTTGTGGTATATGCAAGCGCTAGCCAAAGAGTGAGCGGCATTTTGGGATGGAATGATTTGCTGTCAAAAAAAGCATTCCAACAAGGGGGCGTATCACTTCCTACACAAAAGCACTAGATAAGATCATTTTTCATAACCAATATCCATAAAGCTCTTTATTTTGTTAAAAAGACTTGTATTCTCGTCGAATTTTCGATAGTCCACTGTTTTGCTTTCGATACATAGAGTAAACATTTTGGCGTTGTCGGATGCAATGGTGCTTTTTGTTTTTGCATGTGTATACTATGTACATAAGTATATGTATACGACGATACATGAATTGAAGTTTTGTGTATCTTGATTTGTTTTGACAGCTCATTATTCAAACAATTTCACTTATTTACGCTGGTGTGCGTGAATTTGATTTTTCTTTTTCACTTTTTTTCCGACAAATTTTCACAGTTTCACGTTTCAAAAAAAAAAAAAAAAAATTCTCGAAAATGTGTCATAAAATTCATTTTGCATCTGTTGACAATCATGCTGTTTTATTAAGCGTAACCAAATCAATAAAGCAAATTGCTTAGCTGAGTGTTTTTGTATGCGTATCATAGTACGTAAGTATGTATGTGTGTAGAGCCCAGTAAGGAGTTTTGCTAGGCCACTCTTGACGTCTGCTTTAGTTAGAATCTTGCAGTCAACATTACTATCTATTAAGCAAGCATTTTAATAAGGCCTATTGTAAATTTTACTCTTCCTGTTGCACCTTCTGATAAAAAGCATCTTAACATGAAAATTCAATTATCAATTTTTTTCATGATTCGCTTGTAGTTCTCAAATGGTTTGTGAGAACATTGTTACAATTATATGTAGTTTATTTTATCAGTGACAGATGTAGACATATTAAAAATCTGTATTTTCATTTCTTTCTTAAATATAGGTACGTGAGGATCTAATAGAAAAACACTGAGTTCAAGGGTCGAATCTTTCCATCATTGAACGGAACGTACGTACGTGAAAAGTTATGTGACGCGTCAACCAAATGAACGAAATGGGATTATTACATACGATAAGTTGCGGAACGTAATTTGTGAAATTTGAATAAGCTTTTGTAATTGTTTTTGAAACTTAAACGTCAAAAATATGAGAACAAAATACCAACTTATATATATGTACATTAGATAGGGTCGAAATTTAGATTTATCTCAAAACCAACTCAAAAGTTAGAATGACTCTTAAAAACGATAATATTTGCATCATTTTTTTATCATTCCGAAAAAAATTAATGGAGCACTGTTGATTCTACTGGAGGCCCATTTTGGCTAAAAAAAAAACATGTTTTTGGGTTATAATTTTTATTTTTTTTTTTTTTTTCATTACAAACTGCATACCCAATGGTGCTTAAGAAATAAAGACTATGTTCTATAAAAAACTTCTGAAAAAATTCACACGTATTTTTTGAATAATTCTAAGCATTTTTTGTCTTATACACTTTTGTCGTTTTTTCGCGTTGTTGAAAAACGTAAAAAAATCGATTTTTTTTTATTTTTTTTTTTTACAAAATCGAACCAGTCTACTGAGCATGTGTTCCGGGTTCGAACCCTGATGCATGTAAAAATTTATTTTTATTAATTTTTTTATTATTTAATACCTCGGCTATTTTGGATACATGTTTCATTTTTCGCTCAGTGGACTCAACAGAAAAATTTAAAAATTGAAATTAAAATTCACCGAGTGGAGGATTTGAACCCGGGTTTCTCCACGTAACGCAAGTCATTAGAGCAATACACTATCATTTGCTTCATCATTTCCACAATCGAAAAACTGCCAAATAGTACGTAGTCAGTATTGTTATAATTTCACTGACACAATCTGGTACTAATGACGGATTATGCATTACATTTGGACCATTTTTGATGCAAATGACCGACTTTGCATAATATTTGGACCATTATTATTACAATTGATAATTTAAGTGAATTTATTCTAGTTTTAGGTACAGTCCGTTTTGTTCTACTTACAAAATAACTAGACCAAAGAAAAAATTATTGAGACAATTATCTGGAGTGGCGTCTGCTTTTATTAGGGTTTTGCAGTCAACATTACTACCTACTCAGTCAACACTTGTACAAGGCCTCTTGTAAATTTTACTTTTTCCTGTTCGTCTTCTGATAGAATAGTTTTAGCTAAGCCTCGAAAATTCAATTATCAATTTTTATCATAGTTCGCTTGTAATTCTCAAACGGTTTGTGAGAGCATTGTGATAAATATATGCAGTTTCTTAAAAAATCTCTCTTGTGCTTTTGAGCTGACGACAAATTTTATGTTCTTTCTTAAATATACATTTGTAAAAAAAATAATTTGAGCCTAAAACGGTTACTTAGGTAGGAAATCTACGGTATGTCTAAATTATTATGTGAATATATGAAGTTATTTCATCTTCCACAGGAAGTAATTTTCATCTTTTCCCTTGAATCAGTACAAATATTGTATTATATTAAGTAGGCTGTCTAAAACATTTCGAGAATATAGCACCTCTAGTGTTTTGCGATGCAAATTTTTGTGACATTTGAAAAGTTTGACATTTCTTAGGTTTATTTTCGAAACTTTCTAAACAACCCTCGACAACCCTTCATTCATATAAAAATAAAAATAAAAAAATTATTAGCGCTTTCCTGTTCCTGTTTTTTCCTACTGGGTATCTACGAGAGTAAGCATATAACTGTGTAAATGAAAAAAACGAAAATGTAATAAAATCAGGGCAAAAAAGTGTTCATCACATTTCAAAACAATAAACAAAATAAAGCACTAAACAGAGCATATACCAACATGCATACAAATACATTTTCACGTATACAAGCGCATATGTATGTACATTGTACAAACACACGAGTACAGTGCGTGTGGTTACAATAGCAATAAAAATCAAGCAAAAAAAAAATTTCGAATAAGCAAGGACACGTGAATTTAAGCAAACTTTTGAAAATGATGCCAAATAAATTGAAAATTAATTAAAACTTATTTATAATACAATAATTAAAACTATTTTATATATTTAAGTTAAATAATATCAATAATTTGAATTGTTTCTGTACATTCATTCTCAAATTTAAATGATTTATTTGCATTTATTTTATGTTTAATGAGAAAATTATTTTCAAATAGAAAAAATTTTTTTTTCCTTCTATTTAGGGTAAGCTCTGGGATGCGTCAAAAAAAAATGCTTAAGCCGAAGTTAGTAATCTAATAGCATATAAAATTTTAGAGAATTTCGTGATGTGAACAAAGTCGATTCAATAAATGCTTAATTTAAGGTCTAATAAGCACACTCCATCACAAATGCTGATTGACCTTAAAATCCCACCAGAAGCCCATAACAAACAGGAGATCAAACTACGCAAATGAGGGTGGATGGGTTGCACTGTTCGGAAATTGAGAAGCCCGTTAGTGCAGTTCACAAGGTAGTAAATTCAAGAATCGAGAAAGCCACCGAGAAAAAAGATCATCACAGGAGATCACTTTAACGGAACAGATATACATATAACCACCTATGAAGTGTGTAAGTGAAAGGACAGTTTGGTGGGTAAATTCTAGAAGGGCCAGACAACACTGACCTCTTCAGATCTTTCTTGTATATTTGAGTAGCCTAATTGCAAAACGCGACATCTGATAAAAATCGAAAAACAACTTTTTGGTATCGTTGGACTCAGCTTGTCAAAAGGCCAAAATTTCCAATATTTTTCTCAAAATTATTATTGACAATTTTCTACTTTTAGCAAAATCTCTTTATAAAATGATCCAATTTTTTTTTTTTTTTTTTGCAACGTTTAAGGAAAGTTATACAAAAGGTAGTAGATATGTTGCACAGAAATTTTAACACGAAAAATTTCGTTAACTTTTAAAAATCATCTGCACACATTTTCTTTATTCCAAAGTTTAAATTAACTTTGTCAAAAGTTCAATTTTGTGCAATTTAAACCCTTAGTTCATATACTCAAAGACTTTTTTTATGTCACATAAAGTTTTCCCTCCCCGTATAGATAACGCAACACTAAAGTGACAGACAGTGACATTAACTTCATAGCGCTATGGCAAGCGAAAAACAAAACTTAAAAACTTTGTCACCTGCTAATGATGACATGGTGTTTTGACAGCGCTCTGATAGCTAAGGATGTAATTTATATCCTTTAGATGTGAAAACACAAGAGCAGCAGGAAAAAATATGGCACTTGGAACTTTCAAATCATTAAGAAGTTAAAGCAAAAACGGTTTGACTTTTATTAAGTCGATTTCTTTCGAGGGGTAAAATCTAAATGCAAATTAAAATTTTTCTTTTTGTATTTCCTTTTTCTTAAAGTATTGATTTTGGATTTTGTACAAATTTTTATTATTCTTTGAGAGATTTTTGAGAGATTTTTTTTTTTTAATTTTAAGCAATTACGCTTTTGACAAAGATAAACTTGCAACTTTGAGAATTTATGTATAACGGTATTTCCACAGAAAGGTCCACCGTTAGCCAAACATTTAAATCAACATATCTCTGAAACTATTTAGCGTACATGGATGAAATTTGGTACTTATATAAAAAGCACGAAGACAAATAACGTGTTTTGGGAAAAATGGGAGTATTACGCCCCCAGAAAAATCACTTCATCATATCTCTGAAAATATTTAACGCACATGAATGAGATTTGATATATGTGAACAAAGAGCCAGGTCAAATAATGTTCACTTGGAAAATAGACAATGCCAAACCCCTAAAAAAAATTCATAATATATGAGATTTGGTACACATGTAAAATGGATAGCGGCAAATGACATCCTTTGGAAAAATTGGTGTCAACTTTACAAGATTAAGTGAACCAACATTCACTGGGAAATCCAGGTTTTTTGAAAGATTTTCAATTTAAAGTTTGTATGGTGGAAAAAAGGTCCCGTACGATACGTCCCATGTGACCCTGATTAAACTTAAATTAAAAAAATGTATAAATAACTTTTGGTTAAAATCAAAACAATGCACAACATTTTAAAACTAGCCACATTGAACTATTGCCTCAGGTTTCCTTGAAATCGTCGTTTGAATTGTTGACCACGAAAATCACATCTGTTTTTGTCCTGTGCGATCGCCTTGGTTTTCTGCAGCTATCTTGAAAACGAAAAATTCCCCAAAATCAAACTTAGTACCAATTATAAGGCTAATCAAGATTTTTCTTTTTTTTTTCTTCAAATGTGTTCGGCGGTTACGAGCGACACCAGGGAAATGCCCACATTTTATTTTGAGAGAAAACTTAAAGTTCTGCATCCAAAAATTTTCGAAAATTTATAAACAGAGTGAACTAAAAATTCATTACATTTGAGCAAACCAAGACAATGACCATACCAGTCTTGATCTTGGGTATTGAATCTTGGCCATGGGCATGAAGTCTTGGTCGGTGTCTTGGAAAATTTCTAAAGAGTGTTGAGAATGTTAAATTTTTTTAACTCATTTTTTTCAAAGCAGTTGGCTTCTTAAGATGCCAAATTCCATATTGAGATATGATTTAATGTTCAAAAGAAGCGCGACACCTCTATTAACTGCAAACGACTACGACAAAATAGCAGCCTTGGTCTTGGTAATTTTTCGATCCCAAGACCATAGCAGTCTTGGTGATAGTCGCACTTATGAGTTTTTCGTATCTTATTTGAAATACCGTAGGGTTCAAAACGCATTTTGTACTGTAAACCAGCAAAAGATCTCTTTAATTTTAGCATCAGCATACTCTTATAAATATACTTTAAACGTAATTAAGTGGATGGTCTTTATGACACTATTAGAGACAAGATATACATAACACAGCGGTTAAAGGTATTGCCTGTAATGCTTTACTCTGGCTCTCCAGACTTTAACTACTTATAATGCTTATGAAGAATATTGTGAAGTGATTGCGTAACGTTAGTAGTAACAATAGATTTTCTTATGCAGCGACCTTTTCCAGTTGGTGCTCGGTCTACCAAGTCCTCTACTGCCTTGTCAATTCCACTTAAGAGCCTGGCAACAGATTTCGCTGTGTAGTTTCCAATCCAATGGCCGAATCAAGTTTTTCGCTTACCCTGTTTAGAAGCACTTTTGTCAGTAGATTTGATGGTACCTACAGAAATCAAAGTTATTTCTCTATAATTTCGGCACTCGTTTAAGTCACCTTTTTTGGTAATTTGACTAGCATACCAAGAAGCCAGTTTTCTGGTAAACTCTCTTCCCTCCAAATTTTGGACAGCAGAGGATGAAGAATTTTGGCTGATGTAATGGGGCATGCTTTTGGCAGTTTACTGGTTGTTTGATCTATGCCGACGGCCTTGTTGTTTTGTATGCCTTGGATAGCTTTCACAATGCCATCGGTTGTAAGTGGTTGTTTTTGTATTCGACTGCTACTGCGAGTCACTGCGGCAGTTGTTGTTATATCACAAAAATTCTCTTTCCATCGCTCTAGTCGGTTATCCGCGGATGTTAAGAGATTTCCGTCTATGTTTTTGATAGAGCGGTTCTGCGGGTGAAATCATTCGCTCCTGAGGTCGATATGCATTCTTCTTTAGCCTTGTCTGCACGATCGTCTGACTTTTTTATTGAGAGAGTTAAAGATTTTTTCGGCCTCGCTCTTTTACCCTCTAGTTTTCGAGAACTCTCTCTGTTTTTGCGCGTTTCTTCCTTTTCAACAAGACACTACGTTTCCCCGCTCATCCAGTGCTTCTTGTTCGAGGGTCGAAATGCAAGTATTTTTTCACTGGAGTTTAAGAAGCAGCCTTAGTAGCCCTCCACGATGTTTCAAGGGTTCCTCCACAATTGATTGTTGCTGTTTTAAGTTCTTCTACAAACGACCTGCAGATCACGTTTTTCTGTAGTTTAAGCAAGTCGATTTTTTTTGCCACAGATAGGTTACTCGGACGTTTAATAGCGACAAGTTTTAGTTTAATGACAACAATGAGTACATGGTGGTTGGAGCCTATGTCAGCTGCCCTCTTTACTTGTACGTTCAGAAGACTCCCTCTCCATTTTCTGCTTATGCAGAAGTGGTTGACTTGATTTTCAGTGATGTTGTCTAGTTTCACCCAAGTGGCTTAATGGCACGTTTTGTGTGGGAATAGCGTACCTCCAACGGCAAAACTATTAACAGTTGACAGTTAAATCATGTCTTCCAATCGGTTTGATTACAGTGTGTGAAAGATACTTCTTAACTGCACAATTGGTCGTAATAATTACATTTCAAGGACTTTGGAATTATTTATAACTTTATTTACATTGAAATCCATCGATCGAACTTAAAAAAAACTTCTTAGACACCATAACAAATATATTTTCAAGATGCTATGAAAAAAAATCTTAAAAATTTTACGAAAAAAATATATAATTACCACCATACCATAAATTCTGCTTTTGCAGGTAACCCTCAAAGATTACACACATTTGGATGGTAAAACTTAGTTCAGACAGATTTAAAACACTTGAACTTTGCATGAACGAGCAGGCTACGAAGTTCAGTTATTTACCTAAATAAACCCTCATTATTAGTGGCTTCATCTTTAATGTAAAGATAATGGAAAAACTTGAAGATGTTCGGGGTGGTTGGATAATAGCACAATGCAGAGAAGAAGAATCTACAATCTTAAGAAAATGAATAAAAGAATTTCTAGGGTGGTTTAAATTTTTCTCTTGTTCCCGTACACTTCTTTTTACATATTCAAAGCACACCAAGTGTTAAAAGTACCCTCAACATGGCAGGCATATCATATACTTAAAAAAACAAAAAACAAACGAAAATTAAGAAAAAGAAGAAATGAAAGATAATGTCAGTTGTAGGAGGTATAGCACAAAACGTCCTTGCCACTAACACCACCAACTAAACGTACAGAATACAGAGGTTATGCGACAACAACAACAACAACAAACAAGGGAGGGAAGGAAATGGCAATTTAGCTAAAATGTCAAAGAAGTAAATTGTAGAATAAGAGAAAAACTTAAAAAAGACAAAGACAGTACGGTAGTCCTTAAATAGTCATCGGCGAAGGTGGTAGATAGCTAAAAAGAAGAGAAGAGGAGAAGAGAAGACTAGTAGTAGGATACTGAAACTTAATAGATTTTTTTTTTGGGGGGGGAGGGTAGTATAAAGCAACAAATAAAAACAACAACAACAATATGAAAGCAAAAGCTAACAATCCAAGTTGGGAGAGTGGTAGGTGGGGGTGGGGAGTTCGCAGTGAGGCTGTAAAAGAAATAAGAGTCGTAGTACTTTAGGGAAAAGAAATGTTGATGGCATTCGGTGAATACCATTGATAAAAATTGGGGAATAAAAAGCTTTGGTGTGGGGATGAAATTGAAAATAATCTGTTCTTATCATAAATTCCAAAGAACGACTTATCGTTAGTATATCCTGGCTGAAGATATTGAAATTTTTGCATAAGCATAATTTGATATACATAATTGCTATACTTTTTTATTTATAAAATTCTTTAAGAAATATTTCTAAAAATAACAATGAACAGAATAGGGGTACTTTGAAATAGACCCCGATCAGATTGGCACTGAAACTTCGTTGCTATTTCTGGTGACTGTTAGGTGAAATCTGTTGCGTTGGATGAGTTATCCAATTAAGGAAAAAGTTTTGTTTTTCACATCTACGAGAATCATATAAAATAAACGCACCAACTAAATAATAAACTTGAAAATTTATAATGTAATCAAGAAAAATTCAAAAGTTGAGTCAAAACATGAGTTATGTATTATGTTCTAAAATGAACTTTCTTTGAACAGAACACTTATTTAATATTTCGTTTTAAGTATCTGCTCTATTTAGAGTAGAACGGGGCAATGTCGTGCACTCAACTTTGACATGCTCGTAAGGCCGTACATCTCAAGCGAATGCGACGAGTAAGCATCCGATCGAAAGATAATTTCGTTGGTTACATCCATGTGTAACAACATTTGTGTAGCGAGAAATTGTGTTTGTGTAAGCGAAGGAAAAAAAAATGTGCACGACATTACCCCCCTCAAAATTTGTGGGGTAATGTCGGGCATTGTTTTCCGAGTATAGTAAAGGTACCAAAATGTGTGAGAAACGATAGGTAGTGGTTCTATTAGTGGAGATTTAGCATTATCATGTATTTATTCATTATTATACAAGTGTGAAGTACATAATATGTTGTGTAGAGTAGAACGGGGCAATGTAGTGCACTCAACTTTGACATGCTCGTAAATCCGTACATCTCAAGCGAATGCAACGAATAAGCATCCGATCGAAAGATAATTTCATTGGTTACATCCATGTGTAACAACATTTGCGTAGCGAGAAATTGTGTTTGTGTAAGCGAAGAAAAAAAAAATGTGCACGACATTACCCCCCTCAAAATTTGTGGGGTAATGTCGTGCATTGTTTTCCGAGTATAGTAAAGGTACCAAAATGTGTGAGAAATGATAGGTAGTGGTTCTATTAGAGAAGATTTAGCATTATCATGTATTTATTCATTATTATACAAGTGTGAAGTACATAATATGTTGTGTAGAGTAGAACGGGGCAATGTCGTGCACTCAACTTTGACATGCTCGTAAATCCGTACATCTCAAGCGAATGCAACGAATAAGCATCCGATCGAAAGATAATTTCATTGGTTACATCCATGTGTAACAACATTTGTGTAGCGAGAAATTGTGTTTGTGTAATTGAATGTGCACGACATTACCCCAATGGTCGTTTTAAAGGTCAACTTCGATAACTCGGTGAAGCCCAAAATTTTTTTCAAAAACCAAATACTTCTTTTCTTTGGCAGGATATTTCGTTTCAGAAAACACTTACCTGGTATATTTTCCCGCAAGGAAAATTATTTTTCTGACCCGATGAAAAAACACTTTTATCGAATCGAAAGCATGCGTTTTGAAAAAAAGGTTACTCTGTAGAGACGAACTGGTGAAAATTGCTAGTATTATATGCATAAGCTCAGTAGGTCAGCAGGTCCCTACCTTACGAACAGTTGGTAAATCATTCAATTCTTTGGGCTAAAACAGTCAGTGCACGACATTGCCCCCTGCACGACATTACCCCCTTCTACTCTACTGTACATAATATTCACTATTTCTCACAAACTTTAAATTAACAAATTTTAAATTGTTTCTTTGAGTCTTTTTAATATCTCAGATCAAAAAAAACAACAAAAAAAATTTAACAATTATCAAAAACAAAAAAAGTTGTAGTTTTTGATGGTTAATCCAAACACATTTACAGAATTGCTCTATGAGATCAAAATTTTGAGATACCCTTTCCTAAATAAGTAATTAATCCATAAAGCGGGTACAGAAAGACTAATTGTGAGGACAACTAAAGGATGTCCCCAGTGAGGCGAACTATCACCGCTCCTATAGGCAGTTGTTATTGATGAATTACTTACTAGAAGTTCTCGATGATTACAAATTTGAGGTCCAAAGCTTTGCTGACGATTTGATTATTATGGTTAGAAGCAAGTTTGATTCTACTGTAACTGAACGAGTGCAACTAGCTGTGAACTTAGCTCTGGGCTGGTTCCGAAAAAAAGGACTCAAATTAACCCTAGCTAAGCCTAACTGGTGCCCTTTACCAAGAGGAGAAAGCTAAGCCTGGAAGCATTAAACTTGGGTGAAACGGTGCTAACGGTATCCAAGGAGATGAAATATTTAAGAGTAATCTTAAACAAAAGTCTAACTTGGAACAGTCATCTATCATACATAACAAATAAAGCCTTAAGAATAACATATGCTTACCAAAGGCTGTATGGTAAATCATGGGGACTGCAGCCAAAATTATTTGGCATGGTCTTATAAAACTCTCACTGTTACAATGATCACTTCTGCTTCATTAGCATGGTGGCCAAAGGTAGACCAAGTGAAGGCTCAGAAGGCACTAAACAGGATCTTCGGAATAGTCTGCTTGGGTATCAGAGGGGCACTAAGAAAGTGATAGTAGCTCTAGGCATGCTCCTCTTCACTTTATGGTTAAGAAAGAAGCAGCTTTCAGACTATTTCATTTACAACAACTTAAAAAAGGCAATCTATCAGGACATGTCAAAATCCTGGATGTGTTCTGGGACACACTATATCGTTAAGTCTCCGATAAGTTATGTAAAAAGTTTGTTTTCTCTACAAAATTCAAAGTGATCATCAATGATCGCGCCGAATTTAGGAGGAAGGATATAAATGTAAAACAAAGCTCACAGCTATGGTTCACTGATGGGTCTAAAATGGAAGAAAGTTGCAATGGGAAAACAACTTCCATTTTTCAAAAGGAGGTCCACGGTTTAGAGTTGTGCAGCAGAGAATGACTAAGAAGGACCACTTGCGGCTTTTTCAATGCACTCAAAGCTTGTCCGAGAGTGTTTTGAACTTTTTCAAGTCCTATCCAGGAGAAATGATATCACTCTAGCCTGGATACCAGGACTTGAGATGCATGAAAGCAATAAAAGGGCAGATTGCTTGGCCAAGAGAGGCGCATTCAATACTTTCATAGGCCTAAAACTCTTCTGCGGAGTGAACAACAGCTTTTACTGGAGTTTGTATTTTTCATTTTGCTTTTTTGACGATTACAGCGCCAACTATGCCGAATAAGAAAAAATGTTTCAGACAAAAGTGTCATATTTTAGAACGTCGAGTTCGAAAAATTAGGGGTTCCCTTTTTAAAATTTTGGAGATGCTCTCCCACTTTTCGGTAGTGATGGGGATCAAAATTGGTATCGTTGAATAGCTCTCTTAAAATCATTTTTTGTTTTTTGATTTAACGTAAAGCTGTCAAAATATTTGACCGTTTCGGGACTTTTCGAACACACTGTGTGTACTGAACGCATTTAAAATTTTAGAGTTGCGCCCGCTCCGATCTTTATTTATCTGTGTCAAATAGCTTTGTAGCTATGATGAATTTTGTCCAGGGTATGGTGTCGACAATTTTTCTAGTTGATGCATATTTTTTGGGTGTTCTTTACATCTACAAAAATTTTCATCCATATGCTTAGAACAGTTTCAGAGATATGTGTATCGAATTTTGTTATTTTCTAGCCAATAACCTTACTAATGTACTATGAAAATTTCATCAAAATCAGTTAACTGGTTTTCGAGTCCATAAAAAACGAATACAGAACAAACAAACTTTACTTATTAGGGTAAGGGAGGGAAATATGGACTACGTGGGTAATATGGACCACACGGTTATTTTCCACTGCGTACATAGGATTTACCGTTATTCATGTTCAAACTTAACGCTAATACCTAAAGCTTATAATAGGGCGATTTCAGCGTTCGATGAAGTCGCATGTTTCTGTAAAGTTGCTTTTTCTAAAAAAAAGATCAGTGATAATTTTTTTCTAGTGAGTATATTTCATTATTTCACTTTAAAGACATCGCGTTTTTGAATAAATGGTTAATTATATAATGCCAGTGAATACCATTTATAATTAATTAGCACAAATAAGTTCATTAACCAAAAGAGTTTTTGACAAAAAAACCATTTATTTCACTAACACGTGCTGTGGGTAATATGGACCACCAAAGAAAAAAGCCTCAAAAACAAATGTATTTATCATCTTTTTCAGATGGGGAATCTAGTTGCAAATTTTATGATGAGTCTGATGGTCATTATATGTAATTCGTTAACTACAAAGGAAAAAAATTATAAAAAATGCATATAATGTTATACCCTTTACTCAGAAGATCAACGTGGCGAATTTTGGGTTGAATGTGTAATTTGACGTTCTTGGAGTCATGAAAAATGTGACGGATGTGGAAGTGACATTTTTATATGCACCAAATAAACATGTGGGGCAATATGGACTATATAGTCCATATAACACTACACTTTTTTTTATCTTCATTTTGAGTATTTTCAGTTTTTTAATTTTTTTTCTTTATCCTGATGAGATATTTATCTAAAAGTGAATCAGATTAAAGGTAAATTGTTTCCTTTAATGAATGACATAAAATTAATTGTTTTGTTTTATGTATTTTGGGTTTTATTTAAAAAAGAAAGATGGGTGGTCCATATTTCCCTCCCTTACCCTATATATTAAATTGAGTATTTTTCTAAAAAGGTGAACATACACAGGACCATAACATGTCAACTTTTCGATGCCTCTCCACAACTTAACCGATCATTGCATTTTCTTCTCTTGAGAAATTTCTATTTTTTATTTTCTAGGACTACTGTAGTAATTTCATCAACGCATAATTGATTATGCCGAAATTCTAGTAGTTGCTTTTGGATGATCATATCAAGTTTTTTGTTTGTCATTGATGGCATTAGCACTTTCAGTTTTTGTAATGTAGAAATTTGCCTGATGTCATAGGAGATTCTTTTGTGTTCAGCTGTAATTTAATCGATGCCTCTCTAGGTAGCGCATTTATCAACGTACTGCGCTATGTACCCTCAGAAAAATTGGTTGATAAGTGCGCTACGTAGAGAGTTTGACTTCGAATGATCATGGTTCAAACCCGACCTCATTGAATTTAAAATAAATTAAATAAAACAACGGTAACCGAAACATATGTCACCATAGCTGTGTTTAGCAGTTTATTTTTTCTTATCCTAATTGTCGTAATTTTCTAAGTTGAAAAATGCATGGAATTTTCGATTCTAGAAAATAATGACTAAAGTTCATAAAATTAGTATGGTTTTTTAAAAGACAATATAAACCATTTCATAAAAGAATTTGACACTTGTTTTCCTTTTACACTTTAATTTTTCATCCGTTTTGGTAATTTTTGATTCAATTTTTCTTTAATTTCATAAGACTTCCCCTATTTTTTAAATTCGATATGGTTGTCATCTGTCTGAGATATACAGTGAATGTCCACATCCTTTGCTCTCTCCATTTCAACAGATTTCGAATCTTGCTCAAATCATTTGACCACAATTCTGACAGCATATGTTTGAAGTTTTTGCAACACTGCAAGAAATCTCTTTCACATATGAGACCCATGAGATCAAAGAATAATTCAATATGCCCCCATTTGGAATGTCAACGCTATGTTCTTCATTAATTTTTAATAGTTCTGCTCCTATAAAGCACACGCACTAGCAGCAACATGTGAGAGAGGGGACCAATCAAAACGCCAAAAAAATACGAAAAGTAAAAGCAACAACTTTTCAAGTAAGGATGCCGAATGAAACAGGAATGAAAGAAAAATGAGAAAGAGCAAAAATAAGTAATCAAAACAATAATAAAATAGTGGGGGGGAGATGAAAATACAGAAAATGCGCAAAATTTCAGGGTCAAAAAGCAACAATGGGTTGCTTTTTGGAGCATGTATACCACACGAAATGTGTGTGTGTGTGCATACCAAGAAATACACACACACACACATGCGTAAGCAGGAATTCCAGCAATTTACATTTATTTGCTGTTAGCACAACACAAACGAAAGGAAGCAGAAAGAAAAAGAAAACAAATAAACGAACAACACAAAAAAGGAAGGAATCGCTAAACAGCCGCCAGGGTTGTGAATTAATTTTCAGCTGCTTTTTCGCAAATCTTTCGTTAAGGTCCTTTTTTTGCATCTTTTGTGTGTGCGCGGTTTTTTTGTTGTTTTTCTTCTCCCTATTTTAGTACAAATTTATGTATTAGCAACAGCTTATGTAGACTTATATTCGTAAATGTATGTACATAATATACGCCAATTCTAGTACACACACATATATAGACAGATAAATAGATAGGACGAAAAAAATGTGCTGAAAAAACAACAACACGCTAGGACTTTTTCCTCACTATGTACACTTGAAATATTTAAATATCCTTAATATTATGTGCAACAAAAGTAGAGATCCCACATTAAATGTTATCTACCATGAATGTATCGTAGGCTTAACTCATCAAAAATTTATTGCCATTTATAAAGAGAGTTATGCAACAAACCATACAAATAACATTTTAATTACTTACAAGGAATGCTTCCTGTGCTGTGTACCATATTTATACCAATATGTCCTTTTCTCTAAATAAAATAGACAATTTACGTGGTATAAATCATTTTTTCATAATATGCAAAGAAAAACTGTATAGAGGTGATTTAAAAACATTGGCAGGCAGAAATGCTGGCAGATTGTCATGAGTGTCACGCTTCCTAATGTAAACTTTTTGTTATGAGATGAGTTAAATCGTTGTAAGTGCCACAATTTGATTAATAACAAAATTTTTCTAACTCAACCAAAACCTATATTTTGTGGTAAAGTTTTTTCTTTATTTTGAGTTTAGTTAATTTCCCGAAAGTTGAACAAAAAGGTCTCTTAATGTAAATTTGTATTGCCAGCAGATCAATGTATCAAAACGAAACAAAAAACGAAGGTGTTACCTTTGAACGTGGGCAAAAATAAAACTCCCTACACTGGACCTTTTCCAAAATTTTACATGTATGGGAGTGGCCACGCTTTTTTTTCTGTATTCACTTATTATTTGCTTCCACTAACTATTCCTAGTACCTAGGCGAAAATTTATAACACTATCTTCAATAACTCTTGCACTACAGCATTTTGAAAACTTTTAGTGAATGAGAGATGTCACGTGTCTTTGAATCAAAGTATCGGATCAAAGCTTTTACTAACTATACTTAGTATCTTAGTGAAATTTGTTTCAATTATCTTAAAAAAACGCGTTCACTATAGCTTTTTGAAACTTTTGCTTATATTGGAGGTACCATACTCTGTTGTCCGTAATCACCTAGTTTTTGCACCCTAGTGTTTCTGTGTATTTTGGTTGCGTTATCGTGAATAATGCTCATTGCTCAAAACATTGAATTTTTATTGTATGGGTTGTAGGCGTGTCCGCTGACCTATTTCGCTCACTTACAATTCCAAGAGTCAACTTTTACGGCGAAGGCAGTGTACGATTTTTTGTCGAATTATCTTGTATAGTTTTGAGTGTTTCTTTGCGTAATCCATTAAGATTTGGGTTGACATCTCCGATTTTTTTGAAAATTGGTGAAAAGTTAGTATTTAACATATGGGCTAATCCTGCGTTGCGAACGTTACATTTGTACGCATATTTTTAAATCCTGAAGGCGCTCTGAATGTTAAATTCATAATTTACCTGCAGTGGTATGCTACCATTTGAGAGTACTTTCAGAAGGCATTTAAAAATATTTCCTGGCTTGTATCAGTTACAATATAATCGTGCATAAAGTGCTGTTCGCACGTTACGAAAAACAGAAGTCGTTATGGAGATCAATGTACATTTTTAAAATTTTTTGCGAAGTTTCCAGTATAAACAAAAAAAGTAAAACCCTAAAAAGAAAGAAGAATATTTGAGCATACCGAAACTCCTTTTGAGGGAATCAAAGAGTCCTTCGTTCATACAAAAATTTAACTTTTGTGTGTTGCGCACGTTACGTTGCGAACGTTACAATTTTTATTTTATATATATACATAGGCTATCGAAAATTGATTCAGCCCCTTTCCAACTAACTTAAACACATTATAATCGCTTGATTTATTTGTGGAAAAGGTTGTAAAGAAGTGCAGTGCACACAAAAGTAAAATTTTATCTTGGCACCGCATCTCACGGTAAAAATACGCTGTTGCAGCTCAACCACTGCATCGATTTTTATGAAATTTGGAATGCAACGTTATTAAAGACTTTTTGTTATGAAGCTGCCGGTGCAACGCCCCTAAAGGCGAAATGTATTCCCGCGGCTTAACCGGTGGACCAATTTTTAGGAAACTCGGAATGGGGATTGAACCCTTAGAAAGCATATTAAAAACCTTTAAATATTTAGTGGGCAATACCACTCACCTAGTGGCAAAATGCGCCATTACGGCAACTTTATATTTTTTCTCTTGGTTGACCTTTTTTCGGATATGCCCATATGTATAACTGTAGTAAAATGATCTTTCGAAATTCCGAAAAAATGCAAGATGGCGGCCATATGAAGTCCGACCTAACTTTTAGATACTCACATGTCATTCATAGCTCTTCGGATTTTGCTTCGATTTTAATAAAATTTTCAGGATTAGTGTAAAAAAATATGGGCTTTTGAAAAATAAATTACACTGAAAAAAAGTTTTATTTTAAGTGAAAAAAAAGTTTTTTTTTAAAGCCAATTTAAGGCTTGGTGCACCCTTTTTATTTTTTTTTTTTAATATTTTTATTTAAAATTATATTGTATCATAATTATTTACCGACCTTCAAAATTGTGGTATCTCTTATGATTATCAAGTTATGAAACCAAGTTTTTGGAAAAAGAGGTCAAAAAGACGGTGCATAATGGGTTGAGATGTTCTAAAAAATTGTTCCTTGCTTGATTTCAGGTTAAGATAAGCAAACGTTTTAACTCATTATATCGCGTTTTTAAGGGTCTTTTTGACCCCTATCCCCAATAATGGGTTAAAAAATTCTCCAAAAATATTCTAATAAAAATTTTACTAAGGGTTACCGAAAAAAAAATACCGTTCGGACGGTGTCAACTCTGTATGGTAGCGCACGTGCACCAATGACTGATGATAAACACAACATTAAACAACTTCAAAAATTCATAACTTGATAGCCATAAAAGATACCACAATTGTGAAGGTTGGTAAATAATTATGATAAAATTTACTTTTGAATAAAAATGCTTAAACAAAAACAAAACGAGTGCTCCAAGCCCGAAATTGGCTTTAAAAAATAAAAAACGCCTTTTTTACACCTAAAATAAAAAGTTTTTTCAGTTTATTTTTTCCAAAAACTCATACTTTTCTACACCTACCCTGGAAATTTCATCAAAATCGAATTAGAACCCGAGGAGCTAAGAATGCTAAAATATGTGAGTGTCCCAAAAATTGCATCGAACTTGCTATGGCCACCATCTTGGATTTTTTTTTAATTTAGGAAAATCATTTTACCATAGTCATATGTATGACAAAAATTAACTTTTCACCAATTTTCAAAAATATCGGAGATGACAACCCAAATCTTAATCGATTACACAAAGATTGACCCCATATCAAAAAATTGGTTTTTCCAAACTTTCAAACTTTGAGCTGTTATAGCGCCACTCAATGACCCAATTTAAAAAAAATCCTTTTACAATCTATCAAATTCGGACATGAGGTTTTTGCAAAAAAAAAAAAAAAAAAAAAAACCAATAAAACAGCAGTTTCTGAGAATGTTTCACGAAAGTACTAGGAATAGTTTAAGCATGATTAAGGAACACAATTCAAGCGAATACTAAGTAACATACTGAAAATATTTAATTTTGATCTAAGATGACACTCTCTACTTATTAATCTTTAGACTCTTTATATAACTATCAAAATAACCATTTTCTCATCCCTAGTAAGCCAATCACTTGTTTGCTCATGATTCCATTGCAACTTTGATTCTCCTGACTCCTGTCATGGTTTCCGTTTGTAACAAACTTTTTGCCAATGTTTTGCGTTTTTGTGGTTTGCGTCGCGCCAACTCTCCTCAAATGTCCTTTTTGGGTAGGTACACACATACATATTGTGTGTTTTTTTTTTTTTTTTTTTTTTTTGTGGTCCTCACTTAATTTTTTATTTTTTTTTTTTTTTTCTTTTTTATTTTGTCTGCCTCCTCTTTTCTCTTTTACCTTTGAAAATTTTCATTTTATTAATTTATGCTCCTTAAATGCAACTGAATTAAATTGTTGTAATTAGGAGCACATTTAGCGCGGCTTATTGTGCATAATTAGGGGATGGCATTTTTAGACAGCAGAAAGCTTAAAAAAAGAGCAAAAAAATGTACCTACGTAAATTCTATCTATGAGATTATCTACTGGGGAATGATGAAAAAAAGTGCACGTACAGGTTGTAGATTTGCGGATTTCACAACTTTCTTTTTATTACAGCTGCAGTGCTCTTTACGTGTGCTATGGTATTTTTAATTAAAAACTTTTGATTCAGTGCTTCCATTTCGTAAGTGACCATATTGTGGCTGAAAAATTAAGTTTTTCTTTTGGCCAAACCAATTATTAAAATTTCACTGTACAACTGAAACTTTATATTTGATTTGTGTTAATAGCTTAAAAGTTCATCCGATAGTTTTTTCTTTTTTTCAGCACATCAAGTTTTTGTGAGGAAAGTTGATAATGTGATAATCACACTTAAATTTAATAATTTTTTGTCTTTTTTATACCAATTTTTAAAATATTTTAAAATGTCTCAAGAAATTCTGAAAAAATTCACATGTAAGCCTCGGATGGTTCTGATTTTTTTTTTTTTTTTTTTTTTGGAACCGAATATTATCTATGATACAAAAAAAAAATACATAAAATATATATTTTAAAGCTAAAATTTTTCCAAAAACATATTCTTTATTTTTCAAGGAAATTTAGGTATCCATTGTGTGAAGAATGAGAAAATTATATGTTTTTTTGCCAAAATGGGCCTTCAGGAGAATTAGAAGTGCTCCATTGGTTTTTCTCCTATCGAAAAAAAAAATATACCAATATCGGTTTTAAGAGTCCTTCTAACTTTTGAAACATTGTCGGGATGAATCTTAATTTCGACCGTATCTAGTGCATATTTACATGTAGCACGAAGGCTTATATTAAAGGGACATACATTTTCTTATACAGATTTTTGATTATCATATGTTAAAGTAATTTAAATTTTTTTATGAAAAATGTATGTAAGTATGCAAAAAATCATTTTCCCCTCCAAAAAAAAGTGATGAAAGGAAAATCTCAAAATTTATTATGATGACTCGTATTGAAGATTCATGTTTTGTCTTTCGGTTGCAAGAAACTATATTACAAGCACCGAATGCCAAAAAAACTCGCATTTGGAAACACTTTCACACATATCTACGCTCCTGCTTCAAATAATATAAAACTTTCCTTTTTATACCCTACACCCAGGGTATATTCACTTTGTCCTTCCGTTTGTAACGCAGAGAAGGAGGCGTGGCAGATAGAGAAAAGTATATATATTCTTGATCAGCGTCACCTCCTGAGTCGATATAGCCATGTCCGTCTGTCTGGCTGGCTGGCTGGCTGGCTGGCTGGCTGGCTGGCTGGCTGTGTGTTGAAATACACTTTTTGGGAAAACTGAGCAAGATATTTCAATGAAATTTGGTACACTGCCTCTGTCATCAAAGTTAGCTCGGGGGATTGAAAATGAGCGAAATCGGTCAACGGACACGCCTACCGCCCATACAAAAAATATATTCAAAATGCATACATACTAAGAATTGTAAGAGCAAGCTTTGAGAAAAAACTGAGCGAATTCGGACAAGAGGGCGGTGCACCTCCCATATAAGCAAAAGCTTCAAAACGCTATACTGAAAGCGTTTTATGAGATATTCTAACCAAATTTGACTTAGACACTAAGAATCATAAATGAAAGCTCTCAACAAAAATTGGGTGAAATCGGACAAGAGGGCGTGGCACCTCCCATATGAGCAAAAGCTTCAAAATGCTATACTGAAAGAGTTTTTTGAGATAATCCAACCAAACTTCACTCAAATACTACAGACTATAAATGCACGCTCTAAGCTAAAACTAGAGGAACTCGGACTAGAGGGCGTGGTACCTCCTATATATGCAAAAACGTCAAAACACTATGCTGAAAACGTTTTTCACTCAGACACTAAAATCTATAAATGCAAGCTCTGAACAAAAACTGGGTGAACTCGGACAAGAGGGCGTAGCACCTCCCATATGAGCAAAATTTTAAAAATACTGCAGTGTAGGGTATTTAATGCTTGGCCAGGCCAAATTTTACACCCTTACTAGTTATTAATTGCTTCCGCTTCTGTATGGTCATCAATCGCCTCCAAATGTCTAAAATAAATTTCCCTGATTTTTATAGATTTGTATGTTGAGTCATGATTGGCCCTGTGTGGCCGTTTGGTAAATGTGTCCTTGTGATGAGCAAAATTAGTCTTGATCTTGAGTCTTGTTCTTGGTCTTGGTAATTTTTCGATACTAAGAATAAGACGGTGATATCATTGCAAGGCCAAGACGAAGACTGAGAATGGGCATGATTGGTTAATGTTCACGCCTACTACCCACATAGGCTTTTTAAGACATTGCGTGGGAAGTAGGCGTGAAGATTAACTTATCACGCCCATGTTACTAGGCTGTCTGGTATTAAAAATGGGTGTGATCGATTAATTTTTAGGTCTACCTCTGATAATAAATTCTATGACTAGAAAAAAAAGTTTAAGGCGGGAGAAAATGTTTCTTATTTCATTAGTATCACAAAGACAATGACACTAATGACATTCTGGAAAATACAACGGTAACTTGTTTTGCAAAGGACTTGAAAGTTGCCCTTAGATTTTAATGACCATTATAACAACGAAGGAGATGCTACCAATACCATTTCAGATATAGAATATTATTAATAGTTTTATCTTGTGGCGCGAATTGGGTCAAATACAAAACTATATCCGACAATAAAACGGTTACAGTTTTGATTGTATTTGTCGACGCTGTATCTGAGTCTGGTTTCAATGTGCTCAAGCGTATAGATTTTCAAGATATCGTAGCTTTAAACAGCTAAAAACACAGTCTTCGCTATTTTTTATGCAATTTACAAAGAAAGGGTAACTTTCAGCTATGATACGAAGTATGGTGGATGATTGAAAGTTTCAGTCCGGATTCGGAATCAACATCGGCAAATACTTACATCGAAAATTTTAGTTTCTGTTTGATATACATATTTATTTTTTTGAAATTTCTTAGATCTATAAAAACTATCTGTTAAAAAAAACATGAAGTGCCAAGGTTACGATTCACGATTCATTTTAGTGAGAAGGCTATTGATTTCAGAAAAAAAGGGGTATCTTACGTCGCACAGTAGTCTATTATTGCACAAAATTAAAGTAAAATATTTAGTTAACATATTTTAAGTACCAAAATACCAAGAAATAAAAATATTTTTGGGTTTTCGCGTCTTGAACTTAATTCATCAAGAGCAAAATAAAAATTGCTAAAGTCATAATGAGTGTATCTTTAAAACTAAACGGTCTTACTTCTTGAATCCTTTAGGAAGCATAACTTGGTCAACTTTCTGAAGATTTGCGTACTTACATAGATATTAAATTTTTTAATACAAAAAAAAAATCTCTATTTTTATTTTCTAAATTTACGAATTTTGCACTCTATGGATAATATCTTAAAAGTTTTATGGAGTTGCAACGGCTAGATCATTTTAGTGTGTACTATAGTGTAAGGTTCGTTCAAATTTCTGTGCAAATATTAGCGTTCACACCGTATTTTGGACTACGGTTAGTTTTTCTTCAGCAACTTTTGTTTATTCTTGCAACGTTTCCAGTTTCATAAAACTAATAATAGCCAAACTGTTTGATGCAGAGCAATAAAATTGAATATCTGAAACAGTATTGGTATCATCTAGCCATTTGTTGAAAATGAGCATGGTCGGGTGAAGGACACTGTTACCTTCTATATAGCATAAAATTTGAAATCGCCATAACTTTGGAAATATTTCAAGTACAACAATATTTGATATCTGATGTTAGCATATAGTTATTAATTTGATATGGGCGTGATCGGATTAAGAACACGCTCACATTCTATGCAGTGCGAAATTGTCCGTCATATTGTTTTTAAAAAATTTTATCCAAGATTTAAGATCAGCGGGCTCAAAAATCTCCTTAGCCACAATTTTGTCGTGATATAATCATTCTGTAAGAAAATTGTCTGTTATTTTGGATCAACCACTTTTTTTTAAAAAAATTTCATCCCAAATTCGTAATCAGCGACCTCAAAACACCCCGTACCCACAATTTTGCCGTGAAATAATTATTTTTTGAGAAAATTGTCTGCTTATTTGGATCCGGCATTTTGTTTTCAAAAAATTTGATTCCAAATTCGGAGTTAGCGACCTCGAAAGCTCCCCTAGCCCTACATACACTGTGATATAATCATTTTTTGAGACGTTATCCGCCTTTTTAGATTCACCCTTTCGTTTTTTAAAAAATGGTTTCCAGATTTTCAGAATCACCGACCTCAAAAACATAAAATCTAAAATTTTCTTTTAATAAATACCACTGTGTGTCATGACCACAAACATTTTTTACATGAACACTGTGTGTAGAGTGTTATGTTTTTACAGATAACAAACCTTAAAAGTTTAATTTTTTTATTGTTTTGATTAAACACAAAAAACTATAAAAATAGTTCTCTGAAATTTGTAAATGTCAAGAAAAACTGGTGAACTCACCTTAACTTAAATGTAATTTATTGCTAAAAAAAAATCCGTTGTCTACTTAATGCGTCAATTGAAGCTGCTTAATTAATTGGTGAATTTTTTTATTTGATTTTTTTGTTTTTATTTATTTACTTTTGTTGTTGATTTAAATTAAATTAAATACGTACGTTACTTTCTATTTTATGGCTTTTATTAAATCACTAGACTTTTTATTTCTTTCTTTCTTTTTATTTATTTAATTGAATTGCGCTGCACTACTGCATTTAATTTTTCATTAAATATTTTTTTTTTTTTAATTTAAAGAGTTTAGCTATGATTTACATTGATGTTAATTTGAATTATTTTTTTCTTTTTACTTTTTGCTATTTTGAATAATAAATAATTTTTTTTTTATATTTCAAACTTTGATTATTTGTAACGATTATAATAAATATATTAACATTAGTTGGATATAGATGTTTTTGTATATATTTTTTTTTTTTTTTTTTTTAATTTTTATTAAATTTTTTTTTATGATATGCGTTGTTGAATTTGCTTTTTATTACATTTTTTTCTTGATATTAAATTTTTGGTTGAACAAATTTTAAGTAAATTAAGCATTTAATTATTAAATAAATTTTAATGACTGATAACACGTTTTCTATTTATTTATTTTTATTTTTATTTGTTGCTATTTACACGATTTCAACACTTTTTTGTAGTAATTTTTGAATTTTTTTCCTTTTTTTTTTTTCTTTTTAATATTTCAAAATTCAATATTTTGCACGTTTAATAAATTGGTTACTTTCTTTTTTATTAATTTTAATTCAAAAATTTGTTTCACGCCGATTATGTATGTTGCCACTTAATATCGCTGAAATTAAAAGAAAAAAAAAGTTTTTTGTTTATTTTTCATGTTCGTATTAAAAGATTTATTTTTTCAAATTTTCACACTTGCATTCAAACAAAATCAATGCTTGCTCAATTTCTCATTTCGCACACACACACTCACACTTACACACATACTATCACCCACACATATCCATTTAACCACTGCCTTTATCTGTGAATGCTGCATTTTCACAAAAATAAAGGAAAAAAAAATCAGCGCAATTTGCCGTTTCAATGCACAGCTTCATTGCAGCACTGCAATCTAAACTTTGTTTAGATAAGTGGAATCCCTTTGTTAGCATTTTTCGCTTCATCCCACTCTTGATTAGTTTTTCTACGGGTGGTTTTTGTGTGTTTTTTTTTTAAGAAAATCACTATTTAAGTAGCAGCACTTCATTTAAACTTTCATGAAAAAGCTAATAAAATGCAGTATGGAAAATAGGACCAAAATGTATTCAGGGCCTACAAGTTTTTTCTTTTTAGAATGGGAATGAGAAAAGTTTTGTTATGAATTAATTTTCTTTGAATTTTGCATAAAATGCAAATATTTTTGTTTTTCTGTATGTAGTCTCCTTTGTAAAACCATTTCAAGTAAAATTTCAGTTGAAGTGGAAAAGAAAAAACTTAAGAAACTTTGGAAACCACAAAAAATCAAAGCAAATTATGATTTTTTCAATTAACTCTACGCTAGTTTCCAGTTTATAAAAATTTTCGCTTTGCGGAATTCTTTCAAAAGACTGTACAGAGTTAAAACAAAAAATTTTAGAAGGAAGAATTTTTCGAAGAATTTTGTCTAATTTTTCTCTACTAATAGTCTATTGGTTATGTCGTAAAGAATATGACAAAAAAGAAGTAAGACGTTTACGGGTTTTTATTACAGAAATCGGAAAATGGGTGAAATCGGAGAAGTGGAGCGAAACGCACTCCTTACACTTTTTTCAATTTATCAAGCGAACAGAGTAAAATTTCGATACTTTTTAATAAACTTTTTGTAGAAAATTAAATTTGCCATCGAAATAGCTTATTTCAAAAATTTAAAAAAAAAAATTGCTTATGCTAAAAATGTTGAAACTAAAAAAATAAACAAAAATTTCTAATATAGTCAAGACATAAATAAAAATATAAGGTAAAATTTCCTTTAAAATGATTTATGAAAAAATTTGTTTGGTTAAAAATTGACCGAAATATGGCCACTCGAACAAAGGAACTTTGTGTATGCGGCTGAAAAATCGGTTTTTATTCAAAACCACGGCGTCTTACGAAAAAAGTGTCTTAGACAGAAAATGCTTAGAATTCTCCAACGAATACATATAATTTTTTCATAATTTGGGGACATTTTATTATTTTTCAAAATATGGTCAAAAAAATAAAATATATTAAAAAAGTTCCAAAAAATTCTGAAAAAAATTCTCTCGTTTTTTTGGATGATTTTGTGCCTTATGCATTTTTTTCGAAAGACGTCCGTTTTTCCGCTCCCTTAAGGGAGTAGTCAGGTAGTTTTTTTTTCAAAAAAAAAATTTTTTCCCCGTTTCGGATACTTTAAACCCTCAAGAATAATGTAGAAACCTTCTTTTCCCTCAGATGTTATCGGAAAGTAATTAAATACTAGTTTCTAGTTTAAAAACTAGTTTAAAAACTAGTGTACATTTGTTGTGGAATCGTGCTCTTCTGTCGTAAAAACACGCGTTTTGCAAAAGTCCTATTACTTCCCGACTCGTGAACCAAAAAACATAAAGTACAATACTCAGGTTTTGAAGAAATAATTATAATATGTATTATTGTGTCGATAATATTGATAATTTGTTGTGAAATCTTTAAACGCGTTTTTCTCAGAAAAGTGTTTTTTGAACTGGTACCCACGATTCCGGCTGATCTACTGTACCGATTTACTTAAATTTTTTTTTTAAATGTTTGTAATAGATTTGGCTATCTTGGGTACTAGAATCAATACTGTCAATAAATATTTAACAATATTATTAACAAAAAACGAGGTTGAAAAAGACCAAAAAAATTGAAAATTGCACTACTTGTTTATTTATCAATATTTTTTTCCAGTTCTAGTACCCAAGATAGCCATTCACATGTACTTTAAAATGCAATTTGTTTTTTGTGTTTCAGATAATCTTAAATCGGTACCACATCAAAACCGGCCTACTTCCGGTCGCCCATATCTTCACCGGAAGTCAACGAAAATTGGATTTTTTTTTTTTTTTTGCTACCTAAAAATATGTACAATAACATATAAAAACATCAAAAATGTTGAATTAAAATTTATATGAAAAAAAATTGTTTCGCAAAAACGCTACTTCTACCTGACTACTCCCTTAAATTAAATTTTCATGTTCGATTGGCCATATTTCGGTCAAATTTTAATCTAAGAAAATTTTTAATAAATCATTTTAAATGAAGCTTTATCTACTTATTTTTATATTGTGCTATATCATTACATAGCCTCTCCGAATTCCACCCTCTAATTCAATAGCACCCATTTACCGATTTCTGTAATAAAAACCCGTAAACGTCTTACTGCCCTTTAAACTGACACAATCAGAGACTAATAGCAGTCTTGGTCTTGGACATTGAGACTTGGTCTTGGTTTTGATATTGAGTCTTGGTTTTGGTAATGATGATCATCAAGACCATAGCAGTCAGTATTGGTCTTGGTCTCGAATAGTTAACAAGACCAAGGCAAATTTTGCATATCCCCAATAAACAAAAACGTTTGGAAAATATCTTATTATAGAATTAACTTTATTAAACAACATTTTCCAGAGATTTTTAAATTTAATTAAAAATAAAAAAAATTTTTGTTTGCAGAAAAACCAACTTATGCCTTCCAAATGATGAGTTGACATCTAATCAACTAACCTGACGTATCAGCTATGATTCAAGTGCCTTGTGTTTTACTTAGCTTGATAATTTATTGAAGAAATAAAATAAAAATTTTTCCATTACTAAAACATTTGGAAATAATTATTTTCCAATTGTTGATTTTAACCTTACAAATCAATTGTGAAGTTTCTATAAAAGCAACATTTTCCAAACGTTTGAGAATTGGTTATGAAAACATTTGGAAATTTATTTTTTCCAAGCATTTAATTGTAACGGTTATGAAATTGTTTGTTGGATCATTAGCAACAAGTGGAAGACAGTGGAGCATACTTCTAAATATAGTGGTTAACTGTGAAAAGAGTTTATCAAATCTTGAAGGCAATCCTGACAAAACAAACTGATATCTTGTTCATCTCAAAAATAAATAAAAAATGTAGTTCTCGACCACAGTGCAATGTTGAACAAATTTTTTTCCAATAATATTTTTTTTTTAACCTTTCCCTATCAATTGGTGGAATAATAGGAACCGTAACTACTCTGGTCATGTCCAAAATTTATTTTCGACTTTTCCTCACCGATTGGTGCAATATCATTTTTTTCGGTATTTATAAAGGGATACTCAGTTGCAATTGTCTTGGAAAAAGACTCATGAGTAACGTTTAATTCTTGATTTTGACAAATTTAGAAAAACAGTAGAGATTGTCTCCCCCTCCCACCACGGAAAGTAATCCTTAAGTCTTTAATGGCCTTTTTAACATACTGAAAGATAATGGGTATTTTGAACTGTTACAAACTCTATTCAAGTTGTGATTCTTCAGTTTTAATAAAAACAACCATACAAAAAAGTATTCATTGGTTTTCTATCCTAGTTTCATTTGCCACCACAGCAGAGATCTTCAGAGATTTGATATTTCAATGGAACTTTTTGATGTTTCACATAAAGTATATACTTACTTAGCAGAAAGCTCACAAAAAGTAGAAGTCAATAATAATCATAAGCTTTGACGACAGTCTATCTGTGCTTGTGTAAGCATGTTATGAGAAACGTATGGGAAAGTAGCACCAAATGTGCAAAACAGGTAAACTGTCGTTAAACCGGTTTAGTCCTTGTTTCTGTGCCTTAATCTAAACATATTTGCTTGACTTTTGATGTTATTAAAAATGTTGTGAATAGGAGCAGTGCACAAGATTTTATTTCTTTTTAAGTAAGCAGTGTAATGCCCTAAAATGGGAAAAACGCTCTCACGGCAAAACCATTGCATCAAAATTTGGTATGGTGATAGGGTTTACACTAAGGAACGATAATATGACCTTTAAGTGTGCGGTCTCATGCCCCTTATTGAAAAAAACGACCTCAGAACTAAACCACTGCATCGATTTTTATGAAATTTAGTATGGAGATAGGATCAGCACTATGGAACGATAGTATGCATAAAATTTATAAATTTTAGCGGGTACTGCCACGCCCCTAATTGAAAACTAGTAAGGGTGTAAAATTTGGCCTGGCCAAACATTAAATACCCTACACTGCAGTATTTTTAAAATTTTGCTCATATGGGAGGTGCTACGCTCTCTTGTCCGAGTTCACCCAGTTTTTGTCCAGAGCTTGCATTTATAGTTTTTAGTGTCTGAGTGAAAAACGTTTTCAGTACAGTGTTTTGAAGCTTTTGCTTATATAGGAAGTGCCACGCCCTCTTGTCCGAGTTCGTCTAGTTTTAGCTTAGAGCGTGCATTTATAGTCTTTAGTTTTTGAGTGAAGTTTGGTTGGATTATCTCAAAAAACTCTTTTAGTATAGCATTTTGAAATTTCTGCTTAAATAGGAGGTGCCACGCCCCCGTGTCCGATTGCATCCAATTTTTGTCGAGAGCTTTCGTTTATGATACTTAGTGAGTCTGAGTCGAATTTGGTTCGAATATCTCAAAAAACGCTTTCAGTATAGCGTTTTGAAGCTTTTGCTTATATGGGAGGTGCCACGCCCTCTTGTCCGAATTCGGTAAATTTTTTTTCAGAGCTTGCGCTTACAATTCTTAGTATTTGTACGTATTTTGGTTGCATTGTCGTGAAAAATACTCCTAAAATTGCATTTTGAATATATTTTTTGTATGGGCGGTAGGCGTGTCCGTTAACCAATTTCGCTCATTTTCAATCTCCCGAGCTATCTTTGACGATGGAGGCAGTATATCAAATTTCATTGAATTATCTTACTCAGTTTTCCCAAAAAGTGTATTTCAACACACAGCCAGCCAGCCACCCAGCCAGCCAGCCAGACAGACGGACATAGCTATATCGACTCAGGAGGTGACGCTGATCAAGAATATATATACTTTTCTATATCTGCCACGCCTCCTTCTCTGCGTTACAAACGGAAGGACAAAGTGAATATACCCTGGGTGTAAGGTATAAAAACACTAACACGGGTAAGCCGGTACATTGAAATTTATAACATTTGGTATGGAGTTGGGGTTAACATTAAGAAACGATAAAATTATCGGTTTTTTTTTTAAGTAGGCAGTGCCACTCCCGTAAAGAGAAAATGAACTGACATAGTTACTAATGATAGTTTGAACTACTCATGTTTACAGCTGCATGGTCTTTTTAAAGTCAAATCGAAATGGTCGAATTTTGGTCACAATGCAAACTCTAGACTATATTAATACACAAAGCAAAAACTTGTCACCCTTTTTTTGCTATGTTAGAAATGGAGTACGACTTTGAAGTATATCCCATTAAAAAGGTATTAGTGTGGTGATTTGCACAAAGTTAAAATTATTTTAATATGTGGCCTTTAAGTCAGTTTAAGCTGAATACAAATTTTTCAATGTTAACAACAACAAAATACGCGGTTACACCGAGCTGTCAGATAGGATGAAGCACAAAGAGAAAGTCAAAAACCAAAGCAGAGACTTCATGTTGTTTGTTTTGTTTACGTTTCGCTTTACGAGGTACCAGGGATAATAAATGTTAATTTCTATTTAGAGCCAAATTCCACAAACAGATGCTGAAAATGTCCAAACAGTACATTAACTATTTAAATTTTTTGTGGTTAAATTTTGAATACTTGACGAAACTAGTTACAATTATTTTGCTTGAAATAAAATCAAAACTTTTAATTGCTGGACTATGTCTTGGGCAAACTTAAAAGTACCTTTTTCATCGAAACTTTTATTTGTAATTTCTTTTGCTTATGGAACTGGAGCTGGGGATTGAACTTTCTTTGAGCTTTGGGTTAACTTTTATTTGAATTTTCTGTATGGTTTTGTAGAGGAATATTCACATGTATTATCAACACTTTTTTTTTATTACAGACAATTTTTATACAAAATAGAAGATTTTTAATTGCTTCTACACAATATTTACTTTTTCATCTCTATGCCACAACTTTTTCTTTCATTCACATAAAATAAAGCTTTTTTATTTGAAATTTATCTCACAATTTCGAACATCCTTTTCAAGGACATTAATGGCAGATCAAACTTGCTTAAACCAGTTCACATTTTATAGTACCACATTTCAACACAACACACATTTTCAATACAAGAAACAATATTTGATTTTTCTATCGAAACTACTCATTACCTTTCTACAACATTTGAAGCGCTTACGCCAAAAGAAGTTTCATTTTCAAACGTTAGAATTTTAAACAAAAAAATAGAAAATTTCATTTGTAGAGCTGCGCAGCAGAATGAAAATTTTGCACTTTTAATTTCTTTTTATTTTAATAATTTTTTTACTTTACTGCTGCACTTTTTCTTCAAAAATTCACAGTTTGCCGTATCTCAAAACAGACGCACTTTAGAAAATATGAAAAAAAATTTGGTCTAAGCCTCAAAAACCATAATAGTTAAAGGAAGAGCAACGACAGCGAAGACAACGACGACGACGACGAGGACAACCACGAGGACGGCAAAGTACAGCAGCAATACCCGGAGACACGGCGAAAACAGAGGAAAATTCTTTACACGCACACTGTGTGCGTTGTGTGTGTGTGTGCCTTTTGCTGAAAACTATACCGCTTTAGCGAATAACGGCGACACTGGCGACGACGACAGCGACGGCAACAGCGTTCGCGGATCTTAGCATCGCGGCGTATTCCCAGCGACTATCGGCCGTTTGCATGCTAAGATTTCTGGAGACCCCGCTCAGTCAGGCTGCTGTTGCTGTTGGTTAATTGCGGGACAGTGTGTGGGGTTGAAAGAAAAAAAAGCATCGTAGTCGTTGTCGTGGTCTGCTCAAGCTTCTCACGAGTGGACGAGACGAGACGATACGCAACGATTTGGCAAACTTTACCTTGAAAGCGTCAATACGCAGGAAAAATCACCGCAATAACAGGCGAAAAGCTTTTGCTTCTAACAGCAACAAATGCGAAAGCTTTGCATAGTTCGAGAGAGAGAGAGAGAGAGAGTGAGCGACGCGTCGCATATTGAGTAATAGAGTGACAAATGTGTTTGATATGAGAGCATTTTGAAACTGGGGGCCAATATTTCGACGTCATCACTTGACGCCCCCATACAAAGAGACAAATAACAGAGAAAATCGTGAGAGAAACAAGACATTTTTTCACACAAAAAGACCGGGTAACGTATTATGCTTTTTTACGCTCACTTTTTCTCTTTCTCTCGATTTCTCTGTCTCTCTCGCTTTGCTTTTCTATTATTCATTTCGCCTCAGTTTCGTCTAACAATTTTCTGTTGTTCCCTTTGTACTCGTAATATCAATAGCTCCCACAAACACTAGAATCCTGTGCGCATTCTTTGCCATGCGTGCAAATGTAGGGCAGTAGTGACAACTGTTTGTTTAGCGGCGAATTGGCGCATTCAAAAAAAGGATACGACATACAACAGGCATACAGGATAATTGTTGAGCATTGAGTTATCAAAATATCAAAAGGGACGAGAATAAAAGTGCAGAATAACCAGAAGAATAACGAATATCCGCAGTCAGTTGAAACTGTGCGGCGCACCTGTTTAGATGCAACAATGCTAGCAGCGACATTCAATGGGGAAGGACATTTTGCAAACTCAACAAAACATTTTCGTGTTGTGAAGATAAATACACCCTAAAGTTTATTGTCTTTAATTTTCAAAAAAATGTGCTTAAAGAGCAGTGTTTGAAAAATCGGCACATTCGAGTTGACTGCACTAAAGAACCAGAAAAGATTTTTTTTGGGTTGTTGAGATGTAGCAACGAGTCAAATATAAAGAGATAATATTAGAATTACGATTCCTGCATCAAAAAATGTTCAAGAATATGTACCCAGGTTGAATTAAAAATGATAACACTGCACAACAAATATTGGGTTTGTGATTGTTGCAGGGAAGTTGTTTGTCAATTCCGGACAAACTTTTCGCGTAGAGTCCGAAACCTAGCTTAGAATTGGTACATCAGCTCTACATTTTGAGATTTTTCAGCCGTGCAATATGGATGCACAGCTGTTAATAAGAAGAAACTTTAGTTTTCTATAAAAAATTATATGTAACTCATACGACATGTAGAACCTGATTAAAGTAGTAATCTTGGAATGGCTATAACTTTTGGAAATATTAAGATAAATTGAACATCTTTTTATCATTTCAAAGCTTAAGCCCTATACTATGAGAGTAAAGTAACATATTTTACACACTTAACATATACAGAGTGGACGGAATCGGTAGGACATCGGAAAATGTAAGATTCTTGGGACTATTTTGAACAACTTCTATGTTCCATTTTTCGAAATTCGCAAAACAAACGGATTTATTGGACTAAGTCCATAAAGGAACAAAAGTTATGTCATAATATGGATTGGCTGACAATTTTTCAGAAATGATGTTGTGAGTTTAATGGCATTAAGTTGAAAAAATAGTATAGGTCAAATAACCGATTATTATGGAACAAAATGTGTATGACATTAATTTTGCTCCTTTGTGGACTTATTCCTCAATAGCAAATTGGCTTTCAAAAATAACTTCGTTTGTCTTAAGAATTTCGAAAAATGGAACTAAGAAAAGATGTTCAGTATAGTCCCAGGAAACTCAAATTTTTCGGCGTTCAACCCTGTACATATATTGCGCTTTTTGAATAGAGCACCAGGAAAGTACGACTTTGGGTCAAATTTGAGTCTCATTAATTAAAACGCACAACAATGATTTTGTTGCAGGGCAGCTAAAGGTAATTTCTGATGGAACTTTTTGCAAAAAATGCAAATCCGAGGTCAGAATTGACTCATCAGCTCTAGATTTTGAGATATTTGAGGTTCAAAAAACACGTGCAAGGTTATTTTTAGGTTAGATGCAGACCGCACAAATCTTTTTTAGTTTTTTTTTACCTAATTTATCACGTCATGCTACTCTTTTTTTTCAAAATGAGACCAAAATAACTACTAATCCGCCATAACTTTTGAAGAAAGCATTATACGATACTTTTCAAACGCTCATTTTGAAGAAAAAAAGTAGCACTGCGTGATGAAGTAGCTGAAGTAGAAATTTATAGTTTTTGTATTACACAGGGCGACAAAAAATTTTTTGTTTATGCGTCCCTAGTTAATTTAGACTCATTAAGGTCATGCGATACCTAGGGTATAATTTATTTTTCATAATTCACTATAGTTCTCCAGATATTCTTGCTTAAAAGTGCAAAAAAAGCTGTTTTAAGGCATATTTGAGGAAGTACAACACTCACAACAAGCAATGTAATTAATTTTTGTTAACGTCATCAAAAAGTCATAACCTTCCTCATTCAACCCAACATTTAAACTTTTCTAATTAGATCCTTACTTTCCGACTTATCACCCATTTCAATTCCATGCAAACGAAACAGCTATTTTTGCTCTTTCGTGAAAAGATTTCTGGAGAACTAGAGTCAATCTAGACAAACAAATCATACCCTAAGTATTAAATAACCTCAGTGAATCTGGCTTAACTCAAAAAACTAAGGTCGCACGAAAAAAAATAGTCTATTGTAAGGAGTTGCTATATCATTACTTCAATGGTTGATGACTCGGAAAGTAAGGATCTAATCGGAAAAGTTGAAAGGTAAGCTTCAATTAAAAAGGTTAAGAATATTCGATTTCATAAGCAAAAACTTATTATACTGTCTACTGTATGTGTTATACTACTTTAAATATGTATGTCTGAAAACAGATATTTTTGCACTTTTAAACAACGATATCTGGAGAACTAGATTCAATTCGGCAAATCTGATATTATTATCGTATTCAGTAGGTCATGATTACTCGAAATCGACTGCAAAATTCTTTGCCGCAAAATTAGTGTTGCATTGTGTTATTTACATAAAAAAACTATTCAATATTTTTTTTTCTAATAAGAGAGACTGATAGACATTCCGCAGATTTTATTTATTTTTTTCACCTTACTTAGGCCTTATAAGTATATCGTACAAAACATTATAGTTTTTAGTTTGATAAGACCCATTTAGTTATATCTCTGTTAAAAAGTGGTTATTTTCATCAAAAAAGTAAAAGCAAAACAACGATTTACATACAAAAAAGCAAAATTTAGTTTTTTGAACTCAAAACTTGAAAGACTGTCTTAGAGCTTTTCACTTGTATAGGGACGATATGCAGTATATTGCAGAGCATCATATTTTTCTCAAAAGTTTTTGCCCAGAAAAATATTTGATGACCTTAAATCTCTTGTTTGATCAACCCAAATTTTGAAAGTACTTTTGATCCTGTTGACTTGAAATGTCACATATGGGTACTTTCATGATGATGCAAAAATTTTTTAATTCGAGTAATTTTATGATGAGTAGGAATAATGTCAATTTTTTTTGCCATTTGAACTATCGTAAAATTTTCTTTATCTTTTTGAAAACAAATCATAGTTTCATACGCTACGTGACTGATGCTAAGTGACGTATTTTGCCACCATACAAATTTTAAATTGAAAATCTTTCAAAAAAACAGTACTTCCCTCTGAAAGTTGCTTCACCTTACCTGGTTAAGTAAACGTGGGATCACCAAATCTTTGAAAGGATTTTATTTGTCCCGATCCATTTTACATATGTACCAAATCTCATAAATGATGATTATTTTTTAAGAGGCATGGCATCGCCCATTTTCTCAATGAACATTATTTATCCTTGCGCTCTTTACACATATATCAAATCTCATTCATCTGCCTTAAATATTTTCAGAGATATGATAAAGCGATCTTTGTGGGGGCGTGATACCTCCATTTTTCTCAGTACATATTTTTTGTCTTGGCACTTTTTACATATGTTTCAAATCTCCTTTATTTATGTTTAACAGTTTCAGAGATATAATGATATATTTTTTTAGCTCACGGTTTACTTTTCTGTGGAAATATCGATATATGTATATATATCTCTTCTGTGACCGTCAACTGACTAGTGCCTTAAATGTTCCCCAATGTTTTCCACGTTTCAATAATTTTTCGTTGCATACATGAACAACAAATCACATGAATTGCTGAATCATTGAAAATCTGCATCCATTTCGTTTGGTTATGTATTTTTTGTTGTCTTAACCTTTGGCATTCTGTCAATTTTGATATTGACCCACAATTATCATACAATAAACAAGTGCAAATAAACCATAACAACAACAATTAAATTCTCCCGAGTTTAATCTGCAGTACAACATTGTGTACAGCTGCTGAAGGATGAACACACAGTGCTCGTACGATTACGTTGCAAAATTCGTTAAACTTTTAACACTTAAGGGATTTATAAAACCCAACACACACACATACTCAGATTTACTTGGAACGCTTTGCTTGGTTTAACTTTTGACCACGTAATACTTTGTGCCTGAGTATGTGTGTGCTTTTATGCACTTGCAAGAATGTACCCAGTAAACATTGCTTCTGGTTTAACCTTTAATTAATGTTTTTTTGTTTTTTAATAAATTTCATATAAGCTTTTAAAATGTGTTAAAGTTTTCAGAAAAATGTTAAGTGAAGTATTTTGAATTTGTTTTATCAATTTCATGTTGCTATAAAACTGAAGATTTTAAGAATTGTCATATTTTCGAAGCCACTTTCGGCTCTCAATATGAAGACAAAATTTTGTTAGTTCGTTGAAAGCAAGGGATACTTTTTTTAAAATTTAATTCCCTAACTTTTTTACCAGCTTTTTTTTTTTTTTTAAAAATACCAATTTTGATTCAAAAATTAAACGATGTAGGCATGTTCTTAAGCTGATCACCCCATTCCTTACAGGTAAGATCTTTTAGTATTTCTTTTTACTGTAGCTTTTACTTATTGGGCTGTTAATGCTTGTGAAATACGTACGTATGAGTGTGTGCATTTGCGTTGCATGAGCGCCATCAGCAGGCTCACTTTAAATGTCACCATAAATTATGATGCGTGTAGGTGCCCTTGTGTTAAAATTGCGGTTCCTGCGGTTAGTTTAGTAGTTTATTTAAATGTTTCCTTGTTTTCATAATGCTTTTTTAACCGAATTTCTAATTTTTAAATTTAAAGGTATTGCAGAAGACAGAGAATGTTATCAAAATATTTATCTATATTATAATATTTTGTTTTTTTAATTGATAAATGTGTATCTTAGTAAGTTATTCCAAGTGCCAATTCATAAAACGCGATGATCTCGTGGGCACACGAGCTATAACCACCTTAATGTTCATATATATATCCACTCATAATTGTAGCAAGCACTGCATATTCTTATTGTTTCAAAACAGTATTATGTATTTAATATGATACATAAAATGGTATACAGAAATGTAAACAAACAATTTGTTTTTTATTGTTATATGCAGCCTATTTATGATGTTTCTATGTGTACAGGGTGTATTGTATAAGGTTACGAATCTTCTGGGAGGTGATAGAGGAGGTCTAGACTAACAAAAAATTGCACCTGGAAGGGGGGATTAAAATGTACCCCTGAGGAATTATAGGGTTAAAACTTATTTTCTGACTTGTTTTAGAATCAATTGTTTCTAGGATCATCCTAACATTTTAGAGAAAATATTTCAATAACAAAGTTTTAGCTAATTGTAAGAGCTTTCAGAAAATGTATATGGTTTATAGGGTTTAAAAGAATTTCGCAAAGTTCTGGACCTTTAAAATTGATATTTTAATTTATTTTCCCCATTTTTTGACTTTGGCGGGCATTTTAGTATGAAAATGGTCCTATTAGCATACCCTTTTATATTTTGTTTTGAAATCCTCGTTAAATTTCTTTTAATCTGTTGGCAAATTTGTCATACCAATTTTTTTGATTGAGGTCAGAAAAAAATACTTTTCCGTTTGAAGGCTCCAGTAGATAAAGAGCAGCACGAGTATCGCGCACATCATATGCAGCGCAACGCATGCGAGTAACGCGTGTGTTACATAGAAAAGTATTTTTAAAAATTTAGCTAGGATTTAAAAAAAAAATATAAAAGGGTATGTTAATAGGACCTTTTTCATAGGTACTAAAATGGCCGCCAAAGTCCAAGAATGGGGAAAAAAAGTAAAATATCAATTTTAAAGATGCAGAACTTTGCGAAATCCTTTTAAACTCTATAAACCATATAGAGGTAAGTGGGGCAAAGTGGGAAGTGGGGTAAAGTGGGAAATGCCCCTTTCCGGGCAAACTAGCAAAGTACATACAGCTGTCATGCGCTTCTGACATGTACTTGTAATGACCGTAAGCAAATCTTTATGGTATCGCGACGCGTGCAGACGCATTTTTGTGCTTTCTGAAACCATGCAAAGTTTTTAAGTGATTTTGAAATTTCATTTTTAAATTTTTAAACGTCGATATATGTACTTTTTTTGGAGATAAACCGATCGTTAATACACTAAAATATTCTTTGTAGTCTTAATTTTGATTATGCAAAAGAATTCCGTGTAATTCATAGAATGAAAGAATGACGCTCACATTTTTATGCAAAATATGGTGCGGGGTAAAGTTGAAAATTTTATATGGGGTAAAGTGGGAAATGTTATTTTACGATTGCTCGTCCCCATTTGTCAACGTATTATTGGCCAAGCAAAGCAGAAATCTAGTAGAGGTCGGAAAGCATGAAAAGCGCCATTTTAACAACTCTGGAAAAGCTAAACGAGTTGTAAAAAGTAGTTGAGAAACGCTTAGGCAATAAACGGAATAAAGAAGAAAGCGAATCTCAAAAAAATAGAGTGCCAGGAGCAAAAAAAGCACCACCAGCAAAGAAAGCGTCAAAGAAACAAAGAAGTGCCATTTGCATAGAACTCATGCCCAAAATCAGGACCAGTCATAATACCATCAAATGCAACAAAAAAGATTGTCAACGTATATTTCACTTGAAATGCGTTAACGTCACTACAAGCTTTTTTTTATTGCAAAAACTGTGACTTGGACTTGGATGTTTCATCAAAGAACGACGAATAAGCTACAATTTCACCTTTTTTTAAACACATTTTTTCAAACACATTTTTCATCTATTTTTTCCAGCAAAATTATTTTTTTTCCATATTTACTCCTATGGGTGTGTTCTCTGAATCTTTTTTGACTTACAATATACATATTAAAACTTTGTTTCAACATTTGTGTTAGTTTTAATGACTTTTTGAAAGTTTCCCATCTTATCCCACGATTTTTGATTTTTGCAATTTTTGGCATCCTCGGTCAAAGCGTCGTACTCAACAGAAAATCCATATTTTCGGTTTGTTTCTTCGGTAAAAATATAGCTTAATTAATTTTCTTTACTATAGGAAGTTGAAACATGAAAAAATAAGAAGTTTTGTTCATTTTATGAAGCTTTGAAAAAAAATTTCCCACTTTACCCCACATTCTCCTACATAAACTAAAAGCTCATATAATTAGCTAGAACTTTGCCATAAAAATAATTTCTCTAAAACGTTAGGGTGATTTAAGAAATTTTTTTTTTGTAACAAGTCTGAAAATCAGTTTTAACCGTATAACTCAAGGGTACATTTTAGACCCCCCAGTGCAATTTTTTATTAGTCTCGGCCTCCATTATCACCTCCCAAAAGCCTTATAACCATATGCGATACACGCTATATATATTTCAGTTGCTTTTTTTTCTGTGTTAACTCTTCGAAAATTTTTTTTGTATAGAATTGACATACATTTCAGACTATCTCTGCTCAGCTTTTCTTATTCTAACTGTAAATTTTTTGAATATTGAGTAAATAGAGAACTGGCAGTAAAGAGAAAGATGAGATTCAGTGTATTTTCAGCTCAATCAATTTTGGTATTTCGATAGAGTGTTCGTGTGTTGTTTTTTTAAAAAAGTTTTAAAACTTCATATGAACCGTCTAGCACACTGGGTTTGCAAAGAACATAAGTGTGCATCATTCTCTGCGTAATTTTTTTTTTTTTTTGTAATAGTAAACTTATTGTTTTATCTTTATATAAGTAAAACAATAATCAATTACAGGAGCTAACCACCAGTTTCATTCTGATATTACAGTTTTTGCATCATTTCGTCATTCTCCTTTTAATCATTCACCGTCGTTTATTGCAAAATTTCATAATTTTCCGTTTAGTAACCCTTCACCTGGTTGTTTTTTTTTTTTGTTAGTTTTGCTTAAACTAGCAGGTATTTATTTAAAATATAAAAATTAGAATTTAGTCTTAAAACAACGAGAAATGTGTATTTTTTTAACGTCTAATGTGGAACTTCTCAGGGGTGCAAAACTATATCGGGCCGTGTAATCAGTATTTAATATTAACAAAATCCCATCAGATCCTTTTTCATAATTAAAGCATATTTCTGAGCTCATTTTTTTGTGTCAGCGCAATAAGATAAAAGACCAGTTTTCCACAAAATAAAAAATACGTATTTAGACAAACTGATATAGTAGCATGCCCGAAAGTTTTAGCGTTATCAGTGATGGTCGACCTGAAAGTTGATACGTTTTCACATAGATTCTATTATATGTATTTTGTGGATGCTTTTATGCAAGGATGCTTTATTTTAATACACACATGAATTGCTATATGTTTATTAATACTAAACAACCCATAATGCACATTGTAATCCATTATTTACTCATGTTAACATCAAAATTTATAATCACATCCACAAACATACATATACACTAACATATGCGCATGTATGTATGTGTACCAAATGATGTAAAAAAAGTTAAACAACATTTATTGAGTACCCAACAATCTGCAGGAGATGCCATTAAAATGACAGCAACAAACAATAAATCGAACAATAACAACCCCAACAGCAGCAGCAACAGCAACAGCAGTTATAGCGACAACAACAATATCAAATGAATACTGCAAGCCAGAGTGTATGGATTTAATGGCACAAGTTGTATTGAATTGTATTTGGTAATAAACTCATACAAATACTCAATACAATACTTGTACTGCATACAAATATATTGATTTATTCACACATTCAATCATGTGCACATACACAAAATGATTGCGAATATTTTGCACACACACACACACACAGTGTAAATTATATGTATACATACACGCGTTTAGAAAATGCACTTAGTTATCGGTAATCAAGAAATTAATCAACTTTCCAACAGATGCAACATTTTGTGGGCATTTTGCATTTAGCGTAGCTTCATTTATGACACCATAGCTCTAAGGACTGTATGACCTTTAATTTCAGCCCACTCCCTTAGAGGTAGTGAATTGCAAATGCATAAATGAATGTTACATTTCGTGGAAGATTATGCATTTTAGCACTTAAGCTGATTATAAACATGTTCCAAATGCACGCAAGTGACACAAATAAGCATCAAATGTACGCAACTCCACAGGATAAGGACATACATTTTTGGTCTCCTCCTTATACGGCTTATACATAATTTCATATACGTTAACAACACAGTGGCGACCAAAACACAATTGTTTTAAGACAACGAGATTTTCAGCAAAGATTAGTGTTAACGTAATCGCCTTATAGCTAATTACTTAGGAAATCATTTAAAGGAATAAGTAATCAAATAATGGACCTCATTATGTGGAGGTGAAGCACTGCATCTAAACTCAGAAGCTGCAAATTGAGACGGCCAACTTCTAATGAGGGCACTTGCACACCATGAGTGTTTAAGGCTTGGAGAATGTTCGAAAGATTTCTTAAATTTTAATATATGAAGCAATCCACGCCAAAAGTACCAGCTCAAAATTTTTTTTTCTCCGATTTCACTCAAATTTGGCAATATGGTAAATGGTGTGTAAGAACAACAATCCTCCTGGTCCTAGTACTATTTGTTGTTAAAATACAGGGTGTTGAAGTTGGCGTTTTTAGTCATTTTCATGAAAAGGGTGTTCAAAAATTTATAGCTTACATTAAAGTTTGCAAATTTATAAATCTAAGTTACTGGTCCCATTCATTTTGAAGTGTTCTTTTTATAAAAAAATATTTCTTGATGAAAAAAATTTTTTTTCACCAAAATTTTTTACACTTAAAAATACTTCTGAATTTTTTTTTAAAAAAACCATACTTAGATTTTTTTGAAAGTACTTTAAATTAAAGCATAATTTATAAGCTTTAAAATGATGTATGACTCAAGATGAGATTCAGACGCTAAATGGGAGTTTTTGGCTTTTGAACGCCCGCGGAAGGCTAAAATCTTTTTTTACTCAAGAGGAAAGCATCTTACGAAAAAAGTGTACTAGGCAAAAAATGCTTAGAATCGTCCAAGCAATACGTGTGGTTTTTTTGGAAACTTTTTTTTTTTTAATAATTTTTAAAAAAATTTTTTTCTTTAAATTTTTCAAAAATTACTCAAATTTTTTTTTAACTTCCCAAAAAATTTCACACTTGTTTCCTTGATTTGAGCGAAATCGGAGAAAAAAAAATTTTGAGCTTGGCGTGGATTACTTCCTATATGTTACCTTCTAAAGTATTTTTATGAGAACTACTTAATTTTCCTTGGACGGACGGTAAGAAGTAACACCCACAAAAAAAAGAGATATAACGCCCCACTGAAAAAAAGGGCGGTGCTACGCCCTAAAAACAATTGTTCATCATATCTCCGCAACTATTCAACGCAGATATGTTAAATTTGGTGCATATGTAAAGGATATAAAGCCAAATAATTTTCAATGAAAAATTGGGCAGTACCACGCCCCTTGAAAAATTTATTCATCATATCTCTGAAACTACTTGAAGTAAATGAATGAGATTTGATACATATAAAAGAAATAGCTGGAAAATAATCTTAATTGCAAAAGTGGGCAGTGCCACGCCTGCTAAGAAAACTAATTCATCATATCTCTAGAACTATTTGATGCATATAGACGAGACATGGTATATACAATACATATGTAAAATGCATCTAAAGAACTAACATAACGCCCTCCGTTAAGATAAATTGAAGCAACGCGCACGGGTTTTTGCTGGAATATTCATGAATATGATCTTGTGTTCTTTAATTAAAACCAAAATAAAAAGACGAGTTGGACGGAGTTGGTTATCATTTTGGCATTATTTAGTAGAAGGAGCATGACACTGTCAACTACTGTTGAAATTATTATGTTCCGATTTGTTCCGCAAAACATATGACTAGTTAAAAATTGAAAATTTTTACTATAACTGCCTTTAAATTTGACAACAAAAAAAATCCCCTAAGAAAACTATTAGCGTCACCTCCTGAGTCAATATAACCATGTCCGTCCGTTTTTAGGAAAACTGAGCAGGATAATTCAATAAAATTTGATTGACTGCCTTGGTTGTCAAAGATAACTCGTGTGGTTGAAAATAAGCGAGATCATTTACCGGGCACGCCTACCGCCCATACAAAAACATATTCAAAATGCAACTTTAGGAGTATTTTTCACGAATTGTAAGCGCAAGCTCTCAGCAAAAACTAACCAAATTCAGACAACAGGGCGTGGCACCTCCCATATAAGAAAAAGCTTCAAAACGCTATACTTAAAGCGTTTTTTGAAATAAATAAACTAAACTTTACGTAGACACTAAAAACTACTTATAAAAAACTGGATAAATTCGGACAAGAGTGCGTGGCACCTCCCATATAAACAAAATTTTCAAAATACTGCTGTGTAGGCTATTTAATGTTTGGCCAGGCCAAAGATAACACCCTTACTAGTTCTAAGTTGAAATATTGATTTTTATTTATTTTGAAAACAAAATTCAGAAAAAAAATCTCCCATAGCATTTGGGACCTTTAAATTTTCTTATAAGATTTGTGGAGCCGAAGAAGGCCATCTCATTATTCCAATCAAAACAGGAGAACCTGTTTTGTGCCTATCAAAGTGAAACCAAACTCAGTAAGAATGAACATAGTAGTTTGAAATCTTCAACATGGCTCCGTTTATCAAATTTTCAGAAATGAAAATTTGTGTCCTAGTTAAGTGATGATGTGCTTGCAAGGATTTGTTTGATACTTGGCAGCAAGAAAGGTTCTAACAAGTGAAAATTGTAAGACAACCAAGTCATGTAATTTCGGGTCTTGTTTTTTTATGTTACTTTGTACTACTTCTCCTCCAAGTCACTTAAATTAAAGTTCAGAATTATGTGTATACTAGGTGGGGTTAAAAGTAACCTCCTTGACCGCCAGAATGCGTTGCGGTAACAAAAAAGATTATAATCCCTTAAAGTCCAATCATATTTAGGCAGACATGTTTTGAAACCCGATTTTTGTTGACTTGTTTGGCATCATGTTGAGTATGGAAAAAAAAGATTTTAGTTCTCTCATAAAAAAATTATTTTTTAGAGGTGAAACGGCGAAGGAAACAATAGAAAATTGGATAAATATTATGGGGCTGGAGCTCCTTCAGATTATACCGTGAAATATTGGTTTCGAGAGTTTTGTGATGGCCGAAAATTCAGTGCCGATGAAGTCCGCAGCGGCAGGCCCATTATCCGGAGCGGCAGGTCATGGCGGCAGTTTTCTGGGATTGTCATGGCATACTATTCGTGGACTGCCTCGATAAAGGAAAAACCATCAACAGCAAGTATTGCTGTACTTTATTAGAGCGATTGAAAGCCAAAATCGCTGCGAAACGGCCTCACATGAAGCGACAAAACAATACGCCGGCTCACAAGAGCATCGCAGCCATGGCTAAAATCAACGATTTAGGGATCGAATTGCTTCCCCATCCACCTTATTCGCCCAATTTGGCTCCCTCGTACTATTTATTATCTTTTCCCAAACCTCAAAAGATTGCTCATCAATAAAAAATTCAGCTCACGCGAGGAGATCATCGACGCCGTGGAGGAGTATTTTGCAGACCTGCCTAAATTTGGCACAGTAACCTTTTTTGCGATCGCAGCGCATTCTGGCGGTCAATGAGGTTTCTTTTCACCCCATCTAGTAGTTTTCTTATTCTAACCAGAGAGCTACCTGAACAAGTTAGCGGATTATAATTTGATTTTAAAAAAATTCAGCTTCATAATATGACAACTCAAAGTATTTTGCATGTTCGGTGAAAATAAATGCATTCAAAAGATCAAAAGTCAACAACAAAACTGGCCGCCAAAATTTCTATCAACGAAGTTTTTAGTAAGAAAATCTTGAAATCATTCTCCCATTGGGTGTACTTAAATCAAAAACTCAATCACACACACAATATTTCGTATGCACACACATACATGTATAGGTACATTTTTGGTAAATATTTACAAACAATGCATATTGAATTTCGTGCAAAAATTTAAAATTTGCGTCGATTGCCGACAACAGCGTCAACTTTGTAAACAAACGAATAACATAACGTTACGTCACGTTACAGTGCTGTCACGCTGTCAAGATGGTATTCACTTGATAAAGCGTGAATATGTGAACATTAGCTGTGTGTGTGTATGTGTGGTGTGTGTGTGCGGATGGCTGTTAAGGTGCCAAATTATTGACAGTTTTAGTTGAATAACTTGACAAGCATTGCAGAGCGCGATAAAATCAATACTTGTATGTGTGTTTTCGACAATTAAGTTCAGTACATTTACACATACGACTATATAAACGTGTGTGTGCGACATTTTTAATTGGATGTTGCAGTTTAATAAAATATTGAATGTGGTTTTTATGCTGCGGTTATTGTGGTTATATGGTTGTGTGTGTACGTGTATAAGGACATTATTGAATAATTCAACGGAAAAAGTAAATCAAATTGATTAAATGCTGCTTATTTATTGAAATAATTAAATGTCACTCATACGACATGTTGTAAAGTGGAAGAAAAAATTGGTATTTCAACAGATTTTTATTACAGTTTAAAATATTCCAGTAAAGGGATTCTTTTTAAATAATCATTAGTCAAATATTTAATTAAATATTTCTTGGAAAATTTTATTTTATTTTTATTTATAGAAACATTTTCCAATTATGCTTTTGTAACTTAAGGAATTTCTATAGAAAACTCTTTGTTACATAAAAGTAAAGCAATAATTTATGCACAACTTTAAGCAACAACTTTATAGTTGTTTGAAGCAACCGGTAGCTCATTCATCAATGTTTTCTCCATCTTCCCCAACAAAATGCTGACATTTCTTGCTGACTTGGTCTTTTTGTTCTTGTAACACACGTTCGCCATTTACAAAAGCAAACCACCCCATTTCTTGATTTTCATTCTATAAGGTAAGGATGTTTTGACAAAAAAAAATGTTTTCCCTTACTTATATACTTGTTGATTTTTTGGCAGCTGTCAATAGCAAATCTTTTGATATTTTTGTATAAGTTGGCAAATGAAAATTTGATAAAATATTGATATGATAAGAATTATATAAGATTTTCGAAAATGACCAGGTGGCAACCCTAAAAATTTATGTTGGATTTTTGAAAAGTTTATTTAAGTGTTTTAAGACAAAATTTGAATATTTATTTTTTATATAAATAGTTTAAGCAAAACTTAGAACAAAAAAACCAGGTGGAGGGTTACTAAACGGAGAGTGATGAAATGTTGCAAAAATCGACGGAGAATGATTAAACGGAGAACGATGAAATGTTGTGAAAAAAGACGGAGAATGATTAAACGGAGAATGATGAAATGTTACAAAAACATTAATATCACAATGAAAAAAGCAATTATTTTTAAAAAAGTTGATATTGATGGATAGCCCCTTTAATTGTTTATTGATTTATTTATATAAAGATAAAATAATACGTTTAGTAAAATAAAAAAATTTACGCAGAGAATGATGCACACTTGCGTTATTTATAAAATTTTTTAACTTTTAAATTAAAAAAAGCACACGAACGCTCACTATCGAAAAACCAAAACTGACAGAGCTGAAAATACACTGAACCTTCTCTTTTTTTTCGCTTTTTGTTCTCTATTTCCTCCATGTTTAATAAATTTACAGTTAGAGTAAGAGTATAAGTGTATAAAAATCCGTAGTACTACATCTCCGCATTGGTACATTATATTGCGCATTTGTCAAGATCAGTCTTTGTTAAACCGACAACGATCTGTGCAAAGTGAATCTCGTAAGTGGAGTAATAGCTTACAAGTTTAAAATAAATTTATCGAAGTGCCGCAGGACATCAGTAGAATAAAATTATCAACGCGTTGCAGGACAACAGTTAGGATCAAGGGCAAGCGTGCTACAGGACATTAGCTGAACAATAACAGACGAGTGGTGCTTAAGATAGTGAGAGCAGATAGCAGAAACATTGGACCAAGCTTCATAGAAATTCGTGGCTCTTAAAAGTCTTTTAAGCCTGTGAGGACCTTGTCAAACGAAATAGTTAACCCTCAAAATAGCGAAGTCAAAAAGTAAAACCGTTGGACCAAGCTTCACACGAATTCATGGCTCTTAAATGTATTTTCGAGCCTTTAGCACCCGGAGAAATTCAATAAAGAGAAACGAAGTAAAACACAAAACAGAAACTGCAAGTTTAATCCCAGACATAAGGAAAGTCCGTTCTTTATAAAAAGACGAATAAGCAACTGCAAAAAAAACCAATTCGTAGCTGATTGACTGAAACGAGATATTGCATTTTTTGAAATTTTGTTCCTTTGCTGTATTCCTTCGTAAATGTTTCTGAGTTTGAAAAATGGATCCTAAATTTGAGTGAGTAGTGCCCGTCGGTCAAATTCGAAGAGTTCAAATTTTTAAAGAAACAATTTTTTTCCATATTCAGGACCACTTTTAGGGTTTTTTAATGATTTGGAGTACTTCAAATGTTCACTGAAATAAACTTAAATTTACATGGTAATTATTTACATCAAAAGAAAGCTTTTGGTGCTCTGGGAACAAAATTCCAACCAACTTAAATTTTAAGATTGAAATTGAAATTGAATTTTAATTTTTAGGTCGCCACTCTACATACTCATCCTGTGCCCTGTGTGCTCATCTTAATTTCCATGTATTTCCTTTGTTGTTTTGTCAACTCTTTAATTTCACTTTATTCCAAATTTGAACTTAACCCAAAAAACCTTTACACAAAATTAAACATTTGAAAATTATGCGCATAATTTGCCACTGGAGCGTTTATTGCATTTTGTGCCAACAGATGTTGCTGTGTAAACTACCGTAAAATGCAGCCCATTTTATATGTGTGTGCACACAATCATACACACAAATGAATGCTGGCATGCATATGCAAGACACCTACATGCATTCAGTGTGTAAGCTCGTTTTATGCTTGATGCGTTTTAATTGCATTGGGTGTCGTGAAGATCTATATGTGTAATTGTATTAACGACTGCACTTATCCAGCACATGGGGGTGCAGTTGGAAATTAGTAGCAACATTAAGCTGTGTATGCGGAACTACTTGGGTGTACGGAAGACATTCTCCAACTGAAAGAATGCCGCTAATTCTGACAAGTTATGTGTATTTCATAATAAGGCCAACATTTTGACTAAATATGGTGATTGCATTCGATATTGTCCGCCAGGGGAGTTAAGTTTTATTCAAGGATTGTAGAGGTTAATGGAATGTATTTTCATATGTATAAAAGTTAAAAGTGAATAAGCAGTCCTTAATAGCCAGCGAGTATTGCCTATGGAAGTGAAGAGATATACCAAAAATTAATTGAAAAACAAAATATGCAGCAATTTTCATGCTAATTTTTGATTCATAAAATGAAAACCGCAAAATCCTAGCTGCTCCTTTTCAAGAGAAATAACATTTTTACAATATTTTTTTGATTGAGTGAATTTGTTTGAAATATGGTTCTAAGATTAAAAAAAAAAATGTATTTAAAAACTGAATATGCAGAAAGTTTTCCTCATGTTTATAGATAATGAAAAAGTAGTTGAGAATAGTCCCAGGAATCTTACATTTTTCCATGTTCTACCGATTTTTCTCATCCTGTGTACGTTGATCCTGATACGTTGAAATAAAGTTCCTGTACTTTTATTTTTTTGGTGGTAATTCACTTAACAACGAACTAGGCCAAGACGTATGTGGAGCACTCTCCAAAAAAACCAAGAAAGAAAAACAAATACGTTAAGGATAAACCTCAACATGTACACGTAAGTGTATTACTAGTGATATATGTATTAAAGTACGTACTATGTGGTATATACTAGGGATTGCAATCCGGAAAACAGTATCCGGTAGTCCGGCGGATTCAGCATCATTTAACTTCAACCGGATCTGGCTTCAATTTGCCGAAAATGAACACTGAATACGTTAAATTAAAAAAAAAATATAGAAGCATTGATTGAAAAAGGATCTGACGCAAAATGTACTGACCTAGAATGGTAGGGGAAAGTGGGGAATCGTGGGCCATGGGGAATCGTGAGCCACCGCCACCTTTTGGCAGTATGTCGTGATAAATAGTTAAATGCAACTGTAATCGTTTTCTCTTAGCCTCAACTTATTTTTACATTGGTTGTTGACAAGCGTACGCGTTTTATTTGCTTTGTACAATACTCGCCCAAAAAAAAGTATCTGCAAAGCTTTTTTTGCGTGTTTGATTTCCATCATTCTTGGACGAATTGCTGCGAGAAAACACAGGTAAATATGTTTTTTATTATCGTTAGACCTTTGCCTTTCAACATACAAAAGTAATTTTGCATGACACTTCAACAAGTCAATTACACGCCGTTGTTTTGCAAAAAGCAGCTTGTGGGGAATCGTGAGCCACTTCGTGGGCCACCCATGTTTTGACAGTTTTCGTATCAATACACATTTGTATGTTGTGTTTATGAAGTTTTGTGCAAAATGGAGGCTGTGAATCAATAAATAAAACAATAAATACATATTTTGTATCAAATTTTCCTATTTCCCAAATTGCGTATCTGATTGATCGTGCATAACCCTTCTTCATTTTGTCGATTAAAATAACTTTACTTGTCATTTCAACTAATTCAATAAAGTTTTGCATCATAATTGTTTGATTTTTACTTAATTACGGCGGTGGCCCACGATTCCCCACCATTTTTGAAAATTGCAAAAACACTAATTTTTTTCAAACCACGAAAAGTCGGAAAAATCAAAAGAATTGTTAGAAAGTGTAATAGTCAAAAGTTACCTAACTTCATGTAGAATAACATACCATATTACAATTTGCGAAATTTTTTATTTTTTTTTAAGATATTTAACAAAATAAAAACGTGGCCCATGATTCCCCACCTTCCCCTATAAAATATGTATAAAATTTGTTGGACGGTTTAGAGCCATTTACATTGGCTGTAGAGGCACTTTGCAGATTGAACCCTGTTAATTACTGAAAGAACACCTATGTATACTAAGTTTTCTCCGGAGATTTATGACCCAATTTGAGGTTGTTTTGAGACTTAGCTCTAAATCAAGTGATTTATCATACAAAAATAAATCTACTTATAACAAAATTTATTTTAAATCTTCGTATATAGTAAATCTCAACAGGGCTACCGGTTTTGGCTTGTGTTTAACCGTGACAATTGGCATTAAATATCATTAAAAAAATAAGCAAATGAAACATAAATGTAAAGAGGAAAAGAAAAACAACTTTCTTATTAACGCTTATGACATTTACTGTCAAAAATAAATCATCGTCTGAATTCTCTTTTGAATGTGTGTCTGTAGCATTATCACTCAGAAACCATTCGTCCAATTGAGCTGAAAATTTAGAAATGAGTATATATTAGGTATGGAAATGTTTTTACGCTATACACAAAGGTTTCCGAAGACCACCCAAAGGCTTAATAGTCAAAACGAAGAATATCTAGGTACACTAGAGGGAAAATATCTATGGCAAGCTTTCAACAAGTTTTAGTTGATAGTTTTTTGGAATACCCGAAGTTTTCCGAAGGTCACCCGAGGTCTTCATAGTCAAAACGAAGAATATCTAGGTATAGGGAAAAAATCTATGGCGGACTATCAACAAACTTTAATTGATAGTTTTTTGTGACATCCGAAGGTGTTCGAAGGTCACCCGAAGGCTTCATAGTCAAAACGAAGAATAACTAGGTATACGAGAGGGAAAAGACCTATAGTGAACCATCAATAAACGGGTTCTGTTTAACGACTAGATTTATAAATCTCATCACAGCTAAATCTCCTTTGCAAACGAAGTATTAAGAAACAAAAACCTACAGCATGAATGCCAATAAAAGAGAGACATTTTGAAAAAATTTTAAAAAAGAAAATAATTGCATATGACAATGAAGGAGACACTGCACTATTTGGAAAAATTTTGCTTGTACTGGAGGTGCTACGACCTATTGTCCGAATTTTCATAGCTTTTGCTCAGATCTTGCACTTATTGTTCTCAGTGTTTGGTTGGATTACCTCAAAAAACGTTTTCAGTATGGGATTGGAGCGTTTACCCGAATTTAAAAATCTTGAAAAAATAAAATCTGGAAAAATCAAAATATCGAAAAATAAAAATCTTGAAAAAAAATAATGTTGAAAAATCTTAAAAATTAAATATGTCTACTTTTTCAAATAAATATTATTTTTTCCACTTTTTGCGTTATCCAGACAATCAACGAGGACGTTATTAATATGAAATGCCTGATTCTTTGCCTAAATCTCATCATATTCGATTGATTTTTTTTTTTGTTGGTAAGGTTATGAGAAGGAGCAATGCAAAGGATTAAATTTCTTTAATAAGTGGACGGTGCCACGCCCCTAATTGGAAATTGCAAACTCACAGCTAAGACGATGCATCAATTTTAATGAAATTTGATATGGAGATAGGGTTAACAGTAAGGAACGATAACAAGACCGTTATGTTTTCAATTGGTAGGGGCCACGACCCTCAATAAAAAAACGATCTTTATGAAATTTGGTACTGTGATAGGGCTAGCACTAAGGCACGAGAACATGGCCATTTTGTTTTTAATGGGCAGTGCCACGCCTCTTGGTAGAAAAACCGTTCTCATGGTTAAGCCACAGCATCGACTTTTATGGAATTTGGTACATAGACAGGGTTTATACTAAAGAACAATAATATTAATATCACCATTATATTTGTACGTGGGCGGTGCCCAGTACTTAAATGAAAAAAAAAATGCCACCACGGCCAAACCGCGGCACCGATTCTAATGAAATTAAAGAATACTTTCTATGCGTAGGTTTTCTTGAAAATTCTTTAAATGAATGTCAAAAGTTTTTGCTTTCTCAAGATTTTGATTTTCAAGATTTTGCTTTCTAGATTTTGGTTTTCTAGATTTTGAGATTCGGACAAAAGACCCCAACCCTTTCAGTATATCATTTTGAAGATTTTAAAGCTTTTGCTTATATAGAAGAGCATGCATTTGTAGTTTTTAATATCTGAGTGAAATTTGTATGGATTATTTCAAAAAACGCTTTCTGTATAGCATTTTGATCCGACCGAATTGAGATTGGTGCCGGATTGCAATCCCTTCAGCGAACTTTAAATAAAATTACGAGCGTATGTAAAGTTTGCAATACCACAAACAAAAAAAAAAGAATACTTTTGTTTATTTGTTACACACACACACGTGCAAGTGCAAAAATACAAACAGACAAAAATTTACACTTTTATGTTGGTATATGTAGCATCCTTAAAAATGCTGGCTAAGTTTCAACACGACTTTTGCATATGCATATGTGTAAATATAACTGTGTGCATAACCGTGTTTTTTACATGTATTTGTGGTGGGGGGTTACCTGCAAGTGTCGATGTTGTCAAGTGTGTGTGTGTCTATTTTTAAAGATACTCGCTTAATAGCGCTTGCGGTGTTAAATAGAATCTTTCTTGTGTTTTCTCTTGTTTTTTTTCAAATTTTTGTGCTATTTCTGTGCCTTTCTATCGGTTTTTTTTTTACATCAACTTTGACTTTGTCTAGGCCCTATACAACAAGAACTACCACAAGAAAAGTGATAAATGCAAAGTCCGAAGAGCAAGAAAAAATTTATGAATTATTTATAGAGGTTAAGTTTGTTGTTGTTGTTGTTGTTGTTGTTGTTGTTGTTGTTGTTGTTGTTGTTGTTGTTGTTGTTGTTGTTGTCGTTGTTGTTGTCTTTGCTGCTACTATGATTTTTGAAATTTTCTGGGGCACTATGAATAGTTGACTATATATGTATGTATGCAAGGGCATGTAATTGCATCTATTTTTTGTTAAAGCGCTATCTGGAGGATTTCATCTTTGATTTTGCCTAGTGAAATATTTTCTAGTATACTTATTAATACCAAGATTAAGAATATTTTCAGTATTGTGAGCTAGCATCATCCGATATGATCAAAATTTGTAATATTCAAGGTTCAACTTCGAGAGTTTTCGTTGCTCTAGATGTTATACCAAAGACATTAAGGCACGCAAAAGTGGTTTTCATTAGAGGGTCATCAGAAATTCCTTTAGCCATTCTGCTTAACTTCTTTTGATTAAAAAATTCTGAAAAAAAAAAATCACAAAAAGGAAGTCTAAATTAGAGCTCCATGTTCAGTTGACTGTTTTCTTGAGCGTACAATTTAAATTTTGATACATCAATGTTTTGATCACATGATAGAGCTTCGAGTATTACCAGAAAATACTTGATCAGAGCGATTTCAATCCCAGTGATGTCAGCTGAAAGCTCTGGATTTCTAAAAAACCTTCTTGCAGAATTACTGTCATGTGTATTGCCAACAATTTGTCTAGGCATGTCTACAAGAAGACACATTGCTTTTCGGAAACGATCTTGGATGTGCAATTTTGTCAACGCTACTGACGATGTTTTCTCCGATGTTCTAGCTTGCCATTTTCTTATTTCAAGTTTGTATGATATGTGTAGGATGCGTTCATGTGCTCTAATCCAAGGGTGTCAGCGTAGAACAAAAGTGAGCCAATTTTGGCTCGCCTACAAAAACAAGAATATTTCAATAATTTTTTCAATTTCTGAGAACTACAACGCACACGAAAAATGTTTGTTGTTTTTATCGAGCTCGTCAAAATTCGCGGAATTAAAATATTTATGAAAAAATGTTTTTGTTGTTTCGCATAAAAAAAAAGCAACAAACATTTTTCTTGTGTGTTGTAGTTCTCAGAAATTTAAAAAATTATTGAAATATTGTTATTGTTGCACACGAGCCACCAAAAAACAACAAAAAATAGGTTTTGTAAATGTTGTAGTTCGAGGAATTTGAAGTTGTTGTAAAAGGGAAAATTTTGCGCTGACTGCGCTTGGCTCAGTGATTTGAAAACGCTGACACCCTTGCTCTAATCCACGAATGTAGGGGGGACATTTCAAACGAATACATTACCTTGTCAACATTGTTTGTTATGATTGTGCCTAAATTCATCTCTTTAGGAGTGGGACCGCAAATATAGGATTTCTGTGATGAATCATATTGTGACAGAGCACTGCAAACCTTGCCATCTACCATAGTCATTATAAGGTTTTGACTAAACTTTAAATTCAAGTTCTTGAATTGAAAATTTGTAAAAACAAAATCGGGGACGTAACTTTGCTTTGAATTGTGTTCTGATTTTATCACATCTTTTGTTTCCTTTTCATGTTAAACTTAACGAATCTTCAGAAACGAGTAGAATTGACCGAGGATTTTCCCATATAATTTTACTTATACTCTCACATACGAGTCTCATAGGCACAAGAGAGACAAATTGTTGTCACTAAATCCTTCTGACAAGTTTTGTTTATAATGACTTTGTGCAGAACGTCTGTCGCATCCCCGCTTGCAAATTAGACGTAATTCTTCACACTTTTCCTGTTGAATCATTTCCGACTGCATTTCACATATTCGCTTTGATGTCGAATCTACAAGGGCTTGTAAGTAGATTTGTTTCAGCAGATGTATCTATTACTTTGATGCTGTGTTCTGGAGGGTAACATTGCTGTTTAGCTTTCTTCACGAAATAATAAGAGGGATATTTATTGTTTCCTACACTCTTTACTTGTTGCCTAATTGTATTGTGTTGTTGGACACTTAGTTTTGCAGTGATCATAAGACTCAAAGCGTCTTTCAGATTTAATTTTGGGTCCGGTCTTGATGTTCGTATTTGCTTGATACCCGTCCCACGATTTGCTTAAGTTTACAGTTGCGTAGTCATTGAAGTGGTCGAGTTAATTCCACAAGCGAACTCCTGTAATAGTAAAAGGCCTACTGCAAATTATCCCAATAGTAGTTTTATTTTAATATCTTGGCCCGATGACGACATGGCTGACGTAATGAAAATGCTTTTCATATGTTACTAGAAAAAAAAATCTTTTTAAAAAGCAAAAACTAATTTTCGTTAACACAATTTTGTGATTCCAATAAATCATTTTTTTTTTAATTTTTGCTTTAATTTTAAATGACCTTTGGGACAAATTAAGCCCAATATTAAAGAGCTTTTAAAATTAATTTTCATTTTTAATCGAATGTATATAGGAAAATGTAAATCCAAGTGATTTTATTTTTATTCACTGTCACACATTTTATTTTGGCACAAATATCGTAAATTGAACGTAAACGTTCACGTAGATAACGCGTTGATTCATTCACTCACGCTGTGTTGATGTGTGGGCGCGTTGGTGGCCAATAAAAGTACAACAACAATGGCAACAAATCAAAAATCCCATATGGCTATATGCAACTAGTGGTCAACGACTGTTTGGCACAGACGTCAAAAAAAAAAGAAAAACGGACGGTACAGTGGCGCAAGGGAGCTAAGTGGGCCGGTGCGGTGTCTGAATGTGAGGGTAGGTTTTCTAAGCAGAAAAAAAAGAACAAAAATCTTACTGTGAGGCGGCTACTAAATTTTGTTTGTAAATAAAATGAAATTTTGATTTACTTAATGGTAAAGAAACTTTTCGCTCTGTCGAGAAAAAAAAAACGCCATCACCATGATCAAAAATTGGGCGAACAGTCTGCTCCACCAATAATTAATTAGCTACGATATGAGAAAGAGATTAGCGAGAAGAACACAAGCAACGCTACTTATTAAAGATATTCATAAAGAAAATTTTTATTTGAATTTGTGTGAAAAATTATGTTGGAAAATATTTCTGGACCAAAATACTAGATTTTGGTAGCACGAAAAACAATTCGAATTTCCCTTGATAAAAAAAAAATTCATTCTGCGAGTTAAGGTCACATTAAGTAATCGCGGGAGATATGGCACCCTTTTTGTTAAACTGCTATAAAACCAGAATTAAAAGAGATTTTTAAAAAAAACTAAACACAAGTTTATTCTTTTATAAATTTAAAACAAAAAAAAGTACTCCAACTAGAATAAAAATGATTACAAATATGTTTTTTCTACATTATAAAAAAATGCTAATAAGTGCAAATTCGTCCCAGACTACGGGTGATATGGCACCATATCTGCGGCTCTGTGGTGCATTGAACCGCTTCAGTCATATTTTGCCCTTGGTTTTTCTCAATGCAATCTGGAATTTTATTAAGACTGAAAGGGTAAATCACAGTAGATAAAAATCTAGAAGTACTGTTTGAAACATTTGCTGCTTTGGTCCAAGCCTCATACAAAAGCTGACCAAATAGTAGGAATGATATTTTCCTCGTTGTATTGTTTTTGACGAACGAATTATGTGCTGCATAGTAATACGTTTTGAGAGGCTTAAAAAGATTTGTCTAAAGGCTGAGTTGTAAGTGGTGGTAAACATAAGAGCATAATATGCAAATGGAGACATCGCATCAGAACCATGTCACCCGCAATAGTGGGGTGCCATATTCTCCCTTAACTCGTATGAGCAGCGAAGGGCCAATATGAAACGTCTCCATTTGTGACGATCCCTTGCGATGACTTTGATCTCTTGCCACGACTTTCCCGATTTCCCTGATGCAAGTATTCAAATTGATAGGGGTGCCACATCTCCTGTGATTACCCTAATGTTAGATGGTAGTTTTATCTATTTCATTTAGTGTTGTATTTTTGCATAAGTTCGTTCAATCGAAATGCTTTCAATTGCATTTGTTTCATAAATGCAAAAGCCAAGATTTATAACTAACTAAACTTCGTGAAGCCCCCAAAATCAAGAACCCGAGCACTTTAGTAGGTACTTGAACCTGTGTCTCACTACGGTAGGGTAAGTGCATACTACATATGTACATGTAATGCTGAAGCCAGACCCTCTTGACAATTTCTCAAGAATCATTGTCTATCATCCCAATCTTCTATAGGCCTCTTTTTGAAAACGAGAGCTGTTTATTAAGTTCGAGACTTTTTCAATAAGATTTTTTAATTTTTTTTTTTTTTTTGGCAAAAAAGTGTTGTGTTTCTCAACATAGTCTTTTTTAGCTAGATCTAGTTAGTTCTTTGATTTTTAAATTTTTTTATTCCTTTCAAATAATAGGTTTTCTCATGGCGATCAAAACAAGCATTTTTTTTTCAGTAATGACCGCTTTATTCGTTCCAAATCTCTTACCGCCCAGCCATTTCTTCAGGTCTATAGACAGGAAATAGTCGAAGGGGGCTATATATAAATATAAGAATACAATGAATGGGGTAGAAGTTTGTAGCCCAATTTGTGACTTTTTTGCAATGGAGACTACAAACGTGATCACTCGTAAATTGTCTTGATGATATAAAACATTTATAAAGTACAACAACAATGGCATCGTAAAGTTATAACACATTTTTCTTCGTCAAATGCTGTTGTTTCTTCTTTAAATCAATGTCGAATTTGTCCAAAAGCTAAGAATATTATTTGGCAGTTATTGTTTTACCCTTTTCAAAATAATCGATGTAGATGACACCGCGTGGATCCCAAAAAAACAACGGTCATGATCTTCTTAGTCTGCATATCCACTTTGGACTTCTTTGTGGCACGTTTACTCACTCAGTTAAGATGCATAGAGCATAGAGCTTGGACTATCTCAAGTACTTTCATTCTCCGATCGTCTAATATCATTCCATAGATTTTATCGACTACTTCTGGTCTGATGTCACTTGTGCTGGTACAACCCGAACGGGAGTTAGTAAAACTCTTCTAAAACATTGATATTGATGGTACACTCTCCCTACTTTATTTATCAAGCCTTTCTTTGGTTTCGGGAATGGTTTTTTACGCAAAAAAGTAATGCTCAATCAGTAAAAGAAAAATGTATCTTTATCCATTTTCGTTAAAATTCACAAACTAGGTAAATGACCCAGCTCGCTAAAAATTTCACAGTGGTCTTTTAGAAGATAGTTGACGGGAGCAGTGATGGATTTAAAGTTACTGTGTGGGAAATTCAAAGAGTTTCGAACTTATCAATGTGCTGTCATTATTCCAGTGTAGATTTTAGTGTATTTTCTGCATAGGCTTTAAATGTGTGCCTTCTACCTTAATATCGTTGATCATCTTACAAGTGTTTGAATGGAGACCGTTTGCGCAGCTTTCAAAAGCCACGACCTCTTAGATATCTACAAAATCCAAATACATGTAAAATAATTTAGAGACATTTTGCATGACTTTAACTGTAGTGGTCTGTTGTTGATCCGTGATGAGGCATTAATTCTCCTCACAGACTTTGCCAATTAACGAAGCAGAGGATCTTTTGATCATCGAATACTTTTGACACCCACCTCTTCAGCGGGTGCCCGATATTTAACACCCAGCGACCAACACTAGCCTATTTTATCGTAAGTGCACAAACAGCTCTTACCCTGTTTTAAAAGTCTCGACTGTCTCGAAAGTGTTTAAAAGCCATACAAGACTTTGCTGCTTAGCTTTTCAAACTTTTCAGCCGATTGCGAATCTAAACAAATTTCGAATTCCACAAGCTCATTACTCAGGCGAATGCCAATGCTTGCGGTGCCTTCTACATAGAGCAAAGTTACAGTTTCATCGTACAGCCAGTTAATGGTTAACCAATCGGTAGGTATAATTTAGTTTTGAACGATTGAAAATAATACTTTTATTGAAGCAGCCTGTACTTTTAGCTTTTTGTCGCAAGCAATTGCAGTGAAAATGGTTTTATTATGCGTTTTCTTTTTTTTTTTTGGTTTTTTTTTATTTGCTCTACTTTTTCGCTTGCTTTTCTCAAAGAATATTTTATTTATAAACTCTGCTAATTTTAGCTAATTGGCTTATTTATAAGGCGAAAAGATGTTAAATGAATGTGAAAATAATCACACACATTTTCATTTCACTTTTTTCTTTCTAAGATGCAGCCAAATGAAGTCATGCTAATTTTAAAAATGTGCATATTTTGTTTTTTTTTTTGGTATGTATTTTCGGAATTTTCAATTCATTAGATTTAAATTTTTATTTTCGAAACATAATAGCCCAGGAAAATTAGAATTCTTCTTCGAAAAAATTCCAAGTGAACTTTTTTCACCGGAATTATATTTATTTATGCATGATAAATAAAGTGTAAAAAGTCCATTGAAGTCTATTGTGCACATTAAAAGTTATTCAGGTTCAAAGGTCGCTAAAATCAGTTTTTTGCAACTATCTCGCTAACGCAAACTTTACAGGAAAAATTGTAACAAATTTGTAACACAGAAAATTTCCTATGTAAAGATGTAAAAAATGTTTTCGTGTGGCTTATAGTTTAGGAGATAACCCAATTTAAAAAGTTGTGCACAGTTGTTATATGTATATGCTACGTATAAGTTCATATTAAAATATCTTACTTTTAAAATTGCGATTCACGAGTCGTACAAAAAAAAAGTTAAAAACCGTTCAAAAGATAATTCGATTTTCTTTACACAGCACAGTGCGAAATTTTCAGAGTCTAGCGGAACTTAATTCATATCTCAGCACATATAGCAGTAATAGTTATGAAACTTAATACTTGGTTATATATTTAATTGGCAAAACACTATGCAAAAATTAAGGGGGTTCAGACGAGGGGTTATTATACCCCCCATATATGGAAATGCTAAAAACGTTGTATTTCTGCTCCCATACCAGATATCGCTACGAAACTTTATAGATATAACCATTTTTTTATCAAAACACAATAAAAAATTAAGGGGGTAAGACAAGGGGTATTTGTTGTTTCTTGCATTTTTATTCAGGAATGCTTCTAACTTTCGAGAGGATTCCCCCTACCTTTTTTGTATATTATAAACTAGCATACGAATAGTTACCTTTAAACTATGGAGAGTGTCAGATGTTAGTGCTGGTGAGCCTATTTTTACTAAAACAAAACCAACGATGGCTTCCGATGTCGGTTTTTCATGAAATTTCCAAAGACATTCTGAAAAAGGTTTAGTTTAAAAGAAGATCGCAAAATATCGCGGAAGATGTTTTGTGTTTCCAGTAGAGGATAAACGTACCTTTCAAATTTTGTACATTTTAAAATGGAAATTTGTGGTAACACCTTCTAAAGTATCCAATGAAGTTGAAAATGTAAATCTTATGAACTTCTTAAAAAGCACAATTTTCACAAACAAATCACACACGAGTAAGAAAACATTCTGCAATTATTTGAATGCCAATAAGTGACGATTTTATTAAAAAATAATTTAAAAAAATTTCGCGTCCTACCGACTTACCGTTTTTATGCACCAATCTATAAACTAAAACAAATCGAAAAGCTTTCTATAGTCAAAAAGTATGAATAGATAAGTAATGCAAGTTTCAGGTGCATTTTGCAATTGTTTCGCAGGGTTATTCACCAAACTGAGTATGAGGTTTTTGAGGTGGGATACCGAAATAATGAATAATCTTTTGCGTTTTATGTATTTCAAAAATTGAATAAAGTTCCGCTAAACCTCCCAAATTTCGCACTGTGCACCGTATTAAATTTTTTTTTTTTTGAGTCACTCATGTTTTGAAGGATATTTCTGAAACGGTAGGTCATACGATAAAAAGCAATAGCTTAAATTTTTTACAAAATTACAAGATCTACAAAAAATAAGCCACATGTGTACACATTGACGTAACCATTTAGAAGTTATTAAAAAAAAACCAGTTTTTTTGCCATTAAAAGGTTTTTTTAATATCTTCTAAACGGTGACTTCAATGTGTACACATATGGCTTATGTTTTGTAGATTTTGTGATTCTCTACAAAATTGGTGCCATTACTTTTTATCGTATGAATTACCGTTTCAGAGATATCCTTCAAAAACCAGTATTTTCAAAGCTTAAGAAGAATACCTCTTAGACCACGAATCGCTCCAAAAAAAAATTTAATACGGTATATTAAAAGTTTGAATAAAATATACATACTACTTTTAAGTCGCAATAACTAAGCTCACAGTCGTTTATTTTCAAGTAAGTATATAGAGAAATGTTCATAGTACAATGTCCATATCCAAGACTTCGAGGTAACTATAATATTTATAAGTAATTCAAACATACCTCGAAAATATGGACTTAAACCCAGTTTATTCGCAACGAGGAGTCGGGATTTCAATTTTCATATTGGGGGTTATCGTTAATAAATATTCCCGGGGAATTTTCTCAGACTGCCGTGCATTCTCTACTGCAGTTTAAAAAAATTCCCCGGGAATCTTGTTTCACAATAACCCCCATTATCAAAAAAACTTCAGTAACTCTACTTCGAGGCTGTCCCTATCCCTATCTGTATGTGCATACATACATATATGAGCACTAGACCGTTGCGTTTTGGACGAAAGTTTAAAAATCGTCGCGCAACCGGCAGAATTGTAAAATTTAACTATCGACATGAAGATTGCCGCCACCCTAGCTCTGAGAGATGACGGGAAGGGGTGTCGATATATTTTTGAAGGTTGAAAAACGTGGTTTAAAAATGCATGCTCATAGGTCCGAAGTGAATCAGTTCTCAGCTTCGTAGTAGGTCGAAAACTGAAATCCAAGACATGGATTCTTATGTATTTTTTCCCGTAGAATCGAATGGCATCATTATTTTTTTGATTAGATGTCCATTTTTGGCGTTAAGTGAACTTTTCAGCTCAAAAAAGTCGAAATTTTTCCAAATCCCCTGTTTGACCACTCCACAATTGAGCAGAAAAAATCTTAGAAAAATTTGAAATGTATGCCTTGTTAGGATTTTGCCTGACAAATCCAGTGGTACCATTTTTTTTGCGCTACGACATTATTTTCATTCATGAAAAACGAAATTTTGATTTTTAATGTAGAATCAAGCATGGAACAATATTTTAGAACATCTTAACCCATTATAAACAAGTTTTTGAAAAAGGGGTCGAAAAGACTCTTAAAAACGCGACATAATGGGTTAAGATGTTCTAAAATATTGTTCCATGCTTGATTCTACATTAAGTTAACATCTTAACCCATTATATCCCGTTTTTAAGGGTCTTTTTGACCCCTTTTTCAAAAACTTGTTTGTAATGGGTTAAGATGTTCTAAAATATTGTTCCATGCTTGATTTTACATTAAGTTATGCAAACATCTTAACCCATTATATCCCGTTTTTAAGGGTCTTTTTGACCCCTTTTTCAAAAATTTGTTTATAATGGGTTAAAAAAATTTCGAAAAATATTCTAAAAAAATTTTACTAGGTAGCACCGAAAAAAAAACCGTCCGGACGTTGGGAACCGTCGTTGACTAAATATTTTCGCCCGATTTCGTGATATTTTTTGATTATAAAAATCAAAAATTCGTTTTTCATGAATGAAAATAATGTCGTAGCGCAAAAAAAATGGTACCACTGGATTTGTCAGGAAAAATCCTAACAAAGTATACATTTCAAATTTTTCTAAGATTTTTTCTGTTCAATTGTGGAGTGCTCAAACAGGGGATTTGGAAAAATTTCGACTTTTTTGAGATGAAAAGTTCACTTAACGCCAAAAATGGACGTCTAATCAAAAAAATAATGCTGCCATTCGATTCTACGGGAAAAAATACATAAGAATCCATGTCTTGGATTTCAGTTTTCGACCTACTACGAAGCTGAGAACTGATTCACTTCGGACCTATGAGCATGCATTTTTAAACCACGTTTTTCAACCTACAAAAATATATCGACACCCCTTCGCGTCATCTCTCAGAGCTAGGGTGGCGGCAATCTTCATGTCGATAGTTAAACTTTACAATTCTGCCGGTTGCGCGACGATTTTTAAACTTTCGTCCAAAACGCACCGGTCTAATGAGCACATACAATTTTAGCTAGTATAAGAAAAAAAATGGTTATTTTGTGAAGATAAGATCTCTCGCCTTGTAGAGCATCTCATATCACCTCATAAAGCAAAAAACCGCGTTTTTGCGATTAAGGTTATATCTTCGGGGCGCCCAAATATGTATTTACATAAGAATCAGTGATTTATGTACATTTTAGTAAAAAAGAAATTAGACCCTGTAACCGATTTTCTAGTTTGCAAATTCTGGCTTTTGTTTTTACTAAGATATTTGATAAGTTATTAAAAGCAATTTGATTAATTTACATATATGTAAATAAATGCTTAAGATAACGTTTAAAGATAAAATTATTTATAATTTTCTGCCAACAGCTTCCAACGAATTTGTTAAAAGTTCTAGTTTTGGTCTCCAATTATGCGGTACACCTGCAAATCTCTGATAGGTATGCTTGAAAAGTTTTCATTTCTCGACTTTATTGGTAGCTACAGTTGATTTACAAAATTCTTGAAGGCTTAATTTAATTTACATAAAAACACGCAATTATCTTTTTATTTTAGTAAATGCACTTTCGACTTAGGCAACAAAAAAAAAAAAATTTAACATTTTTAATTATGATCACGCTTTAGGGCTGCATGCGTAGTGCTCCATCAATACGAATGGTTTCACCATTTAACAAAGGATTCTCATAAATGGCTTGCACCAAATGCGCATACTCTGAAGGTTCACCCAAACGCTGTGGGAATGGGATCGACTTGGCCAAGAATGTGCGGACCTTCTCGGGCAGAGCAGCCAACATTGGAGTATTGAATAGACCTGGTGCAATGGTGCAAACACGAATTCCCTGGGAGCTAAGATCACGTGCAATAGGTAACGTCATTCCAACAACAGCAGCTTTAGAGGCAGAGTAGGCTGCTTGACCAATTTGACCATCGTATGCAGCAACGGAAGCTGTATTCACAATTACACCACGTTGACCATCCTCATTTGGGGCATTGGCACCCATTAGACCGGCTGACAGACGAATAACATTGAAGGTGCCGACAGTGTTGACAATAAGTACTCGCTGAAAGTCATCCAAGCGATGTGCCACATTTTTGTTAAAGTTGTACGTTTTAACAGCAGTAGCCGTACCGGCGCAGTTGACAGTCAAATCGAGGCGACCAAACTTATCCTTGGCCGTTTGAATGGCATTGGTAACATCTTCCTCAGAGGTAACATTGACTGGTACAAAAACAACGTTATCGCCTAACTCTTTGGCGACATCGTTGCCTTTTGATGTGCCCAAATCGGCGAGAACAACGCGGGCACCTTGACGAACCAAACGTTCGACGGTAGCACGTCCCAAACCAGAGGCTCCACCAGTGACAAGAGCAACAGCGTTCTGTAAGTGTGAAAGAGAAAGTTTGCATTAGAGATTGTTGTATAAGAACGAAATACCAACAGTTATTACAGCTATGGCGGCCTTGTGTGAACTTTGGACTTTGAGCAAATCGTAGAGATTTAAATGAAATTTTCACATTTTTTGAGGTTTTCTCCTTTTATATTAGCAATAATTTGTTAGAAAGTAAAGAAAAATTACATAAATCCATTTAAATATGTAAATTATGGATATTCAATTTTATCAACACATGAACTTTATGTAATTTTTCACACTCTAAAAAATACTGCACATTAAAATTATTCCAGTAACACTGCTCACCTTAATCATTGTTAAAGAGTATTATAAAAATAATATCGTAAGAATATATAATTTATCAAAATGTAACAAAATTACAAAGATTTGATTACAATTTAACTAATAAAAAAACACCGGCCAACGAATCAGGAAGATTAAGATCGAAAGAAAATTCAATTGAGAAGTTTGACATTTGTGTTGCCAACTACTTAACAATACCAACTGTTGCACACACAGAAATGCCAGACTGCGAAAGCTTTCTCCCATTTTGCGGGAAATCAGAAATAGTGGCGAAATTTTCGGACTTGATATCTGTGAGGAAAATGTTATAGAATAATTTTTATAATGCGAATTGCCTGGAGAAAAAGATCTTCAGCCATTGCCCATGAATTATTTTTAAGCTTTGCAGCATAAAATTGCAGCACATTTCGTTTTTTACAGGCCTGCTATGTAATACTTGTTTCAATGATAAAAAAAGTGATTCGCACGATAGTAGTAGGATCTCTTTAGTTGAAAGTCACAAGCTCTACACATAATACAATTAATGTTTTATGCAATATCTCCTTAACCTTTACTTTTTCGTTAGAAAAAATGATTAGGTAAAATCAAAAAACCAACCATTCAATTTTTTGTAAAGTATGTGACTTTTAATATAAAAGATCTTATTACTTTTCATCGCGTTAACCATTTTCATCAAAAAGATTTCGAAATAAAAAGTATTTGAAACCACAACCAGTTATGATTAAAAGCTTATTTCAATTGCAATAATTGCACGTGGGTGGCGTATAGTATTTATGTTACCTACGTATCAAACGAATAGATATTGGCTTTGTTTGATGATTGCTTAAGAGTACTCTAGAGCAAGTTAGAGCAGTCAAAAGTGTTCGATGAAAGTTTGTTCTGCTCTAGATTGCTCTATTCTACTCTGAAAAGTGTTCGATGAGTTTGCTCCAAACTGCTCTGTTTGCTCTTTTCTGCTCTAAATTTTATGTAGAGTAGGTTGGAGCAGCAAGTCTTCATAAGAAAAATCAAAACAATATATATATATTTAAAATTTGTCATCACTCTTGATATTTACATTTTATTTTAAACGTAAAAATATGTAAAAATTTATAAATTTTTACTGATTTTCTCAAAGTTGGTTGTTTTGTGTTTTTTGAAATTTCTGCTGTGCCCTACTATACTCTTCTCTACTCTAGCCTGCTCTAAAAGTCATATGACAGTTTTCAAAAGCTGCTCTACTCTGATCTAAGTTCGTCAAACAAAGCTATAGTTTAGTTTGCAAGATGTAACGAAAAAGCCTTTTCTGTCACTATAAATTTTTGGGTATATCCCGAATCACTAAAATTTTTAAGCCTCTTTGATTTATTTATGTGAATTGGCGGGGATACTTCAATTTCCGTGGCTCCCTGATTTGACTAAGTTTTATTATAAATCAACCCAAAATAAGTCCATGGCTCTCCGATTTGACTAAGTTTTATTATAAATCAACCCAAAAGAAGTCGAAAAAATTTAAAAAAAATTTTCATTATTCTGCTTCGTTTTCGAGATATCAAGACTTAAAAATATGGGAATACTGTAGGAATTTTAAAACGAGAACACAAACAACATCAAAAGCCATTTTACCTAATAGACTTGCTCTCTAAGAACTTAAAAGTCTTGATATGTTGAAAACGAAGCGAGACATTGAAAAAATTATTTAATTTTTTCAGCTTATTTTGAGTCATTTTATGATAAAATGTGGTCAAATCTAAATTTTGTTGAAATTTCCTTAATATTCACTTATTCTTTAAGTATAAATGTAAATATTTTTCCTAATTTTTTCGAGTTATTTTGAGACATTTTATGTAAATACATCGTCATATCGAGGGCCATGGAAATCGATGTCGTGTCGAATTGAAGTTCTCAAGATACCCTTGCTTAAAAATGCAAGCATTGTTGTTTTAGGGCTTTCTTGAAGTTATACCACATTTGGAATAATCAGCGTAGTTCATTTATTGTAATAGCATCGGATAGCTTTCTCATTATACTTTATTCACGATTTTTTCCAATTGGACCCGTACTTTCCAAGTTATCTTCCTTCTTCTTCTTCTTCTTCTTATATGCTGTACATTACGAACAGCATAAGTATCGTTAAAGGACTATCACGGACTCTGGGTCCTTTTTATAGTCCTTCGCGTGTACCACCAGTACGTATCCGGAAGGTCGATACCAAATCCTGAACGGAGGACTGATGTTTTTTTCTTTTTTTCACGTGATTTTTGATTAAAAAAAGTTTTTTTTTTTTCTTTTTAATTACCAACGAACGGTTTATAAGGTTAGAAACCAAAAAAAACACGTGATGTTTTGAAGTATAACACTCAACAAAATGTTCATTTATCACGTTTGCAAATCTGCAAAACAATTAACCGCGTCATTAAAAAGTATTTTTCATCTCAATCGCTTCGAATAAAAATATAAATGTCACAGATTCACTACCAACTCAATTGGTATCACACTAATTTTTTAACATAAAAAAACGCGTCAATTAAAACTAGGACAACTAAACTAAAAGACTGATAATATTAATCTGTATAAAATTAAAAAGTTCTTAAGCAAAATAACATAGTTTTTTTTTTTTTAAAAAAATGTCAAACGTAACTCAAGCCTATATCTTTTCACATCACTATTTATATGATCAAGTTTCATTTCATTTATTTTTTATCACGATAACTTATTGAATACCCGTGCTTCGGCTTGCGCGGTCGATTGAAGTAATAGAAATCAACCATTTTTGATGTGAAAAGATAAAAACACATCCACCTTTGGTATTTCCCTTTTCATTAGCCAAGTTCACCTATTGTAAATTTTTGCTATTCAACAATAAAATACATAGGCTTGAATTTAGTATGCTTTTATACATTTTCTATACTATAAAACTGTAGCATAAAAATATTATAGCACAAATGCATCATTTTCTTAATAAAAGTTTTTTCTTTATGCTTTTCTTTGCTGAAAAAATCGCATTCTCTGAGAAATTAAGTTTTTCGTAGCTTGCAATGTTCATACTTATAATACTGCTTACAATTTATCAGATATTATTGCTATTTTGCTGCTTTGCAAGTCTAAATGCTCAGGATCGTGAACATGGCTATTATATATATGCATTTTAATATTAAATTTTTTCAAGTTCCTTCAGATAGCGTTAATTCTCAACTATTGTAGAATCGTGTTCTACTCCAGTCTGGCATACCCTTTTAAAAAAAGTCATTCGTAAACACCCTGTGTGGCTGTCAAAACAAAAACAATCAGCTGTCACTTCTGTCACTTTGGGGATGAAAAAAGAAAAATTTTCCGATTTCATTCTTCAACGACATTCGCAAAGTAAAGCAGCGTTTGATCGTTGCAGGCGCTATATTTTTTTTAATTGATTGATAAAAGAACAAATTATCTAATTATTAAATTTAAATAAATAATAAAGTGAAAACAATATATAAATTGTGTGAAAACTGAATTTTCCCAAAAATTTAGTAAAAATGTAACGAAAAACGAAACAAATAAAGCCTGCTTGAAAGAATTGTGAAAATTATTGTATGCATTAAAAAGCTTGGGGGGGGGAAAATGTGAAATACAGAACTTGGCGTGGTTTTTTCTAATTAAAACAGTCATACAAAAGAAATAAATTCCATACAGATTGAAAAAAAAAAATATAAAACTATTTTGGAAAAACTTGAAAACAAGCCAAAAGATTAGTTTTCTGTTGATTAGATTTTTTTAGTTCACAATTGTTCTAGTCGAAGTCAACGTTGGCGGCGGCTTCGGTATTCCGTCAACAGCAATCAAATAAAAAAAACAAATAATAATAAAATAACAAAAACAATAAGGCTACGCAATGGATATAATCACTATATTGAAAACTTCATACCAGGATTTTGGAAGTCTTTTTTCGGATAGCTGGTATCATTTTGTCAATCTAGAATTGAAAACTGCGGTAAGTCTTACTACGTACATACAAGTAATATATGTATAGATAAATCCTGAAAAAGTCAAACGTGCGAAATGAAAATATAAAAATATGTAGTTCCCGACAGTTATCTTGTTCCAATTCTATGTTTCCATGTCGAACGTTTCACTTTTTCAGGATTTATCCATATGTGCTTATTTAGAGGCTAAGTCTCAAAGCTAGACGGTGGGGACGGTGGGGTTTCAGATCTAGTAGCGCAATAAATTAAAGATTTTATGTTCTTTTAAGAATAAGAGCAGGTGGAAATGTTTGGGCGATTGAAGAAGAAAACCGCTAAATTTAGCTCTGAACTGAGAGTTTGAAAAAAGTATAAAAATATGTTTTTTGCTAAAAGCCCAAAATAAAATATGTATTTTGCACAAAATTTTAGAAAAGCGAAAATAAACCGATACGTTACGACTTTGTGACCTTGATATCATGCTTTGAATTCGGCATGTTTTGGTCAATTTTGCGATTTTTATTGATTATTCGCTCTTCACCATAATACAGTTGAACCTCGATTATATAGGACTACATCAAACAGTAACATCTACTAACAGGATGCTTTGCAGTTAATTCCATACCTCTATAAACCATGATTACATAGTTAAGTGGTTTTCATATGACAAACCGTTGTCAGCGAAGATGTAATGTATGTTAATTTTAAAATTCCGAAAATATAATCTACCAATTCCAAAATTTCTCATTCCAAACCCTAGTTTATTTTGTATAACTGAGGGCAGTTTTCTCAATGTCTGTCAAGTAACTACACTCAAGGAAAAAGTGACAATTTTCGCATTTGATTCAATGAAAATCAGCAACGATTTAGTTCCAAAGTTGAAATTATTTGAAGTAATGTTAAAAACTTTTGATTTGGAGTTATTTAATTGAATGTAATTAGTATTTAAATCAATTGAAATTCTCTTTTGATTTAAAAAACATTCGCGGTAGATTCAAACTCATTTCTATTTAATTTCGTTCCCTTCTGAAATAATTACTATAGGTACTTTTAGTTTTATTTCATTTTACAATCAAAAATACAAATTAACCATACATAAACGCATCAAAGTTTTGTTTCAACAATAAGTTTTTTTCTTTTCATATGATAGATTTTTTTTTTTTTTGAAATCCGTGCAAATGTTCTCAATCTATAACATTTTTTTTTTCTTCAGGTATATCACTATTTTTGAAGAATCGTCATAACTAAAAAAAAGCCACTTACCTTTCATATTAAAAGGAAAAATCAATTTCAGTCAGACTGAAAATTTCGATGTATAATAATTTTATAAGTCTGTGAAGACGCTACGCTGAGAGCTGTGATAAAAACCTAGTGTTTACGGCAGCTCTCTTATTAGGGACCTATGTTACTCGTAATGAGTAGCATATTCGAAGAAGAAGACTATTTTCACTTATATTCTTGAATAATTTAATATTTAAATTTTTTTAAAACAATTGAGACTGACAAATTTTTAATTTTATCTTTAATTTGCTTTTTATTATAAATTTTTTATTTGTTTACATTTTGCATGCGTCAAAAAAAAAAAGTTTCATAATATCCCTGGGATTTTCTGAATTCAAAGTTGCCACCTGCAGATTTTTATGGTTAAACTACCTAATCTTTTAAAATTAGCAAATAAACCTTTGATAAAGTTTTGTATTTCTTAATTTATTCAGAAACTGTAGGCAAATGCCATCTGAGTCTTCATCTGTAAATCTTATGTTATGGAGCTAACTTCACTCATCACTGTTGTCTTCAGCGGCTATCAGCCATTTTCCTCATCTTGTTATGCATGGTTGTCGCAGTGATTTAAGGAAAACTTTTTTGAAGATTTTGTGACAAAGCCTTAAATGCATGAATTTTGCTAAATAAGACTTAACTAAATTGCGGTCAAACATTGGCCTGACAATAAACTGCTTCGTTGTTAGATATGTTTTTAAGAATTTACTTTTGTAAGCTTAGACCGAACAGCCTCCGCTATTCTGTACAAAAATACTTTGTAATGCTTCCACTTAATTGAATTGAAACTGTGAAAATATGCTTTAACTAGTATATTCTCATTAAATATGATAAATTGCTTAAAAATGTTCGTTATATGTATGTAAAATAAGATATTTCAAGCAAAAGCATGAGGCCCCCTAAGTTATAAATAATGTTCTTTTATAGAAAAAGTAACCTCCTATAACGCAGTTTCATTACTTAAACCATGTGATTTGCTAAAAAACTTCGAAAAAGGCTCATCTCGGAAAACTTTAGCAGTTGTTTTCTCAGACATCCTTTAATTCAAGTTAACTATTTTACTCTGTTTTGATGGAACATATCATCGGATGGGTAAAAAATCAGTTTTATGTATCGCCTCAAAAACTTGAAAACATTATTTTATGCTTTACTTGATTTAAAGCTTGAAGCTTAATAGCCAAGAAGGCTAAGAGCTGTAGTTGTTAAACTATATCATTATTAAAACTCGACCGAATCCCTTTTCGAAATTTAGAATTCTATTAGGATCGTCCTATTTAAAAAAAAAAAAGCATTTAAAACAAAAATTAAGATTGCATAAATCGATATAAAATAAATCGCTTATTTAAATTAACAAAATGTCTTTTACATTTTGATACCTTGAATAAATAAAACAATTTCATGCAAATTGTGTTTAATGCGAATTTTTTATTTAAGCTACATACATATATATTTATAGCAGCATGAGCATTCAACTTGTTGCTCATTTTATATTGTTTATTATGTACTCGTATTATTGTTGTTAATAGTTGTTTACTTATCTATTTTTACTTATCTTTATAACTAGGTGGTTGCTTCTTCTATTTGTTCTACTTTTTTAATCTTTTTTGACAATTCATAGTGATATGTATTTTTAAAATTGGTTTTATTGATATAAACTCTTTTATTTATGAGACTTCTTGTAAACATTATATGCAGTATATCGCCCTTTGTACTTCTGACATTGATTTAAAATAGAAGACTCTATTTTTAATTTACTTAAATTTTTTTTTACACAATTTTGCTATTTTTTTAATATTTTTTGTTTCTGTTTGAATTTTGTTTTGTTATTCTTGTACCACTTGTTTATTTTTATGGTTCATATTTTGATTTTGTAGTAAAGTTTTCCTTAAAATTTAGTCATTTAAAATAGAATATGAATTTGATGTATTTACGTCTCGCTTGGCTTTTTTTTATTTATTTTTGTTTGATATTTTGTTTACTTGCGAATTTTTTGTTTTCTGCCAAGTTTTAAATTCTAATTACAAAACGTTTTGCCATGTTGCGATAAATGACAAACAGGAAACTGTTAAAATACGTTTTGTTAATCTGATTTCTTATAAAAATTCGTGTGAAAACACCGAAATATCTAAAATATATGTTTCTCTTTTCAAAACTGAGTTTTCTCTGAAACTTTTGCAATTAAGTACTTCCATTTGGCCATATGCTCCTCCTAGGAGTTAAAGGAGAATACATACATACATACATACATACATACTTCCATTTCCATGCAATGTATTTCTCAGTAAGTTCTATAGTTTAGAAGACATAGTCTTTTCAAGATGGAAAATGAACGAAATGGAATGGGCAATATATCCAAAATTGCTGAACTTGCAAGGAAATAAATGGCAGATTCGAATAAGCGGCTTAAGATCCATATATTGGGTGTTGGAATTAGTTTTAAAGGTTTTCTAAGATATGGCGTAACTATCAATAGATCGCATCGGGCACACCTGTGACTATATTCATTTTAAAGCACATTGTCTAAGCTTCATTTTTCAGTATGTGTCATTCCACTGAAGTGTAAACAACATATATTTTTTTCTCTGCGAAAATGTCGACTTTCGTTCCAACAAAACGCAATTTGCGGGAAGGTTTACTTTTGTGCTTCTATTTGAAGAAAAAAGCGGTTGAAGCACAACGCACGCACGCTGGCGATGAACAGTGGATCCATTACGATAATCCTAAGCGAAAAAATCGTGGGGACCACGCGGCCATGCATCAACATCGACGGCCAAGCCGAATATTCATGGCGCCAAGCTTATGCTGTGTATTTGGTGGGATCAGAAGGGTGTCGTGTACTATGAGCTGCTAAAACCTAACGAAACCATCACTGGGGAACGCTACCAACAACAATTGATGCAATTGAGCCGAGCATTAAAAGTTAAACGGCCGGAATATGACAAAAGACACGACAAAGTGGTTTTTCAACATGACAACGCACGGCCACATGTTGCAAGAACCGTCAAGGAAACGTTGGAGGCGCTGAATCGGGATGTGCTACCCCACCCGCCTTATAGCCCAGACATAGCCCCTTCCGACTACCACCTATTCAGATCGATGACGCATGGCTTGGCTGAGCAGCGCTTCACTTGGCTGAGCAGCGCTTCACTTCTTACGAGGATACCAAAAAATGGGTCGATTCGTGGATTGCCTCAAAAGACGAGTCGTTCTTCCGGCGCGGAATCCATATGCTGCCAGAAAGATGGGAAAATGTTGTAGCGAACGATGGACAATACTTTGAATAATATACATTGTACCGTTGTTTCTAAATAAATGCTCAAAAACCGAAAAAAAACCTTTAAAATTAATTCTAACACCCAATAAAAAATTGAACAGTTCAAATTTTAAAAAAAATTTTCATATTCGAGACCACTTTTCGGTTTTTAAAATTGTTTGGGATGCATCAAATACTCTCTCAAATAAACCAAATTTTACATAGTACTTATTTGCATCAAAGAGAACATTTAAGTGCCGTGGGAGCGCAAATCCAAGCAATTTTTTTTTCGTACAAATTTAAATCAGCAAGCATACATTCGAGAAACAATTACGTGAGAGGAATGATCCTCTTAGGCCTCTTAATCAAAACATATAATATTGGCTTCTGAGTAAACTAGTAAAAGCAAGGACTTTTTGTTGAGTGTGAAATATACATATTCAGATAATGGTGACGGTGCACACTGTTTCAAAATCCTTAAAAACTGGCCAAAAGACGAAAAAAAAGTTTTTTTTTAAGTTAACATTTTATGGACTGTATTGTCTAACTGATTTTCATAGTCCTCAAAAAATCGATAAGAAAGATCCAGGTGTTCCTAAAACCCTCTTGAGATCCTTCCAAAAGTTTGCTTCTCAGACGCAAAATTCTGCGAGTTGAAAGTAAAAACTAAGTGTTCCCTGTAAAAATTGTGTTTTTACTACAAAACTGAACCGATATAAATGTTTGAATATGGAATCTCTTCGTAAAAGAAAGTACTATCAAACCTCTAAGCTCAAAACTTGCAACAAGTTATACTTTTTTGTTAATCGTGATTAACTTAAAATCAAATTATTTCACAAAATAAGTTAGCAATGTTTTTTGCCATTTAGAGTTCGCCATTTTGTTTTTTGAAAATCTAATTTTAGATTCGTTATTAGCGACCCCAGAAACTGCAGAGTAATTTTTTTTTTTTTTTTTTGTCGGATTTAGGTGAATATTTATGTAAATCATCCGCCATTTTGAACCCGCCATTTATCTTTTTAAAAATTACGACTTTTGGCTTTAAAAGGGTTTTGAACCAGTGGTAGGAATTTAGGAAAATTTTTATTTAATAATTAGAATTGTGTTAATCCCTTAAACTTAAATTAAATATTTCATGTGACCACATACGGCACATAACTCATTTCAGCTCATCATCTTGCTTAGTGGTTTTTGCAAAGTCTTCTCCACATCCAACGCACCCATCAGATTCGTCTTAGAATAAAATAATTTCTTCACCTTCATCTAAAGAAGTATAACTAGTAGCCACCTTATGTTTATAAGTCATCTTCTTTGAAACCACCATACTTATACGTTGCTTTGGTTGTGTTTTCCGCTTCAAGTTTTTCTTTTTCTGCTGGACCATATGATGAGAATACGTTAGAATTCTTGACGTTTATTTAGTTGGCTTCGAGTTTTTAGAAGTCGTTCGTACAGACGAGATTTTACTTAATGAACGACTTAGTTCTAACCACTTAAAGTTCAAGAATTATTCAAGTTGAAAAATATAGTTTTTGCGAACTTTCAAATAAATGAAAAAGGAATCATTGACTAAAATTCTACGATTCTGGAGCAACCTTACGTTCAAGCTTTTTCTTTTAACGTACAAAGTTAGAAATGGCACCGGAATCGCTCGTGTTCATCCGAAAAAGAAGTCACATTCAATTATGTTTATTTTGATACATGTATCATATAACTGTATCAAATACTTACCGCTCTACTGCCTCTCAAAATATTTGCAAAAAAATTCAGCCGTTTACATTCCCAATTTTTTTTTTTTTTTTTAAATCCAGCAAGTATAAAAATTTAAGTAGGGGCCATGTCTCCCAGATTTTCCCTACTGTTTTTTCTTTTAGTTATCCGCATTCATTCTACCGGCGACAAAAAAATTTAATTTTGTCCATGTTTGAATGCTAGGATGGATGCAAGTAATGAAATAGAAGGGAGTGCCATATCACCTGGTTGTGCCCTGTCTCCCAGGCTTACCTTTGTGACGAACCTTTTTGAAGCCGAGGTTTTAACTCGCCGTGTCCGGGGTTCGTACCACAAAAATTTATTTATTCGCAGTCACCTACCTCCAATACCTCCATAATTTTAAAAGAAAGACAACTCTGTTTTGTTCTTAATTAGTTTAACTTAAATTTATTTATTCACTTCACTTCGTTCATTATATTTTTATTTTGTTCTTATTTTATTCTTATGATTCACTTTGTATTCTTAAGTCTATCTCTGATGTTCTTAGTCTTTTTCTTAGTTTTCTCGGTTTCTTTTCACAAAATGGCGGACACTGACTGAATCGCGCGTTGCGAGGTATGTTTTCTTCGACCCGTGTGATGACGTCGTTTCGCGGGCCGTCGCAGTCTCTTTACCTATTTTCCCTTCTTGTCGCTTTGTCTTGTCTGCATACGTGCCTTTTGTGTTTTCTTTGCCTGCAGGGGTATCTCGTGTCCTACTGCTTAATTAACGATCACTTCGTTCTCTCTCGACTCACAAGGGGACGTTGACGATGGGGCCTGTGCGTCACGGGCAGCGTGTGTGATTGTAGGTGAAGCTGGTGAACACAGCTGACACCTACACTCGCTCAGTGCTACGCGAGACTAGCTAAACTTTCTCTCTGAAAGACTGTTACGTTCGTTTTTTTCCCCTTATCGTGTGACTCTGCCTTGCGTTCTCTTTACGGGAATAAAATACTACGCAATATCTTTTGCTCTCTGCTATAGGCGAAACTGGTGAGCACAGTTGCCGCCTGCACTCGAAATTACTTTGTCTTATGCTCAGTTAATACCTTCTGCCTATTCTCATTCTCTTATGACTGCACAAGTTCAGTAAGACGCGTCACTGGTAACTATACTTGAGTCTGGTGAGCACAGACGTCGCCCCTCCCTGCAGTACAAAGCTATCGATGCTCTTGTGAGTTACGCATGCTCGACTAATGTTCTCTGAGACCTATTTCTTTCTTTCTCCTGCGAGTCTTTTGCTTTTGCGCTGCACTTCGCTCTCAACCACTGGGATACCGAAGATGAGAGTGGAGTACAGCCACCAACACGCTCGATGTCAAGTGAGTTCTGGTGAACACAGGCGTCACTTTCTCCCGAGTAGGGCGTTTGCGAGGCAAATCTAACACTCTCTGGCGAATATCTGTACCTAGGTTACGTTCTCTGTGGCTATTGTTCTCTCTTCCTAGGGTTTGTATATTGCGCTTCCCCTTACACTCACACTGGGTCACCAGAAATGAGTGTTAAACTTAGCGGCGGCACGCTCGGCTGTAGGTGAGACTGGTGAACGCAGACTTCACCTCTACCCGAGTGATACCATGCCTACTCTATGCTCGCGTTTGTCTCTTGCTTCTGTCGTAATCTGGTTGAGAGAGAAAGGGTGTTACCTACAGACACTCTCACACAGATTTTTACGAGAGGCAATTCCTACCAGGAGAACACTCGGTGAGCACAAGTGTTTACCCGTGGTCGGTATTGAGCTCGCTAGGTCTCAGTCCTAAGAAGGGAAAAAGAAAAAATAAATTAATTATTTTATTTCACAACCACCTGTTGATCCGCTGATTTTCTGTGCGACTGCTCGGCTTGCTGGCCCGCGAAGAACTGACTTCAACTGAACTGACACTGTTCACTTGAAGTTATTTTCTATGATCATGAGTAGCAAAATGCGATCAGCTGTTTATGGCACACAGCTGTTTCTGACATGCAATAGTTCTGTTCGCTTGTGATATCTTAATGTACTATGCTGAGCTGTGTTTAATAACCTAACTTATGTTTAGTACTATAAAATAATCGTGCGACAATAATTGAAAAATCGTACGACGATAAATGAATTCATGAATTTGTACTTTTTTACTTATTTTAAAGAAATTAATTAACTAACATAAAAAATAAATCGAGATTCAGTTCTCGTGTGTAATGTCAACTTAAATAATAATTCTACTTCTAACTAATTCATTGTAGCGTTGTTTCTTGTTGCTGTTGATGTGGGCAAAAACAAGGCTCTGCCGACTTTTGCCCTCACATTTTCCCCTTACTGGCGGGGGGGTAAAAGTTCTCGGATGGTTATGTCGCCGTCTCGTCCGGCAGAAAATTGAAAACGTCTGTTGTTGTAAGTACGTACGAATCTGAGTCGCCTACCGTTCGGTCGTACGCTGCGCACCTCGGCCCGCAGTTGTTGCCGAATGCTCTCGTCTACTGTGCGGAGGTCTAGACCCTCCAGTGGATCATTGGTGGGCCCGTCTAGAGCATCAACTTCGTTCGACGTTGGTGTCGGCTCCTCAGTGATGTTTGCACTAGTCGATGGTGTCGGTGATGGCATGATGGGCCCATGTGGCCGGTCGGCAATTGCTCCTTGTGGTCCCTCTTGGTATATCATATGTATGGACCTCTCCCATCGTCGGAACCCGGTGTTTCTGACTTCAGTAGTTCTATCGCGAACCCATATTAGTGGTTTGGCACGTTTAGGGCTAGGGTATCTCTGGCCATTGTCGCTTGATGCGTAGTCCACCGAGGCTGGAGAGCCTCGATACGGAGACGGAGGCCGTCGTTCGAGTTGCCAATGGTTCTCGGTTTCTTCTAACTCCCAAGTCGGATCCTCTGCAATTCCTAACCACCCTATGGACTCGTCGTCGTCATCGGTTGACACGGCACCCGGATCGAGGACATCCGACGGCAGTGGGCGCGTCTCCTGAACGTTGGCCCTGCCACATTGTGCATAACTACGAGGTCGTGCCGTTGATTCAAACACTAGCTTAGACTGTGTGTTTACGGCTGGGGTCGGAAGTTTTTCGCGAGGCGGTGAACACGCCTGTTCTGTCCGACCGAATTGTTCGACCGTATCCGGAAGCAGCTGCTGTTGCAGTGTTGTTGCTTGCGGTGTTGTTGCTGGCGGTGTTGTTGCTTGCGATGACGGTGGTTCAGCCGGGCGTGACCTTGGCGGTGGCGGAGTCGTTCGCGGCCGCGTAGTCGGCGGTGTGCAGTTACGTGGTGCCGTGTTCCTGTGTCTGCGGCGTGGTGCGACATTTGGCCCAGCTCGGTTCCGGCGCGAGGATCTCTCGGCGGTATGGCGTCTGGACCGGTTTCTTGGTGGTGTTGCAACGCGACCTGTCTGAGCTGGTGGTCGATGGTATCGAGAGGATGACGTTGTTGATGGCTGGTGCCTGGCTGGCGATGATCTGTGTTGGTTGGTGGTGTCAGAAAAAACAGAACGAAGTGGTGTAGATGATGCTGATGTTCGGTGCTGGCGGCTGTTCGCGGCCGGAGTTGCTGGCGTTGAGGCTTGGCTGCGGCGATGTGATTTGGACGTAGTCGTAGTTTGCGATCGGCTCGCAGAGGCCGATGCCGATGGTGTCGATACTTGGCTCTTGTGTCTGGAGGTCGAAGCGGCTGTGGTTCGCTGATGGCTTGTGGAGGCGGAGGCCACTGGTGTTGGTGGTTTGCTATGGTGTCTGGGTGTTGTTCGCTGACCGCTCGCGTAGGTCGAGGTGGTCGGTGAGTCCTGGTGATTGGCTATACGGTGACTCTCAGCCAGATACGGGGCCTTGACGGTTGTTTCCGCGTGATCCTGAAAAATGCGCTCCCGTTCTGTTGTGGGCTGTCTGCGTTCGGTGTGCGAATCGGCCGCTCTCCGAGGTTGATTTATCCTTGACACCCTCTCTCCTGTCGCTGACCTCATGTGTTGATTAAAACCCAGACAAGTAGGCGGCCGCCGCTCATTGGCCTCCCTGGCTCTCTGATTGAGACGTCTGAGCGTCTCCTCGTCTGGCATTGGTGGTTCTCGGCTCATTTTTACGTTTGTTAGTCTTGCGCTGGCTTGCGCGGGCGGTGGATCCTGTGCTGGTCGCGGCCTGTCTTCTTGCTGTGGGCTCCGTTCATATGGGTGGTGCCGCGGCCGTTGTACGTCCTGCTGTGTCCTTGATCTAGTTGAAGCTGTAGCTGGGCTACGGCGGTGGCATTGTGACCCGGCGCGTTGGGGTCGCGGTGGGGTCTCAATCTGCAATTTCCTCGGTTCCGCGCTACGATGATTTTGATGGTGATTTTGTGTCCCGGGGGTGCATTCCGCCTGTAAGTGATGGTTTTGAGATGAAAATGGCTGGCCTAACGTGATTTGAGCGTTTCCCACGATGATCGTGGTGCCGCTGTAGGTTAAAAAGTCGAGACCTAGAACTACGTCGTCGGTGGCCTCAGGCATCACGATGAACTGAAGTGTCCCACTTCTATCGTTGTAGACCACCTTTGTCTGGATCGCTGAATGCAAAAGTCGAATGGTTCCGTCTGCCAGTGCTACGTCCCCGTTGTAGGACACTCGTGTAACCTTATCTTCAATTTGGGCCGCAAATGCTTCGGACACGAAACTTACTGTGGCCCCCGTGTCGATGGTCGCCGACACCTCCTTTCCGCCAATGCTGATATTGACGAAAACTCTTCTGCAGGTAATATGTGGTGGAACTATGATGGGCGAGGGGACTCTTCTGGAGCGCCTGCGACTCCTCGCTCGGTGCAGCCTCCGTTTGCGTTTCCCGACGCACGACAGCAATCAATTGTTCGTATCCCTGGCTTACCACATACCCAGCACCATAGTCGCTGAGACTCCCGGCATTCCCTCGCAAAGTGTCCATCGCGCCCGCAACGGTAGCAGGCGGTTCGTACTCCAATCCGATTTCCAGTGGTTTGGGTTAACATGCGGTTTAGCTCGCCATGCGTCGTCGCTGGTTGCAACCGCCCTGGTTGTCTCTCTACCTGTGGTACTCGTTCCCGTTGCCGAATACACTCGAGGTCGTCTGCTAACGAGATTAGGTCAGCTAAAGAGGTGAAGTCTCTCCTTTTGATGTACCACTGGTACTCTGCAGCGCAATTCCGGAAGATGCGCTCGATTTGTTGTTCTTCACTGTAGCCGGCGTGCCGCATAAGGGTTTGTAGCGTTAAGACAAAGTCTTTGAATTTTTCCTGGGGCTCCTGCAGCCGAGTGCGGATTCTATCATCCAGATTTTCGAAATACCGAGGAGGCAGGAAATATTTCAGGAAACTCTGCCTGAAACTTTCCCACGTGGTCCAGGCTTGGGTATTGTTCCGGAACCAGGCCAGCGCCTTCTCTTGTAGTAGCCCTGGCATCGTCCGAGGGACATGGTTGATGTCAAGACCATACGCCGCCGCTAGTTCCTCTACTCTTTCGATGAACGCCAGGGGTTCGCTGACCCCATCGTATTTGATACCCCATTTCCGCACCTGTTCCATGACGGAGGGGTTATACGCGTAGGTTGTATAACTCGTCGTAGCTCCCAGTTGTAGTCCTCGACGTGGCGGTGGTGGCACAGTGATGGTAACACTGTCAGTCCCGGTTTTTCCTTGCTCCTCGACGGTAGAATACAGTTTGGTGGAGCTCGTGGCGGCTTTATCTGAGAGTTTGCATTGTTCCAGTGGTGGCTCAGTGATAGCTTCGTTGCCCTCTGATTTCTCTGAATTTCCTTCGTCTGGGTGATTTGCAGCAACTTTGTGGTCTGCGGTGTCTCCCTCTAGGCCAGTGGCGGTTTTCGTCTGTAGCAACGCTGGATGTGGGGAACTCGGACGCTTGTGAATCGTTTGTAACTCGGTGAGACGCGTGATTGCTTCTGGCGTATGCTTTTCCTCAGCTACGAATGTTTTCAGACGCTTACGGAGCTCATCCAGAGTGCCTGAAGTTTCGAGGTTAAATTCCTCGCAATAGAGGATTAATTCCTCCTTTCTTAGCCCGTGAATCCACGATACGTTTAACATGGTAGCACCTTATCTCTTCTGTTATTAAAAGAAACTGATATGGAACGGTCTGTTGAAGAAAAGGAAAGAAATTTCAATTAACAAATTCTAAATCAATTTCCCTGTATTGGCTGCTACGAAAAGTTTATACTCAAATTTTCCAGTCACTTTTCTTGGTATGTGGGGTTTTTCCTTTTTTTTTTTCAAGGAAAAATTTTAAATATTTTTATTTTTCACACAACCAGCATTTTTCCGGGGTTTTCTTTAAGTTTTTTTTTTTTTTGATTTCGCTAGCACTGCTCGAATGCGGCTGTTATTTCCGCGGCACTGTTTCTTGTTTTTTTTTTTTTTTTTTTATTATTCTTTTTTCCCTTTATGGATTTTTTTTTTCCGACCGATGTTACTACGGCGCACTCTTTCGGGTCATATATTTTGTCTTTTGTTTTCCTTTTTCTTTAAAAAAAACACTTGCACTGCCGATTTCTAGGTTTTCTTTTTTCCCGGAATTTTCACACGAATATTTCTTCCCGGAGCCGTCCACTTTTACTTTCACTTTTGTTTTTCACGATATCTATGTTTTGTCTGTTTTTTTTTTTTTTTTCTTGGAATTGTTTTCTTTTTTCCTCTCGTGCAATTGTTTTATCAAGTTTATTATTTTCACGCCGCGATAATTTTTAGTTATTTTATTTTTATTAATTAATTTTTTTCCAAGATGTTTTTTAAACAAACACAAGTCTTTTATTTTTTTTTTACTTTGGTATTGTTAGTAGGGTCCCTGCTCGGGCGCCATTGTGACGAACCTTTTTGAAGCCGAGGTTTTAACTCGCCGTGTCCGGGGTTCGTACCACAAAAATTTATTTATTCGCAGTCACCTACCTCCAATACCTCCATAATTTTAAAAGAAAGACAACTCTGTTTTGTTCTTAATTAGTTTAACTTAAATTTATTTATTCACTTCACTTCGTTCATTATATTTTTATTTTGTTCTTATTTTATTCTTATGATTCACTTTGTATTCTTAAGTCTATCTCTGATGTTCTTAGTCTTTTTCTTAGTTTTCTCGGTTTCTTTTCACAAAATGGCGGACACTGACTGAATCGCGCGTTGCGAGGTATGTTTTCTTCGACCCGTGTGATGACGTCGTTTCGCGGGCCGTCGCAGTCTCTTTACCTATTTTCCCTTCTTGTCGCTTTGTCTTGTCTGCATACGTGCCTTTTGTGTTTTCTTTGCCTGCAGGGGTATCTCGTGTCCTACTGCTTAATTAACGATCACTTCGTTCTCTCTCGACTCACAAGGGGACGTTGACGATGGGGCCTGTGCGTCACGGGCAGCGTGTGTGATTGTAGGTGAAGCTGGTGAACACAGCTGACACCTACACTCGCTCAGTGCTACGCGAGACTAGCTAAACTTTCTCTCTGAAAGACTGTTACGTTCGTTTTTTTCCCCTTATCGTGTGACTCTGCCTTGCGTTCTCTTTACGGGAATAAAATACTACGCAATATCTTTTGCTCTCTGCTATAGGCGAAACTGGTGAGCACAGTTGCCGCCTGCACTCGAAATTACTTTGTCTTATGCTCAGTTAATACCTTCTGCCTATTCTCATTCTCTTATGACTGCACAAGTTCAGTAAGACGCGTCACTGGTAACTATACTTGAGTCTGGTGAGCACAGACGTCGCCCCTCCCTGCAGTACAAAGCTATCGATGCTCTTGTGAGTTACGCATGCTCGACTAATGTTCTCTGAGACCTATTTCTTTCTTTCTCCTGCGAGTCTTTTGCTTTTGCGCTGCACTTCGCTCTCAACCACTGGGATACCGAAGATGAGAGTGGAGTACAGCCACCAACACGCTCGATGTCAAGTGAGTTCTGGTGAACACAGGCGTCACTTTCTCCCGAGTAGGGCGTTTGCGAGGCAAATCTAACACTCTCTGGCGAATATCTGTACCTAGGTTACGTTCTCTGTGGCTATTGTTCTCTCTTCCTAGGGTTTGTATATTGCGCTTCCCCTTACACTCACACTGGGTCACCAGAAATGAGTGTTAAACTTAGCGGCGGCACGCTCGGCTGTAGGTGAGACTGGTGAACGCAGACTTCACCTCTACCCGAGTGATACCATGCCTACTCTATGCTCGCGTTTGTCTCTTGCTTCTGTCGTAATCTGGTTGAGAGAGAAAGGGTGTTACCTACAGACACTCTCACACAGATTTTTACGAGAGGCAATTCCTACCAGGAGAACACTCGGTGAGCACAAGTGTTTACCCGTGGTCGGTATTGAGCTCGCTAGGTCTCAGTCCTAAGAAGGGAAAAAGAAAAAATAAATTAATTATTTTATTTCACAACCACCTGTTGATCCGCTGATTTTCTGTGCGACTGCTCGGCTTGCTGGCCCGCGAAGAACTGACTTCAACTGAACTGACACTGTTCACTTGAAGTTATTTTCTATGATCATGAGTAGCAAAATGCGATCAGCTGTTTATGGCACACAGCTGTTTCTGACATGCAATAGTTCTGTTCGCTTGTGATATCTTAATGTACTATGCTGAGCTGTGTTTAATAACCTAACTTATGTTTAGTACTATAAAATAATCGTGCGACAATAATTGAAAAATCGTACGACGATAAATGAATTCATGAATTTGTACTTTTTTACTTATTTTAAAGAAATTAATTAACTAACATAAAAAATAAATCGAGATTCAGTTCTCGTGTGTAATGTCAACTTAAATAATAATTCTACTTCTAACTAATTCATTGTAGCGTTGATTCTTGTTGCTGTTGATGTGGGCAAAAACAAGGCTCTGCCGACTTTTGCCCTCACACCTTACTGTGTTTTTTTCTTTTTTAATCTGCATTCATTCTACCGGCATAATAAAATTATGATAATACATTATAAAATGACTATGCTAGCAAGATAAAAGTAGCTCTTTTCCTTTCCATGCCATTTCTCTGTTTAAAGTTTCCGTCAAATGAAAAAAGTGTATGCTGACAACGTTATTTATAAGCTGTGAGTACTACTCACACTATTTTTTCTCAGATAATGTCGGAACGCACAATCCTTCCAATTTTCCTCTGGGCAATTCTTAATTACCTCATAATGTTGCGATTATTCTTTAAATCCTCTAAGCGAAATTTCCATTTTCTTAACTACATCAGCTTGGCAATTTTTCAAAATCTAATTTTTCGCAAGTTAAGCTTCTGAAACAATGTAAAAATAATGTCTACTTAGACCTTAATATAAACTTTCTAAAAGTTACTTATAGGTATATTTGCACATGCTTTTACTCGTTATTTGAAAAAAATTTCATATTTTCCTTGAATGTTAATTCCAAAAAAAGGGGTGATGACCGATTGCTGTAGCTAATGCAAAAACAATGAATAAATTTCAAGCACATTTATTGTGAAATCGTAATCTCTACAATTTGATATGCATATACGAGTATACTTCAAAGTACATAACCCAAACCCACATTTGTTTTTTTTTTTGTGTTTTTCATTAAGAACTTGATAAAAAATACAATGACTAATTTTTAAATTCATATTGTAGGTATTAATTAAATCTATTACACAGTAGTATTTACTATAATTTGAGCTCAAAGTCCTTGTATTGCTCACTGTAAACCATTTAAACAATTTAAAAACTTAACACTGGTTTACATGGAATTGCAAGAAACGCATTTTGAACTGTATTTAAAGCTCCTTCACACTTACTATACTGGGGAGTGCTACAATAATGTCTATAGAAATCTGTGAAAACGTCTTCTTTGTCTAAAATAGAAATACATTGCGCCACTGAATTATGGATTTTTTTTTATATACCCCTGGCAACTTTGATACTTTTTTTGTTTAATCAACACTTTGTACTTTATTTCCAACATTAAGTTAGTTAAATAGTGCAACAGAAAGTTTCTAAAGCAATTCAAATAACAATGGCAACACTATAATACGAAAGCATTTTGTATTTACATTTTATCTCATTAAATCCTACACAGGCCCCCAAACAGCAATAACAACAACAGCAGCGTTTTATCGCCGTACGCACTGGCATTGCCCATGAAAATCATAGTTGTTTACTTCGGTCCGCGCAATATGCAACAACGCTTTGCCAGCATTGATTTCGCTGCAATTGTAATTCACTTCCTACTACGTACATACATATTTATCTATTTACAGTATTCTCTCGGTTATTTGAATTGATAATGCTGTTTGGTGAAACAATAAGCATAGGACCAACAATGAATAGATTTGAAAAAACAGGAGTGGCGCTTTTTAGGTGCATACCTCGTATAACGCATATATACTACGGCAATTTGAAAACTTCCAATGTATGGCAGCTGCCGCGCCCTCTTGTCCGAATCAACCCAGTTTCTGATTAGAGCTTGCATCTACTTCCCTTAGTATAGAAAAGTATGTATCGATACGTCCAACGTAAAAGTTGGTAACTCGAAAATAGTAATTTTTAGTTATGATCATTTTTGTATTGTTTTCGTTAAAACAAGAAAACCAAAAACAAAAATTGAATAAATACTTTTGAGGTCTGTAGACAAAATAAAGGTTTTTCGACTATTAAATCGTTGTCTATATTCGAAATTGATTTACAGAGATATTAACAGTTTCAACTTATAGTTCGGATAAAAATTAATACATATGAGTTGTAACTCTAGTTACCAACTAATGTTCCTTTTCAGCAACCAAATGTTCCATGAGAAAAGTTGGTAACTTAACTTGCCAACTACCATTAAAAAATATTTTACGGACATTACGTTGGTATGTAGGACTTACAACTTACTGATTTTTAAAGAAAAATTTGTCATTTTTGTCCCGTGTATATGTTAACAACTTAAGTTGCCAAGTTTTTGCATGAAGAGCTCACTAAAATATACTTAGGTTGTAACTTCAAAAATTGCTCCCAGCCCTTCATATTTCAAGCTAGAGGTACCAAAATTTGACACAAGATTTCGAAAATCATTGTCCCGTAAAAAGTTGGTAACTTGAGTTACAAACTTTTGCGTTGGATGTATCGATAAATATTCTTGATCAGCGTTACCTCCTAAGTCGATAGAGCCATGTCCGTCTGTCTGGCTGGCTGGGTGTCTGTGCGTGGAAATACATTTTAAGGGAAAACTGTGCAATGAAATTCAATGAAAATCGGAACACTACCTTTGTCGCCAAAGTTAACTCGACTTATTGAAAATTAGTGAAATCGATCAATGGTCCCGCCTTCCGCCCATACCAAAATATATTCAAAAAGCAATATTTAGAGCATTATTTGCGGTAAAGGAAGCAAAATACAAATAATAACTAGGGGAAATAATAACTAGAGAAATTCGGACTAGAGGGAGTGGCACCTCCCATATAAGTGAAAGTTTCAAAATGCTTTACTGAAAGCGTTTTTTGAGATAATCGATCCAAATTTCACTCAAACAACAAGAACAGTAAGTTCAAGCTCTGAGATAAAACTACGCGTAATCGAACAAGAGGTCGTGGCATATCCCATACAACCACGAACTTCTGTACTGCAAGCGTTATTTGTGGTAATGAAACCAAATTTCGCACAGATACTTGGAACAGTTAGTACAAGATCTCAGTTAAATTCAGTCAAGAGGGCGTGGCACCTCTCGTACAACCAAAATTTTCAAAATAACAAAGTGTAGGGTATTTAATTTTTGGCCAGGCTAAAGCTAACACCCTTACTAGTTTTGAAATTCGGAATGCAACGATATTAAAAACTTTTGGTTTTTTAGTGGGCGATGCCACTCCCCTAACAGTAAAATGTTCTACGACTAACAGATTTTCTAGGAGACTTTTGAAGTTTATCATGAGATAAAGCAGAATAAACAGAATGAACTATGCAGTCACATTAATCGAGTGAACACTGTCTATATACTATCATTAAGTATTTAATTCTTGTTTGTTGTTTATTTGCCAACATTTTTGCATGCTTCAAATGTTTTTAAGGTAATCAAGTTAAAGTATTTTAATAAAATGTGTCGTTATCTGTTGTAAACAATGTATTATATGCACTTTTTAGCAATATCTCTATGAGTTGGTAAACAAGTTGTTGTTTATAAACAAACAAAAACAAACTACATACTATACATATGTAGCGTGTATCATAAAATATTTAAATAATTATTATCAAATTGACGTCATTAAATTTTAATCTTGTAGAAATTTGCAAACTCGGTAAAACCTTTACGTTTGACAATGTGCTGATTTTATAAAATAAAATTTGTTTTTTAAATTAATTTCAATTGATTTGCCCCTAAAGGTGAATAATTTTATTGCAAAAAAAAGGATTTAGCTTTTAGCTATGCATAATTTAGCTTAAACTCTTTTAGTTAAAAAAAAAGGCATATGCATTTAAGGCACTGGCCAAAAAGTCAAATGTTCTCGTTTTCACACTAATTCTTATCAGTCAAAGCTGACTTGAAATAATCAATTGGAAATTTTTAGTTAAAAAAAAGAACATAATTTTTACCCATGTTTACAAACACTTAAACCTATACATACATATTACTATAAACGACTTGTAAATAAAAACTTGTCATTAATAGTATCAACATGCAAAGCAATAAGAAAAAAACACGCAGTTATTTATTTAAGTAGTTTAAACTTTATATAGAAAAACATTAGATAAACAAAAACTATTGACATTTTTTATTTCCGTCATGCGCTTATGCGCAAATTAGTTATGAACTTTATATTATTAATATTTTATTAATTTCAACTTTAGTTACTTCCCTGCAGGCAAACGGACTAGTTTAAGTGTAGTTCATTAATAAGTCCTCTACCACCCAGTACCAGTCCGACTTCAATCCCTTTTGCATGCAAGTAACTGTTCTTTTTTGTGTGTTGATGTCCTACGAAATTTCAATTGTCCCCTTCTGCATTACGTTGACACCAGTCCGAGGCTAGTTATGGTGTGAAGTAGTCTTTTAACAACTAGTCTTCAACCAGTGGCGTCGTGTGTACTGCCGTCCTAAGAAAGAATGCCGTAACTCCAATAAATTTTTATTTTTGTAAAATGAGTTTTTGTGTTTATGTTTATGTGTACGGCTGGGAGAAACGACAAAAGTCGTAGTTATTTTTACAGGGAAAATGAAGGTATAATGCAACTTGTTCTTGTGGGTTGACGGACTGAACCGAGATGACCCAAAAAACGCCGTAAACTCATTTTTTTGGAAAATTGGAGTTAGGGAATTCTTGCTTAGGACGGCAGCGTAGTCAACGTATTGTAATTTTTTATTTTTTTTTTTTTTTCAGTTTACATTTTCTTAAAACAAATTAAGTAAATAAAGTTAAATTACATTCATAACAACGTTGATAACAATGAATTCGTTAATTTCATTTTTTTTCACAATTTATTTTGGCACACAATTCAAGTGACACAAAACAAATTATTTCAAAAGCAAAAAACGAAAATTTTATTTTGTTTTCGTTTCGATTCAAATTTATTTTCCCCTAAAAACTACATACTGATATCAAACTGGCCCCCACTGCATCCCTTTTTCACTAGTTTCTGGCCAGAGCGATACTCAACTGAACACTGAACTTTGACAAATTAGACATACGATGAGAAATTTTTAAGATCTTTCACTTAACTTATGTATACCTCCGAAAAATATATTTTATCTTAGTCTGTAAAAAAAACACTGAAACTGAATTCTTCACTTCATCATTTGAAAAATACTACACACGAAGTTCTTTTTTCAAGTTTGGGAATATGTGAAGCCAAGTCAAGACTGTAAGGTGAGTGAGACGAAATCACGTTCTGCAGGGCGGCCATCGCAACACGGCTCTTGTGAATATGTGAATAGGTACGTTCTCGTGCAGAGGAGAACATCTTTGGTCACCTTTATTTATGTAGTCGGTCAACAGGATCGCTTCTGAGTCCCAAAAAACTATCGCCGTGATTTTCCTAGCCCACTATGACACCTTAAACTTTTTAGGTGATCGTGTGCTTTTTGTGCCACTGCATAGACTGCTGTTTGGACTCAAGTTCATAATGATGAACCTTAGTTTCGTCCTTAGTAACAATTCTAGCCAACACTCCATCTCTACAGATGTCCAAAAACTTGCTAGAATACTTATTCAAGCGCTTTTTTTAGGATTCTTGAGCATTCTTGGCAGATTCCACTCAAAAATATCCAAAAAAAATAAAATCCAATGAAAAAAAATCCAAAATCTCCAGTAATAATAATATCCAATAAAAAAAATATTCAATAAAAAAATTTCTAGAAAGGAAATTCACAAAGCTTCCAAATATTGGAGATGCAAAAACAACCTCAAAGCTACTTTTTAGTTTTAATACCTTAATAAAAATTAATTTAAAATTTTCGATGATTTTTTATTTTGTTTTAATTTGTGGATGTTTTTATATAGGATCTTTATTTTCGGATATTCTTTTTTTGGATATTTTTGATAATCACCTTAATCATCACAATAATCATCGTGTGCTGACTTTAGTCATGCCAAGGTTATCGTGAAGAATTTTAAAAATGGCTCTATCTGCGAGCTTTGTCTTCTTTAGTCGGTCAGCTTCCAATATTAATTTTAGGACTTCTTGAATGATTTCCGGGGTGGTCTCCTCAATTGGCCGTCCAGGCTGTGGATCGTCTTCAAGTAAGTTCCTGCCTTGCTTGAAGAGGTTAGACCAATTGAAAACCATAGTTTTACTCGGACAAAAGTCACCGCAAATGGACGACTTTCTCTTTAAGTATGGTTTGTACCGTTTTTGTTTTTTGCTTTATAAGGCGCGATACTCGATTTGCTTCATATTTGAGATTTTATTCGGAATTGACTTGATTTTCATTATCAAACATGTCTATGAACGAGAGAGAGATTCACCTTTGTTTCTATACCTCTGTGATAGTGCCATCTACTTGCATTTGATGATAGCTTGGATCAAACACTTACAGACACGCAGACACGTTCATAAAAAAAAAAAAATTGAGATTGCTGCGTTTGTTTCTATACCGTTCATATCATATTCTTGCAGATTTTCTGTCAGAAAATAAAAACTTATAATATTTTCAACACTGACTGGAATTTATAGTTTGTATTGAAAATGTAGTTTAAGTTGGGATACTTAACTGCTGAAACAGAATGTGTAGCTGAAGCTTGAAGTACGAAGTAAGCGACGAACTGTCAAAAGTAGACTTCACATATTTTAATACGCGTCAACACAATGTAACTGCTGAAACAGAATGTGTAGCTGAAGCTTGAAGTACGAAGTAAGCGACGAACTGTCAAAAGTAGACTCCACATATTTAAATACGCGTCAACATAATGTGAAGTTAACGCTGTAGCTGAAGCTTGCGGTGTAGTACAAAGTTCGAACTTTTCAACTTTGTCGCTTGCTGCATGCCTTTTGACAGAAGAACAATGTTACCGAATGGATGAAAATAAATTTGTAAACATTTTTTAATGATTTTAAAGGTTGATTTATCGCAAAATTCATGCAAATTTTATAAGAAAAGCAGCGAATAAAATTATAAAAAATATTTTAAGTTTCAAGAGGTTATATCATTGTAAACTTTATGCAAATTTTATAAAGAAATGAGATCGGCAACTCTATTCCATATGAAGCGAACTTCTCCATTCTGTTTATAGAAATTCTCGAAACGCTTCATCGTCTGCTACACTTCATTTTGTACTACAGCGGCATACTACAGCTTCATCATTCTGTTCAGCTCTTTAAGTTAACGCTGTAGCTGAAGCTTGCGGCGTAGTACAAAGTTCGAACTTTTCAACTTTTTCGCTTGCTGCATGCTTTTTGACAGAAGAACAATGTTACCGAATAGATGAAAATAAATTTGTAAAAATTATTTAATGATTTAAAGGTTAATTTAGCGCTAAATTCATTATAAAAAAGAGCAGCAAATAAAATTATGAAAATAATTTTAAGTTTTAAAAGTTTAGGTAATTTTAAAATTTATGCAATTTTTATAACGAAATAAGATTGGTAACTCTATTCCATAAGCAGCAAACTTTTCCATTCTGTTCATAGAAATTCTCGAAGCGCTTCATCGTCTGCTACACTTCATTTTGTACTACAGCGGCATACTACAGCTTCATCATTCTGTTCAACGCTTAAGAGTTTCGATAAGGCTTAAGAATGCGTTCAGATGTACGTGCGTGTCCAAATAATATGATTCGCATCAATCCGAATTAAATCATTATATTAGCGCGGCAACATACCATTTAATTACGTTAATTTTTATGGTCTTAAGACACTTTCCAAACATTTAAGACCTCTCCTTCTTGTAAGATTTTTTCATAGCTTTTTCATAGAAGTGCTACGAACATATTTTGTCCTATGATACACCAGGATAAAGCTTACATGGTTTAAAACAAAGTAAGAAAAGTCTTATAAAAAAAATATTACCAGCATCAAATTTTGTTCTTTACGGGTTTGGTTTCATCCAACGTAATTTCCAACTTAAAATATTACGTGTTATAATAAAAACTTCTCTGTCAGGTACATTTAATCATCTTTTTTTAAAAAATTCGTGTGAAGTTTTAATATGTTTCATTAAAAATGTATATATTCACACGCCGTTTAAAAAATATGTATGGAGGAAAACGTATGGACATTTAGCTTATGAATTTTCAATGTGTTATTTAACTTTTCTCTTTTTTTCCATAAAAAAAGGAATGTAAACAGGTTACTCACCCATAAGCACTCCAAATTATTTCATTACATTTAAGCAATACGTCACACTTGTTAAAATATAATAAAATCCAATTTCCCAACCATTTCTTACAGTTACATATTTCAAAAAGTGGCCATTTCAGTTTTAATTTTTTTTTAAGCATTCAATAGTTAATGTTTTCTGTGACACACTGTTGTGATCTAAAATCCTTTAATATTCCATCACAACACTTTTCCCCTTCTGAAAGATAATGCAATATATGTATAATATTAAAAGTCAACCTGTGATACCTACTTCTTTTGCTATTTTGTCTTGTATTCCAATATCGACTTTTTAAAGTCGTCCAGAATAAGATGAGTTTTTAGCTAGTTGTTATCTTCCTAGATTACCTTGAAGACCTTATTAACACCTACATATGTATATATTGTAATAAAAACATTCATGTTTTCTCTTTAAAGATATATCTCTACACATGTGTTGGATTACTTACACTTGTTGTAATGGTTTGGTTCATTTTCTACAAAAGATGGCTACGTAATAAGAAAAATGATCTTTTACTTCAAGCGCAGTCTTCTATGAACTCTGCTGGAGGTGATATGCGTGGATTGCGCTTTCGTAAACGTGATAAAATGCTATTTTACGGACGACGCATGCTACGTAAAGTGAAAAATGTTTCTGGTCAAGTATATGGTGGCCAGGGTCGTAAACGTAAGGCAGTTATGCGTTTTGCACGACGATTGCTACAACTTCGACGTGATAATATACCACTGCAAATGAAAACTGTAGAACCACCGGCTGAATATCTCGAAGAAACAATGGAAGGCAGTGATCGTGTACCGCCAGATGCACTTTATATGTTACAGAGTATACGTATTTTTGGACATTTTGAAAAACCTATTTTTTTGAAGCTTTGTAAGCATACCGAAGTGCTACAGCTAGATCCTGGTGATTATCTTTTTAAAATTACCGACGCCGATGATAGTGTCTATATTGTGCAATCTGGTTTAGTGCATGTGTACATTTCAAATGCTGATGGTAGTACATTATCACTTAAAACGGTGAAAAAGGGTGAATCAGTTACATCGCTATTAAGTTTTGTTGATGTTCTATCGGGAAATCCGAGTTTTTATAAAACTGTAACGGCAAAAGCTGTCGAAAAATCAATGGTTATTAGATTACCCATGCAGGTAAGCGTAAATGATATTTTATATATTTAAAAAAATTTTAAATGTAATTTTATTGTAACTTCAGGCCTTTAAAGAAGTTTTTGATGAGAATCCTGATACTATGATACGAGTTATTCAAGTAATTATGATAAGATTGCAGCGTGTGCTCTTTACCGCATTGCGAAATTATCTTGGTCTCAATTCGGAATTGGTACAGAATCATATGCGTGTTAAGAAAAATCAACAGACCGCGCAACAGCAGCAACAACAACAACAACAGCAGCAACAAAACAAAAGTTCACCAGTACACCATCGTCGTTCGCAGACAGAAAATTTTCAACATTCGCTATCGGAAAGCATGCCACCGCCAGATATGCTTGTTGATCTTGTCTTGGATCCACAATCTTCAAATATGACTCAACATCAACAGCAACAGCAGGCAGCTCAAGCAATAGCTAATTATTCTACAGTTGCATGCAGTGGAGGGAATCTCTCGACACGTCGTTGCTCGGTCATAACGCACAATGATATAATAACGTCTTCCACAATCGATGCTAAATTAGTGCATGCATCGGCGGTAGATAGTTTTCTTAAAGAGCTAGGATTGAGTGAAGATGATCGTCAGTTAATTGATCCATTTATTGAAGTACGTGAAGTTGACTGCGGTGTTACATTGATTACCGAAGGAAATTCTGATGTAAGTCCAATGAATCTTAGCTTAAATTTCATTGCACTTTTATTTAATTCTTTTCGATTTTTAATTTAAAAGGATATCTGCATTTGGTATGTAATGACTGGAGGCCTTGCTGTTTATCAAAGTGCTGCTGATCCTCCCCGTGGTCTTAAAGCAGACAAAGCTGAAGTTTTTATACATTTTGTACATCCTGGTGATATCGTTGGCGGTCTTGCAGTCTTAACAGGCGAAGCCAGCGCTTATACAGTTAAATCTAAGCATTTCAGTCGCATTGCATTTATACGGCGACCTGGTGTTTATCAGTAAGTTTCAGCAACATAAAGGGTAATAAGAAAATGTTGGGAAACAAAAATTGTCTTCAGGTAGTCGAAAAATTGTTATTTTTGTTAATTATGCACAGTTGTCTTGAACGGAAAACAGACGTTCTCCGATGCCGCCAAAAACTTAATATCTACTTCGACTTTTTGGACCATGTAACTTAAAAACAAATACAACAAATAAAAATTAAAATATGTAGTCATTTTCGATATATTTTGCTTAATTCGAATCCTCAGAATTGCTCTATCACGTATGGTTTTTGAGGTATACTAGCCTAAAAGATAATAAAACACAATTTTTTGCTATATTTGAGGTTATATAACAAGAAAATGCAATTTCTGGACATAAAACATGACATTGAATTTGAAATTGCTAGTTTTTATCTTTAAAACTCAATTACGGAAAAACATGTTCTTTATTATTTCACCTTACGATCGGAGAAAAATAAAGATATCGAAATAGTTTAAATAAAGTTTTAAAGAAAAAGACTAGTGCTTTTAACTTTTGTACATGTTTTTATGTAAAGATATTGTCTTGTTATATAACCTCACTAGCTGTTTGACCCGGCGTTGCTCGGGTTTTGTTTAATTTTTCGTGTGGCACCGCCCACTTTTTCAGTTAAAATTATTTGTCCTAATTCACTTTGTACATGTACCAAATTTCAATTATCTGCGTCAAGTAGTTTCAGAGCTATTACCAATTAGTTCTTAGGGGGGGAGGGGATTGGCACCGCCCACTCTTTTAGCCTATGATCTAGCTTTTTATAATACTAAGGTACTGTGAACATTTTATTCAAATCGGTCTGTTATTTTCCGAGTCCATAAATAAGAAACATACAAACAAACAAACAAAATCTCATTTTTATATATAAATAGATTGTGGGAGTTATTTCATTTTCATATTCGTTAAATTAATTTTTAACGAAATGAAGCGCAAGTTTTAGACGTTATTTCCAAAATGATTATCGCCTAAATTTATATGAAAATTCTTATATATTCCAATTCTACTAATATTATTTTTTTCATTACACAGAATAATGCGTGAACGTCCTAATATTGTACTTCATATTGGTAATGGTGTTGTTCGTCGACTCTCACCATTAGTACGTCAATGTGATTATGCACTCGATTGGATATTTCTTGAATCTGGTCGTGCTGTTTATCGTCAAGATGAAATGAGCGATAGTACTTACATTGTTCTTAGCGGACGTATGCGTTCTGTTATTACGCAAGCTAATGGTAAAAAGGAAATTGTTGGTGAATATGGTAAAGGTGATTTAGTTGGTATTGTAGAGATGATAACAGAAACATGTCGCACCACAACAGTATTGGCTGTGCGTGATTCAGAACTAGCAAAATTACCGGAAGGCCTTTTTAATGCCATAAAATTGCGTTTTCCCATTGTGGTGACAAAATTAATAAGTTTACTAAGTCATCGTATACTTGGAACAATGCAAACACGTACTGGTACATCGACAGCAACCTTAGAAGCCAATCCAGTGACACATAAATACTCTACAGTAGCATTGGTGCCTGTCGGTGATGATGTGCCGTTGACAGCTTTTACCTATGAGTTATTTCATTCACTCTGTGCTATTGGTAATTATAAAATATATTATAACTGAAGGCTTAGCAAAAGGTGGGTCAGGTTTTTATTTGTTTTCAAAAATTTAAAATTTTTCTTAAATCGACTTAAGCTGATTTTCTTTTTGCCACAGCATTGTTCGCCAATATTTTCCGGGAATGCCAAAATACATTAAATTACACTAGTTTACAGCAAAAATGTGATCTGGTTGCCACTATAAAATTCTTATGTAAAATGACTCCCTGATTCTGAAAATAATTTTTTTTTTTTTCTACGGAGACGTTTTCAAGAAATCCCCCTTTTCCTGTTTTTGAAGGGGGGGGGGGAAATATGATCTCATATAATCATATATATCTCGTTAACCAGTGAAGCCAGTTTAACATGTAAGACAACAAAAGAAAGGTAATAATTTAACATAAACGCCTTATACTTAACTTTTCGATCAGTTTTTTAGTTTCTGCGTTATTAATATGGAAAGGGAGGGAAATATGGACTACGTGGGTAATATGGACCACATGGATATTTTCCACTGCGTACATAGGATTTACCATTATTCATGTTCAAACTTAACGCTAATACCTAAAGCTTATAATAGTGCAATTTTAGCGTTCGGTGAAGTCGCATGTTTCTGTAAAGTGGTTTTTTCGAAAAAAAAAGATCAGTGATAATTTTGTTCTAGTAGGCATATTTCATTATTTCACTTTAAAGACACCGCGTTTTTAAATAAGTGGTTAATTATATAAAGTCAGTGAATACTATTTATTATTTATGAGCACAAATTAGTTCATAAACCACAAGACTTTTTGATAAAAAACCACTTATTTCAACAATATGTGCTGTGGGTAATATGGACCACCAAAGAAAAAAGCCTCAAAAACAAATGTATGTATCATCTTTTTCAGATGGGGAATCTAGCTGCAGATTTTATGACGATTCTGATGGTCATTATTTGTAATTCGTTAACTACTAAGGAAAAAAAGATGAACAATGCATATAATGTAATACCCTTTACTCAGAAGATCGCCGTTGCGAATTTTGGGTTGTATGTATAATCTTACGTTTTTGTAGTCATAAAAAATGTGCCGGATGTGGAAGTGACATTTTTATATGCAACTTCTGAACCAAATAAACATGTGGGGCAATATTGACTATATAGTCCATATTACACTACACTTTTTTTTATCTTCATTTTGAGTATTTTCAGTTTTTTAATTTTTTTTCTGTATCCTGATGAGATATTTATCTAAAAGAAAATCAGAATAAAGATAAATTGTTTCCTTTAATGAATGGCATAAAATTAATTGTTTTATTTTATGCTTTTTGAGTTTTATTTAAAAAAGAAAGATTGGTGGTCCATATTTCCCTCCCTTACCCTAAACATTTCGAAATTTTTTTCTTTTTCTTTTGAAAAATCGAAAAAAAAAGTTTTTCAATTGGTATATTTTCTTCAAAAAAAATTCGGTAAAAATAAAAAAACTTAATTTTGCAAAAGTCTGAAGAACCCCAGTAAAAAAAAGATACTAATCGAGAAAATCGATGGATAAATAACGGAGTTATAATCAATTAAGTGAAAATACCAAAAGTCAAATTTTACTCTATTTTTGTAATTTTCCTTGCATAAGGGTACAATTTTGAAATTTTTTTTTTTTCGATTCGACCGATTCATATTTTTTTTTGATTAGATGGACCATCATTAGTAAAAAAAATTATTTTTATTGTTTTCGCTCGTGTAGTGTTGCCGTATTAGAAAAAAAAAAACAATTATTTGAGGTGTCACTTAACTTCAACTGATCAGTAAAGAGAATATCATATTCTACATATTCATTGAAAAGGCAAATAAATTGTCTTTTTAACATTGGGTCATTTGTTGATATCAGATGAAATTTAGCCAATCTATAGTAAATCAAATTTGAAATTTAATGCAAATTTCGATGATTTTCAGAATCTTTCTTTAACGCCGTTAACGTTTTCTTGTTCGAAAAAATAGAAAAAGTCAAGTTTTATTACTTTTGTCATTTATATATTTTATTACAAAAATTTTGAGTTAATACGGACCAAGATCGGATGAAAAATGATAGCTCTATTCTAGATTTAGTGAGTGAACCTACTAAATTACTGTCTATTTAATTTACAAAACAAAAATTTCATATGTTTATTCACTAAATCTTGAATAAAGCTGTCATTTTTCATCCGATCTTGGTCCGTATTAACTCAAAATTTTTGTAATAAAAGATATAAATGACAAAAGTAATAAAACTTGACTTTTTCTATTTTTTCGAACAAGAAAACGTTAACGGCGTTAAAGAAAGATTCTGAAAATCATCGAAATTTGCATTAAATTTCAAATTTGATTTACTATAGATTGGCTAAATTTCATCTGATATCAACAAATGACACAATGTTAAAAAGACAATTTATTTGCCTTTTCAATGAAATTCTCAGATAAGGAGTAGAATATGATGTTCTCTTTACTGATCAGTTGAAGTTAAGTGACACCTCAAATAATTGTTTTTTTTTTTCTATTGTAATACGGCAACACTACACGAGCGAAAAAAATAAAAATAATTTTTTTACTAATGATTGTCCCTCTAATCAAAAAAAATATGAATCGGTCGAATCGAAAAAAAAAAATTTCAAAATTGTACCCTTATGCAAGGAAAATTACAAAAATAGAGTAAAATTTGACTTTTGGTATTATCACTTAACTGATTATAACTCCGTTATTTATCCATCGATTAGTATCTTTTTTTTACTGGGGTTCTTCAGACTTTTGCAAAATGAAGTTTTTTTATTTTTACCGAATTTTTTTTCAAGAAAATATCCCAATTGAAAAACTTTTTTTTTCGATTTTTCAAAAGAAAAAGAAAAATTTTTCGAAATGTTTATTAATAACGTAGAAACTAAAAAACTGACCGAAAAGTTAAGTATAAGCCGTTTATGTTAAATTTTATTACCTTTCTTTTGTTGTCTTACATGTTAAGCTGGCTTTACTGGTTAACGAGATATATGTGATTATATGAGATCATATTTTTCCCCCCTTTAAAAACAGGAAAAGGGGGATTTCTTGAAAACGTCTCCGTAGAAAATAAAAAAAAAAAACTATTTTCGGAATCAGGGAGTCATTTTACATTTGACAACTCACCCGAACTTTTGTTAAGTTCCTTGTATATTTTAAATAAAAGTTTACTTTAAAATAACTTTGCAATTTATTTGCAGGACCCACTCTTCGTCTTACCTCTGATGTTGTACGAAAACAGCTTGGTGTTCATATATTTGAAGCCAGCAATGAGTATCGTATGACTTCATGGTTAGCGCAACAAGAGGATCGTAATATCATAACACTTTATCAGTGTGATTCATCGTTAAGCGCTTGGACACAGCGTTGTATGCGACAAGCTGATGTTATTCTTATTGTTGGCATTGGCGATCGTACTCCTACAGTGGGTAAATTTGAACGTGAAATCGATCGTCTTGCTATGCGCACACAAAAAGAGCTAGTTTTACTTTATCCTGAAACGACAAGCTCCAGACCTATAAATACATTACAATGGCTTAATTTGCGGCCATGGGTAACTAAGCATCATCATTTGCAATGTTCGAAACGTATGTTTACACGCAAAAGTCAATATAGAATTGTGAGTACCAGTAATTAAAATAGAGCTAAAAAAAACAATTGGGCGGCGGTAGCACTGTTGTAGTTTTATAAACTTTATTGACTTAGACAGACGTGGAACAAACAATTCCTACTAAATTTGAGTACTTGGCATGATACTAAGAGTGCATTCAGAGGAAATAAAGTATATTGCATTGGTCGCAAGTAAAACCAAGAATCGTTTTAAATAACGTGCTGCTAATGCACTTAATTTTTAATTCCTTGAGCTTTTCACTACCAAAATGAAATTTTTGATAGTGAAAATTTTTCCACTACCACTTGTTTTCATTATCACACAATTTATGTAATGGTAATGAAAAATGATTCACTATTAAACAATTAATTTAATGATAGTGGAAAATTGTTCACTATCATTATAATGAATAATTTACCATTATCACTAAATCCATTGAAAGAAAATTTATTTCATTGAATTTAATGAAACTTAAATGAATATTTTCAATAAAAGTTTCAATAAATTCAATGAAACAAATTTTCACTTCCATTGAATTTAATGAAACTTTAATGGAAATTTAAATTCAAGTTTCATTAAATTTAATGGAACAAATTTACACTTTCATTGAATTTAACGAAACTTTTAATAAAACTTGTAAAGAAAATTTCAGTAAAAGTTTAAATGAAAATTTTCAAAAAAGTTTTAATAAATTCAATGAAAGAAGTAAGTAAGTAAAGATTTATTGAGACTTTTTTTAAAAAAAATTAGGTGTTACATTTCAATGAAAGAAAAAATTTGTTTCATTAAATTTAATGAAACTTCAAGTCTGGTAAATTTTAACAAAGTCTTGTCAACCTTTTTGGATCTGAAGGAATTATTTTCAAATTAAACGTGAAAGTAACTTGATTATTTCAAACCCTCAATGCATTATTGTTAAATTTTTTAAATTTTTAGGGTTCGAAGCAATACAAAATTAAAATTAGAAAAAAATTTGATGCCAAAATTTTAATTCTATTTATCATAGAATGATCTCTACAGTCGTGTGCTAATGTCTGAGCCAAATATGCATTCAGATTTTTCAAGACTAGCACGCTGGCTAACTGGTAACTCCATTGGTTTAGTATTGGGAGGCGGTGGTGCACGTGGAGCTGCACATATTGGCATGTTAAAAGCCATACAAGAAGCAGGAATTCCCGTCGACATGGTAGGAGGCGTTAGTATTGGTGCATTAATGGGAGCTTTATGGTGTGCTGATCGCAATATAACAACAGTAACGCAAAAGGCAAGAGAGTGGTCCAAAGTAAGTAAAATGGTACATTTTTGTTATATAAAGAATCATTTTATATTTTAGTCGTTTTTGTTGACTTACAGTATTGTATCGTTTTGATTATTATATTTTGCATACTAGATGCCAAAAAAACTCAAATGAAATTCATTAGACTTACACTTTTTTAAAATTAACCCGATAAAGCTTTAATAAATTATTTAAAATATATTATTCTTTTTTCCAATTTTTTATAGAAAATGACGAAATGGTTTTTACAACTTCTTGACCTAACTTATCCAATAACTTCAATGTTCTCTGGTCGGGAATTCAATAAAACTATTCGTGATACTTTTGGCGATGTAAGCATCGAAGATTTATGGATACCATATTTTACTTTAACCACCGATATAACTGCGAGTTGCCATCGAATACATACAAACGGTAAGATTTTTTTTTTCACTCTTTTTTTCTTTAATAAATGTTTGTTTGATATAAATTGGCACTTCATAAAAATTTAAATGTTTTCCTCTGCCATAATCATAATTGCAATCACAGTTTTATGTTACTTCAATCATGCCATTATTAAATATCGTTTTCTTATTTTTCTCAACACTAAAACAAAAATACGCTCGCATATTCTGAGGTTTTTACATAGTCTTATATATCAGGTTTAACAAACTTTTGAAAGCATTTACTAACCAGTAGATTTGATTTTAATAATTATTTAATTATATGCACTTATGTAAATATGCAGAGATACCTTTCAATTTTAGCAGCTCGGGAATATAGCGAATTTTTAAACCGAAACAGAACATAGTAGACGAGTTCAAAACGCGTCGATTTAAAAAAAAAATTAGATGACTTACAATAGAAACTGCAATGTTATCTGACGAAAAATTCGAAAAAGTTTTATTAAGATTTAATTTAGCTATATCGTTTTAGAGTTACAAATCAAAACTTCAGACGCCACCAAAATAACTACTTGTGATCAAGATATTGGGGGTTAACGTGAATAAATATTCCCGGGGAATTTTTCATAGACTGCCTCGCATTCTCCATTGCAGTCTTAGAACAATACCCCGCGAATATTTATTCACGAATAAAGAAAAAAAATTCAATACGATATAGCTGGGTCATATCTTAAAACTCATATTTGGTTATATTTATTCCACATCAATCCAAAATTTTAAATCAATCGGCCGCTTAGAATTAGTCATTTAATCATTTCTTCTTTAAATGCAATTGCTCATCTACAACTATTAACTTTAGAACTTCAACATTTAGACTAGGAAGCAATTTTAATGCATGATAATTAATATTTTTTATTAAAGTTGGTTTTGAGGTTAAGTATACAATTAAATGTTGATCACACGTATTGTCTGTACTGCCTGTATTTGTCTTCTTTCATTGGTAAAAAATCGAACCCTACCGCTTTAATAAAAAAAAAATAAAATAACGGTCATTAAATGAACAACTGCACACTATATTTTTTAATAACTTTTTCTTTGTATTGTATATCTCAAAAACTATGATGATTTTCAACAACAATAAAATATAAAACCAACTTATTTGTGTAAAGTAAAGAAATTTATTAATTATTTGGATTCTAAAGTAATTTAAAAAATAGTGTGCTCATTCATTGGTTGACCATGTATATACGGAGAAAACTTTTATTAAAATCTCCAGCTTTCTAACAATTAAAATAAAAAATGAATTAAATTCCCAGTTAAAATTCAAAAAAGTATCAAAAATGTCCTTAAAAATAAAAAATAAAAATATTGATAAATTTTATAAAATCATAATTATTATCTTAAAACTCAATCAAAATCGAAGTGTATTTAAAGTTCAATAAAACCCAAAAAGTATCCAATAACTTAAAACAATGCTTAAAAATTAACATAGTCAGCTATAGCATACATGTGTCGTTAAATATCAAAACTGCCTAAGTCCCTCTCTGATATGTAGGCAAAATAAAATAAATTTCAATAGTTTCATTTTAATGTATTTTATTTTGCCTTCATATCAGAGAGGGACTTAGGCAGTTTTCATATTTAACGACACACCTGATTTAGAGTTGCATAATTTTGTCAATTTGCTGTTTTTGGGTTAAAAAATTATATTCAAAATCGGACCACCCGCGCGTTAGAATTCTGCATTAGTTTCTGGGAAAATCCATTTGCAGAAGGTCTGAAGTTCATCGTTTAGGAAATATTCAATTTGAAAAGTTGTGTAACTTCATCATATAAATGTGACTTATAAGTGTACCCGTATATTAATCACAGGTGTTCAAATATGATATTGTATTTTAATGGGACGTCGCACTATGGTTTTTTTTTGACAAAAAATTGTACACAAAATCTGTCAAAATCTCTTGAATTTTGTAAAAATCGATTTTTCTTTTTAAAAATGTTAGTAGCATTAAACGGCGTTAGGAGATAACGCACAAACAAATAAAAACGAAATAACGCCCAAATTATTTTCATATAAATTTGGGCGATAATCATTTTGGAAATAACGCCCAAAATTTATTTGTATGAAAATAATTTGGGCGTTATTTCGTTTTTAGTTTTTGGGCGTTATTTCATTTTTTAAAAATAAAACGAAATTACGCCCAAAAAAACGAAATAAAGCCCAAATTTTTTCCTTGGGCGTTATTTCCTAACGCCGCATTAAACGTATGAGTGGTATATAAATAAATTTATGTGCATTCAATCAAATCAAGTAAGATGAAATCAATTCAAAGTGAAAATGGGCGGTGCCACGCCCCAAAAACAAATAAGTCATATCTCTGAAACTATTAGACTCAGATAGATACGATTCGGTATGTTTTTAATAGGCACAGAGAGAAATAACATCCACTAGAAAAATGGGCAGTGCCACACCCAAAAAATATAATACACATCATTTCTCGAAATTATTTGACCCATGTGAATGAAATTCGGTTTATATACAAAGGTCATCAAGACAAATAACATCTGCTGAAAAATATGTGGTGCCACGCCCACAGGCAGAACTACATGAATGAACTTGTTCCCTTTAGAACAGAGTTGCAATTAATAAGGATATGTTCATTGTTGGGTGTGGTACCGCCCTTTTTTCAGGAAATGTTATTTGATTCACTACCCTTTATTGTATACTCATCCCTATGGCTCAAATAGTTTCGGAGATATGATAAGTTTTATAATTTTGGGGCGTGTTTCCAACGACTCGCAGCTCATGAGATGTTATTCTCAATTGTTTACGTTTCGAAAAAAATCCGGTTTTTTAAAAATATCTCTGCAATGGTGAGTCGCACAGTAAAAAAAAAATGTAAAATTTCTTTTGTGGGGAATCACATGTTCTAAAACTAGTACATAAAAGCAGCCAACTGTACTGATTTTTTCAGGAGACTCTTTATTTTAAATATGGTCTTCTGATTAAACCTACTACTGAGTAATCTCCTGATTTCCGGCCGGAAACCAAATTTCAGAAAAAATACTCTTTAAGGGATCAATGTTGATCCAAAAAAGTCCGGAAGCAATGTCGATTGATGACTATAAATTAGGTTGTTTAAAACATCTGACATTGATTTTTTCAGGAGACTCTTTATTTTGAATATGGGCTTCTGATTAAACCTACTACTGAATTATCTCCTGATTTCCGGCCGGTATTTTGAAAATTTTGCTTATATGGGAGGTGCCACGCCCTATCGTCCGAATTTATCCAGTTTTTTCTCAGAGTTTGAATTTATAGTTCTTAGTATTTGAGTGAAATTTGGTTGGATTATCTCAAAAAATGTTTTCAGTATAGCGTTTTGAACCTTTTGCTTATATGGGAGATGCCACGCCCTCTTTTCCGATTTTATCCAGTCTATGCTCAAAGCTTGCATTTATAATTCTTAGTGTCTGAGTAAAATTTAGTTTGATTATCTCAAAAAACGCTTTCAGTATAGCGTTGTGAAGCTTTTGCTTATATGAGAGTTGCCACGCCCTCTTGTTCGAATTCGCCCAGTTTTTGCTCAGAGCTTGCGCTTACAATTCGTAGTATTCATGTTTATTTTGGTTGGATTATCGTGAATACTCCTAAAGTTGCATTTTGAATATATTTTTTGTATTGGCGGTAGTCGTGTCCGTTGACCGATTTCGCCCATTTTCAATCTTCCGAGCTAACTTTAACGACGAAGGCTGTGCATCAAATTTCATTGAGTTATCTTGCTTAGTTTTCCCAAAAAATGTATTTCCACACACAACCAGCCAGCCAGACAGACGGTCATGGCTATATCGACTCAGGAGGTGACGCTGATCAAGAATATATATACTTTTCTATATCTGCCACGCCTCCTTCTCTGCGTTACAAACGGAAGGACAAAGTGAATATACCTTGGGTGTAGGGTATAATAAATCTAGCAAACAAAAACAAGAATAGTAGTTTAAGATATATATTCTGATGCTGAATCCGAATCTAGCTCCAGAATTATGCTAGCTTGTCAGGATTTTGAGATATCCTAACCTAAAAGCCCATAAATCTTGATAAATTATATGAAAGTACTAATCTTTCCCCTGTAATTTCTTAAACTGAATTAACGAAAAGCCAACGCTTTTTAGGCTACGATGTTTTGGAGAAAAAAAAAGATATCGATATAATTTAAAGCAGGCTTTAAGACAAAAACTGGTACTTTCAAATTCCATTTTGAGATTCATTGCCAAAAACTATCCTGTTATATGTATTATATAATTTCAAAAATCATAAAAGCGGTGTTGTTTGTTCTTAAGGGGTTAGGATATCGTAAAATCCTGAGAAGTTTGCGCAATTTCGGTGCCGGATTCGGATTCTTAAATTACTATTCTTGTTTTTGTTTATTGGTTTTATTTTTTTATGTTTTTTTCGTTTAATATGGAAATTTCATTATAATTTTCAGAATGAGATTTCTCAGAAACGGCCTTGCAGATTATTTTAGTTTTTTTTTTTCTCAGTATTCAGAATAACCCAAAGAAATTTTAATCTCAAACTCCTAACATTTGGGTAAGAATCCCCTGATTTTTACTCAAAATATGTTGGATGCTTTAATCATGCATGTATACGAAAAAGTATCACAGGAATGTGTTATTCCAACCATATTGAATGTTTTCATTTTATTGGCAAATGTAACTTTTTTGAAAGTATTCTTTATCTGAAATTTGTTTAAATATTTTACGCTTTAAAGTGAGACCTTATAAAATTGCTTTAACTAAACCGTTTATTCCGAAATATTTATATGTAAGCCAAAAATTATTGCAAACTTTTCTCACAAATCTGTGCTATTGCCGTTTAATTCCGGCATCACCACCATTTTGCAAAGTCGAAAGCAACACGATAAGATGGTGGGGAGAACAAGCTTGACTGAGATCTTGTAATATATTATGTCTTAAGTTATTATACTTACTATATTTCTGTTGTTCCCTTTATAATAATAGTAGATACATATATTGAGAATTGTTTGTATTATTGATTGTATGTTTTCTCGTCAATTAAATCGTCTTAGCTATTTGTATGTCTTTTGTTAAAATACCTTTCATCTATGTACCTTACCTTACTGCGTATCTACAGGATCCCTATGGCGTTTTGTCAGATCATCGATGTCTCTCAGCGGTTATATGCCGCCATTGTGTGATCCAAAAGATGGACATCTTTTGCTAGATGGTGGATATGTTAATAATTTACCAGGTAATTTAATGTTTTTCTGTAATATGTAGAAACCGAATTTTATTGAGTACGTATTTTGTTGCAAAATAAATTCAACATTCATTGCAGAGTGGATTTAATAAAAAATTAAAGAAAAGCCATACAATTTGCTTATGGGTACTTTTTATAAATTCTGTTAAATAATATTAGTTTGCATGTTTCTAAGTTTCACTTGGAGCAGGATTTGTTCCAGTAATTGGTTTTGAAGTAAGTTCGAAAAATCGTAATCGTATAAATAATTACATTTTGTTGTCAAATGTAAAAAACTCAGAATGCGTTCATTTTAAAGTTCCATGCGAGAAATTAAAATATCGGCAAAACAATAGCAATTCTCAATTATTTTGTAGTTCTTCCAAGATTTCACCTTTTGTATTATTTTGTTTGTTTTTGCATTATCTTTTAAGTTTCTCGAATTAAACACAATTCATAAATCCTCCTGATGATCATTTTAAAGATTTCATTTTTCTTTTAATCAATGTAAACATATATTTTATTTTCTGCTATTTTCTTTAAAATTTATTGCTCATTACGTTATTTCGATAAAAAAAAAACAACCTAATTATGAAATTTTCAAAACCAACCATTGAATAACATTAGGCCATTTATGGCGTTATGTGCGTGCCAGCATGTCAATAGCCGGAGTATTTCCACCATTTTGTGATTATAAAGATGGACACCTTTTACTAGACGGTTGTTATACAAATAATGTTCCAGGTAAAAATAAAAAACATATTATTTAGTATTATTTAGCTATAAAAAAAAAAAAAAAAAAAAAAAATAAAAAATATGTGTGATATGCCCTTAAGTCGTATACCACTAAAATCATTATTTTTCTGGTAACAGCTCTTGGTAATTTGGTGGTACATACTAACAATTTTCAATATTGGTATTGCTTTCCCTCTGCAATGTTATTTTTTGAATTTATTTTCACTTTTAGTCAAATAAATATATTTTTTTTTATCCTGACTCTGAAAGGACCCTTGGTTTCGTATATGGCCAAATATTTATAATCTTATTTATAAACGACTTTCAACAGGGTCATCCGCGGGATAATCGATTTTTTCAAAGAGTGTCTAGTCTAGTTATAAATACGACGGTAAGCGTCTGAGGGTATGTACAGGTTAAGGAATAATTTTTGTCAAAATATTTTTAACAATAATAAGTCCTATTTCATAAAAGATTTTTCTGATATGAATAATTTTACGTTTTTTGAGTCACTCGGGCTTATGTAATATAATGTTTCAGTGCAGAGTAAATAATTTTAATTTACTCTTAATTCACAACATAAAACTACACTGCAAAAGCAGCAATAATAAAATAAAAAATTGGGCTTTGGTTTCCTATACAAATTTCAATCGTTATCGAACTCTTGATCTTCAGTAGGATTCATCCTACAGCTATGTCCAAAATATAAAGATATCTGAATTTTTATTTTGATCAAATTGAAATGCATTTTTTTACAAGAGTGGTATCCTAAGCAGAAATTAAAAAAATAATTAACAAGATTGCAATTCAGTTGGGATAAAAAAAAATTCAAGTTTGCACAAGTTCTTCAAATTTGGATGCTCAAAATAATAGTAGTGGTAACTTTGCAGTCGTGTAACTTTTGCAAAATAGCCACGTTTTTAAAATTATGGGTTAGTTAAAACACAACGTTATCACTAGTATTTAGTTTCGTGGCCTTTGTTCGCAATAACACAAGCACAGCGCTTTGGCATCGACTCCACAAGATTTTGGCACCTTTGGACAGCTATAGATTTCCAGGAGTCTTTAACTGTTTCCCAAAGTTGCGAAACATTGGGATTCGGGTCTGGCGACTGGGCGGGCCATTCAAGAACATTTATGTCGTTGGCCTGAAACCATTGTTTGTCGACTTTACTAGTGTTCTTAGGGCCGTTGTCCTGTTGAAAGACCCAATTCAGTGGCATTTGGTCGATGGCATATGGCAACATGACTTCCTGCAGTATATGGACGAATAGGTGCGGATCCATGATTTCTGTGATCCAATATATAGGCCCCACACCGTTGTAAGAAAAGCTTGCGCAAATCATTATGCTAGCTCCTCTGCGTTTGATTGTTTTTAAATTAAATCTTGGATCGAATTCCGTATTTGATGGTCATCTTACGTATTGCGGAGACTTCCGCCATAAAGCACAATTTTGGATTCGTCTGTCCATAAAATATTTCTCCATTTCTGAACTGGTGGCCAGTCGATGTGTTTTTGAGCGAACGGTGAACAACCTACTAAATTTTCCACTTCCTTGTAAGTTTTCACCGGATTAAGACTGTTAATGCTGATTTTTGCTGTCTACCCTAATAGACTAACATTTTGAAAATTAAGAGATTTTATCTCGCAAGTTTCACTAAATATTTTAGTAAAATTTAGTGGAGTAGTGCTGATCGTAACAGTGGAGCACCGTACAACGCCATGTCTAATTTCAGGCCTAGTTCATTATAAATCAGTACTTGCGTCAATCTTTGATTTTTTTTAGTTTTAGCTTTCCGGTCTGGAAATTTTGAATTATTTCTACATTTTCGGACTTCATGGAAATTTTACGTTTTTCTTTTTTCCATTCTCTGAGTTTCAAATAGAATGTCGATAGTCATTTTGGAAATAATGCCCAAAATTCGTTCTTTTTTTTAAACGAAATAGCGCCCAAGAAAATAATATAAAGCCAAAAAAATTTAAAAAACAAAATAACACCGAAAATAAAAACGAAATGACGCCCAAAAAATATGAAATAACGTCCAAACACAAAAACACATTAACACACATATTATTTTCATATAAATTTGGGCGATTATAATTTAAAAATAACTCCTTAAATTTATTTATATTTTGTTTTTTTTTTTTTTGCCGTTATTTTGTTTTTGGGTGTTATTTCACATTGTTTGGGCATTATTTCGTTATTTTGAGCGTTATTCCCTTTTTTATTTTTTATTTATTTTTTTAGGCGGTTTATCGTTTTTGGGCGTTATTTCGTTTTTATTTTTGGGGCTATTTTGTTTTTTTATTTTTTGGATGTTATTTTCTAAGGCCGATAAAAATCCTGTATAATTGAATTTGGAAACAACGCATAAAATGCCACAAACTGTTCGAACTTTTGTTAGGCTCCTGATATGCATCTACAAAATTATTATGTATACACTAAAACTTTGCTTTACTTGTTTTACAACATCCGACAGCCGATGTTATGCATAACCTCGGTGCTGCGCATATTATCGCTATAGATGTTGGATCCCAAGATGATACCGATTTGACTAACTATGGTGATGATTTATCTGGCTGGTGGCTACTCTATAAGAAATGGAATCCATTTACATCGCCAGTAAAAGTCCCTGACTTGCCAGATATTCAATCTCGTTTAGCCTACGTTTCATGTGTGCGCCAGTTAGAGGTAAGTTTTTTGAGTTTTGATGCCTTTAATATTTGTATGCATATAATCATTTTTATTTAATTTTCCAGGAAGTTAAAAACTCTGAATATTGTGAATATATACGTCCACCGATTGACAAGTACAAGACACTTGCTTTTGGCAGTTTTGATGAAATACGCGATGTTGGTTATGTTTTTGGCAAAAATTACTTTGAAAGCATGGCCAAAGCTGGAAGACTGGGACGTTTTAATCAATGGTTCAATAAACAACCACCAAAAAAGGATAATCACGCTTCATTAAGCGAGTATACATTTATAGACTTAGCACAAATTGTTTGTAAACTGCCTGAAACTTATTTGGATCGAAATCTTCAAGCAAATTATTTCTTTAGTGAAGATGAAGATTATGACGGTTATATCTCAGAGCCGTCCACTTATCGCACTGTAAATATATGCTGTTATTTATTGTTAAGCATATAATATTTACTTTTATTTGACTTTCAGAATAATCATATAAAAATTAAACGCACTGGTACATCTCTTTCATTGTCTGAAAATGAAATGGACTCTGACGTTGAAGTTGATCTAACTCTTGATATAAAAAGGCATCATACAGGGAAAAAGCGTAGTACACCAGTAACGCCTGTCTCTGATTCCGCCCTATTGTCTCTTATTGATACTATGAATGGCAGTGCAACATCAGCCACAGAAGAAGCTACAACTACTGCAGATGATATTTTAAATTTAGGCAGTGATGGTATTACAGAAGACTTGCCATTAGATCCTAAAGAAGAGAAAAGCGCAACATAGATTGTTGTTAAAGAGTTTATTATTCTTAAGCTAGAAAAACAAAAGAAGCCAATCGATGTCGATAGAACTGATTTATTAACCACAATGCAAAACTTGACAATTTGTTGTAAATTTAGGGGTACTCTTGCAATAAGTTTATACTAAGGCGATTGATAAGTTGTCGATATTCATTTTAAGTACTTTAATATTATAGAAAATACATTGGGCTTACTAAAATTTAGAAAATAAAGGAGTAGTTTGGGCGTAGTTTATATTTTTTGTGAAAGACTTATAAAAGCAAAGGAAACGCTTCGTTGGTAGTTTAAGAGAACCATCGAAAACACGTTTTTTAAATCAAAAAGCTAGTAAATTTGTGAATTTGAAATAAGAAATAGAAACTTTGTTTTTTAATATCAAATTGCTCGCTGGCTCTCCTATTATGCGATATTGAGTAGTCTTATAATTGGAATTAAGTAAATGTAAAATAGCCTTAAGAATTCCGAAAGAAGCAAGCAAACATTGTAAATACTTTACTTATGCACAACAAGTGATGAGAAAACTAATCAAATACTGCAACGATGAATTATAATTTAAAAAATAAAAAAAATAACCAAAAATAAAAGGACTCTTTATTTCGAAATTGTGTATTACTAACATATACCGGTGTGTGTTGCTTTACCATATCTTGTCTAATGCATGTCATGCTATATTGTTGTGACCATTATATACATAAGGCAAACGAAATGGGTTCCGCCCCTATTTCTATCCCGTAAGCTCAACATATTCGCTTGATTTTTCTTTTGTTGGATAGGTTGTGAGGTGGAGCAACTCACTAAATTTTCCTTTTTTTAAAAGTGGGCGGTGCCAAGCCCTTAAATGGAAGAAACGTTCTTGCGGCTGAACCGCTAGATCGATTTTTATGAAAATTGGTACGGAGATAATCCGCCCTGTTCCCAATTCCACTTTCACGTGAAAGTGGGTATAAAGCGGAATGCAAAACTTTTTGAAAAGTCGGCATTACGCTACGACTTTTCAATTAATTTTGCTTTTCAAAGCTGTTTTATCGATAAGCTCCAGAGTTTTTCCCTTTTTTATCAAGTAATTCTAATTCGTATATGGTGCCGTTTTTCAGAAATCCCAAATTCAAAGAAATTTCCCATATTAAACGAAAAAACCTAAAAATTAAAAACAAACAAAAACAAGAATAGTAATTTAAGATGTATGCCGAATCTAAATCCGGAACCAGAATTGCGTTAGCTTGTTTGGATTCTGAGGTATCCTAACCCAAAAGTGAAAAAATATCGATGAAATTGATGCCTGAGACGAAAAGTAGGATGATTTATTTGCCCTACAAAAAGTAGGTTGTCGTTGATTCTTTCTGCCTAATTTTAACGAAAACTAGGTTGTTTCATAATCAGAGGTTACAAGGAAAACCGATTTTCTGACTTGTTTTACAAAAAAAAAAATCAGTTTTAACCCTATCCTCAGAAGTATAATTTAGACCACCCCCATGTGCAATTTTTTGTTAGTCTAGGCTTCCTCTACCACCTCCCAGAAGCTTCGTTATCTTATCTATTATACTTTATATAACGAAAAGTAAGTTTCTTCGAAGTTTTATGTTGAAAAGTGGGATGTACAAAATTAAATTTTAATTAATTAATTTTGTACACTGCCTCCGTTGTAAAAGTTAGCTCGTGGGATTGAAAATGAGCAAAATCGGTCAGCGGGCACGAATTAAACATCTAAAACGCAGTTTTTTGAGCATTATTCCTGATAACTCAATCAAAATACCCATAAGTATTAGGGATAGTAAGTGCAAGCTCTGGACAAAAAATAAGTGAATTCGAACAAGAGGGTGTGGTACCTCCCATACAAGCAAACGTTCAAAAATAATACACTGAAAGTGTTTTTAAAGATAATTCAACCAAATCTCACTCAGATACTAGGGATAGTAAATGGAAGCTCTGATCAAAAAATTAGTTGAATCGGCACAAAAACTAGGCCATCGTGGCTCCTTCCATACAAGCAACATTTCCAAAATGCTGTAGTGCAAACTTTATTTGTGGTAATGCAACCAAATTTCGCACAGATACTTGCAAAAACTAAGGGAATTCGAACTTAAGTGCACTGAAATGCATAATTTAAAAATATGAGAGGGCAAAGTCACGACTATATTGTTTGTGTACTTCCGAATGTAAAGGAACTTTTTAACAAAAAAAAAAAAAAAAAACAAACACTTAATAATCTCTTTCTTTGCATCTTGAGCTTAAATAATCATTTTTGGAACCACAAAATTAAAATTTGAAGTCTAAAATTTAAAACAAAAAAAAAAATAATAACAAAAAACCAAAGTTTTTAATGTAATTGCAACTTTATTATCAACACACGTCACATATCACATGTAAAAATAATTAAAATGGATGATGCGCCGTTGCCTGAAGAGAATTCCTCAGAAATTCTAGAAATTGTAAGCTCTATCATCGAAACTTTACCAAATGAGGAACAAGATTTACCAGAGAACTCAACAGAAAAATCAGAAATGTTAAACTATGTCATGGATAGCTTATCTTATGGCGAACTCGATACAACAGAAAAGTTAGGAATTATAAGCTTTATCCTCAATAATTTACCATACGACGAACTCGGTCCATTCAATTTAACTGCAAACGATTTTCAATCACATAATAATGGGGGAATTGTTTTGGACTGCTCGGCCGATGGTTACCCAAACAATCCAATATTGAAATCATGGCATCATATATGGGAGGATCGACTTCATATAAGCAAATTTATACAACGACATACGGGTAAAGCTATATGTGAAATGCTTCTCAACTTCCCTACGGGAGTTAGTGAACAAAACAATAGTACGCTTCAAAACCTCCTTGATTATGCAAAATGTCTAAGTTCACAAGATGCTTTGGTAGAAAAGCAAACTACATTTCTTGAGTTTATTAATGATTTAATTGATTGTTATGTTAATCGGGCAAAGAAAGCTGAAAAAAAGAAAATGCTTCGTCGAAAAAACGATACCGGTGTACCAAATTATATTCACCTTGATAATATGGGTGATCGCAATTGCAAGAAAGAACAAAGGACTTGGATCGACTCGACCTACGTGATAAAAAATTGTAAAAATCAAACCCACAAGGTAGTTCAGTATTTTCCAGGAATTGATGAATTAAACATAACTGGTAGGAGCATGACAATAAGAACTAACTCAAAACAAATATAAGTAATTCATATATTATGTGGGATATGTGAAAATGTGAAAAGAACTAAGAGTAATTAATTTCAAATCTGTGAACAACTTTTTTCTCGGGTCCTTAAAGTGGAATACCGATGAACGCGTCACGCATTTGACTAAGTAAATGTATATTTATCAATTTTTGACGTGTTAATATGGGTCAATATTGAATTTGATGCATATGAATGCATGAATACATGTGCACATGGACGATTGATCCCTTGATCGCGTGCATTGGCTTTCCACGACTATCCGTGCTATTTGTCAGAAAAAAAGTTTATTTTCTGATGCTTGCTATGTAATACTTAGTATGTATGTACACTATTTAAAAAAATAAAAGTTCCATTTCTTACCTCTATCTACACTTTTTATACATCGAGAGTTGATTATGTGTGCCGATTTTAATCTTTTTCTTTTTTTATCAACAGGTAGGTAAGTATTTGTGCTAAGGAAAAACTGACATGATTTTTTGAATTTTAAGTTCAAGCAACAGCAATTGTCATTTTCAACGTCTTTTTCGATAGTGAATTTTAAACCGGCCCCAAAATCGCTGATTACATAATGATTTCGAGATAATATGACATAAAAAGTTGAAAATTTACAAAAACACGGTTTCACGTCATTTCTGTTTACGATATATCGGAGATAAAAAAGTCAATTATTCCAAAGAGCATGTTTTGGTTACTTGTTGACGGGGACACAAGTAGAGAGACAGCTCCGTACGAAAAAATAAATTCAAAACTCAAAACGAAATTAATATTTACCAAAACTCTTAAATTCTTTAATTTAAATACATTCTAAATAAAACTAAATAAAATGAAGTGCGGTTTGTGTGTTTTAAAAGTCGAAAGACAAGATTTATATATTCAATGCCTTTATTGCAATGATTTTTACCATGCAAAATGCGCCAAAATGGACAGAAGAGAAATAGAATACTTTGAAAAGAGTGAACATGGCTTTAAGTGCAACAAATGTGAATCTCAGAGACGCAAATCTGTTTTGATCGATGCTGTTATTAACTCTTCATCTAAGAGTTCTACGTCTACGAACAATTCTACACCAACAAGTAATAGTGCTGGTAACAAATGCAAGGCGGCTACTCCAGAGGATGGTTCTCTGCCCAACAACAACAATGCTACAGAATCAGGCATAAATATTCAAATGCTTTACAATGAGATCATTAACCTCAAGCAACTTATCACTGAGGCGCTAGCAGAAATTCAGTTCTTAAAGAGTGATAATGCATCTCTAAATAAGAAGGTTGACTTTTTGGAAGGGAGGCTTAATGCATTTGAACAAAGAGAAAAGCAGTGTGACGTTGATATTGTTGGTATAGCCGACGTCACCAGCTCTAATGTCAAGGAGAGAATTGGTACGCTATTAACATCTATAACTGGCGATGAGATAGACTCTAAAGAGATTGTCTCGTACTATGTTAAGAGCGTGAAAGATGAAAGTAAGAAAAACATTGTATGTCTTAAATTCGCATCTCTTTCACTAAAAAGAATTATAATGAAGAAACAGCGCGAAAACAAAGGAAAAATTACAAATGCAATTTTTGGCGCACAGAACAAAAACAACGCAGGTAGCAGCACAAGCAGCAGCAATAACAAAACTATTTTTATCAACGATTCTCTTACTGGGTATACTCGGAAGTTATTAAATAAAGCAATTGATCTGAGACGTAATGAGAAATGTAAATTTGCTTGGGTTAGCGATTCAACTGTGCTTGTTCGAAAAAGACAAGGCGACAAAATAATAAAAATATGTTCTCATGAGGATTTTCACAAACTTGATGATGTAGTTACTTAAATTTTTTTTTTTTTATTTATATATTTTTCATAATGATCAACGCTAATTTAAATTATGATAATTGTATTAATCCTCATGATATTGATAACTTAAATTTTTCCAATTCCGTTTCTTCTGTAATTTGCGATAAGTCAAACTGTTTATGCATAGATCACCTTCCTTATAAACAATATTCAGGTTTTTCTGCTATTCACCAAAATATTCGCAGTATGAGAACGAATTTCGATACTTTTTCCGCTCATTTAGCATCTCTGAATCATCTGCCAGATCTCATTTTTGTTTCTGAAGTCTGGATTTACGACGATGAAATTTCTGGTTTTGAAATACCAAATTTTACATTTGAAGCAACCTGCAACAACTCATTTTCAGCTGGCGGTGTCGGAGTATTTTTTAAAAATGGTATGGAAGAATTTGAAATTAAAAAAGTAAACATAAATAGTGCTGACATAATTAGTATAAGCTGCAAAATTTGTGATGTTTACTATACTTTCATTTGCGTCTACAGATTACATAAATGCACTGTAAGTGCCTTTTTAGATGAATTTTCAACATATTTGGAAAGTCAAAAAAGCAAAAACACAATACTTTTAGGTGATTTTAATATCAATATTTTATCTGAGTCCCGTGATGTTGATAACTTTTTATCGGTTTTGGCATCATTTGGTTTTGATACTGCGCTTGCACAACCCACACGTTTTAACGCATGCTTAGACCCTATATTTATTAGGCTTAATAGAAATAACCACATTGGTTTTAAAACAGCGGCATTTGATTTGAAATTAAGTGATCACAGTTTAACTAGTATCCAACTGGAAAATGAAGTAACTAGAGCTAAAGATTTTATACAAATTACTTATAATAAAATTGACTTTGACTCTCTGAAGACATATCTTAATTTTGAAATGTGGGATGATGTTTATTCTGCAAATGACCCCTCAATGGCTTTTGATTTGTTTCTTAACAGGTTGCATTTACATATATCTAACTGTAGTAGATCTTTTAATAAACGTAATAAGTGTCTTAAGCAATGGATGACTTTACCACTTTTAAGAAAAATTAAAAAGAAAAAACAACTTTGTGTCCGTCTCAAAAGACACCCTCATAATAATAGGCTTAAAAAACAATTTGAAAAAATATGTCTGGAGCTGAAAAGTGAAATTCCACTTTGTAGAGACAACTACTTTCATACAAAATTAATTGAAAACGCAGGCAACTCGAAAAAAGAATGGCATATTGTTAATGAAATTCTTAACAGAAACAATACTGATATAGATATCACTTTAAAAAATAACAATTCAAATGTGTCTGATCCTTTGATAGTTGCTAATTTATTTAATGATTTTTTTTTCAAATGCAAGTTCATATAAGGCAACACCTATCAATAATCAATATTACAGTAAATTAATTCAGAATAATAGCCAACCAGAAAGTTTTTTCTTTGTACCTTTTACTGCTTTGGAAATTCATAAAATCATATCGTCACTCAAAATATCTAATTCAAGTTCTTTTGATAAGGTGCCTAGCTCTTTGTTAAAAAATATATCATTTCATGTTTCAGATGTTTTATGTTATATCTTTAACTTAAGCGTACAATCAGGAACTTTTCCAGAATCTCTGAAAACAGCGGTAATAATTCCACTCCACAAAAAAGGAGATACTACTGTCTTAAACAACTATCGCCCAATTTCTCTATTGTCGACTTTTTCTAAGATTTTTGAGAAAGGTATAAAATCGAAAATGTTGTCCTTTTTAGATAGAACACATTTCTTTAGTGATTGTCAATTTGGTTTTAGAAGTGGTAAATCTACCGAGGATGCACTGTTAAAATTAACAGGCGAAATATACAATAGTTTAAATACGTCGGAATTTCCTGCATGTTTATTCATTGACATCACTAAAGCATTTGATATGGTAGATCATACATTGCTACTTAATAAACTTTTCAATGCAGGGTTTAGAGGTTATATATATGATTGGTTTGTTTCATATTTAAAAAATAGAAAACAAATAGTAAGAATCAAGGGTAGCTATAGTTCTGAGAACTATATTAACATAGGTGTTCCACAAGGCTCTGTATTGGGTCCCATTTTGTTTTTGATATATATTAACGCATTGTTTATTCAACCTTTTAAAGGTAAAATTACTGCGTTTGCAGACGATACTGCATTTGCATACTCTAGTAAGAGCTTTGTTGATCTATTCTCAGATGTTAACTACGACCTTGACATCTTGAGGATATGGTTCAATGAACATAAACTTTTAATTAGCAATAAAACAAAGTTTATGGTTTTTAATATTAAAGGTCCAGTATTTGATCACTTGCCCTTGTTTTACCATTCGTCGAGTTGTCTAAGGTACAGTTTATCTGATACTGATGTTCTTTTTAATAACAATGCTAATTGTTGCGAGAATTGCTTTAGGATTGAGAGCGTTAACAATTTTAAATACTTAGGCATTATATTAGATCATAAGCTAAGTTGGAACTACCATACACTTCATCTAAAGAAATATGCAAATAAAGTAGTGAGACAAATCTACCATCTTAGCCTATACTGCAATCAGGCGATTTTAAAAGTGGTTTACGATAGTTTGCTTAAGTCTAAACTACAGTACGGTTTATCTTGCTGGGGTGGAGCATATGCTAACAAAATGGATCCTCTTCTTATTAAGCAAAAACACGCCGTTAGAATTATATGTAAAGTTAATCGAAGAACTCCAAGTTTTGATCTTTTCAGATCTCTGAATATTCTTCCATTAAGGCACTTGTACTGCTACAAAGTACTTAAAGTATTTTTTCAAAAATCTGGATTTTATTCTGTAAGACTTAATGAAAATTACAACTTAAGAGTAAACACTGCAAGCATTGCAACTATTCCAACTGTTTATAAAACGCACTTTTCACGCTTCTTCCATGTTACAGCACCACGGTTGTATAATATGTTACCAGAAATACTTAGATGCGAAAGAGCAGAAACAGTATTTCTTAAAAATGTAAAGTATTGGCTTTTTCTTTTTGATTACATTACTATAGAAAATATATTTAAACCTTTGGTCTAACTTGAGTATTGTTAATGGCATTAAATTTCACTTTGTTTTTTCTTAAATTTTATTTTTTTAATTTTTTATTTTTTGCAATTTCATTTTGATTGAATTTAACTTATTTTCCCCGTCGATATTCAAAATTCTACATTAATTCATAAATTGATTAATAATTACACTCGCCTCTTGTCAACTTGACAACAGAGTGTACTAAAATATTTCATAAATGTATATTTGATTTAATTATTGTTAATTGATTTAAGATTGTATGAAATAAAGAATAATAATAATAATGAAGGAACAGTGGCGGATCCAGCATTGTCAAGAGGGGGGGCCAATTGACTACATTTCTAGATAATAAAATGTTTTTAAAAACTTCACATATAATTTAAAAAAAATGTAATCACTTTGTTTGAGAGGGGGGCCGATTGCCCCCATCGTCCCCCTTGGATCCGCCACTGTGAAGGAAAAGGCTAGTACTTTCAACTTTCGTAATTTTATTGCTGAAAATTGTCTTTTGTATATGGGCATATCCGAAAATAATCTTCGGTTATAGACGAAGAGCTGAGCACATAAAATTGGAAAAACTTTTTTGGTAAAACGAAATTTACATTTTCGTTTTTTACTCGGCATGGGGGCTTAAACTAGAAAACATCATAAACAAAGTCGATTTATTTTTCATCCAGGAATTTGTTTGAGTTTTTTCAGAATTTTAGGACCTGACCTGTGCTATTAGACTTAAAGAATTGGGTTTCTGGAAATCGAAATCTTTTGGTCATAATAGTATTTTTCTCCAATTTATGGATTGTGATGTAATAGGTCGTACTGACTACTTCTTACCACACCTTCTCTTCCCAACGAACTTCAAGGTGGTAATATCTGAAAGAGAAAACTGGGCTCTTTTAAACGCATCTTTTGAAATATACACGGATGGGTCAAAATTGGATACATGCACTGAATCAGGCATTTATTCTAAGCCTTTAGACTTAGCAAAGTCTTACGGACTGCCGAACGACTGTAGTGTCTTTCAGGCAGAGGGTTTTGCTGTTCTTAAAGCTTGTGAATTCCTCAATGCCCATAAGTCCCAATTTCTTGGAAGCGTTGTTATTTACATTGATAGTCAGGCGGCTATCAAAGCAATCTCATCAAATTATATCACGTCAAAACTTGTGTTAAGCTGTAGAAATATCCTTTGCGATATTAGCGAAGACTATAATTTAACACTTTGCTGGGTTCCAGGTCATAGTAATTTCGAGGGCAACGAAATTGCAGATGAACTGGCTAAAATAGGGTCAAGCCCAAATGCCCTTTTGGCTGACCTTTCAATAAAAGAAACCCATTGGCGTAATCAAGGGAAAAATCGAAAATAAATGTATTCAGCTTGCTAATTCTAGATGGTCAAATCTTCAAACTTGCAATCATATTAGATCTATTTGGCCATCATATAGTATAAATCGTACTAAGTTTTTAATAGCAATGGAGAAACATAATGTACGGATCTTAATCGGTGCTATTACTGGACATTGTGCCATGGGAATCCATGCATCTCGTTTAGGTTTCTCAAACATTGGCGACCTTTGTAGAAGTTGTAAAGACCCTGATATGGAAGAAACAGTCTTTCATTTCTTTTGTGAATGTCCAGCGCTTGCGCTTAGACGTAGAAAGAATTTTGGTCATTTCAATTTGGAATCGCTTGACTCACTGTCTGAGGTTTGTCTTAAATCCATATGGAAGTACATGTACATATACATCCAAGTGGTTCTCTTAGACTTTCTCTGCTAAAGCTCTTAGTATCGGGTATACATTGGGCCCTTTCTCGAGGCCTAAGTTAATGATGACAACATGTTCATCTCCCGGATCTAACCTAACCTAACCTAACCCATTCTGTCGCAATGTCCCACATACGATTTTTCTGAACTTTAATTGAGAATATTTGGAAAGGTGCCTTATATTCGAAAAAATCGAGTTTTGTCAGGTTTTTATCAAGAAAAAAATTTTCCGTGATAAATTTCCACACTCAAATTAATACCATCTAATAGCTCAATAAATAGAGAAAAACTCTGAAAAATTCAAACCATTATGGGCATGTTAATAGACTACTTTTAAACATACACAAAAAGTTTGCTCGGCAGTGTATCTACTACTTCTGATATGTGTGCTCTCCCATTTCATTTTACTCGTCTAGGAATATATGCCATCAGATTTTTTTATAAAATATGAAAAAAAAAAAAAAAAATTCTGAAAATCTGGTTCATACAAGGAAAGATTATTTTCGAATATGCCCATATAACCTAAAAAATAGGTTAGGATATTTCGAGCGATTATGCGGCCGATTTCAGCATCGAAAAATAAGTATGTACAAATGATCTTTTTATTTCTTATGCAGTCTTTTGTACTTTTCGACGCTGAATCTGACTGCATCAATATACCTACAGGTTGAGATATCCTTGCTTGAAGTTAAAGAAAACAATGTTTTCAGGCTTATGGCGTAACTACAAGAAAAAGCGAAACTCTTTTTTTAATGGCTCCAATACACACTTTTCCTTATCAAAATATACCTTCGAACTTTTCCAATAGGACTCTTACTTTCTGAGTTATGATCATTTGGAGAAAAGCTATTTCAATACCATACAGAGGACGAAATATTTTGAAGGCGTGGCATCGCCCACTTTTTTATCTCAGGACCTTTCCTTTTTTGGCGCTAACAGATTTTAACTCATTTTAAATGTTTTTTGAGGCGTTAGGAAATAACGCCCAATAATAAAAACGAAATAACGCCCAAATTATTTTCATATAAATTTGGGCGATAATCATTTTGGAAATAACGCCAAAAATTTATTTATATGAAAATAATTTATTTTTTTTGTTTTTTGGGGCGTTATTTCCCAACGCCGTTTTTTGGCCACAAATCGGTTTTTCGATAGTAATATGATTTCGTCCTTTGTATGGATGCTGAAATACTTTCAAAGTATTATAAATAGTAAAGTAAGAGATCCACTGGAAAAGTTCGAAGGTACATTTTGATAAAAAAAAAGTGCCTAATGCTATCTAATGCCATAAAAAAAAAAAAAAAACAATTTCACCTTTTCCTATAGCTAAGCCAAAAGGCTGAAAACAACGTTTCTGCAACTTAGAGTAATGATATCTCACAATTCTGCAAGAATATTGACAATTCTGAGGATGCAATCGGATTCAGCGACAAAAAGTAAAGACTGCGCACCTATAAAAACTGCTTTCATTTATTGAAAAAAAACCACTTAAATTCGAGAAAAAATATATCCGAAACCAAATTGATGGGATGGCACATTCTGAATACACATTCCTTCAGGGTTGTGAAATAACGCCTTTTCTTCAAACTAACTTAAAAACCCGGCTGTCGCCCAACCAGACATAAGCCAAAATGTTAAACCATATTTGACCATGTGTTATAGTATATTTATTTTAGTTTTATTTAAAGAACTATTTTAATAGAATAGCCGGTTAGTATTCTTATGGTATAAAAACTTTACATGTTTATTAGTTATGTTCTCTCGTGTTTGATACAACAGCCTCATCCATGTTGTTATCCTCATGACCTAGAATGGAATCTTCATCAGCGTCTTCGTTACCTAGTTCTTTGAGGATAGATCTCAAACGTCTTATCTCACAACGAGCTCCATCCAGCTCGTGTTCCAAGTGTTCAAGTTCTTCAGCAGCAATCGGTTTCGCACCGAGCTCGTCCCGTATGAAATCTAAAGGATTCTCTGGCTTAACATTCGCCTTCAGAATTTTATCATATATTTCGGTGATCTTTCCAATTATACCATTTTGTTCTAGGTATGTACGTATTTCATTTTTTTTCTTTGTTGTAGAACATTCACCTCCAAGAAACAAAGTCATTTTTAATATTTAACAAAAAATAATCGTTGCAAAATTTGTCTGGTTATTTCGCAATTCGTAAGAACCGTTATTACAAGTGTGGAGTTTAGCAAGGTTCCTTGACAGTTAAAAGATCTTTTTTGACAACAAAAGATAAACACAGCTTCTATTCAGGGCTGCAACTCCGTTTTATAATTGCTATGTTATTTTTTGTCAAAGGAAAAAATTCAAATTGATATGTTCAGGCGTGTTCCGTAATCCCGATCAAAAAAACTTGTCAAGTTCTTGTCATTGTATCAGAAATGTATATCAAAATGATATCAAAAATGTATCGCCGCTGATATCCATTTTTTGTATATCATTTTGATATATTTTTGATATCATTGAATGACATGTCAATTTTGTATCAGAAATGTATATCAAAATGATATCAAAAATTTGTCAGCGGCTGATATCCATTTTTTGTATATCATTTTGATATATTTTTGATATCATTGAATGACATGTCAATTTTGTATCAGAAATGTATATCAAAATGATATCAAAAATTTATCAGCCGCTGATATCAATTTTGTATCAGAAATGTATATCAAAATGATATCAAAAATTTATCAGCCGCTGATATCAATTTTGTATCAGAAATGTATATCAAAATGATATCAAAAATTTATCAGCTGCTGATATGTTAAATTTTACGTTTTCGTTTGTGAATTTTATTTAAAGATAATTATAGAAGACGAACGCGCAGCCAATTTTAGTGAATAAGTTAATTTTCTAATGAAATTAGTGAAAAGCACAAAAATATAATTGAGTGCAAAAGAACCGACACTCCATTCAGTTGCTGCATGCGGCCTGTGGTTGGGAAAACTAAAAGTATGGAAAACGGACGAGCAGCCAATTTTAGTAAGAAGTGAGTTTTGCCATGAAATTAGTGAAAAAGCATATGAAAAATATAATTGAGTACAAAAAAAAACTAGTTGACGACGATTAACCACAATATTGTAAAATTTGGCCATAATCTGCGTCACTTTAGTTATCGGACCCAAAATTGGTTGTCATTTTTGTATCAGAAATGTACAAAAATTGTATATCATTTTGATATCTTTTTTTGATATCTTTTTTTGATATCATTTTGATATCTTTTTTTGATATCATTTTGATATCTTTTTTTGATATCATGGTGATATACAAAAAGCGTTACATTCCGTATATCACTGTGATATCCTTTTTTTATCAAAATCTTGTATGTCACTGACAAATTTTGGATATCATTTTGATATATTTTTGATATACTTTTTTTGATCGGGAAGAGCTAGTTCACACGACAGATAGAATAGTTTCGCAACTCTCTGATTCCCTATTGCGATTTGCCGTCGCCTGTGATTTAGACAAGGGTAATTGACGGTCGTGTGAACCAGCTCTAATAGGTGTGGTTTCAATTACTATTCATTCTGGAAGCTTTTTGAGGAAAATGGTGATGTGTGACTCACATTCATTCTGGAAGCTTTTTGATGAAAACACTGAGTGGAACGATGAGAAGTATTAGAATTCTTTTGTTGAGAATTACAGGTTCTACAAAAAATATTGATTTGCATTTACGAAAAATAGCAAAAGCAAAAGGCGCGTTTGCTCAACTGAACAAAATATGGTCTTCATCCGTTATATCCACCAAAACGAGAGTACGCATTTTTGATTCGAACGTGAAATCGGTTTTGTTATATGGGTGCGAAACATGGCTTGTTACTGAACAACTAACGAACAAGCTGCAAGTATTCGTCAACAAATGCTTAAAGCGATTACTAAAGATTTGGTGGCCTCGCACTATATCAAATGCCGAGCTACATCAAAAATGCAAACAGAAGGCTATAGCAAACGAGATCAAGCTGCGCAAATGGGGATGGATTGGTCACACTCTCCGGAAACCACAAAGCGAAGTTTGTCGCCAGGCCCTTGAGTGGAATCCACAAGGCAGTAGAAGACGTGGTGGACCCAAAACCAACTGGAAAAGGTCGTTGGAAAAGGAAATCCAAGAATCGGGAAAATTGTGGCAAGAGATTAAAGTCATCGCAAGGGATCGTGACAAATGGAGAGATTTCATATTGGCCCTACGCTCTTCCTAGGAGTTAAAGGAGAATAAATACATACATACATTTACGAAAAATTAACCGTTTGAGAAATATTCGATAAAATCAAATTTTTCGACTTTTTTGCGGGTTTTTAAGAATATTTCCTAAAAAGTTACTTTTTCGTTGATGCAAATCAATATTATTTGTAGAACCTGTAATTCTCCACAAGAGATTCTTATATTTTTTATCGTTCGACTCACTGTTTTCATCAAAAAGCCTCGTAAACGAAAAGTATTTGAAACGCTACGGATTTCGGAACAGACCTGAATAGTTGCGTTTTAGACGACAGTTTTTCAGTACTTGTATGAACCACTTTCTGAGAAACGTCTGGTCTAAATCTGAAATTTTAATACTACGTTTACACCGAAGATTTATGAGGTGATTTAAAGGTACTTCGAGATTTAGTTCTTAGTCAGGGCGTAAATCACATGACTTACCGGATATATTTTCGACTTCTATCAAATCACATATTGGGGGTTATCGTGAATAAATATTCCCGGGGAATCTGCCTTGCATTCTCCATTGCAGTCTAAGTTTTTCTAGCTGAGGATTTGCCGGCGCTTTCACATTGTTTCTTTTTACTGCACGAAAAATTCAAATGCTTTACTCAAGTGGAAATTTTGCATACAAAAGATATATAAAATTAAAATCAGCGTAAAATGACTCAAATATTCCTTAAATAGCAGATTTCATTATCGTGAATTTTATAAATAAAATATGAATGTGAAACCTGTCTGAAGACCTTAGGTATAGTCATTTAAACCAACACTTCATAAGAACAATAAAAAAGTAATTTAAATTTCAAAATGAATTTTATTCCATCACTTCTTGGAATCTTAACTTGTTATAATTTATTTATGCATTTTTATGTAAGATATTTCTTCTATTTCAATTACTTACACACCTCTATATTTTTTATATTTTAAATTTATTTGTTTTTATAATTTGTTGTCAACATTCATATTTTTGTTTGTTTTTTCGTGTGCACCAAAAGAAGTAAACTAATTATAATAACAATGCATTTGATCTCCAATTATTAGAACAATGTATGTATATATCTTAAAACTGTTTTTCGCATTATTTTTTCTCAGTGTGATAAGATTTTAATAAAAGCTAAAAATTAATTTACTTCATTTTATATTTTTTTTTTTTTCTTAAGTATGAAAACACACGCAAATGTACATAAGCTTGCGTGTGTATACTTTTTTGTTGTAATGTTGTTTATTTAATGAAATTTACTTTAAAATTTTATTTAATTTTTCTTTAAATATATATGCATGTTTTAATCAAAATTATACAAGCCTAATAATGAAACTTGTCTGCGCTCGCATGGGTTTGCGAGTGAGTATAGAATAAAATTCTAGTTTCTCTTGTCATGAATAGTGTTTTTGAATTTTATTATCTTTATTTTATTTCATTACATTTTTCGATATCGATTTTATAATTTGGATTTAATTCCGGTGCTGCAACATTAAATGGAAATGTACAGTTATGTATAATTGTTACGCATGCACTTTTTTTTTAATCGTTTGTTATTTAATGTCATAATTGTGTTGTTCAAATTTTTTTTGTATTTTGTTCATTTTTGACTTACATAAAACTAAAGGTCTATAATAATGTGTTTCATAATTTCTATATATAATTCATTCACGTAAAATGTGTAACTAATCAAAATTAAAACTTCAATAAAAATATTAAAGTAATAATATATGTATATGATTAGTAAAAAAAATTCAATGTGAACAATTCATGATTGCTGTTCTGTTGTATTTGTTGCTTGAGTTTGAATAATATATGAGTTGCACAAAGTGATAATTATTTTACTCTACATATTTTATTTATTTGTATGTAAATATTGTATATTTTATAAATATAATTGTATAATACACATATATGCGTATTGCCAATTAATATCCTTAAATAAAAAAAAAACTTTTTTTTTAACAAAAACAATAATTATTCAAATAAAAAAAAAAATCAAGAATCGATACCGAATCATATTGCATAAATACATACATCCTACCATATACCTAAAACTTGTCCGTATCTAGTTTCTAATTGTAGTACGGAACAATTAATTCCTGTTTTATTAAAAAAAAAAATTACTTGATTATGTTCTGCACATTTTTTGTTTATCGAAATAAATGCTTTATTTTCGGTTTCTGGTGGAACGCGAATTTCCAGAATGGCCCGATGAAGTCGATGGACTATTTGCCGAATTTGTTATAGTCGATTCATTTGATTTTTTTATTTTCGGCTCAGCATCTTGAGCTACAGTTTCAAAGGATGTAATTAATATTGTACTTATGCGTGTAATTAGCTACATACCTTTGCTCTTAAGTGTGGTCGCTTTTGATGTCATCTTTTTGGTAGACGTCGTCGACGCTTCTACAGTAACTTCAAGCTCAGTAGTTGATTTGCGTTTATTCGCTCTATTCAAACGACTGTTTGATATTGGAGTAAGAGAAGGACTCTAAAAAAATACAAATTATCACAACTTGGCACAATTCAAAGGGGAAAAAAATTTTTATTTTTATATACCGTGGGAGGCACTTCATTTTTCGTTTTAGATGATGTTGGTGTTATTGGGGAAGCCGCTCTTGCTCTTGCCAATGGAGATCTCTGTGCCCTTGGTGAAGATTTCGAAGAAAGATTGGTCGTCTTTTTTTGATTTGGTTTATAGTCGGTATCGGACTCCTCTTCATCTGATGTTTCATCATCATTGCTGCTATCATTTTTTGAAGTTTTCTTCCTTTTTGCCAATATTTTTCGCTTTTTGGTTGGAGATTTACTTCCGGTGCCAGTAGATTTGCGCTTTCGCTTGGTATCCGCTGATGGTGGCTTAGCCACATAACTACTTCTCCTAGATTTGCGTCCTGAAGTAGATGGAGATGACCGTCCCGAAGTTTTCTTTTCAATTTGAGATTCATCTTTGTAAAGTGAAATGTCAACTAAGCAAAAAATTAAAAGCAAATTTATTTTAAATTATCTTGTGGGATATGTTGCAGTCAATTTTAAACTTACGTCCATCAGGATTTTCCTCCGTTATATCTGGACGAGGCACTAATCCCTTTTCAACATCGATAGCCTTTTTAAGGATACTTTCAATGCGTGTTTTTTCTGCATTTGGTAGACGAAGATGACCTTTATCAACGCGCTTTAACTCTACAGTAGTCAGCACACATTCAATATCTGTGTGATCGTAAAAGTCTGGGATATAAACACTACTATCTTTTTTATCCTCAGATAACCAGCGAATACTTATACGTGGTGATGTTCGATAAACATTCTGCATGGTTTGGCAAAGGTAAAAAGTTCCCTCAGCGTTTCTGACGGCCATATACTCATTTTTATAGAATACAATTAACTTGTCTTCTACCGACATTGGTTTTGGCGAATTGGAAGCCTCACTTGCTGAAAGTTTTGTTATGAATGCCAGTTCAGGCAATGGGCTCTGGTATAAAATTGTCTTAAGCCGATGACGTTGGCTTTTTCTGTCACTAGATGAAGATTTCTTAGACTCGTTGTTAGGAGTACTTGGAGAAGAATCAACGGATTTTTCAATTTTTTGTTGTTTAGTGCTTCGCCTTTCCTCACGTGAATTACGCTTTGCAGAGCCTTCAACTTTATCTACTACTGCAATTTTATGAACTTTAGATTGACGGCCAAGCTTTCTAGTGGGCGTTTCAGTAGTAGAAATATGTTCGCTAACTTTTGCTTTAGAACTCATATCCTTGCTTGTGTTCTTCACATCAACTGTTTCTGATTTTGTATTTTTATTTTTTGTTTCTGCAGATTCTTCTGGGACATCTACTGATTTTACATTTTCATCCTTCTCTTTTGGTTTTTCTGTGATATTTTCTTTAACATTTTCTACTATCTCTTTTTGAATTTCAACTGATGGTGCCAAATCCCTTTCGGCTTCTTTAGTATTTTCTTTTTTTTCTTCAGACTTAGTAGCTATCGTATTTTTGGCTGGTTGAGCTGACTTTACTGTAGTGGTTCCCTGTGTTTTCTCCGTTTGTTTTTCGTCAATACTTTTTGGATCCGCTTTTTCTGAAGTTTTTTCTATTAAATCGATAGTGCTAGTTTCTACTGTGGATTTTTTATTTTTATCAGTAGAAATAGCACTCGTTTCAACGCTCTGACCTGGAACTGGGGAAGGTTTAGCATTTGCTTTTTCTGGCTTGTCTTTTTTCAAATCAACAACAGCTGTGACATCTTTCTTATCAATAGATGTTTGCGCAAGAGAATCATCCGTCTGGAAAGAAAAACGTTTTTATTGTAAACATATTTTTTTTTGCGAAAACTTTTTTTTTTTTTGTCTTGAAAGAAAAAAAAAACAGATTCTGAGATATGCCGAATTTTTTTGATTTAGAGGCGTGACACCGCCCTAGCCTATAATCTTCCACTAAATTCAACTAACTTACCCAGAAAATTTCATCGAAATCGGTCGAGTGGTTTTCGAGTCCATAAAAAACGAACACTTTAATTTTTATATAACTAGATAAAGCCCTCTCTACGAATAAATTTTGATACTTTAATATCCCAGGACTCATTTCACTAGCGAAATGAATAAGATTTAATTTAATATACAATTGTTCTCTTTCTTTAGTTTCTACAAGTTTTTGGATAGGTTTGTTTTAGTTTGTTACAATATATTACCTTGGTGTTGGCAGCATTTTTAACAGTAATATCATCTTTTTTTTCCTCCAACGCTGGTTTGACTTTTGTAACTTTAGTTACGGAAATTGCTTCAGCAGTTTTGTCGGTAACAGTTGTAGTTGGAGCTTTAGATGATCCTATATTTTTTGATGTTTCCGGCGCAATTACCTGGGGTAAAGACTGTGCTTTGTTTGGAACAACAAGCTCCGAAGGATTGGTGTCTTTAGCAGCACTCTCTGCGGTTTGTTTAATGGGTTCCGTAGAAGACACTGCACTTGTAATATTTTCAGAAACAGTTCCAGCTGGTGGCTCAGTTATTTTCAATTCTTTAGCTGTCAAATCTTCTTTTGGCTTTGCAGCAGTACTAGTGCTTGTAGTAGATGCGGGTGCAGCTACATTTTTACTAGCACTGTCAGGTGCTTGTTGTGTCTGTTTCGAAACAGAAGATACCGAAGTTGCAACGGGTGCTGATTTTTGAGTAGTCACGGGATTTATATTTGATGTGACAGTTGCTGGCGCAGCTGATGTTATAGCTGCAGCAGCTACAGGTTTGGTGACTACGGTACTAGTAACTGCAGCTGTTTGTTGTTTTATCAAAGCAGCAGCAGATGAAGTTTGAGGTGTTTTGGAAGCGACAATTTCAGGATTTGCAATGTTTTTAACAAATGAGCTTGTAGTTGGAGTTGCTGCTAATACAGCAGCTCCCGCACTCGTTCCGGGCACGTTAGCAATAGTAATTCCTGATGACGGCTTCTGATAATGTGTGGGGAAAGGTGGAGGAATTGCGCTTACAATTGGTGGAGTTTTATTGGAAACCGTAGCAGCCCCTCCAAATTTATTAGACTGCTGATGGGCAACAGTTGCTGTTGGCGAAATAGAGGGTTGCTTTGCTGTAGAGTGAAGTGAAGATGATGTTGGCGGCGGCGGAACGTTTTTAGCCACTGCTGAAGTCGCTGATACCGGAACAGTTGTTGAAGCACTTTTTGCCGTACCTGATGATGTGGATGCTGTTACCGCTGAAGTAACGGTTACTGGTGTGATTTGTGTGCTTGGTGGTAGATTAGGCGGCTTTATTTGGTTAGTAAGGGGTGGTGGGGGTGGAGTTGCACTCATTTTATTGCCTGTTACTGCTGGCTGACTTGCGGCTGCAGCAGCAGAAAGATATTTTTGTTGTAAACTTTGCTGCAACTGCTGCATATGAGCAGCAGCTGCTGTTGAAAGAGCTTTTTGTTGTTGCTGCTGTTGATACATCTGACCTGCATGTAATTGTTGTTGAGGAGTTTGATGTTGGGGCTGATTCTGTACTGGCTGATGCTGTTGCTGTTGATGTGCCTGTTGCAATTGTGGTGTGTGATGCTGCTGTTGAGGATGTTGCTGTTGTTGTTGTTGTTGCTGCTGCTGTTGCAACGCTTGTAATGCTTGCAATTGTTGCACTATATTAGGTGGAAAAGCCTGTAACTGCTGCTGAAATTGTTGATTTACAGATAGTGCAGCATTCGCTGTTCCCGAACTACTACCATTTGCTTGCTGTTGATGATGTTGCTGATAAGTTTTATTTAGTAATTCTGCAGCTGCTGGAGTGCGAGTAAGCGCTAAAGGCTCTCCTCCTCCCCCGCTTGTACGATCCTTGCTTTGCTGCTGTTGTTGATGCTGCATTTGTTGTTGAAAATGTTGCTGCAACAATTGATGTTGTTGTTGTTTAAACATTGTTTGAAAACGTTGTTGTTGAAAGAATGCATTTATGTCAGCCTGTGTTTGAGGTAATGCATTTTGTCCATGCACTAAACTTTGCATTTGCTGTTGAATACCGGCCAAAGTTTTTGCAACTTGCTGTGGAGTCTGATTATTAGGTCCATTCGGTGTGTTCCCACCGACACCTCCGCTGCCACTTGATCCAGAAGGTTTTTGATTGTAACTCATATTTTTCAAATAAAATAAACTGTTAAAATGTGATCGATTTCTTGTAGATGCTGAAATAAAGTTTAATAATTATTTAAATGGGTTTCAACATAAATTTTATCTTAAATACAATTTTTCTTCAATCAAACAGTAAACAGTCTCGAGGTGAAAAGTGTTGAAATTGTTTGTTAACCTGATTTATTTGAATAGAAGTATAAATAATCAAAATTAGTTTTAGTATGAACTATGAATAAATAAAATTAAATTAAGTAGGCCAATTTTTTCGCGGTAAATGTTTTTCATTTTCGTTTTTTAATAAGTTGGTGCACAGCTTGAGTGTGCAGATAATAATAAAAAATAATACAAAACGCAATACTGTTCAAGTTGTCAAACAGCCGACTTATGTACTCGTTTGCAGAAAGGCGGGTGCATTCCTGAAAACAAGCTCGTAAACTTTACGAACTAACGCGTTTACGAGTTTACAAGATTTATGGAATACCCTAAATGCATTTTATTAGTATCCCTTTGTCATTTTATGGCACAACTTTTAGATAAACCAGGTTGTGACCGTTATTCAAGTGAGATATATCTCCGCGGAAAATTTTTCATTAGTTTCTTCATCACTGTGGTTTTTAGATTGGTACCAATTAATTCGAAAAGCCATTGTGTTAATTGCTCGGAGTCGAGTTTATATTTTTCATCGAAATGAACACGTGTGTTAGCATAAACAATAGTTTTGTCAATTACTGCTAATGAAGAATTAGCAAATTCAATCTGACAAAACGTTCGTATAGGCAAAACGGTTAATGAGTCAGAAATGTCTCAAAAATCTTGTGTCCGAAGAACGTTCGGTTTTTTAACGTTAAGTCCGATAGGTTTTAAATTGTAACAGGGGCATTAATCGAATATGCAGAATCTAAGTGTGGTGTTGAATGTCCAGACAAGCTTGACTCTTAAGATAGGTTATTGATATAAAGATCTAAAGTTTTGTCGTTTTGTACTGAAGTAATGGATTTTTCGAGCCAAGGATTAGTAGGAATCTCTTCAATTACAGTTGGTAAAATTTTAATATTATATAAAATAATTATATTTATTATTATACTAATAAAAAAACAGACAATACCGCTAAGTCTTATATTAATTATGCAGTTTTAGAAAATATTAAAAAATTCAAACCGCTTTAAAAAGGAATTCGGTTAAGGCGGTTTGATTTTTTTAATATTTTCCAAAATTGCATAAATTATATTAAGTAATTTTGATAAGGGCCTTGTACAGAGTATTGAACAGGGCCGCGTGTGACAATCGGACCCGGACAAAGCTTTCAAAAACTGGATTGTTCGTATGTAGGTAATATATAACGGTAAAAAATCAATGTACTTTTCTTTTTTTTTTAAATGTAAAATAAAAGAACAATTTATTTTGTTCATTAATTAGTGTAGGGGAGGGGGGGGCTAGTGTGGACAATTTTTATATAATTACAAAATTATATATGTAAAAATATCATTTTTGTAATAAACTAATTTTTAGCGATTACTTATACCTCTTGCCTTCATAATTGCATCAATAGTTATGATTTTTTATTTTCAGAAATGCTTTATTAAATTATTTTAAAAAGAGCTAACATTTGTCCACACTAGCCCCTTATACGGGGCTAGTGTGGACAACTACTGTTTTAACTGGGGGCTAATGTGGACACCATAAGAAATAATTCATACAAAAACGTTAAGAAAGAGTTCAGATACGTGTTTGTTCAAGAAAATAATGATGGAATACAAATAATAATACAAATAAAAAATTAACTGCTATCCCATATTGTATTTGGAGAAATTAATATCAAACTTCATATAACTTGCTGATCGAGATGTTCCCGGCAGTTGTTGTGCTTGTGGCAGCTTTGCCACTATTTCATTTCGGTGAATTTGGATGGTATCCGGTATATCGGGGTACGTGAATCTATCGTTCTTTCTTTTTAGAAACGTAATGTCGAAATCTTGAGAACCGTGGATCGTGACAATTTGGCCAATATAAAATACTTTTAGTCCATGTTGTTTCAAACTTCATATAACTTGCTGATCGCGATGTTTCCGATAGTTGTTGTGGTTGTGGCAGCTTTGCCACTATTAAATTTCGGTAAATTTCGCTGGTATCCAGTAAATCCGGGTACGTGAATCTGTCGTTCTTTCTTTTTAGTAACGTACTTTCTTGGAACGGCTTTTAGAAATGGTCTGACGATTTCTGGAGTCATTTCAGCTGCTGCGGACATGTCCACACTAGCCCCATTTCAGTTGTCCACACTAGCCCCTACATGTCTTTTTAAGCAAAAATATATTTTTTTTAAACTTACGGTAAAGTTCTTCAAAAATAATTTCAATGGTTTAAATAAACACTATTTTAAGTTGTATTATCTATTAACACTGCAGCAGAAGAATAATTAGTTTAAAAGTATCACTGAAATTACGAAACAACAAAAAAATTACTTTTTGCTGCGTAAAACACTTTCGGTCACGTTATCATGGAAAGCTGAACTGTCAACAAATGAATTTTTATTTGGTGATGCAGATTGCAAATACCAACTTGAAAAATATAAAACAGAAACAAAAAATGCAAAACGGCGCGAGAAGTTGAATTTGTCCACACTATCCCCCAGTCCACACTAGCCCCCAGTCCACACTAGCCCCCAGTCCACACCAGCCCCCCCTCCCCTACATTTTGCTCATCAAAAACAATAAAGTGGAAGTAGGTTCAGGTCTATTATTTTAAATCTGTTCCTTTATACGTACGTAGGGCCTGTCTTAATGGGGGTTATCGTGAATAAATGTTCCCGGGGAATTTTTCTCAAACTGCAATAGAGAATGCACGGCAGTCTGAAAAGAATTCCCCGTTAATATTGATTAACGATAACCCCCAATATATATAAATTTTAGAAACATACCTAAAGAACGATTTTACGACCAGATAGATATCTGCCGCTCGGCCGATAAACAATTTATTGGAAAAGCTGAACACCTCTGACTTTTTCTAAAAATCGAAAAACAAGTTTATGAATTGGATTCTGCAAAGGTAAAATATAAACATTAATTTTATGCATGATTATTTAAGATTGAGGATAAAAACATGATACGATCTACAATATTCGAAAGAATTCGTTAATATATATTGAGGTCGTTATTTTAATAAGAAACCATTTTTTTGTCAAAACATCTTTTTTTTAATTAGTTTTTATCAAATTTTAATGATGGATGATGGTAAATCGGCTCCAAATGTGAAAAAAAAAATTACTTCCTCTGCAGATAACACTAGGTTGTCTGGGATCAAAAGTGGGCGTGGTCGGTCAGGGTCACACCTCCGATACATATATGATATATCAGCAACCTGTGATGCCCATATTTCCGAAAATAAATCTGACCGACCAGCTTCGATAAAATATTTATTTTTAATCTCTAAAGCCGTATATCCCCATCTAAGAAACATTTTTTTTTTATTTTTGCACAATTTCTGAGCCATAAGAGACAACCTTTTTCGTCAATTTTTTAAACAATCTGTGAGCAATCGGCCAAAGTCCACACAAAATTTGGCACAAACACAAACCCGATTCAGACAAAATAGTTCCCCCGAGTATTTTGTCTGTCGTGTGAACAACAATATATCGAAATCGATTAATTCGTTCATCTTTACTTAGTTCAAACTACAAGAAATATTGAAAAGGTGGCAACTAGAATAAAAAAAAAGACAGCAAAGCACTTTTCCCTCTTTTTTTCTGTTTATCTGTTAAACAAGATGCCGAATTGCGGTACGGCAAAAGCAAAGCAAAACGCTGAAAGATTGACTACGTAACACTTGAGCACCCCCCCATTCCCCTCCCGAAGACTTTACACTTTTTTCTTCACCTTTCTCAACCGTCATCACTCACCAATGGCCTGCTACACTACAGCAACAACAAAAACACTATTTAATTGTTCACTGAAACAAAAATGGCCAAATAAGAAATCAAGTTACACATTCTTTCACAATATTTTTTTATATTGGGAATTTTTCAACTTGTTTTTGGATTCTTTTTTTTTAATAAGTTTGTTCCTCTTTTTTTCTAAAATTAAATTAACACCAATAAATCATTTTTAGTCAGTTTGAAGAACTCCAATCACTTGACAACGTGAAGGGCGATGAAACAATTTGGGCAGAAAATTAGAAACCGGGGCTGTTCACCGCCTCGTTTTAATGGAAACGAAAAGGAAAAAAATATTTCTTCGCGGGAGTGGTTATTTCATTTGGTTTATTTTCTAGAGCCGCAAGTGAAAACTTGGCTAATAGTTATATTAATGCTTTCAAAACAATTTAATTTTGTACAATTTTTCTTTGATAATTACTTTTACACGAAATGTACTTGTTTTATTTCTTTTTTTGTCATACTTTTTCAATTTTTCTCCTTGCGCTGTACACTTTTCTTGGCTTCGGATTGTTGGCAGCACAGCACTCTACCAATCGACGATTTTTTACACAATTTTCACATGAACTTTTTCGATTCAAACTCGCATACGGATGCATTAAATTGTTTTTAATTCACATGCAAAATCTTTATCAACACTTAAATCCATTACTTTTTGAAATTTTATTGTGTTTTAACCAGTAAAAATAATGAAAATTCTCTGCAATAAACCACGAAAATTTTATAGAAATCACTCGTTAACTCAACACGAACGATGTACGAAGAAATTCTACACTGAAGTCTCCAATTCGTTATAGATGGCGTCTGTCTTTTTGCGCATGGAATTTGAATGAGAACTATATACTACTCGTTTCGTCTTTGCTGGCTACATTGTAAAGTTTACAAGTTTACACTAACGATCCTCATTCAAACATATATTCGCATTCTCCAATAGTACTTTGGTTACTTTTTGTTTTTGCAGCCTTGGGTATATGAAATAGAGAAAAGAAACATTGCGCATAGTAAATTTAGTACCTGGAGACCGATCCCTGATCGGTAGGCAATCTGATCTTATTATTATAGTCGATGTTTTTTATTCATAGCTATTATTTGTGATTAAAATTCGTACCTTTTCACCTCCAATGCACTGTGGGAAATTTTGCCTGTTTGTTGGCCAAAAGTCGAATTTTAAACACTTACAGCCGTATTTATAATAAAAGTTAAACCATGGAATAAGGCTATTCCGAAGTTTAACATGAAATTCTGATTTATAAACAATTTTATTCCCAGTTTAAATTTTAAACTGCCTTCGAGCAGGTTTAAAGCTAGTTGAGCGCCGATTTAAATTTTTTGACGTATCACGAATATTGTCAAAAAAAAAAAAATTAAAATAAAATTTATTCAAATAAAATTATAACAGATGCACAAGCAAATACGTAATGTGGCTGCAACCCAGCATGTTCATCAAAAGTAAAAAATGCTATGGAATTTAGCAAATTATAGTCCTGGTTGTGCCTCCAATGTGTCGAAACGGCATTAACAGGAGCTGAAGAAACGGAGGTAGTCATTGAGGTGGCGTGTACATATATGTTTTACTTTTACGGCCTTACAGGAGGGAGTTATCAAATGTTCCCCATATAGCAATATGAACCTATGAACCGTGATGCCATCAAAGCAGTGCAATCAAAATGATGCTGTTGTTTTAATCAGCGAATTGGCATTGAGTGAATCTGTGCTGGCTGGAAAAATTTTTAAGAACGTAATTTGTCTAAGAAGCCATCATTGCAGCAGTTTGTGCTGTCCTGAAAGCACTTCTTGCGCATTTCATTGAAAACGGGAAGGGAAAAATATTGACTTCTTATCTTGCGTACCAATCAAAATTCAAAATGATTACAAATATGTACATTGACCAAGAAAACATTGTGCAAGATGGTAACTTAAATGCTTGTCATGGATCAGGAATCGCTTTTGAATTCCTGGAAACCTTATCAAGTCGTAAATAAAAATTGTCTTTATAACATGGAGTTCAAATGAGAGAAATGCAAAATGTTATTCAAAAAAGAACAGAAATGTGGTTATTTATTTATTAAGCTCTTATAACAGTTTTTCGTCACTCCACAGAGGATCACTTTTTTAAAAGGTTTCACTATCTACAATGCCAAATCTTTAATAAAAAATTAGTTTGTATGAGAAGTGCCAATTTCTGGAGTTGGCACGTCCATATTTCTAAATTTTCATCGTTTTTGTTGAGCTGATATTAACCATTCCTAGCGTTTTTCTAAAATTAGGATCTATATCTTATTTTCATTGTCTTTATTATTCAAAAATAAATACCGCACATAACGCATGTTCATTAACTTCAGAAACATATTAAAGTGTTGTTGCACCTTCGTTCAAGACCCGAAACAGACTATAGCGAAGATTATTGAATTCTTTTAACGTGTCTTTGGGCAAAGTCTAGTCATGTGCTCACCGTACCAGATGCCAACCTTCCAGTCGGGTATTTCTTCATGGCGATACCAACGCAGCTGCTTTAAGATTACGTGCAGCAACAATAAAGCATTAAATAAGTTTTGCGAATTTTAAGGCGTTTCACCTGATCATGATGCACTTAGTTATCGGTCAGATATTAAATGTAAAGACCATCTGTTCTATTGGCCAAGTACGCGCAAATAATTTCTTCATGTTCCTGATTTTTTCTTTTCGTTTTTCGAAATAAATAATTATTTGTTTTGATTTCTATTGTCAAAAATTAACGTTTGAAAATTGTAATAGAATCAAAGTTGACATAAAGCTGGTTTAGTAAAAATTGTTTATAAATTAGCAGTAGCTTAACTTCGATTTAAAATTTTATACCTGGTTCAACTAAACTGGAGAATAGCCACGGTTTAAAAAAATCTAATAACAACGGCTGTTAAACTTTAGTTTACATACTCAAAAAAAAAAAAAAACAGCTACATGCAAAATAACTTAATTCTATAGGCACACCATTTAAAGATAAAATTTATAGCTGCCAGCCAAATTTAAAAAAAAAAAATAAAAATAAAAAAAAAGGTCAATTAGAAAATCCTGAGTTCCAACAATTGCTTCTCTGTTTAGCCAACCTAATTTTTTTATATTAGACAAAACCTAAAGGAGCTCTCTTAGGATTTTTTTTTTCTTTGTAATCAGAAACTCAAACTCACTCAAAATTTACTTTTCAGGACTCCCTATTTACGCCTTTACAATTGAAGCTACATCATATAAAAAAAAATATACTACTATATATAAAGCAAAATCTTAGTAGTCTATCCTTTGGATGTGCCAGTAATCAAAATGGTGTATGGACAAAAATCTTTATATATATAAGAAAATAATTGTGGATACGTCTTCCTTAATCCTGCAGCCTCAGTCAACCACAATTAAATTTTCTTATTCGCATTTTTAACAAATAAAATTTATAACTAAAATCCTTTTGGCAGAACAAAACTTGCCGTGAAGACTATTAAATCAACCGCCATAACTTTCACAAACTGAAAAACTGATTTTTTTATAATTTGCTTAAGAAAATTAAATTTACTTTTTTTTTAACTTTTTACTTTTTCACAGTTACACCGCTCGAATTTAAACCGCGTCCGACCTTTTCAACTTAAGCTTCAGGAATGATCTCGAAGCGCTAAACTCCCAGACTTATATTTTTATTATTTCACATATAAATTCTATACACTTAAAAAAAATACGTACAATATAACATAAGACTTAAACTAGCAAATATTATATCCCCCATACATTAAAACCAATCATCCTAATCATACATCTATTTCCTTTCTCTAGATCCGCCAGCCTAAACATACCATTTCCGAAAATCCCTACAGCTAAACACGTCTCTTTCACTAAACGACCATATTCTATTCTCCAACCCACAATAAAAAAAAACTATCCCTGTGGAACCTAAGAGCATTAGATTTTCACATCTGGCAACATGTGAAAATTCATGACGGCTGTCGAAGTGAAAATAAAAAAACAAAGCAAAAACAGGAAAAATGTGAACTCAAACTAAAACCCAAAAATGTGCAAAAATAATAATAAAAAAAATTAATAAAAAACCAGTGAAAAGTGAAGCTAATTAATTAATCAAACAAAACAAAAAAAAAAAAAAAAAAAAAAAAACGAGAATTCAAAAGAACACAAATAACGTAAAGTGCAGTGTAAAAAAAAAAAAAATTAGCATGGCCAGCAGTGCAGTGCCATAAACCCTTTAATGCACAATTCCAAAGACTTTGGCCAAACAACCTGCATCAAGTAGTGCAAAAAAAAGCCTGGTGTTAGGCTACACAACTTTCCATACAGTAGCTTAGATTTGTATGCAATGTGGCTAGAAAATTTGCAACTTCCTGGAAGAAGCATAGGTAATTAATTCAGAGTTTGCAGCAAACATTTCGACAGCTCTTGTATCGGAAAAAAAGGATACTTTCCGGAGCATTCCAACTCTAAACTTAGGTATAACTTCAAATTTAACCTTATGTGTGCAATTCTACTAAAAAGTCGAAGTGTTGAGTATGAAAAAATATACAAAAAAAGATGTCAACAACCCAGTGTGCCAGACGGTTCAAATCTTCGCTTTTTTATCCGTTACGGATCCGTTACTGATCCGTTGGCGGGAGAGATTCCCAAAAAAAAAGCGAATCGTTTTTTTTTTTGGAATTGCTCCCGCAAACGGATCAGTAACGGATCCGTAACGGGCAAAAAAGCGAAGATATGAACCGTCTGGCACACTGGGAAGTAATGACCCAGCAAATCCTGTAACCGTTACCAAACTTATTACGTAAAAGTTACAAATCTCGTATTGTACCAGTTACATTTCTTCTAGCATCGGGAAAAAAATAACCACTTTTGCCCTATACGTGTGACCTTGCATCCCTGTCGTACAAATAATGAAAAAAATAGTTGTCTTTTTCCTTTTTCTATTCTTTTGAAAATACATGTGAGTGCATCCCTATCTTATCAATGAGATTTCCTCATAAGACAAATGATGAAAAAACTAAGGTTGTCCCTTTCTTTTTCAAATTCCTTGTTGACATTCTTCTTTCAATAAAAATAAATAATACATACAAAAATAAAACAGAAATCTTTGAAAAATATTTTATTGTCACTTTTTTTTTTTTTTTTACATAATTTAAACAAATTATATACACACAGGATTGATATCGGTTGCACGAAATTGAATCAAGGAGCTTCTTGATGGCTTCAATCTGTATATAAATCTGCAGCAGGAAGTTTTCTTGACAATTCGAAAAATTTGGAAAAATTGCACGTACTCGTACATACATACATACGTATTTTGAAAGAAAAAAAATTGTATTAGTTTTTGGTGGGGCTAAAAGCTTAATTCTATTTACTTTACCTTTTCGATGCTGATGTTGAATTTAAATTTGTTCAATTTAACCACTTCAATTGATGGATATTTTTTTCTGTCATTTTGATATAGTTTTTGGGTATGAATGAATACAGAACATATTTTTTATACTTAGTTAACACACTCTTAACTTCTTTGTGGTAGTAAATGAGAAAAATGTATCATTGTATGTGTTTAACGGGTCAGTTCATAATTCAATATGGTTATGTAGGATTTGCTGGGGAGTTATACCATTGCAGTGTCAAAATGAAATGCACCTAATACGTCTTTTTTGTGGAATTGCCCATACAAAGAACCAATGAAATTTCCCTGCCTTTTTTTCTCACTCAGTTTTTCGTTACCTAGTATATTAGCTATTTCCATATTTTATTCGATTTCTTGACACTAAACATATTTTTCTAAATAGGTCATGATAGTTTTGACTTGAATCTTCCGACAATTTTCGAAAAGGAATTCATAAGATATTGCTCGGTCAAAAACTGTTTGAGTTCCTCAAAATATTATAGCCTTCATAGTTTCCCAACAGATGAAGTGAAACGGAACTCATGGATCCAAGCTTGCAGATTGCAAGATAGTGCAAATGAAAATTTTTATATTTGCAACAAACATTTCGATCCACGCCATATCACACAAACGAGAAGACTGACAAGAAATGTGTTCCCAATTTATGTTTCCGATAAAAGGAATGATATTGATCCATTGCCTGAAACCAACCAAATTGATCCATTGCCTGAAACCGGCCAAAGAGAAGATGCTGTCGTAGTTTATCAGGAACTGGAACTGGAAGCGACTTTAATTTACAAGGACTGCGAAAAGTTTTGCAAACTGTCCAACTAACAGCAAAGAATGCAGTTTGCTTAAAAGTAAGCTTGCTGAAGAGTGACTAAAAGTTTAGGCAATGGAAGCTCAAATCAGAGACCTCGAAGACAAGGTTATGCTCAAAAATGTCGAAATGATTGATTTGAAAGAAAGTTCGTTTGTATCAAATATGGTTCCATCGTCTGATGCAAAACCGTGGGCAATTGAATTTGCAAAAATTATTGTTAGCAATCAGCGACACGCCTGTACGAAGGAACAAAAAGAGCTTTTCCAAGTTATCAACTTTCAGTCGACAAAAGCATATAAGTTCATGAAAGAGCAGTTTGGGTTCCACTTGCCAGGTCAAGCTTCTCTTTATAGATGGTGACCAATTAAGATTATAGAGCCGGAAATAACCCCAGAAATGGAAAAAATATTTAAAAACATGGCCCTGACAATGTCTAATGAGGCAAAGTACTGTGTTATAATTTTTGACGAAATGATGATAAGGCAATGCCTTGACGGTGATACCAACGGTGACGATTACGTCAAAGGGATCGTGGATTGCGGAGAAAGGGCACGAACCGATGATGTAGCTGACACTTTTTCATTGTTCATGGTTAAGGGGACTGAGCACATATGGAATACAAAAAAAGGAATGAAAGGTAAATTAAATTTCATACGTCATGCTATGCAAGTTATTGTATGACGCTATTTTGATAGTTTTCGACACTCATTTAGACATACATATCCTTTTATCCATTACTTTTTATTTCATAGCGAGTGAGATTTTTGCAATCTTATATATGATAGACGATTCGCTCCAAAGGGCGGGTTTCTATGTATAAGCAGTAGTAGCAGATCAGGGAACTACTAATGTGAGTGCCTTTTCATCGATGACAAATGGTTTCAAAAGAAGTTATTTCATATTGCCATTTAATCCAAAGCTTTAGGAACACATTATTTAATGGTGATATTTGTACAAAGTTAGGTGTAGCTAGTTGGCGAATTATTGAAGCGGTTCATCAAATCGATATTTCGCAAAACCTCAAAATGCTGCCTAAAATAACAGAAAGATGCGATTCAACATTGCCTAAAAAAAAATTGTTTAAGGACCCAAAAATTGCAGAGAGCGCTCTAGCAACCATGTTTTATACAAAACTATGCAATGATATTTTTAACCATTGTGACAGTAAAAATCTTTACGATAAAACCTGAATAGACGTCCTGTCACTAAGTAATACGATAAACTTGAGAAAATAAGGGAATTACGGAAAGAGTTGGGTGAGCTCTCTTTTCCAAAATCAAGGAAGAGTTCTTCCATTAAATGCATACAGTACACAATCTTTACCATGACTTCTATGGAAATGTATGCCAATGATATGTTAAAGGATGAAAAAACATCATTCATTATATTCAAAATAGCGTCATACAATAACTTGCATAGCATGACGTATGAAATTTAATTTACCTTTCATTCCTTTTTTTGTATTCCATATGTGCTCAGTCCCCTTAACCATGAACAATGAAAAAGTGTCAGCTACATCATCGGTTCGTGCCCTTTCTCCGCAATCCACGATCCCTTTGACGTAATCGTCACCGTTGGTATCACCGTCAAGGCATTGCCTTATCATCATTTCGTCAAAAATTATAACACAGTACTTTGCCTCATTAGACATTGTCAGGGCCATGTTTTTAAATATTTTTTCCATTTCTGGGGTTATTTCCGGCTCTATAATCTTAATTGGTCACCATCTATAAAGAGAAGCTTGACCTGGCAAGTGGAACCCAAACTGCTCTTTCATGAACTTATATGCTTTTGTCGACTGAAAGTTGAAAACTTGGAAAAGCTCTTTTTGTTCCTTCGTACAGGCGTGTCGCTGATTGCTAACAATAATTTTTGCAAATTCAATTGCCCACGGTTTTGCATCAGACGATGGAACCATATTTGATACAAACGAACTTTCTTTCAAATCAATCATTTCGTCATTTTTGAGCATAACCTTGTCTTCGAGGTCTCTGATTTGAGCTTCCATTGCCTAAACTTTTAGTCACTCTTCAGCAAGCTTACTTTTAAGCAAACTGCATTCTTTGCTGTTAGTTGGACAGTTTGCAAAACTTTTCGCAGTCCTTGTAAATTAAAGTCGCTTCCAGTTCCAGTTCCTGATAAACTACGACAGCATCTTCTCTTTGGCCGGTTTCAGGCAATGGATCAATTTGGTTGATTTCAGGCAATGGATCAATATCATTCCTTTTATCGGAAACATAAATTGGGAACACATTTCTTGTCAGTCTTCTCGTTTGTGTGATATGGCGTGGATCGAAATGTTTGTTGCAAATATAAAAATTTTCATTTGCACTATCTTGCAATCTGCAAGCTTGGATCCATGAGTTCCGTTTCACTTCATCTGTTGGGAAACTATGAAGGCTATAATATTTTGAGGAACTCAAACAGTTTTTGACCGAGCAATATCTTATGAATTCCTTTTCGAAAATTGTCGGAAGATTCAAGTCAAAACTATCATGACCTATTTAGAAAAATATGTTTAGTGTCAAGAAATCGAATAAAATATGGAAATAGCTAATATACTAGGTAACGAAAAACTGAGTGAGAAAAAAAGGCAGGGAAATTTCATTGGTTCTTTGTATGGGCAATTCCACAAAAAAGACGTATTAGGTGCATTTCATTTTGACACTGCAATGGTATAACTCATTACTTGTTGACATCTTTTTTTGTATATTTTTTCATACTCAACACTTCGACTTTTTAGTAGAATTGCACACATAAGGTTAAATTTGAAGTTATACCTAAGTTTAGAGTTGGAATGCTCCGGAAAGTATCCTTTTTTTCCGATACAAGAGCTGTCGAAATGTTTGCTGCAAACTCTGGATTAATTACCTATGCTTCTTCCAGGAAGTTGCAAATTTTCTAGCCACTTTGCATACAAATCTAAGCTACTGTATGGAAAGTTGTGTAGCCTAACACCAGGCTTTTTTTTGTCTTTGGAATTGTGCATTAAAGGGTTTATTGCACTGCACTGCTGGCCATGCTAATTTTTGTTTTTTTTTACACTGCACTTTACGTTATTTGTGTTCTTTTGAATTCTCGTTTTTTTTTTTTTTTTTTTTTGTTTTGTTTGATTAATTAATTAGCTTCACTTTTCACTGGTTTTTTATAAATTTTTTTTATTATTATTTTTGCACATTTTTGGGTTTTAGTTTGAGTTCACATTTTTCCTGTTTTTGCTTTGTTTTTTTATTTTCACTTCGACAGCCGTCATGAATTTTCACATGTTGCCAGATGTGAAAATCTAATGCTCTTAGGTTCCACAGGGATAGTTTTTTTTTATTGTGGGTTGGAGAATAGAATATGGTCGTTTAGTGAAAGAGACGTGTTTAGCTGTAGGGATTTTCGGAAATGGTATGTTTAGGCTGGCGGATCTAGAGAAAGGAAATAGATGTATGATTAGGATGATTGGTTTTAATGTATGGGGGATATAATATTTGCTAGTTTAAGTCTTATGTTATATTGTATGTATTTTTTTTAAGTGTATAGAATTTATATGTGAAATAATAAAAATATAAGTCTGGGAGTTTAGCGCTTCGAGATCATTCCTGAAGCTTAAGTTGAAAAGGTCGGACGCGGTTTAAATTCGAGCGGTGTAACTGTGAAAAAGTAAAAAGTTAAAAAAAAAGTAAATTTAATTTTCTTAAGCAAATTATAAAAAAATCAGTTTTTCGGTTTGTGAAAGTTATGGCGGTTGATTTAATAGTCTTCACGGCAAGTTTTGTTCTGCCAAAAGGATTTTAGTTATAAATTTTATTTGTTAAAAATGCGAATAAGAAAATTTAATTGTGGTTGACTGAGGCTGCAGGATTAAGGAAGACGTATCCACAATTATTTTCTTATATATATAAAGATTTTTGTCCATACACCATTTTGATTACTGGCACATCCAAAGGATAGACTACTAAGATTTTGCTTTATATATAGTAGTATATTTTTTTTTATATGATGTAGCTTCAATTGTAAAGGCGTAAATAGGGAGTCCTGAAAAGTAAATTTTGAGTGAGTTTGAGTTTCTGATTACAAAGAAAAAAAAAATCCTAAGAGAGCTCCTTTAGGTTTTGTCTAATATAAAAAAATTAGGTTGGCTAAACAGAGAAGCAATTGTTGGAACTCAGGATTTTCTAATTGACCTTTTTTTTTATTTTTATTTTTTTTTTTTAAATTTGGCTGGCAGCTATAAATTTTATCTTTAAATGGTGTGCCTATAGAATTAAGTTATTTTGCATGTAGCTGTTTTTTTTTTTTTTTTGAGTATGTAAACTAAAGTTTAACAGCCGTTGTTATTAGATTTTTTTAAACCGTGGCTATTCTCCAGTTTAGTTGAACCAGGTATAAAATTTTAAATCGAAGTTAAGCTACTGCTAATTTATAAACAATTTTTACTAAACCAGCTTTATGTCAACTTTGATTCTATTACAATTTTCAAACGTTAATTTTTGACAATAGCCCGATCAAAAAAACTTGTCAAGTTCTTGTCATTGAATCAGAAATGTATATCAAAATGATATCAAAAATGTATCAGCCGCTGATATCCATTTTTTGTATATCATTTTGATATATTTTTGATATCATTGAATGACATGTCAATTTTGTATCGGAAATGTATATCAAAATGATATCAAAAATTTGTCAGCGGCTGATATCAATTTTGTATCAGAAATGTATATCAAAATGATATCAAAAATTTATCAGCCGCTGATATCAATTTTGTATCAGAAATGTATATCAAAATGATATCAAAAATATATCAGCTGCTGATATGTCAAATTTTACGTTTTCGTTTGTGAATTTTATTTAAAGATAATTATAGAAGACGAACGCGCAGCCAATTTTAGTGAATAAGTTAATTTTCTAATGAAATTAGTGAAAAGCACAAAAATATAATTGAGTGCAAAAGAACCGACACTCCATTCAGTTGCTGCATGCGGCCTGTGGTTGGGAAAACTAAAAGTATGGAAAACGGACGAGCAGCCAATTTTAGTAAGAAGTGAGTTTTGCCATGAAATTAGTGAAAAAGCATATGAAAAATATAATTGAGTACAAAAAAAACTAGTTGACGACGATTAACCACAATATTGTAAAATTTGGCCATAATCTGCGTCACTTTAGTTATCGGACCCAAAATTGGTTGTCATTTTTGTATCAGAAATGTACAAAAATTGTATATCATTTTGATATCTTTTTTTGATATCTTTTTTTGATATCATTTTGATATCTTTTTTTGATATCATTTTGATATCTTTTTTTGATATCATTTTGATATCTTTTTTTGATATCATTTTGATATCTTTTTTTGATATCATGGTGATATACAAAAAGCGTTACATTCCGTATATCACTGTGATATCCTTTTTTTATCAAAATCTTGTATGTCACTGACAAATTTTGGATATCATTTTGATATATTTTTGATATACTTTTTTTGATCGGGAGAAATCAAAACAAATAATTATTTATTTCGAAAAACGAAAAGAAAAAATCAGGAACATGAAGAAATTATTTGCGCGTACTTGGCCAATAGAACAGATGGTCTTTACATTTAATATCTGACCGATAACTAAGTGCATCATGATCAGGTGAAACGCCTTAAAATTCGCAAAACTTATTTAATGCTTTATTGTTGCTGCACGTAATCTTAAAGCAGCTGCGTTGGTATCGCCATGAAGAAATACCCGACTGGAAGGTTGGCATCTGGTACGGTGAGCACATGACTAGACTTTGCCCAAAGACACGTTAAAAGAATTCAATAATCTTCGCTATAGTCTGTTTCGGGTCTTGAACGAAGGTGCAACAACACTTTAATATGTTTCTGAAGTTAATGAACATGCGTTATGTGCGGTATTTATTTTTGAATAATAAAGACAATGAAAATAAGATATAGATCCTAATTTTAGAAAAACGCTAGGAATGGTTAATATCAGCTCAACAAAAACGATGAAAATTTAGAAATATGGACGTGCCAACTCCAGAAATTGGCACTTCTCATACAAACTAATTTTTTATTAAAGATTTGGCATTGTAGATAGTGAAACCTTTTAAAAAAGTGATCCTCTGTGGAGTGACGAAAAACTGTTATAAGAGCTTAATAAATAAATAACCACATTTCTGTTCTTTTTTGAATAACATTTTGCATTTCTCTCATTTGAACTCCATGTTATAAAGACAATTTTTATTTACGACTTGATAAGGTTTCCAGGAATTCAAAAGCGATTCCTGATCCATGACAAGCATTTAAGTTACCATCTTGCACAATGTTTTCTTGGTCAATGTACATATTTGTAATCATTTTGAATTTTGATTGGTACGCAAGATAAGAAGTCAATATTTTTCCCTTCCCGTTTTCAATGAAATGCGCAAGAAGTGCTTTCAGGACAGCACAAACTGCTGCAATGATGGCTTCTTAGACAAATTACGTTCTTAAAAATTTTTCCAGCCAGCACAGATTCACTCAATGCCAATTCGCTGATTAAAACAACAGCATCATTTTGATTGCACTGCTTTGATGGCATCACGGTTCATAGGTTCATATTGCTATATGGGGAACATTTGATAACTCCCTCCTGTAAGGCCGTAAAAGTAAAACATATATGTACACGCCACCTCAATGACTACCTCCGTTTCTTCAGCTCCTGTTAATGCCGTTTCGACACATTGGAGGCACAACCAGGACTATAATTTGCTAAATTCCATAGCATTTTTTACTTTTGATGAACATGCTGGGTTGCAGCCACATTACGTATTTGCTTGTGCATCTGTTATAATTTTATTTGAATAAATTTTATTTTAATTTTTTTTTTTTTTGACAATATTCGTGATACGTCAAAAAATTTAAATCGGCGCTCAACTAGCTTTAAACCTGCTCGAAGGCAGTTTAAAATTTAAACTGGGAATAAAATTGTTTATAAATCAGAATTTCATGTTAAACTTCGGAATAGCCTTATTCCATGGTTTAACTTTTATTATAAATACGGCTGTAAGTGTTTAAAATTCGACTTTTGGCCAACAAACAGGCAAAATTTCCCACAGTGCATTGGAGGTGAAAAGGTACGAATTTTAATCACAAATAATAGCTATGAATAAAAAACATCGACTATAATAATAAGATCAGATTGCCTACCGATCAGGGATCGGTCTCCAGGTACTAAATTTACTATGCGCAATGTTTCTTTTCTCTATTTCATATACCCAAGGCTGCAAAAACAAAAAGTAACCAAAGTACTATTGGAGAATGCGAATATATGTTTGAATGAGGATCGTTAGTGTAAACTTGTAAACTTTACAATGTAGCCAGCAAAGACGAAACGAGTAGTATATAGTTCTCATTCAAATTCCATGCGCAAAAAGACAGACGCCATCTATAACGAATTGGAGACTTCAGTGTAGAATTTCTTCGTACATCGTTCGTGTTGAGTTAACGAGTGATTTCTATAAAATTTTCGTGGTTTATTGCAGAGAATTTTCATTATTTTTACTGGTTAAAACACAATAAAATTTCAAAAAGTAATGGATTTAAGTGTTGATAAAGATTTTGCATGTGAATTAAAAACAATTTAATGCATCCGTATGCGAGTTTGAATCGAAAAAGTTCATGTGAAAATTGTGTAAAAAATCGTCGATTGGTAGAGTGCTGTGCTGCCAACAATCCGAAGCCAAGAAAAGTGTACCAGCGCAAGAGCGCAAGGAGAAAAATTGAAAAAGTATGACAAAAAAAGAAATAAAACAAGTACATTTCGTGTAAAAGTAATTATCAAAGAAAAATTGTACAAAATTAAATTGTTTTGAAAGCATTAATATAACTATTAGCCAAGTTTTCACTTGCGGCTCTAGAAAATAAACCAAATGAAATAACCACTCCCGCGAAGAAATATTTTTTTCCTTTTCGTTTCCATTAAAACGAGGCGGTGAACAGCCCCGGTTTCTAATTTTCTGTCCAAATTGTTTAATCGCCCCTTCACGTTGTCAAGTGATTGGAGTTCTTCAAACTGACTAAAAAAATGATTTATTGGTGTTAATTTAATTTTAGAAAAAAAGAGGAACAAACTTATTAAAAAAAAGAATCCGAAAACAAGTTGAAAAATTCCCTAAAAAAAAAATATTGCTGTCACTAAGACATACGATAAACTTGAGAAAATTAGGGAATTACGGAAAGAGTTGGGTGAGCTCTCTTTTCCAAAATCAAGGAAGAGTTCTTCCATTAAATGCATACAGTACACAATCTTTACCATGACTTCTATGGAAATGTATGCCAATGATATGTTAAAGGATGAAAGAACATCATTCATTATATTCGGAATGCTCAATCAAGACCCTGCGGAAAATTATTTTTCCGTCATGCGAGGACAGCTAGGACATTGCACGAATCCATCGGTAAAGGAAATTCAGAGCCTGTCAGGAAAACTAATGTCCCTAAAATTCATTATGCGGCAAATGTTTTATCCCCATCGTTACCTGACATTTCGTTTGGAGAATTATTAGATAACGATTAAGATCAAGCAGATGTTTGGTCAGACTCGTTATCTGACAGATTTTGTGAAGAATTAACAGATGACGAAGAAGATGAAGCAAACGTTTGCTCAACATCGTCAGGTGTTGTTTCTTCTGAAGAACCACAAGTACCATTGACAGACGTTGAGAAAGTTGTAGCGCGGTTTGTAGTCGGATACAGTCTGAAAGCCAATTTGGCTAAAAAAATTAAATGCGATTCATGTCAAGAAGGCCTGCGGAAAATAGGTGATTTAACACTTGATTCAGATGGTTGGATTTCGACAAAAAATTATAGTGATGATCGCCTTCTACTATACAATCCCTCAAATATGATGTTCGACATAAGCGAACTTCATATAAAAATTTATAGGGACTTTTTTGCAACAAAGTGTCACCACAAAAAATTAAGGGAGAGTATTATAGAAGAGTGCATTTTGAAAACTGATGTGTTGCATCCAGGTTGGCTAGATAAGTCCGGTCCATGCTATGAGCACAGACGTATCATCTTGAATCATTTGATTGCGCTCTTAATATATAGGAATTCCAAATGGTTACTAGCACGTAAGATGAAAAAAAGCGGAGTTAAAACGCAAACGTTATGCAGAAAAAAACGCTAAAATAATGAAAAGGCTCCGCACAAAATAAACCCCTTTCTTTTGTAGTTTAACAGAATATACATTTTATAGCTGCTTTCTTTATTCGTTTGTTGATCTGTTTGTTATCTTAATATTACCTTTGGAACAATGGTTTCTTTTATATCAGCATTTCTCTTTCAATGTTGTGGTCTATGCTAAATATATAACAAAATCATTTAACAGCAGTTTCTGATATATCTATCTACTTATAAGTAAAGGTATATTTATCAACGAATTTTAATAAGTCTTAATATTTAAATTGATGTATGTATTTGTGCAGAATAATAACAACAATAATTCAACTCCACAATACAAACAAAAATACGCTTGTTGCTGTTGATGCTGCTACAGGATCTCTTACGAAAACTTATTCCTTTTACCTCACCCTGTATTTTTTTTTTTTATTTTTGTTTGTTTTTTTGGAAGCTAATGCTTCCTTATCGGACGTTTTGAGAGGCAGAGTCTGAACAGCGAAAACATGCAACGAAAAAGTGTAACGGATGTTTGCAACGAAAATGCGTCACACATATAAAAATAGAGACGTACTGTATACAAAGTACAGTATACAGTATATATGTATGTATACATATATATATGTTTATAAGCATTGCGCGCACCAGCTCATGCTCTCTCTCTCTCACTTATTTTTCGAACGTAAGAGGGGCGCTCATATATATAGATATATACATTTCACATATGGATATCTCTTATGTCTCGACTGAAGAATCTAAAATACTGAAAGATGTTTTGCGTGATTTTTTAAAACTAAATATGAACAATGATCCCACCCAAGCTACAACGAAAAGTGGTACAACAATCGATGCTGTTTTTTCAAGATTTTTAGATAAAATAGAATCTCAGACGTTTGTTTCATATTTTAGTTACCATAAACCCATAATATCGTTTGTAGAAGACCCATCACTAGAAAATTCTACTGTAATTACTGAAGTTTCGGAAGAATAATCATATATTATAAATAATAATGTAAAATAATGCAATAAAAATATTTTTGTATTTAAGCTCGCTTTTTTAATACTCCAGTTCAACATTTTACCTCTTACTTAATAATAAACAAATTTTAAAATATCAATTTATTATAAGTTTTAACTATAATAAGTTTTAGCTTATTATATTAGCTTATAATAAGCATTAGCTTCCAATATCATCGGCCACTCCCCGAGTGCCACCTGCCGTTTTTTTTTTTTTTGAACTGCCAGAATTTTCGGATAGATTTGGATTTAAAATCGGATCAATTCATTTAAATCTAGGGAATATGGATTAAGCGAAAGATTGGAATGGGTTCAAATAGACGCAGTCTATCAATCTTTCTTAATCCAGAAATTGATCCAGAATTGTGTACCAGATTTCTCGGATAGATTTGGATTAAAAATCCATTTAAATCCAGGGAATAAAATAAAGATTGTTACGGTAGATAAGAATGGTTTCAATATCATGAACAATATCGTGGGTTCCTGGGATTGTGATATTTCTCACTGGAATTAAAGTCCAACTCCAATCCATTTCAGTCCTTTTCAATATAAGTATGCACTTAGAAAAAAATGGCGATCAATGTCAATCCAGTCTAGTCCATTTAAATCCAACTGCAATTATTTAAGTTTACTATATGTAAACCTTTTTTGTTACTGTATTTTATAAACATCAAGTAAATGTTATTTTCAAAGTGAGAATATTGCTCAAATAATAAGTTAATTTTTTATTTTTCAAATCCATTTCAATCCATTAGATTCAAATAGTTTAAAATGGATATGTCCAAAGGTTTCCTGGTCTGGCTTGTATGGATCCAAATAGATTCAAATGTACACTTTCTTTATCCATATTAATCCAATAGAATCTAGACGCGGCACAAGCGTAGTTAATCAATGTTTTAGTACAAATCGTATGAAAATTTTCCAAATGTCTGCAGCGTTGCTATCACTTTTAATTACATTTTGAAATTCAGACAAAATGTAAAAAAATTTGTCATGGGAAAAAATGAGTATACCTACTGCGATTTCCGTGGCCTTGCGATTTGACGATTTGTTTACATAATAATATGAAAGCTGTAATAATATCCTTAAATCGAGGGGCCACGGCAATCATAATCTTGCCAAAAGAATTGTCTAAAAAGAATATATTACCTAAAACTGGTGTAATGTGACAAGTGTCAAGGCAATTAAATATAAGTGCTTCAAAGAGTAAACAAAATCGAATTTTGAAATTTTTACTTTTCACAGGCATTATTGCGAGAGTTCTGCACCAGAATACCCATAAGTCATTGTTTTAATTTTATTTTCGAATAATATTTCTCCAAAAATAATTGAAAAACTTACAATTTCAGCCAAAAGTCAACTTAACTCATCGTTAAACTACCTATTTCCATGAGTAAGTTAATCCACTTCGAACCAAAGTTGATTATATCAAAAATTTCTTTATGAATACGATTTAGTACTTAATCTGCAGATTAAAGTTAACTCGCCACTAATCAACGTTTATGAATACGGCTGATAGTTTTAAACGTAGCTGCCAGTTGAAAATCTTGACGTGACGTACATAACGTATTCTATGGACCGCTGGTTTTGTGATTTCAATTCTACACTATCAAATTAACTTTTCGTGAAAACAGATCCCAAATTAATTTATTTCAAACAAAATGTCAGCCAATTCCGCATTCCAGTTTCAAAAAAACCAAATTCATCAATAGAAAATATCATATTAATGGCAACACTAATTTATCGCAGTATTTACCCTTACAACTTGACCATACAAAAAATTTAGTCGCAATAACAATAGAGAAACGTCAAAACAATCCCATCAAGAAAAAAGTAATCAATGTTTATATTATAAATATACAAAATTCTACAACAAACTGCTAAAGAAATGGATGGAAAAGTACAACAAATAACACTCCCAGATGAGGATCTTGATTGGATACAAATGCGTCGTGATTTCGATGCATCCCGTGAAGAAACTACCAAAGAAAAAATGTTACGAAAAATCAAGGAGAATCCTTTAGTACCTTTTGGTGAGAACCGTTGTTGGAATTATATAAGAAAAATAAATTTATAAATTTTAACCCGTATTAGGATGCTTGGCAACGGCTGGAGCATTATCGTATGGGCTTTATAATTTCCGCACCGGAAATCGCAAAATGTCTCAAATGATGATGAGAGCCCGTATTGCAGCACAGGCATTTACTGTTTTGGCACTTGTGGCTGGAGTTACAATGACCTATGGCAAAAAGGAATGATTTCCATGGAATTGTATTTTTGTTGTAGGATATTACTCATTAACATAAGAAAAGTATTGAAATTTGCTTTTTTAAATATATTACGTGAATAGTCTAGCGAATGAATAATTTGCAAGGTGTTTTTGTATGGATTTTTTTTTAAACGTTTCAATCCAAAGGGGAATCGAAATACTTTAAAGATATTTAAAAGTACTATAAATAAGACGGGAGACCATCAATTTTATTAAAATAGCTAACCACCTGTATTATAAATTCCGGGCGAAAATCATCCCATTTGGCATGAAGAAAAAAACAAATCCGGACGAAAATTTATTGCACAATAGTGAACATCTTTTACTGGAGAAAGTCATCTATTTTAGATTCGTAGATTAAACCTCTAACTATTTCTCCATGATTATTTGTGATGTTCTCGTCATATTTCATATGTAACAGAGACATTGGGTTGTCAACATCGGGCCCGGGATTACGTGAAGACCAGGGCCTCCATAGCTTTACAACACCCAAAAGCTGTTGGCCCTCAGTCAACTGCACTGAATGGTAATGTACGTTCTAAATAATATTATATAATATAATAACAATTAGCCGGAGAGCCAGCGCTTAAAAACAACTTTGCGTTTCTAAAAGCTGAATTTTTTACAGTTGGTTATAGTAATTGTGTACATCAATAATCTGTCGGTCAGTCAAGCGAACTGTAGAACAGGCGGCTGCTATATGGCCTCAAACATGTAAAATTTTGATTTTTCTGCAATCAATTTCTAAAAGCTGAAACTTCTTATACACGTTATATAATGCATACAAATAACATTTTTGTCGGTCAGTCAGTTGAACGTTAGAACGGGGCTAGTCAGCACGCCCCAATATATGTGCAATAAATGAATCGAGTCAAAATTATTTCTAAAAGCTGAAATTTTTTTTAGGGGTACTTTATTGTATATTAACCACAAATAAAGCAGTCAGTCAGCTATATTGTAGAACAATCTCCGTCAGCAAGCTCAACAAAGCAAAAAAAATGGTTACTAAAAGCTGAACATTTTTTTAGGGCTAAAAAAAAAAAATGGTTTCTAAAAGCTGAAATTTTTATTAGGGGTACTTTATTGTATATTAACCACAAATAAATCAGTCAGTCAACTATATTGCAGAACAATCTTTGTCAGCAAGCTCAACAAAACAAAAAAAAAAATGGTTTTTAAGAGCTGAAATTTTTTTAGGGGTACTTGATTGTATATTTACCACAAATAATTCAGTCAGTCAACTATACTGTAGAACAATCTTTGTCAGCAAGCTCAACAAAACAAACAAAAATGGTTTTTAAAAGCTAAAAATTTTGTTAGGGGTACTTGATTGTATATTAACCACAAATAATTCAGTCAGTCACCTATATTGTAGAACAATCTTTGTCAGCAAGCTCAACAAAACAAACAAAAATGGTTTTTAAAAGCAGAAAATTTTGTTAGGGGTACTTGATTGTATATTAACCACAAATAAATCAGTCAGTCAACTATATTGTAGAACAATCTTTGTCAGCAAGCTAAACAAAACAAAAAACAATGGTTTTTAAAAGCTGAAATTTATTTAAGGGGTACTTAATTGTATATTAACCACAAATAATTCAGTCAGTCACCTATATTGTAGAACAATCTTTGTCAGCAAGCTCAACAAAACAAACAAAAATGGTTTTTAAAAGCTGAAAATTTTTTAGGTGTACTTGATTGTATATTAACCACAAATAATTCAGTCAGTCAACTATATTGTAGAACAATCTTTGTCAGCAAGCTCAACAAAACAAAAAGAAATGGTTTTAAAAAGCTGAAATTTTTTTTAGGGGTACTTGATTGTATATTAACCACAAATAATTCAGTCAGTCAACTATATTGTAGAACAATCTTTGTCAGCAAGCTCAACAAAACAAACAAAAATGGTTTTTAAAAGCTGAAAATTTTGTTAGGGGTACTTGATTGTATATTAACCACAAATAAATCAGTCAGTCAACTATATTGTAGAACAATCTTTGTCAGCAAGCTCAACAAAACAAAAAACAATGGTTTTTAAAAGCTGAAATTGTTTTTTGTTTTGTTGAGCTTGCTGACAAAGATTGTTCTACAATATAGTTGACTGACTGAATTATTTGTGGTTAATATACAATTAAGTACCCCTAAAATAAATTTCAGCTTTTAAAAACCATTTTTGTTTGTTTTGTTGAGCTTGCTGACAAAGATTGTTCTACAATATAGTTGACTGACTGAATTATTTGTGGTTAATATACAATCAAGTACCCCTTAAATAAATTTCAGCTTTTAAAAACCATTTTTGTTTGTTTTGTTGAGCTTGCTGACAAAGATTGTTCTACAATATAGTTGACTGACTGATTTATTTGTGGTTAATATACAATCAAGTACCCCTAACAAAATTTTCAGCTTTTAAAAACCATTTTTTTTTTTTTTAGCCCTAAAAAAATTTTCAGCTTTTAGTAACCATTTTTTTTGCTTTGTTGAGCTTGCTAACAAAGATTGTTCTACAATATAGTTGACTGACTGAATTATTTGTGGTAAATATACAACCAAGTACCCCTAAAAAAATTTCAGCTCTTAAAAACCATTTTTTTTTTTTTTTGTTTTGTTGAGCTTGCTGACAAAGATTGTTCTACAATATAGGTGACTGACTGATTTATTTGTGGTTAATATACAATAAAGTACCCCTAAAAAAAATTTCAGCTTTTAGAAATAATTTTGACTCGATTCATTTATTGCACATATATTGGGGCGTGCTGACTAGCCCCGTTCTAACGTTCAACTGACTGACCGACAAAAATGTTATTTGTATGCATTATATAACGTGTATAAGAAGTTTCAGCTTTTAGAAATTGATTGCAGAAAAATCAAAATTTTACATGTTTGAGGCCATATAGCAGCCGCCTGTTCTACAGTTCGCTTGACTGACCGACAGATTATTGATGTACACAATTACTATAACCAACTGTAAAAAATTCAGCTTTTAGAAACGCAAAGTTGTTTTTAAGCGCTGGCTCTTGGACTAAATGTTTATATCCAAAACTATGTAGATAAATGAGGAAACAATGTACTACATAGAAAATAATGTTTTTATTTTGAATTTTTATGTAAGGATATTTTAAAATTCTGAGGTGATAAAAAAACCAATAACATTCTTGTTTAGTATAGAATTAAGAAAGGTTTTAGCCTTAGTATGGTCGTATTTCTCGTGAGACTGAACTTATGTTGAATGAACTCTTTTTCGAATTTGCAGAGAAAACTGTTACAATTTCAGCCACTCAACCTACTAATTTTTGGATCAATGGTCTATCCGTTAGTAAATTTTACCCGTCAGCATAAACTAAGCTAGGTTCTTTCTTTCTTTTTAAGGCTCGCAAATTTAGTAAATCTGCCTAATTTTGTTAAATTTTGATCCGACTTATTTTGTTCGTAGTTCAATTTAAAAAAAGCAATACATAAAATTTATGCAGTTTTTACAGAAAAAAGTCGAAATGCAAAACAAGAATGTTCATTTTCGATGGTGTATATATGGATACTTAATCCGAATCTGGCCTCGAAATCGATCTTTCATTTATGGTTTTAGAAATATCCTAGCCTAAAAGTAAAGAAAACACGATTTTTGAGGTTTGAGGATGCACGAATTTAGTTTATGATAATAAAGTACCCACAGCAACTGAACTCAAAGATGCTACTAATGTTTTCCCATTAGTATAACTTGATATTCTTCGTATTGACTATGAAGCCTTCGGGTGACTTTCGAGAACCTTTGGATGCCTTAGAAAACTATCAATTAAAGCTTGTTGATAGTCCGCCATAGATACTTTCCTTCTAGTATGCCTAGGAATTCTTTGTTTTGATTTTGAAGCCTTCGGGTGAACTTCGGGAACCTTTGGGTGTCCCAAAATACTACCAGTTAGACCTTCTTAATAGTCCGCCAATGATATTTTCCCTCTAGTATACCAAAATATTCTTCGTTTTGACTATCAAGCCTTCGGGTGGCCTTTGAGAACCTTCGGATGTCTTAGAAAACTATCAAATAAGGTTCATTGATAGTCTACCATGATGTTTTTCCTCTAGTACTTATACCCAGATATTTTTCGTTTTGACCAGGAAACCTTCGTGTATAGCATAAAAACCTTCCCATGTTTGAGATACACTCACTGCCAAGTTTTCAGCTTAATTAACCGAATAGTTTCTGAGTGATTTTAACACTATTTAAACACTACATATTGCGAGTTAGGTCTTTTTTCTTTCAAGAATTTTTTGTTTTGTGTTAGGGCTTTTTTAAAACTGAATATAACTTGGCTATTTTTGATATCATCATGCCCAATTTTTGTAGGAAGGTGTATTAGAGAGTGGCCAACCAAAATATGCAAAAAAGTCAATTTAAAAAAAATTTGAGATACGCCTTTTCCACATTAAGCTAACGATATAGTGCTATTCTTCGGCTTCAAAATGAGATATATCGATACCTTAGAGCGCTATAGTCCTATCTCCATTTTTTCAATTGTTGGGAAATGCAAAAAGAAGATTTCAAACAGTGGTTATTTAGAATTGGCTGCTATTTTGATATAACGATACATGCAATAATTTTACCCATGGTATATTTTAACAAAATTTAATGGGTTAAAAAACAGCTCAGAACTCCATTTCTATTAAAGTTTTGCAGAAATTTTTGTTTTCTATTAAATAAACAGAATCACGATCTATCAAATAGAAGAAAAACATTTTTCCAAACTTCAGTAGTAATGGAGGTCTTGTCTAAGCTGTTTTTTAACTCTCCTAAAATTTATAAAAAAATTGAATAAATGATTCAAAACTATATAATAATGGCTAAACTAAATTTGATTGGAATTCAGATACGAAATGAAATCCAATGAAAAGTAATGATCCAATTTGAAAAGTTAATAGGTAAGGTTGAGGATATGCGCCAAATGTCTGAAAATAACGTTTTTTGAACTTTAAATTAAGGATTATTCGAATCACAGACCTGAGAGATTTGGAATCAGCACCCGCAACATAAAAAAAAGTTGTCGAGATTTCAATCAAATTTTTTTCTCTCAATAATACAGTCAAATTGTACGATGGCCTAGAAAAAATTGCGCATTGCAATTGTTTTGGCTTAATGTTTTTCGGACCACTAAAAAAGCTTAACGTCAAAAAGGTGACCCCCCACCCTTGCGCATTAGCCACCATCTTGAAATATGTTGGATTCAATTTATCTCGTTTCCTGTTGGTCGGAGAGAAAAAAAATTGAACAAAAATTACGGGCAATAAAATTCTACGTTTTTTTGATCTAGGACGCGATATCCATAAGTTGATATTTTGAGCGGTAGAGGCCGCCAAAGTTACAAAAAATCAATTTTTTCCATTTACACCCACTGGGTGTAGATTTTTCAAAAAGTTGTGATAGCGCTTGCAAAAACAAGCAAAATAGTGTTTAAATGAAGTGATTATCTCAATTGGTTCTCGAGTAATTAAGTATTATGTGATCAATGTTCAGAAAAAAGCATAAACAATAAATTTTTTACACGCATTTTATTTTTAACTTGTAATAACTCGAGAACCAATTGAGATAATCATTTTATTTAAAAACTATTATGCTGGTTTTTACAAGCGCTAAAAATTTTGTGGTCCCAACATTTTGAAAATTAACACCCAGTGGGTCAAAATGGAAAAAAACCGATTTTTTGTAACTTTGGCGGCCTCTACCGCTCGGAACATCAACTTATGGATACCGCGTCCCAGATCAAAAATACGTAAAATTTTATTGCCCGTAATTTTTGTTCAAAATTTTTTTCTGTGCGACCAATAGAAAACGAGATAAATTGAATCAAACATATTTCAAGATGGCGGCTAATGCGTAAGGGTGGGGAGGTCACCTTTTTGACGTTAAGCTTCTATAGTTGTCCTAAAAACATTAAGCTAAAAAAAATGCAGTGCGCAATTATTTCTAGGTCTTCATACATTTTTTGACAACTGTACTGTACTGTACTACAACATGTTGCTCTGTATAATTAAGATCAAATCGAAATAACTTTTCAGTAAAACAGATTGGAGTTGATGGCCAATTTGGTTTATTGGAATACAAATCCGATTTCATCTTTTTTCACTTTAAATTTTATTTAATTCCGATATAGAAGAGAATTGGATTTCAAAACCAGGCTGTATTTAACGTTTTAAGAATAATTCAAAACTTCAAAATCATCAATATAGTTAGATCGGGATAAAATAAGATAAGAAAAATTTTGCATTGATTAAGAAGAAAGGGTTCTACTTAAAGTATATTTTCTTTATTTTCATAGGTTTTTTAAAATGTGTCGCGCCCCCCCAGAATTGTCTTCACGGCCCCCTAGGGGGGTGCGCCACACCAGTTGAGAACTACTGCTCTAATGTAATACATCAATGCCAGACGCGATGTTGTGATGTATGGTAGCATTTTTTTCTTTCGCAATTTTAAAATTCGATTAAAAAAAAAATCAGCGCGATATCAGGTAACGACTTACTTTCTCTTAATCACAAGAATGGTTACTACATACCATGAAAGTATCAGCGACGATGTTATCACATACCGAAATGGCCACCAGCTCCCTAACTAATAGATTAACATAAGACTCTTAAAAAAAAGCAAAAAGACAAAAATTGGAAATGTTACCTTTTGTTCGACCACTCTTCATATGTCTTAAATTTCTGTGTAAATGAGCGCTCGAGATCCTTTGGCGCTCTCACACTCACTTCATTGAGTCTTTCTTCAGTAAAATATGTTTAAATTCCTCTAAAAACGAACAATCGAGCGCCCGGGTTCTTTGAACCCACACTGGGAAAGGCACAGTGTACATATATCACTGGTTTGACATAGAATATCTCCAATATGGCGCCCGATTGTAATTTAAAAATTAAAACAACTTTTTAAATTTCTCAGAATTCTTCCATTAGCCTTTATTTTAAAAACTTTTGAATTTAGTTTTACTCCAATTTGTTTACAGAAATGGGTTTTATTTAGCTTATTCAACATTCTTCTAAGCCAACATAAATAAATATAAGTTAAGTAAACTTTGTTTATACTGTTCAGTTGTTGCTAAGTGTACAATAATGAAAGAGTACCTGAGAAATAGTAAATTATGTGCTAATTACTTGCAGTTAATAATGAAGAAAATAAATCTTTTGATTTTTGTTTTTTTAATCATTATTAAATGCAAGTCATTATAAGTTGTATTCTTATGTTTTGCAGAATTTTGATTTTTCTTTTTTTCAAAAACTTTGTTTTTCTTTTTTTTTACAACTTTAAATAGCAATTGAATGACAAGTTGTCTGCAATTAATATTTTACATATACGTGAATGTTATATAACATTTTAAAATGCTCAAAAATTTTAAATTTTATGTACATACGTAGAAAAAAAAGTTAACACATTTTCAAAATAAATTTGGAATAAGAATTGCAATAAATTGAAAAAATTTGAGCACTTTACTTTTTAGTTATTTATTAATTTTTTTGTTTGAGATCGTAATTATTCCAAGATATGTAATATCAAATTAAAATTCATTATGTATAACAAAGTTTTTTTTCCGTCCAAACACGTATATATATTTTGATAATTTTGATGACAACTTTCGAGAGGAAAAATTTATTTTTTTGGTAACATAATAAATTACAACAATATAAAATTTCTTGGAATAAGTGTTTGCGATCTGTTTACGATATTAATTTTTTATTTGTTTTTTGATTTTTTTTTTTGTTTTTCAACTTGTTTATGTGATATTAATTAATATTACTTTTATTTTTTTTTGTTTATTTTGACTCCAACCAACTCAAAAAAGAGAATTTTAATATTTATATTTCATCAAAAAAGGCACAAACTACCTTCTCTCTTTTAAGTCACAATTTACTTGCTTTCAAACTTCTCTAAATTTCTTTTTTTTTTATACATTTTGTTATAAAGCATAGCAATTCTGGCGCAGTATTTTTTTTTTTAAGATTTCGTTTTAAACCAGTTTCCATCGTCTGCAGAATTGCGCTTGCAAATGTTAAGTTTTTATTTGGTTAAAATTCCTTTTTTTAAGTTTATTGTTGTTTTTTTTTTTTATTTTTATTTATTTTTTTTTTTTTTTGTGAATTAATTACTTAACTTTTTTTTATTGTAAAAGTTAGACGATTTAATAAATATTATCATGATTTTTACCTATTTTTCTTACAAAAACAAAAATTATTAAACATTAGCTGTTGTGAACGAAATAGTAATTGTTTTTAAGTGTGTAAAGAAATACAAAAAAGACATTTTTCAAAATTTATTCAGATACCATGCAAAAAATGCGTTCCCAATTTATGTTTCCGATAAAAGAAATGATATTGATCCATTGCCTGAAACTATCCAAATTGATCCATTGCCTGAAACCGGCCAAAGAGAAGATGCTGTTGTAGTTCATCAGGAATTGGAACTGGAAGCGACTCCAATTCACAAGGACTGCGAAAAGTTTTGCAAACTGTCCAGCTACCACAGCAAAGAATGCAGTTTACTTAAAAGTAAGCTTGCTGAAGAGCGACTAAAAGTTCAGGCAATGGATGCTCAAATCAGAGACCTCGAAGACAAGGTTATGCTCAAAAATTACGAAATGATTGATTTGAAAGATAGTTCGTTTGTATCAAATATTGTTCCATCGTCTGATGCGAAACCATGGACAATTGAATTTGCAAAAATTATTGTTAGCAATCACCGACACGAAGGAACAAAAAGAGCTTTTCCAAGTTATCAACTTTCAGTCGACAAAAGCACATAAGTTCATGAAAGAGCAGTTAGGGTTCCACTTGCCTGGTCACGCTTCTCTTTATAGAGCCGGGAATAACCCCAGAAATTGAAAAAATATTTAAAAACATGGTCCTAACAATGTCTGATGAGGCAACGAGTACTGTGTTATAATTTTTGACGAATGAGGTTTAAATTTATAAATTTTTTCAAAACTGTGACGAATTCAACTTTTTTTTTACACATGTTGAAGTGTATTTTTTTTTTTGGTTATTTTGATTTAAGCTGAACTCACATATTAAGCATAATTTATATGAAATGATCGAAAAGGGTCATAATTTTAGTTTTTTACGTTAATAGTAACTCTTTTACATGAATTACTTTGATTTCTAATACATATTTTATTCATATGAACGAACCCTGTAGGACCACGGACTATCCTGAAACTAGTTTGTAAGCTACACCGTGGGGGCAATCGACTAGTTCAAATTTTGGTCCCATCACATTAAAGTTCTATTTACGTTTTGCATTTTGTGTGATTGGGACAATTGGCCCTTTATGCATTACATTCAGACAAGAAAAAGGTCAATTGTTTCCTTATACATTATATTGAGACCAGAAAAAGATCAATCAATCTTAAGACAAATTGTGTATAAATTAATAGAAATTTAAAAATTCAAGTTGAAAATCATCGAGTGCAGGATTTGAACCCGGGTCTCTCTACGAAGCGCAAGTCATAAGATCGATACGCTACCGATTGCTCTCCATCACAATGGACTAGGTATGTAGTCAGTAACGTTACACAATTATGCATAACATTTGGACCATTATTTGATACAAATGACCGACTTTGCATTACATTTGGATCATTTTTGTTACAATTCATAATTTAAGTGAATTTATTCTAATTTATTGTAGTAGTGTAGTCCATTTTGGACTAATTACGAAATAACCAACCTACCAAAGTTGGGACTATTGAGACAATTGTCTCCGCCGGTCTTACGGGGTTATATGGATTTCTAATACATATGTAATTCATATGAAATAAAGTTTTAGTACGTACATATGGTATCTGAGTACATTTTAATATGATGTACTTGTGTTATTAAACAACAACAGCTATAGGACATAGAAGACTGAAATCAATTATGAAAATTTACGGTTAAATGTGTTTGCATTAAACTTAATAGCTACTAATTTTTTTATCGTTTTTTTTTATTTCTATTTTTAAATAAATTTTTCATTTGGCTGTACTATACACCACACACAGACGCAGTTATATTCATTAAATATATTTTTAACTTGCAATTGAAAATTACAAAAAAACTTTATTGCAATAATTTGTTTTTTATACTTTTGAAATATCTATTTAAGTATATATACTTGTATATATAATGTAAAAAGAAAAACAACGAAAATATTATGATTTCTTAAAACTTTACAAATCAAAATAAAATTTAAAAAAACTGTTAAGTCAATTTTGCTATTGTTACTATTGTGTGTGTGTGTGATTGTGTGTGTTTTGCTAGCGTCGTGTGAACAGGATATGCTTTAAACAAATGTCCATATCCTGTTGGTTTAATATTTTTTCTATTCAAATTATAAATTTACATACTTTTATTATTGTTTAATTTTAATTCTTATTATAGTTTTTTTTTTTTTGTTTTCCTGTTTGATCATTAGATTTATGTACTGCAATTTTCATGTCGTAATAGTTTACTTATGAATTACATAGATTTCGCATTTGAAAACCACAACATAGGTTTTCTCACATTGTTTTTTTTTTTTTTTCTTCTTTTCATTTTACTTTACTTTAATACAATAGGTAAAATTATTATTAAATAAAGAAAAACTTTGCTATTAATTTATATAAATTAAGCATATGGTTACAAGTGTTTTTTGTTTTTATTCAAGCTATTGTTTTTGTTCATTTTATTTTGTTAAATTTATATATTTACAGCAGTTTTTTGTATTTTATTATAAACTAATAAAGAAAACAAATGATTATTTTTTTACATTACATTGTTTGTTCTTTATAATTTAATTGTTTTAAAGTGGACTAATATTTTGCATAAATGAAATATTTTAAGTGAGTTATGTATGTTTCGAAATGAATTACTGCAATAAATGCACTTATAGTACAATAAAAGGAAAGAGGGAAGGGTGGAGAAATATACTAACAGCCTTTACGATAATAATATTACGTACAAAAAAGAAAAAAAAAAAAAAAAATAACAAAACAAACCCTAAGTCTTTCTTACATGGAGATGTTAGTCAAATCAAAAAAAAAAAAAAAAAAAAACCCATGCAACAGCACCAATATTATAAATTTATTTCACATGACAAAAATGGATTGGAATGCCTAAGGCTAAACGAATTGAAACAGAGGCTAAGGACCTCTTGTTTTTAAGAGTAGCGGTTTCAAGATAGGGAGCTAAAGTGGATTTTCATTTAATTTTTTGAATCAACTTAATAATTTTTTTTATTATATCCACTACAAATTTGAGCTTAGCCCCAAATTTTCCTCTTTTGTGGCAATACCTTTTGGAAATAAAGCCAAAAATTAACTAGTAAATAACGCCAGAATTTTTGGAATTAATGCCACATAGGAAATAAAGCCAGCGAAAAATATTCTGACGTTATTTCCTTTTTGGAAAACACATTCATTTTTGAAATAAAGCCATCAATTTTTTAAAAAAACGACAGAAAAGTTTATGGCTGTATTTCCAGAACAAAATGGCAATAACACCAGAATTTTGTATGGAGATTTTTCTGGCATTATTTCCGGAAGCCTTGATTCACCACTGGAGTTTTGCTGGAGACAAACTTTCAGACAGTTAAAAATATGTAAATCCTTGATTGAATAGTATAAAGCATAGCTGACATTCTAGATTTTCTGGACAAAAAAAAAAAAAAAAAAAAAATTAGGCACAATTTAGTCAAATTTTAAGCCAATTCTTGTTTGCGTACTATTTGTAGTTATATCTGTTGCTGGAAGCAAATTTCAAATTACTCTTCTGGTTACACTCAAGTACAGTCATATGAGTCGCTACTTTTTCAAATTTGTCTTATCTCTTAAATAAAATATTAATGTTCTTTGCTATCAACATGCATGGATGAGACACCAATTTAATCACAAAAACAAAGAAAATGCATAAAAGAAAAAAACAAAAAAATTATTGGAAGTTTAGTCTGCGTTACTAGTTTCGGGACCCACCATAGGTCAATCCTCATCAGACGCATTTGCTGACATTTAAAAGAGCTTTTCAAGCATACTACATATATTTAACTTTTGGTATAAAGAAAAATACGGCACATGTAAGTTCTAATTTTTTTTTTGTTTTTCCACTGTTATGCATTGACCTTCTATTGTGAGTCATTGACATTATACCATTTTTGTATCAGCCTTCGTTTGCAAACTTATTTAGCGAAACGACGTATTTTTGAACAGAAAATGATTTACGGTATTTGCTGCCAACTAGCATGGATCAATTGACATTGTTGATTTGAGCTATAAAATCACAATTGGTGTTTTACATAAACACAACGAACAGTAAGCTCAAACCAACAATATCATCTGATGTTGGTAGAAAATAATGTAAATCATTTGCTATTCCAAAAGACAATTGAAATTCAAATATTAATTTTATTTTTGGTTTTAATTAGTAGGCAAGTTTTGATAACACATATTTGAAAGGCTCACGAAGTGTACCATAAGCAACGATTTCCCATTATCAACTCAGTTCGTGTCATAATATGGATAAGGTAAATTTTGAAAAGTGAACGACTCATAAAGTAGTAGATAATTTGATAATCAATAACCGAATTGAGACTCTCATAAATTGCAACTTTAAGCAAGTCGGTCTTGATAGCACTTACAAGTTTATTCGATTACTCAAAGTCTTTAGATGTGAAATTTTGTTTACGAATAATGTTGAGCCAAGCTACGTTAAGTGACATTTTAAAAAAAGTAGGACAAACAAAGAAAAGCGATATTTTCAAATATATGGCTAAGATTTAAAAATTTGTATACCCATTTTAGAGCTTGTTAACATATCTTTCACATGGCGGTCGCGATCAGAGTGTGCGCTTTGAGCAAAGTTACGCTCAAAGCAAAGCGTGGCGAAGATGAGGTTGCTTATAAAAACAAAATGTAAAAAATACATAAAATAGTGCAAAAATAGCTATTGATCGCTATTCTACCTATTCTTTCATTTTCCTGTTTTAATTCGACAGAAAGCACACAAAAAAATCCAAAACAATGCGTGAAGCAGCGCTTCGAGCAAAGGTTTACAAAATTCATTGCTTTGTGTTTTGCTTTTTTATTTATTTGGTGATATTCTATGTTTTTTTCATTTCCTTTATTTTGTTTTGCTCTAAAAAATAAAATGAAAACAACACAAAAATAACACGCTTTGCGCTTCTTTCATTTTCCTGTTTCCAGCAAAACACTTGCTAAGCGCCATAACTCATAGGTTCTTGCGTCACAAAGCTTTCAAAGCGCCATAACGCTAAGGTTCTAGCATCGCAACTCTTTCACTATGATCGCGTCGCGCTTTCACTATGATCGCGTTGCGCTTTCACTATGATCGCGTTGCGCTTTCACTATGATCGCGTTGCGCTTTCACTATGATCGCGTTGCGCTTTTACTATGATCGCGTTGCGCTTTCACTATAATCGCGTTGCGCTTTACACTGTTTTACAGCTAAAGCGTTGCTTTGAGCGCAACTTTGCTCGGAGCACGCACTCTGATCGCGACCTAAGTGAACAGTTACAAAAATGGGCTTTCGGCGGTAGTTCAGTAATTTCAAAGCTGATAATCTCAAATTTTTCAAGTTGTCTCATAACTTCTTATCTACTTGGCTCATCAATTAGGTTAAACGTTCAAAGGAAAAAACACAATATTTCTACAAGCGTTTTTATGGTTATAATGGTGGTTGCCATGAAAGAAGTTTACGACATTACTTATTGCAAATAAATTTTAAGTCCATCATTAACTGAAATTAATTTAAGCTAAGGATTTATTTTCAAAAAAAAGAGCATTTAAATGAGATTTTTCTTTTAAATATGTTTTAACAGTATAGTAGTTACTTGGTAAAATACATTTACTACTATATCTTGCCGTATATATATTTTTTTTATTTATTTTTTTCTTTCTTGTGTTAATTTATGCTGTAAACATTAAATTGTGGTAATTTTTGTAAGCACAAAGGTTTTTTTTTTTTTGTATCTGTATTAAGATGAACAAAAAGATGATGTTTGCAAAACATAAAATTAACATTAAATTTTGTGGGAATCAAAAGCCGGAAAATATTTTTTTTTATTAATTATACAATGTTCCTTTAAATTTACGATTGCACAAATTAGATACATTTATTTTATAGTTAAAAATTAAATTTAACGCTGCTGCTATTTTAGCTTCAACTTTCTATTATGTATTAAATAATTTCTGCAATTTGTGGTTCAACGTAAGTGCAAGGAAATATAAATTAATATACATACATATATATTTCTGTGTATAAACGTGTTGCTGCTTCCAATGTTTTATTATTATGCATGTATGTATGTATATAGCAAATATGACTAGTAGCAAACAATGAATTTTTAATATAATGAAAATGCACCATTCAACAACTTTGCAATAGTTTTTTTTTTTTCATCAGTATATGATATCATCATTTCTATGTTTCAAGAATGCACATTAATTTTAAAGAATTGTCTACTTTCACTATACGAACTAAATAAGATAAGTTTTAAAAAAACCGTCACCCATCCTTTTCAATTAGCAGAAGAACACCTCAAATACAAAATATCCTTGAAGCCCCTTGGTCCAAAACGGGTTTACACCGAGTTAGATGAAATATGAGATTATGATGCTGAAATAGAATATTGCACTGTACAGGATTTTAACTCAAGGTTAAACCTTTTCTATACCAAATTGATCTATTTTTGATTCAATATAATCTTTTCCCACATAAAAATAAACTTTATCCAAATCAAAATAATCTTTTCCCAAATCAAAATAACTTTTTACAATAAAAAAAAAAAATTAAATTTCTTTCCTCCAAATCAAATTAACCTCCCGTTTTGCTAAATCAATTTAAACTTTTTCCAAATCAAATTAACACATTGGCTGCCATGGCTATTGATTTCAATAGCCAGTACAGTTTCATTCAGGCTTTTGGCTATGGATTTCCATAGCCAGTAGTTTTTTGCTATTTTGCCTCGTCATGAAAAATGCATAGCCTCTAGAAACAAAATTCAATACAAAACGAAAAGCTTATTACCACTCTTAGTGCTAAGTGAACTTGGTTTGAGGAGTTTTTGGTTTGTATAGATTTTATAGCCATTTATTTTGAGAAATAATAAAAACTATTTCTGTGTGGGAAAATTCTAATAGCTAAGAGTCGAATAAATAACGGTGGGCTTCTCAAACTATGCAGGCATGATACCTTAATAAGTATTTCCAAGCTATATGTGTAAGTTTGGACGAATTTGAACAACTCTTGCTTTATTTTTTCGAGTTGCTCAAAATTAGAATTTTCCCACAATGTGTGCATTTGCCATCTTGAATTTAAGAATTCTCAAATTTTGGCTTCAGATTCGTGATCAGCGACCCCCAAAACCCCCGTGTGATGCAATTTACGCCAAAATATTAAAAAAAAAATTATTTTACGACCCCTTTCGGCGCGTTTTTACAACGTTTTCATATTGAAATTTTTAAAAGCGCCACTGGGCTTTCAAAAGCTTTTAAGAAAACGAAAATTTTGGGATCCAAAACTTTATTTTCCGTCCGCACAAATTCTCGCGACGGAGGTGGCCGGTTGACGTGAAACGTCCCATATATATTTATATACAGTACTGTTAACTTTATAAAACTTCTTTCTTCTTCCTGGCTATTGAAAATAATAGCCACGGCACTTGGCAAACAGATAGACGTCTATCTTTACATAGGGTGCCGTGGCTATGATATTCAATAGCCAGGACTAAATCTTTTCTAGGACTTCCAAAAGTTGTAGAAACGCAACTTAACACCTAACAATGACCGTTATTTCATATAAAACATGAAAATAGAAAAAAAAATTTTTGGCACCCTGGGAAACAGTACAAAATTTGGTCTGGCAGTCAATGTGTTAAACTGTACAAAAAAAAAAACACGCTTAAAATGATATATCACCGCTTTGACAGCAGCTATCGTTATGAAACTTGCTACATATATAGATTAATATTGTGTCTACAAAACACCCGCTAAAAAAATTTGATCTGGAAAAAGTTTAAATTGATTTGGAAAGTTTATTTTGATTTCGAAAAAGTTAAAATTCAATGGAAAAAATGTCAATTTGGTGTGGAAATCCTGTATTATATCTGGGAAGTAACAAATTGTTTGTTTCCCCTGCAAAATCTTTAGCATAATTTAATCTTTTTTCTTCGCAAAGGTTCATTATAATCCTGTAACTCCTGTGAGTATGAGGCGTTGGCATTGAATTCACGTAAATCCTTATTTCTATATTGATTTTTCAAGAAATAAATGATTTTACTCTGAAAAAAAAAAAGAAATTAAAAATACGCACTCCCCAAATTAAAGTTCCACAAAATTCGCTAAACTCATAAGAAATCTAGTGGGGTTCTAAACTGCATTCTAGCAGCCATTGAAACTTTATTTCCAAAAGCGCTCTCGATATGCTACAAAGCTAAGGATTTCGCATTTCCTGCTAGAACATAGGAGACAAGGCTGCACAAACTTATAGCCATCGAACACGTGATTCACACGTAAATCGTTTTTATTTCTAAATCGAATACGCTGTTACTTTTCTCTTACTATGCATAGATTTTACAATTGTGTACGTGGTAGAAAATATCGCATACTAAGTGGCTCCAGGCCCAATCGTTAATAATTTCTCATGACGATTTACCATTAATGCAGTGTTGTGTGACTTTTTTTATTCGAAGCCAAATTACCTATTGGCGCTGCTAAGGAGATTAGAAACAAATGAAACCCTTACAGTTAGCCAGAGAACCTCTTATATAAAGATTTCAACTATGGTGGCCCACACATTTGGCAAATAAAGTGTCAAGGTTTAACAATTATATTTATATATTTTCTTATATGGATTATGAGAATGCTGTTTTTGCAAGACTGTTCTACCCAAAGTTTCATGATCAAATTACTTTCTTGCTAGAATACAACACAACAATCAGAATATATTCCAAAGATAACATTTTCAAATGAGGTCGCCAAATAATATTGTAAAATTGTTTTCAAGATTGAATTGCATTGATTGAAAAAAAAAAATCCTTTTTAACTAAGGCAATTAATTAATAAATCAACGTAATATTGATGTGAGTTATACTTTCTCTGTTTGCAATTTTAAACATTGTTTTCATAATTTTAAATTGAAAACTTAAAATTTTCAAAATAAATTGCAATTTCGAAATGTTAAGGTTTCAAAGACAGTTTAATAATAGTCTTATAACTTCACTTTTTTTATATTTTTAATGTCGAGTTCAATTTAATATTATGTTAAGTATTGTATTGTAAATAATGGAACAAAGAAATGTTAAGGCTAAGCATTCTTGAAATATCAGAAAATGATGTGCATACATACTGCTCTTCTTAATTTAAGCTGTTGCATGGTGTTATAAGCCAACTGTCCTTCACAAAGACGGTATGTCCTTCGACAATTCAGCACAATATTTTCTTTTGTTTAACATAAAATATTAGTAAACACCATAATTTGTTTACTATTATCCAGCGCAAAAATTTTGTACACTACAATTTCAAACATTTGTTGCTTTTTTTTTTAAATTAAATGAACCACAACTTCTGAGAAATTTTTCTTTTTTATTCTTTGTAATTTTTAACTTTTTCTTTATAAATTTACTTTTTCCAAATTTTTTACTTTTTTTGTGTCATTAACGCGAATTTTTCCTTTTATTCACATAACATTGTTTTTTATGACTTAACACATACATATATAAATGTTTTTTTTTTTTTTTTTTTTTGTTTGCAGCATGGTTGTGTCCACGATCAATGTCATCGAAAAACTCAAATAATATGCTATATATGTATTTTAAATTAATGTGTTTTATATTATATATATATATTTTTTACTTATCATTTATATGCAGTAAAATTTATCGAAACGTTAGGAAAGAATACATAAAATACACTTTTGATAATTTCTTTCCTACATATATAATATATATATATATTTATACTCAACTGCAATTTATTGTAATTACATGTTGTATTTATTATATGCAAGTTCAATTTTATTTAAATTGTAAATACACACACAATTACAGTGAGCTCAATTTGATTGAAGAAAAAAAAAAGGAAGAAAAAACTTACCTAACAATTTCATAAAGAAAAATAAAATAAATAAACTAAAATATTATTTAAACAACGACAGAAAAGAACAAACGGAAATAGTATAACAAATATTTAATTATTAAAAAAAAATCTACTAAACAATTGAAATTTGCAAAAGTACTTGAGTTATAATGATACTGACTTATTAATAGAGCGTTTACGATACCACACTTAATCTAAGTGTACTTTTTTCAACAAGACTATGCAAAAATGTTTTCGCCAGTTTTTTTTCATGAATTTAGTTTGGATTACAAGTTACGAGTGAAAAAACATGACAAACTAATACAAATCCTGCTTGGAAAGTTAAACTAGATTAAATTGACATATGTAAACACACCTCTAAATATGGTGAATTTTTATGAAGAAAACATGATTTTTTTGAAAAAAACAACATAACGCGAAATCAAATAAAAAAACAAACGTTTTTCTTTAAATTGATAAATATGAACATTATGTATTCATATGCTAAACTTTTGACCCTTGCCCAACACTTTATGGGTTGATGACATTGTGTACGATTCAGCGTGTTAATGGTCGCGTTACCATGGTGACATGTTTCAAAATCGATGCATTTTTATCAAGTAGGCAAGAGAAAGTGGTAGTAGCACCTTCGACCATATCTTCTTCAGTGGTTGCTGCTATTGGAGAACATGCTAACGGATCCAGGGTGGTCCAATACTTGCAAGTTATAATTGTTTGCTTTGGTGGTTGTTCAATATTTGCTGCATCCATCGTTTCGTTAACATCGCCGCCGCCACATGTATACAAGTCGTCGTCGTCATCTTCGTAGCCATAATAATTTTCAGTCGAATTTGCTTTAATAATTTTTTTCATTTCTATTTCAGCTTTAAGTGCATTACAATTTTTGATGGCGTTAAACTGATTCAAATCGGCAATTTTATTATTGTTATTATTGTTACTGATGTGGTGGTGACTGGTGGAATTGGGAGAAATGTGAAATAAATTTTGTGAAGCTGAATGTCGCCGTTTACGATTGGAAATTTTTAATTTGGATGCAGTGGCAACAGCTGTTGCATTTGCTGTCAGAAACTGTTGAACACGTTTATATACAGCATTGGGCTTAATTTGCTCATTGGTTTCAATTGCATGAACAGCAGCAGCATCGTCTGAATAAGACTCAGTATCAGCAATAACGGAATTAAGAGACAGTTGATTTTTAATATTACGTTTATGAATTTCGACGCTTTCGTTATAAGATTCTGTTATTTTTTTGTTCAGAGTTTTTTCGGTATCAAAATTTTCAGCTGCTGTTTTAGTGGCATTTTCTGTTAAGGGAGATGGTGTCCGTTTTTCCCAAATTTCTGCCAAATTATCATGTTCCCAACTTAAGTGTGACAAGAATGATGAATCATCTTCTGCTGCTACAATCGACGATTTCTCTTTTCCATCATTGAGTTGTTTTAAAAAATCTAAAGGCTTTAATGTAGCAGCATTAGGCTGATTTTGTTGCCAAATATTATGTTCATCATTGCAACTCCATAAACTACCAATAAACTGAGACGATTGCGGCGATATTAATGACGTTGTTAGTTCAACTTCCTCTCCAGCATCTTGTACAGGAACTGTAGTAGAACAACTTAATGCATTTGTTGAAAAGGTTTTTGAGTTTTCACGATGCAAAAGATCTGCTATCAAACGATTTACTTTGTTTAATACCTCCTGTGCTGATTGTTTTTGCTGAAATGTATTAACTTGGGAATGCTGAAGCGTTTCATTCATATTTTCATCATCGTTTTTGTTGCAAGTGCGTTTATGTTCAACTTCATCAGAATCTGTTATATTTTTGTCGTCAACTACCACCATTGCAGCATCCAATGTTTCGCCTATATCCCAATCGCTATCACTATCTCCAGCACCAGTACCTTCGCTTATATATAAATCTTGCATGTACTTCAAGTCACTCATTATTTCATCTGCTTCCAGCTGCAATTCATCTTTGAGTAAGCGATTTGCTGGAATCGACTTAAACTCGTTGTTACAGGCTACACACATGCCCCACAAAGAGTGCGCTTCAGCGTTGTTGTCGTGCCCTAGAAGCTCACATTTTTTACCTATTTCATGCATTGACCATTGTTCCAATGCGTTCAATGAACAACAGTTGTTAACATCAGCATCAGCAGCATTGCCTGTTTGAAAATCAACCTCATCGAGGTCGGCGCTTTCAATTTTCTTAGTTTTCCCAATTTGCCAAGGAGCACCAGCAGCACTTTGATAATTGCTAACTGCATTCGGTAGCCAATGGCTATCATTAGAATTTCGCGTTAAAGCGGCGGCTTTAGCGGCAGCTGCGACAGCTTTATTTAATGCTTCAATAGCATCGTTACAAGCCAAGCCAGTGGTCTGTAATTTCATACCTTGAAGCGAGCTGGAGAAAATCAAACATAAAGGATGCTGCTGTTCAGTTACAGTAGAAGATGGAAGCAAATCATTCGACGACATGGGCGCTATTTTATTCGGTGGCTCATCATCGGTCTGGCAAGCCACTTCACAATTATTCAAACGAAATTTTATGACAAAATCACTTTGTTGTTCCAGCGTATTCCCATAACTTGCTGCTTCACAATTTGAACTGGCATATAGTGGTATACTACCAAATGGCTGCAGGTGAAGGTTTGATGCTGTCGTTGTGTCCTCTTCAGCCAGAAAGATGTCATTACGTGTATATTCCAAATATCGTTCATTCTCTAGATACAAGTATCCACTTTGGGAACGTTCATACTCAACGATATCTAAAGCGCCACAAATATCAAATGAATGCCCGTCTGCATAAGTTTTTATCGGATGAAAGTGTGTACGGTCGGATGTTAGTAAATTTTCATCTTCGGTATAACGTTGTTCGTTATTTCTTGCTAGATATTGTTGTTCTTCTTGTTGGAGTGCGGCGTTTTGCGGATGATCTTGTTGTTTAATAACTTTTATTACCGATTTTATACGCGAATACTCAACAAAACCACTTGTAGTTGTAGAATGATTTTTGAGCGTCACTGCAGGTCCAACTGAACTTGTTTCATTGGCTGCTATTGCTGGAACAAAAAATTTACCCATAACATGCTTACCATCAAATTGCTGTTGCACATCGGTGCCAGTTTCATACATTTCGGTTAGAGATATTGGATTGGAAGATGACCAAGACTGCATATTTGGTTGAAGGTTTTGACCTAGTAAAGGCGTTTGCCAATTATATGTGTTTGAATGGGGATAAGATGAGCACGAAGTTGTCGAAGTCGAGGTTGTAGATGAATCTGTGCAATCAATGCCAATGCCAATGCCGCTGATGTTGTTGTTGTTATTGCTTCCGATAATTCCATGCTGGTTTTCAATAGAGAAATTACTGCTACCAATGTCAAAAGAATGTTTACATCCCTGCTGTTCTGCTGCTGAACATGAAGAGATAGTAGTGGATGAAGGAGTTGATGCTCCCGTTACTGGGACATGTAATTGCGGCTGAAGTGACTGTACGGCCATATTTGCATTAGGTCCAAAATTAATTCCCTCTGACCACTTTGATTTACTGTACTGAGGTAAGTGAAAGGAGTTATCATTAGTAGCCGTATCCATCTAAAAGAAATGTAAGAGGAAATAATTTTAGCTTTTGTACTAGGTATAAGGAACTTGTTTTGATAAACATTTTATTTCTTTAATAAAATTTTAAGCTAAATGAGTCGCCCATAAGCCAATGTGGTTAGGTCCATTTTTTACATATTTCAGTGGAATAAATAATAATCCTCTTGGTTATTAAAGGATTTACCTTTTTTAGGTCAAACAGCCCTTCTTTCAATAGCTTCTGAATATTTTGTAATATAATTTCAAAAGAATTTTAAAAGTAAGAATATTTGAAAACGCAAATTTTCTCAATTTATGTTTTTTGGACTTAACCGCATTGGCTTCTGAACGACTCAAATAACTATTAAGGCTATTGTAGCTATAACCTGTATAGGCTGTGAGAAGCAGAGCACAAAGTTTTAATTTGTTTTAAAGTGGGCGGTGCCACGCCCCTAAATTGAAAAAACGTTCTCACGGCTAAACCTCGAATTTTATGAAATTAAGTACCGAGATGGGGTTAGTACTAAGAAACGATAATATCAACATTATATTTGAAAGTGGGCGGTGCCACACCTTTAAATGAAAAAAAAAAAAAAAAACACCCTCACGGTCAAACCGCTGCATCTATTTTTATGAAATTTGGTATGTATATAAGGTTAACATTAAGGAATGAATGACCTTTATGTTTTAAAATGGGCGGTGCCACGAGCCTTACTTGTAAATACACCCTACACTAAAACGGCGTATCGATTTTTGTGAAATTGTGTTTTCAAGTGGGCGGTGCCAAGCCCTTAATGGCAAACTGCGCTTAACCCTCGTTTAACTCTAAAGAAGAGTATTACAACTTTTTGTTTTACAATGAGCAGTGCCACGCCCCTGAATAGAAAATATTCAGAAATAATTATTAATAAGAGTTGCTTAAGTTTGCAGTTGCGTAGTCCCTATAAAGTCAAATTGAATTGGTCTAATGTCGGCCACAACGCGAACACAAAAATTTTTAATACGTTTTAATAAGCGAACTAATGGACCTTATCATGAATAAACATTCCGTAATAATTTTTTCTTGGACTCTTTAGCATGCAATAGCAACAAAAAATTAATGGTTAGCGGCAATAATTTGGGAAGAATTATTTTGACATTTTTGGTAGATTTTCTTCTCCAAATTTTAAACAGAGAATTTTTCAAAATGCTATATCCAGGTCTTCCTATCCCGGAAACTAGATCCGAGCGACACCCTTTGATTGCATATTTTTTCTTATAATTGAAAGCTTAATAAAATAAACTAGTTTAAAAAAGGAAATATGAGGTGTCACTAAAGTAAACTTAACTCAAATTTTTTCAATGAGAATATTATTAGCTGTGTTATAAACAACAGTTTTCAGGGCTTGTATAAGGACTTTCTGAAAAACGTATGGGAAGGCAACAACGAAAGTGCTTAATGCAACACAGATAAATTTGTGTGCTTAATTTTTAAGCACGGTTTTAACATAGTAGCCTAGCCGCACATTGTTGAAGTGGCACTTGAAGTTTGTTGGCAAGCGATGCGGAAACGAAAAGCAAATTAAGAAGAAGGTAGCACACAAAATCGTTTTAGAAGAAATGCTTTAGCACTGTGTTAACATGCTTCCGTCTAAAAAACAGCCATTGTTACTTTTCACTTCGTCACAAGTTTGTAATTTTATTTTGTTTTGATTATTTTTTTTAAACTTTAGCTGTCAAAGCAGCGATGCCAACTTTTCATTTTTAAAATCCACTAAAATGAAAAAAAAAAAAAAAAAATCGTGTTTTTTTTTAACCAAAAGGACTTAAAATATGCTAGTGCGAAAAATTTACTTTTTTAAATAATGGCTGAAATATTATATTTATAAAATTTCATAAATTTTTGTTTCTTCTGTGGATTTTTTGCAGTAAACGTCATTTTTTCTTATTTTGATTTACAAAAAGAACTAAATCTGATGGGAAAAGCAGTAAGCTGGCAACACTGTGTCAAATGGAAAATCCCAGGGCAGCACAGTAGTTTTTTGGCGAAAATTGGAAGGAAAAAGTATACCGCTAGAAATCGAATTTCCATTCTCAAAAAATTCATGATTGCAAATGTTCACTCTTCAGAAATAATTCTCGAGAAGAAATTTCTAGACAAATTCATGATAAGGCGAAATAATGTGACCTTTCAGAAATTACTCTATGAACTAAAAATGAGCGAAACATCACATTGTAAATTGATAAAATTCTTACATTTGCGTTTAAAGGTTCAAGCTGCTGGTTGTTAGCTTTATGTGTAGAGTTCCAAACTTTTTTGTAAAAGCTTTCATCGGTGTCTCCTGCGCCAACGCTTGGATTTTTCGACCAAATGGAGTTTTGCAAAAATACATTAATTGGTGTTTCGATTTCTCCTCCACAACAATCACCATTACGACGTCCTTTAAATGAAGAGGCAGTTTTGTCAAAATCTTCTAAATTGCTTGGCATCGAACAATAGTCACTGGTGTAGGTCGTATCCTTTCCAAAACCGCTACTAGAGGAAAAACCAAAATTAATCTCATCATTAGCAATTGAAACAGCTGCTGCTGCCGCATCTTCTGTTTGAGATATTTTAGTTAAATCAAGATGATGATTATAATAATTTGTCCAAAAGTTTTGCAAATTTTCTTTAAACGGTGCTACAGTAGGTAATGAGGACAATTGCATTATCGAAGAAGACATTGAATAGACATCTGAATTGGTTTCATTGGTTTTTAATTCGCCAGCCACACCAGTTTCATTCGTATCCACATTTTTCCATAAAGCTTCTAAGCTACTATCGAATTTAGCTTTAAATTGCGCAAAATCTAACTGATCATCGGTTATTTCTTCAGGCAATATTTCATGTGAACCACCACTTATATCTCGCTTATATAATGGGCGTGCTGAATTTAAAGAAACGTCTGTAATTTCCGAGATAGAAGCAAACGTGTCATCATCGTTATCGGCACTTAATGGTAGCTGCGGTGAAGCAGCTTCAGTGTAACAAAATGAGATATCAACTGGTGGAGTTAAGGGAGATGATTGCTTTGTAATTTTAATACTAGCAGAAGTTTTATCGTTCATTTTGTCCAACGCGTCTTGTTGTGAGTGCAGCATTTCTTGATCTTCCAATGGATTTAGTTGTTTAACATTTGTATATGCAGCGCTTTCAGATGTGCTTCGATTTCGGTTATTTTGTTTTACAATGAATTCTTTAATTAAATCGCGTCCCATTTCCCAGCAACCCTCAAAATCAGTATCCCAAAAGGGTGAAGAACTTCGATATCTATTGGAACTACTTATACCACTGCATGAACTTTTCCGTATATTTTGAATTGTTTTACCTTTCGACAAAGCTAAAATTGAAATTTAAGTACATAACGTTAATGAATTTGCCACTCTAACATTGAACTCCATCATTATGTATCTCCATTAGCCTCTAAGCCTTTAATATGATTTTTGATTATGTTATAAATTAACCTCAGGCTTTGTTGCAGAGACGTATCAAGGCAATACATAAGGATGCTATAAATTCTTTATTTTTGTTAATTTGTAACGATGAATGTAAACTCATTATATATTTAGTGTAACATCAAAATATTTACCTTGATTTCGGCGACGTTTTGTTTTTCGTTTCACTCCTGTTGGTGTTATTAAATTACTGCTGTTCATGCTACAATGAACATTTCCTACAACTTGATGTTGACCAGTTACAATGTCACCAATAGTTTCGATTTCTCCTTTTTCCTTGGTACTACCATTAGTATCTAAGCTTTGAGTAATATTCGTTTCAGCGCTGCTGGAGATAGACAATGAAGCAATTTTATATTTATCAACTGGCCATGTAAGGGACTTTGCATTTCTTCTCAATATACGAAAGGAATCTTCCATTTCTTTAGTAAGCGCTGGAAATGCTCTGAAATATTGCTTTTTCGGATCAGTTTCGTTATCAATTATTCCTTTAGATTTACACTCGTCTTCGCCAACTTTCGTGATTGTTGTTTTTGTAGTGAAATTGTTGCCAGTGTCGCCGCTACCAATATTTAAATTGCTTTCTTCTACTATCTCTTTGTGATGTTTATTTAAGTGATGAGAATAATTCGATTGATTATTAACTTGCGAATTTAAGGATGTTGTGGCTACGGAAAGCGTAGCGAGCAATATTTGTTCATCATCATCGACATCTGTCGTTTTCTTTTCAATATCAATAAGTTTTTCAAACAGTTCATCAACAAGGGTTTCAATTGATGCAATCTAAGTGAAGGTACAAGTATAAGAACATATTGTATTAGCATAATCTCGATTTATAATTAATTCTCGAATAATTTTTTCAATAATTCATGCAAGAAGCGTTGAGCGTCTTGTAAGACAAAAACGAGTGTCGTTGGCTGTTTGTGAAAGGCTTATCTGTGTAAGTCGCTACAAAAGTATTCTTTATAAACTTTTATTATAGTAAATTCATAAATTTCAATATTAATCTATTACTTTAAAATGCGACTATTTTTGATCAGTCACGTTATCCAAATTATCTAAACCATTGAAAGAAAGTCACGTTTTCAAGTTGGTAGCTGCTTAGAAATGTTAAGATTTATTAAAAAACCGAGGTTACTTGATAACGATCCAAGTAAGCTCGGTCTCTTTTTCTGTGGACCATCCAGTCAAATTAATAAACAATATTATAGTGTTAATTACGTGAATTTCAATGGTAATTGGCAATGGTTTTGATAATTTGGATATCGGGACTGGTCAACTATTTAATAAATTCACAATAATAATTCAGAAAAGTTTATAAAGAATACTTTTGTAGAGACTTAAACGCTATCTGCATCAAGACTCTGACTTCACCTAAATGTAGTTAAGGGCAATTTACCAGACATTTATTAAGTATGTTGTACTTAAGCTATCTTTACGGTGCATTTGATTTTTACAGAGTTCCTACGGACAACTTGTAATGAAAATCATGTACTTCCTTACGATAATTGTGCTTTCGTACTTAATATTTACCTCTTGTTCTGAAGATACAATATCACTCAAGCACTGAACTGCATTAATTTTCTTAATTGTGTTCGTATCAAACGGATGATAACGTCGATTGCTTCCTTTTCGATGAGCAAAAAACTTCTGTGATGAATATTTGTTATCCAAAATGAATTTAAACATAGAAAAAAGATATTAATTAGCTTATTTAATTGTTCACAATGATTATAGAAAAAAAAAAATACTAAAATTAGAACAATGTAAATTACTTCTAGATTGCTGAACTCAATGGGATCATTTATTTGGACTGATGATTGTAAGAGAGATAGAAGAAGTCTAGAATATATTTGTGGTGCCTCAACGCCTAATTGCTCCAATCGCGATACTAACCAATCAGAGATGGCATTCACTGCACGAGTTGATACAAGCTGTGGATACTTCATACCTAGCAAAAAAAAAATCAATATGATTTCCATATGAAAAATCAAATCAAATGGCGCTTTTCAACTTGAGATCAATCATACTTTATTCAACAAATAACTATACGTAGTACTACATACTCAAGTGAAGATAAACAAATAATTATGCTACTTTATAAAAACAATCCAATTTAGTTTTGAACACATTTTTGCTTGAATGTGTAAATCAAGTTTCTTTTTGTTACTTTCTTTACTAAATTCTAAATACTGATAGGTCCACTGCAATTTGAAACAGATAACCATATACATTATGTTCTGTAGCGCCAAATATTCTTTTATTTTAAAAGAGATTGATGAACTCAACTTACAATCATACAAATAAATCAAACCATGTATAATATTTCATTAACAATTGGACTGTTATTTTACCAATATTTAATTTTGCTTTCATTCTTTGGATAATTTACAGAATTGAAGCAAAATCTCATTGTTAAAAAATAATTAATTTTTGGTTAATTTTTTTGTTTCTGCTTAATTTTGAAAAAAGAAAAAAAATGCATTGGACCTTAAGTAAATACGTGCTGTGATTTAGTGAAGCGCGATGAGCTCCAAACGGTTCAAAGTTTGAAAAAAATGGATCCAAAAACTTATGAACAGAAAACTTTCTGCACGATCAGTTTTTGAATTCATTATTATGAAACCCTGAACCATTTGTGGCTCAACGTGCAAAACATGCAAAATAATGTAGACGCAAAATAACGTATAATTATTTTATTATTATTATAAATAAGATGTAATACAGAATAAGATGGAGTGAATGATTTCGAATTGGTAAAAACTGAAACTTTCGGAAATAACAAATGACAATGTATTGTCCAGCAGCATTGGCAATTTTTACCTTTTGTAGCATTTTGACAATAGTTTGTTGGTTCTGCAAAGTAGCTTAAGTTTAACTAAATTAAGAACAAAGTTGATTTGGCAAGTGAGTGGTTTGTTCCATGTTTATACAGATGTCAGTCATTCCAGAAAGTTTCAGTTATTTACTCAAAGACATTCATTGAAAATTTATAAAGCAATCTTAATTATAGTTTTAAATTTCATTAAAATAATTTGCCACTGAAAAGCGACTACCACATACATATGTACGTACTTTGTCAAAAGGAGACCTAGATACTAAAAATTGTACTTGAGGGGGATCTAAAATGTACCCCTGAGGTGGATTAAAACTGATTTTCTAACTTGTTTTACAAAAAAATAAAAAATTTTTTGGATCACCCTTATGTTTTAGGGAAAACTTTTTAAAAGAAAAATTTTAGCTAATTGTATGAGCTTCCTCAGAGTGTATTTAGTTTATAGGATTTAAAAGGATTTCACAAAGTGATGGACCTTTAAAGTTAATATTTTAAATTTTTTTGACTTTGGCAGCCATTTACGTATGAAAAAGGTTCTATTAACATGTTTTTTTTTTTTTTTTTTTAAATCCTAGTTAGATATATTGTAATTCGACAAATGGTCGTACCAATTTTTGATTTGAGATCAGAAAAAAAAAAAATTTGTATGTAACAAAACGCGTTGCGCTGCCCTTTATACAGAGGAGCCTATAACGGATTGTTCTCGCGAAGTATTTTTTCTTACCTCAATTAAAAAAATTGGTGTACTACCGAATTAAAAGAAATTTAACGAGGATTTACTAAATAGGAAAAAAATTTAATATATCAAACATTCTTTGCGAAATCCTTTTATACCCTATAAACCAAATGCACTATTAGAAAACTCATACAATCAGCTAAAACTTTTCTACATAAGTTTTCTTTAAAACGTTAGGGTGACGCAAGAAATTTTTTGTAAAACAAATCAGAAAATCTGTTTATTCCTGATAACTTTTTAAGGGTACATTTTTGACACCCCATGTGCAATTTTTTTGTTAGTGTAGACCTTCTCTATCACCTCCAAGAGGCTTCGTAACCTTATCGTTTACACCCTTTATATATATAAAACTTTACTCAAGTCGTTAAGTAATTCATGCAGTAACAACTTATAATATTTAGCATACATAATAATAGGTATATTTTAAGTACTTACCGTTTATTTATAATAAAACTGCAGCGGTGTCATTCAACTAAGTAAAGCCCAATTTCATTGAAATTGGACGATTTTTCCCTGCTATCTAAGATGTTACAAGCAGCAGCGTCTAATCTCGACTCGAAGCGTCGTTTAGCAGCTTTTTTAAAAATGTGCTGCGAGTGACATCGGCGGCGGCGAATCGGTAGTTTGATCTTACGGATGTTATAAGTGTTAAATAATTGTAATCTATTCATTTTTTGATTTTGCATCATCTCTCAGAAGTAAATCATTTTGAAATTTAATTATATCCATTATTGACATTTTTAAATGAAATGAATTTCGCTTAATTGGAGCAGTAGAGTGGTTCTTCGAATTATCTTACCACAATTTTATAGCAATATATTGCTGCAAACTTTTCGATATATCTTTGGTTTTAGTAGCGTTAACACGTTTAAGCACTCTGTTAGAAGAAGTGGCTGATTTTCTTCACAGACAGATCGATCTTGATTTTTAACAGAACGATAGTTAAATTATCAATGGAACCGAATTGAAAGAATACAAAGTGTTTAAATAGAAATGTTGCTTTTGAATGCACGTAATTAAATAAAGATAAATGTTGTTATTGTTGTTTCTGTAGTTTGCGGATGATATATTTCTTCAATGGTTTTTTTTCTTTAAACCGTCGCGTATTTTTAGTGATCGTTACGTTTCTATGATAAAGATTCTTTGCATTTCTTTTTTCCTTCTTTTATATATTTCTCTTATTTAAGAACGTGTACATCTATAAAAGTGCAGACATTAATTTAGTTAAGTCTACAGTATTGCTCCGACTGTTTTGTGATAAGCAATGTTACTTCTTAGTTCGATCTCTTTCTGCACTGTATTGTATATTTTTTTCCCCAATTGCTGTACCAATATTAAACTAGTATATTATGTATATATGTATATATTGTAATATTTTATTTTAGTTGGTGTTTTTATTTCTTGAAAAGTTTTCTATTTAAAAAAAACTTTTTTTGATTCTGTGGGACCAACGTTATTAGCATGCGAAATCCAGGGATATGATGTGGTGTTGTCGTCGTTTTGTTTGGAGATTGGTTTTAAAGTGAAATGGTTTATTCTGCATTCAGAAATCCATTTTTTTAGTTTTGTTCAGTGTTACGGAACTGAATTCTCCTTGGAATTATTCCAAACTTGCATTGAGTTATTAGTTTCCTGAAAGAAAAAATATATGAAATACAATTTTTTGTTATTAATTAATGAATAACTTCTCATCTCCAGTTAATAATATAAAAATTTGAGTCGCGTATTTTTGTGTTAATTTCGAAACATTCACTAAATGATATTTGCACTCATAAAATGACGAAATTATTATGCGATACATCATACTATGCGTTATTTTATTACTTTTTCAACTACTGTTTCAGTAATGATACAAAAAGATAAAAATACAAAAAGTAAAACATGGAAGTAAAGCCATAATATCGATCATATCTAGTTTTAAATATGACACACATTTTATTCAATTCAATATAAAGACAACAATAAAATATTTAGAGAGGACATACTAGAGTAATTTACAATGATTGTAACTTTTAACACAATGTATTAAGCTTATACAGCTTAATACGGTATAAATATCCATTAAAGTTTTATTAAATGAAAGTGAAAATTTGTTTCATTAAATTAAATGAAAGCGAAAATTTAATGAATATTTCCATTAAAAAAGTTTCATTAAATTCAATGGATATGAACAATTGTTTCATTGAATTTTTTGAAACTTTTATTGAAAATATTAATTAAAGTTCCATTAAATTCAATATAATAAATTTTTCCTTTTAAAAGATTTAATGATAATGGTAATTTTTCATTTCCATCAAATCAATTTAATGATAGTCAAAAACTTTCCACTATCATTAAATAAATTCTTTGATAGTGAAAAATTTGTCATTACCATTAAAATAATTTTTTCACAATGAAAAAATTTGCACTACAACGAAATTTAGTGGAGAAAACTTATCACTATCTCTAATTGCATTTATTGGAAAAATTTTCATTTTAAAAAAATTAATTATGTGGTAGTGAAAAGCTCAATGAACTAAAAATTTAGTGCATTACGCCCAAGTATAGTATGTTTAAAATAAAACTCATTGTCCCAAAGTCATAATTTGAGATACCGCACGACTCATTCCAAGCAGACTAAAGACCTTTTTCTGTATTGCATATTTTATTTGCAATATGTTGGTGTTGTCACAAAAAAAATTTAAATAATTTGAAATAGTTTTGTTAGCTATAATTTTAAAGGTCTTACTGACCTAAAAGAATGATTATTATATTTATTATCTTCAGTATTTTTGTTTTTTTTTTTGTTTATCAACTACAGCATAAATTACAACAGTAACTTATGTATTATGTGGTCTTATCTTATCATAAGGCGTCAACCATTCAAACAAAATTGAAAACAAAAGAAGTTAAAAAAAAACAGGCATAAATGATAAAACCATGTTCAAGTATAGTATTTGAGTATGTCCAAATGCACTGAACGTTAGGTCAAGTTGGTTTGTTTTTCTTTTTGAGGAATTTAATATTTAAGATAATGAGATTTCTTTTAAAACATATGTATATATGAAATACCTACATCGACAACCCAACAAACACATATGTATATGCTGTTACTGAATAAGAGACAAAGAAAAAACTAAGAGAGAGAGACGAGTAATATAAAATATTATAAGATATGAGCAATCTTGATTTTAACTTTTGCATATGAGCAAAAGAGAAAGCAAAACTAACATTCGACACAAGCGGAAGGTCTACAAAATGACAAAGAAAATTGTGATTCATTCATAAATGAAATCATACATAGTACTTATTTCACGAATTACAAATTAATTTAATAAATGAGATACAAATATTTTGAATTATTGAAAAATAAGTTCTTAATATAAACATGGTAACATAAACTATCGTCATACTAGTTTTGAAACATGATAATTATGAACTGCTTAATGTATAGTATACGTTTTTTGATAAGCATTTTTGATTTTTTCTTAATGAAATTGTTATGTGAAAAAATTAGTATTTGAGTTTTATTTAAATTACATAATTGCAATTAATACATTTTGCTTCCTTCCTTGCACATTATGAGTGTCGTATTGTTTGATCACTTTGCTCACTTGTCGTCGTTGCGGTTCGTTTGTTTATTCGTTCGTTTGATGGAGTTTTACACTTCTAACTTGATTGCATTGGATTTCAAAAACTGATTTTCATATGCCACTAGTAATTGGTCACAAGGTAAACTCATACTTTGCTGCTGCTGCTGTCACCACCACTACGACCACCACCATCATTGTAGTGTAGTGTCGACCGAACGAACTTTCGTCGTTCGGTTGCAATGGTATGCGAAATAGGAAAAATATAAAAAATTCAGACACCAAATAGTAAAATATAATAAAACACGAAAAATATAACAAAACAAAAAAGTAAAAAGTTTTTTTTGTTGTTTTTTTTTTTTAAACAAACGTGAACGCTCGCCAAGAGAAAACTAAACTCAAGAAACTTAGTTAAAGACTACATTGCTCTCGGTTTGAATTTTATTATTTGTTTGAATACATATGTTATTTTATATTGAAAGCAAGTCTTCAATTGTAGCGCGCATATACGCCATATAAGTAAAACGAACGAAGATATCAAGTTGCCACTTTTTTGCGATACTAATGCAAGCTTAAAGTAAATTATATTTCTAGCCGCATTTTTTTTCAAGCTAAATATAGAAATAAACTTAAGGCATGGATTCATAGTCTTTAGTTAACTAACGGCAAGGGTGGTTTAACCAAAAAAATTTTATTTTCAATCATTAGTCAACCATTAGTTGAAACCCCAATGCCATTGGTTAACCAACAGCCGATGCTAAAGAAATAGAATCCACTTAAGTTTTGTGAAAATCCTTAATATGTTTTTAGACGTAGAAAACCAAATCAAAACCGACGCGGATATTGATGAAATTTGGAATATTGTCCTTGATCGTCAGCAACAAGTTTTAAGAAATTGCCCGTTTTTTTCCAAAAGTACGACGCCAAAAAATTTCGTTACTTTTTCATCACTCAAATTTTCTGTGGGTGCGTTTTCCATCGTTTTTGTTATTTTTTTTTTTTTCTTTTCCAACCATATCAATTATTGAACTGATAATTTGTTAACTAATGACTGTGAATCCGGGCATTCTTATTCCGGGAATTCTTATGCACTGTTCTTAAGTTTAAAAGCATTGTTTTTTTTGATGACCTCCAGCAAAATTTTTCGCAGAGTATTTTTCTAGAATACTTTAACCCACTAAAGCCAACTTTTTGGAAAAAGGTTAAAAGATTCATAAAAACAAGATACAATAGAAAATGGATGTGTAGCAAAGAAAATTGCAACTTTGCACAATTCATATATATCGTGGGCAACCTAATACAAAAAACTGAAAAGATAGTTTTTATTGGCGAAAGGTTAGGACAAAAATTAAGTGATGTGTAAAATTTTGCACTTTCGATCTTTTGATTTATGTTATATTAAAGCAAGGTTGGCTTAGGTAAATTAACAAAGAATATATAATTATATATTGAGAAAAGTATTCTGCAAATGTGGCAACTACGAGATAAACTGGTTAATTTTCTTTCCTCTTTGTTTCTACATGTTCCAGTTCACTTGTTTTTATTTCTCAATGATCTATCTCGGCAGGAAAATTATCATAGATTACCTTTACATATTATAACCTTTTAAATAAATTATTCGCGAAATTTGACATGTGTGGTAGTACGCGGTTCTAGAATTTCAAGATACTTGGAGAAATCCTATTTTTTGGATGGGATATGAAAGATGGAACATTGGATTGAATGTTTCTAGTAAACCATAAAAAACCTTTGTAACCTTTGGCCTGGCCAAACATTTAATACCCTAAACTGCAGTATTTTGAAAATATTGCTTATATGGGAGGTGCCACACACTCTTGTCCGAGTTCACCTAGTTTTTACTCAGAGCTTGCATTTATAGTTCTTAGTGTCTGAGTGAAACTTGGTTGGATTATTTTAAAAAAGGTTTTTAGTATAGCATTTTGAAGCTTTTGCTTATATAGGAGGTGCCACGCCCTTATAATTATTAGCATTTATGTGTATTCTGGTTGCATTGAAAAATACTCGTAAAGTTACATTTTGACCGATTACGCTCATTTTCAATCCCACGAGCTAACTTTGAAGACGGAGGCAGTGTACCAAATTTCATTGAGCTATCTTGTTTAGTTTTCCCAAAATATGTATTCCCACGCACACCCAGCCAGCCAGACAGACGGACATGGCTATATCGACTCAGGAGGTGACACTGATCAAGAATATATACACTTTTCTATATCTGCCACGCCTTCTTCTCTGCGTTACAAACGGAAGGACAAAGTGAATATACCCTTGGTGTAGGGTATAAAAATTACTCAAAGGAAATTTTTTGTTTTTTGTCCATCACTATTACTTGTCGTATAAATGGAGTAATCCCGCAACTTAATCTCAAAAATTTAAGAAATCTGATAAAATTAACGAACAGTAAACATTTTTTTAGTTTAGAGCAGTGTTACAGACTGGATTCCATTTATGAAAGTTATCATTAAAATTTAGACACTCCATCTAAATGGCATTGTGATAGGTTGATAAGGGAGTTCCTTTCTTTTTTTTGTTAAATATTTCACTAGAATCCACGAAAATATAAACTAAAAAGTGATCAAGTCAAGCTGTATAATACTTTCTGCAGTATCTTCATCATCAATTGACATAAACATTTCCTACAGGGTTTGTCAACAAACGTCTTCTTTTTGCTTTCAGAATAAGTGCTCTCTCAGTGCATATTTATGTATATGGCGTTGCTATCAAGGTCGTTTGTGTTTAGCCTAACTCTATTGCAAAAAGTGTAAGTCAGTGTAATCGTGAGATTATAAAATATTGTAAAAAATAATTTTGTTTCAAGAAAAATTAAAACAAAAAAAAAAAATTAAAAGTAATTTATTTTCCCAACTTCGTTTCTTGTTTTGATCGAGCATACGAATATTAAAAGGTCCTTGACCCTGTAAAAACATGATTCACAATAAATATGCATGTAGAGCACAAAATATTCAAGATGCTTCAATGAATTCGGACAATAAATATGCGCTTCGGGGATGTAGGAATAGAGCACACAAATAATCTTAGACATTTTTTTTCACATTACCTTTATGGAAGATAATAATTTTGCATCTCCTATGTACAATTTTTGATTTAGCAATAACTTATCAAGTACTGTCAAATGAAATCGATAACTCTATCATAACATAAAAAATGCTAGGCTTAATTAAACTGTAATTTTTCAACAGACATATGTATGTATGTATGTATTCTCCTTTAACTCCTAGGAGGAGCATAGGGCCAATATGAAATCTCTCCATTTGTCACGATCCCTTGCGATGACTTTGACAGATCATTATTATCATTCAGTGCTAATAGGTTTGCTAGCTTAACTCTGAAAGGAAGCACCCTTTTTTTCCCATATGAAAGAGGGTGTTAAATAAGTGAGCTGAGAATTTTTTAATTTTTTTTGAAGGTGATATAGAGATCACGAAACGTCACTTTATGCAAAATCTTGGCTTGAAGCGGGTTGGATAACGAGCTTTTGCAGTGGCCGTTCTATTCGTGTTGTCGTAGACGGTTTCACATCTAGCGAATACTCCATTAACGCTGGAGTTCCTCAGGGTTCGGTCCTATCCCCGTCTCTTTTTCTTGTTTTCATCGATGACCTTCTGTCATCGACCATTAATCCAATCCACTCCTTTGCGGATGACAGCAGTATTTGTCATTCATATTGCTTCAAAAAGCGTCCAAGCTCTGAGGAGATTGAGAGAAAAAGGCGGTATATGAATGTCACACTCACAAATGACCTCAAAACAATCTCCGAGTGAGGTCGAGCTAATCGGGTCGAATTCAACGCTAGCAAAACCCAATGCTGTCTGTTGTCTCACAGACGAGTGGATTGTCCCCCTCCACCCCTCAATATGGCCGGCGTAGACATTATGAGATCAGCAACTCTTGACGTTCTGGGCATATCGATTCAAACTGATCTGAGGTGGACGGACCATGTTTTCGATATGTCGAAAGAAGTGGCCAAGTGTTTAGGTTATCTAAAACGGTGTAAGAAATACTTCACTCCTGTTGATCTTCGGACTGTCTATTTTGCCTATATTAGACCTAAGCTAGAGTACAATTCGCACATCTGGGCCGGGGCTCCAAAAACTACTTTGGAGCTGCTAGACAGAGTTCAACGTCGTGCGATGAAGTTGATTTGGGATGCGGATGTAGCATCCTCTATTGATTCTCTTGAACACCATCGTAACGTTGGGTGTGTTACTCTTTTTTATAGATATTACCATGGGATGTGCTCTAGAGAAATTTATGGGCTGGTTCCATCAGTTCGTATATTTTCTCGCAGCACTCGGGCGTCCCATCAGGCCCATCCCTACTGCATTGCAACGGTGTTTAAAAGAACATTGCACTATCGTGATAATTCGTTCTTTGGTCGTACGATTAAGTTGTGGAATAATCTCCCTGCGAGCGTTTTTCCCGACAGTTGTGACATCGGTAGATTTAAGAAAAATGTTCATCGACACTACTCCTCTTCTCCGCCATCCCTCTAACCTATTTCCTTTTCTACAAAACAACACGGTGCATTGCATTTATAGGGGCTATCCCCTGAGCGTTGGTTTAAGCAATAAAAAAAAAAAAAAAAAAAATTACGACCTCAAAAATGTTCGGAATGTGCGATACATCAACATTTTTATTCTGAATGAAGGTATATAAAAGAAATAATAGTTGGAACCTAAAATCAACCACATATTGTTTTTCTTTTTTAACTAAAATGCCCACAAAAAAGTATTTTCGAAACTTCACTCCACTGTTAAACTCTAAATCTTAATTTTGGATAAAAATTGTTGTTCCAAGATCACCATGAAAATCAGCAATAAGCAAATTTTTTAACAATTGAAAATTTTCACTCAATTTTCCCCAAAAAGGTTTTCATTGATCTTTAAAAAAAGTTTGATGGTGCTTATCAAATTTGATCAATACATATAAAGTTTGCTTGATACAAGATTAAAAGTATTTTACTTGCACTTTAAAGTTGCTCTTTTTAAATCATATAAAAGATTTTTAGGCAATGTCATGCCCTTTTACTAATCTATGCGATCTGTTAACATGCTTCTTATCTCTAGGGTAAGCATCATCCAACTTTCTTTGAAGATCAATGAAAACCTTTTTGGGGAAAATTGACTTAAAATTTTCAATTGTTAAGAAGTGGGCGTAGCACTCATTTAAAGCTTTCTACTGTTTGTCCATTTCAAGATACTTATAATTCACAACATGCAGCGAAATTGAATCAAAATATTTTATATAGTTTTTGAGTTACACCATTTAACGTATTTCACCTGTATGGGAGGTACCACGCCCACTAGTGATATTTCGCCCATTTATTGCTCAGAAGTACTTCATATGTAGTAGGCTCGCTGTATATTCAGTGAATTACTGTGTTTCTGTATACAATGAATTTTGTTTTGCTCACTGTATATACTTTTCTATACCTGCCACGCCTCCTCTGCGTTACAAACGGAAGGACAAAGTGAATATACCCTGGGTGTAGAGTATAAAAAAAATTCTAATTTGACAGGTTTTAGTTTTTCCGCAATAGAAAGATGTTCTTTGGAATGGCCGCATATTCTTTTTTTTATCCTTTTCCCACCAGAAAACAGTGTATCATTAACACATGAAATTCCTTTATATCTATTTTTTTTATTTTTTTTTCAATAACAAAAGTGGCTTTACGCAGAATGCTATAACTCACGACCAATTGCCCGATCGCTGTCAAATTTTGACTCGTATCGTTTGAAGGTTGGTTCTCATTTAAAATTCTGATGGTCTTTTTCTTAGAAATGATACAAACTTTTCATCGGAACTTTTAAACAGAACAAATTACTTTTTGCATTAATTTTTGGAAATTCATTGTTTTAAAATGCATCAAGTATTTTCCTTAAAAATATGACACATCATGAGGACAGCAAGATATGTATCTACTAAAATATTAAGATTTAAATCGTAATTTTTTTTCGCAATTAAGAATTTCACCATTTCCAGATAAACAAAAGTAAGCACACGCCACATAGCAAACGATATTAACTTGTTCTGACTACCATTTTAATTAATGTAGATACATATATAAAAATTTGTACAAGGAATACCTTAGTAAAACATTTTTTTTTAGTTTTTAAACTACACAAACAATACAAAATTTTGTAATGCGAACAAAGAAATTGAGTAATTTTGCATCTCCACTATCCTCACTACTGGAAAATAATGAAAGCAAAATAAAGAAACTGGAATTAAACGAGCCATAATAAAATAACTACAAAAACATAAAGTGGAAGAAAACATATTGCAAAACGCATCATCGTTGAAATAACACACTCGACCAAAATCCACAAGCAAATACAAGGGATGTGGTAGTTGCGAAGGTAAGTGTACAGTATTCCATTGTAGACATCAAGCATAAACAAGAAGCATGAGGCTTTGGTGATTGCAAGATTCAAATCGTAAAGGTGTAGAAAAATGCGCGCGCACATTTTTTTGCACATTATCAGAGAATGCACGAAATCAACCACGCTGAAGAAGAAAAACTGAATAAAATAAAAATGGCAAAAATAAATTCTTATACCATACAAAAAAAAAAAACCTAACAAGAAATGCGGTATATTTTTTTTTTGTTTTGGCAGATAGGTACTGTGTACCGTTTATTTTATGATACAATAATCCAGAAATTGACCTTACACAATGCACTAATAAGCAAAAAAAAAAAAAAAAACAATACACAAGATTTCCACTTCAAGTTAATTCTTGCTTTTTAAAGAAATTTTAAATTTATTAAATAAAACGCGATCTAAAACCAAATAAAGTATAAAGACTATTTTGAGAGCAAAAAATAAGTTAAATATAAATTAAAAATTTAATTTTCGTCAAAAAAGGTAAAATATCCCAATATTCGATTAATTATGTAAATATGACGAAACGAATAATGACTGAAAGTTACTCATTAATACCAACCGATTAAACTTTTTATTTATAACTTGCTTTGACTTAAGTGTTCTTTTTAACTCAAAGAATAAAGTTTGTAAGCCAAAATTCCAATTCATGTCTCAATTTTCAAGATATAAGCTGTTGAAAGTTACTCACTCGATTCTTTTCGTCATACATAATAAGGCTAATAAAATCTGGAACGTCCTACTTTTCGACTTAAAACCTCGATATAACATACTTTTCTTTATATCGGGTGTTTTTTTTTTTTAGAGGTATATAGAATTTCCTGGAAAGATAGCTGTCAAACTTGTCAAGGGAAATACATTTGTTTGACATTTATGTTCAGTACACATAGGCAAATTACCATGCAAAGACTTACACCAAAGAAAAAGTGGTGCAAAATTGAACCGACAGGATGGTCTTCATAAGACGCAGTTCTACACCTCTAAAAAAACACTCTTGTAAGACAAATGAATCATACTACTTTTCGTCTAATTCATCGATATACATATCATAATAGCAATTTTTACTTTTCCCCCAGGATGAAGCTTATGTTATATGAAACTACATTAGCTTATTCAATTTTAGCAAAAAGGAAAAACCACATCGATAGAGAGGATATAAGTTCCAATTTTTTTTCATATGGAACTTTAGACTGTTTGGCTGGTTGCGTGATCAGGCTGTATAGCCTTAAAGATGCAAAAATTAATCGAGAAGTTACAAAGCTAAAAATTTTGTTATTTTATAGCTTAGACATTGTAAAACACCATACCAAAATTGCCAGAACATCCTTAAAGTCCTCTATGGAGCACATAAAATAAACTTTGTTCTACAAGGCTAAATTTTTGCAAGTTTTTACTTTAAGGATCTATAAGTATCTATCTTTAAAGCCAGAACATTCAGAGGGTCGCAAGTGTCCGCCAGAACCGAAGGAAGATCCCAGTTTCCACGAGAAAATTAACTATATCATTGTTTTCATGGTGGATGATGGCAGTTTTTATATTCAATATAGAAAATCTCAGCTTTGTAAAAATACCGTTAGTCGCAAGGTTCAGAAGCTCTCCAGCTAAGATCGTTGAAATGCCTTTCATATGACACTAATAGTTAGCAAGCCCTGAAGCGGTTTCTATAAAAGATAAATCCGAATCTTCCTGAAACTAGATCCCATCGCCTACTTTTGTTGTTCTAATTTGTCCGTGCACTGGACTTGTTCCATTGAATAAAAGAAAGTGCATACATATCGGCAACTTTCGATGATATATTTCATTGACAACTATATTAAGGCTTCGGTGTTCACTTAATTGAGTTTAAACTCCTTTTGAATGATCCCATTTAGATCAACAGAGATTACTACAACCCAGCAAACCAAATATTTCGAATTCGATACGAAAATTCGGCAAATCTTTCCGATTTCGTTACCGAAATCGTTACGAATTTTGTAAGAGGGTTCACACGAATTCGTAACGAAATTTCTGAAAAAATTCGTATATTGAAAGTATTCAATAATAACAAAATGTTGTTATTTTGTCTTCTAAACAATTTTTTTTATAATTGGGGGATTCCTTTAAACGTGTAAAAGCCTCAAAATCAATACAAACTTTGACAGTTTTACGAGTTTACGAGGCTTTTACACGTTTAAAGGAATCTCCTAAATGTGTATTGAATATTGTCGTAAAAGTCTTGGTTATCAAATGAACACAAGAAAAAGTTTAAACTAGTAAAGGTATAATTTTTGGCCAGACCAAAAAATAAATACCCTACACTGCAGTATTTTGAAAATTTTGCTTGTATAGGAGGTGCCACGCCCTCTTGTCCGATTTCACCCAATTTTTGTTGAGAGCTTTTATTTATACATCTTATTGTCTGAGTCAAATTTGGTTCGAATATTTCAAAAAACGCTTTCAGTATAGCGTTTTGAAGCTTTTGCTTATATGGGAGGTGCCACGCCCTCTTGTCCAAGTTCGCTCAGTTTTTTTTCGCAGCTTGCGCTTACAATTCATAGTATTTATAAGTATTTTGATTGCATTGTCGTGAAAAATACTCCTAAAATTGCATTTTGAATGTTTTTTGTATTGGCGGTAGGCGTGTCTGTGGACCGATTTTGCTAATTTTCAATCCCCCGAGCTATCTTTAACGACGGAGGCAGTGTACTCAATTTCATTGAATTATCTTACTCAGTTTTCCCATGGCTATATCGACTCAGGAGGTGACGCTGATGAAGAATATATATGCTTTTCTATATCTGCCACGCCTCCTTCTCTGCGTTACAAACAGAAGGACAAAGTGAATATACCCTGGGTGTAGGGTAAAAGAATTGTTTGGAAAAATCTTTACGAATTCGTAACAAAAACTCTTAAACAGGTTCGAATTTGTTCTGAGAATCGTTACGAAAACTCTAAACAAGTTTGAATTTGTTCCGAAAAACTCTGAATTCAGAAAAAGTCTGAACAATTGGTTTGTTGGGAAGATTCTAAAAATAAATTGTTTATATAGTAAGCATATCCTTTTATGCGTTGCTTCACCAATTATGCCAAAGTATGTTATTTATCCCGGTGCATGTTATAGGTATATAAACCAACTGTCATCAACATATACCAAATCTCATCCATGTCCTTTGAACATTGTCAAATATGTGATGATTGCTTTTTGTGGCGTGGTACCGCCAACTTTTTCATTGAACATTGTTTTTCCCAGGGCTTTTTATATGTATCTGCGATGGACAGTTTTAGAGGTATAGTAAATTAATTTTTCGGAGGGCGTGGCATCGCCCACTTTTCAAGCCTATAATCTAGCGTTGTCCGATACTTTTATGCTGTGAAAATATCATTAAAATCAGTGGGTTAATTTCCGAGTCCAAATGTGTATACAAACTAACAAAATCATATTTTTACATATATCAGTACGACCCAAACTTAAATGTGAAGTATGTTGACCTGAATGTGTTGGCACACGTATCAACATTTTTGGAAAATTTCAAAAAAGAATTATGTACTAATAAATAAGTACATCGAACCCTCATAGCAATCACTATGGCAGCCTCACATAATCCATTTATCTTTCCGATTCCATGTTTTTTTGCGAAATTTTCAAAAGAAAATACACTGCCAACGAGAATGTCGTAAGGCAATGTAGAAGCAAACCTTTAGTATACACACACGCAAGAAATAAAAACGAGGGAAAATGCTTTTAGCTTACCAAACTGAATGTTCCACATGAAGTCGCATGTTAAACTCCCTAGTTGTAGGTTAGGATCCTTTTTGTCCTATCTTTCATTTGGGGCAAAATCAAACAGTAATGAAATCAAAAGTTTAAATATTTCTTCCTTCTTTTCATGACTTGGAATATCCAATTTTCTTGACACCACAATTGGGAACAATAAACTGCAAAATGATTCACAATGGATGAAAAATACAACACACAAAAAATCAAAGCGAAAACGCTGTGTGGTAGGTAGGTACATCAGAAAAAAAAAAGTACAGTTGGAACGAACTTGGAACCTGCTTTGCGCGTTCTGATCGGAATTGTATGAGAAAAGAAACATTCATTGTCTCCCAATTGCACTGTCTCCTTACTATGAATTTAATGTGGTAGAGTGAGACAGTGCCATAGTACGATAACCTTGTACTACTGTATGATGGAAATTCCGTATGAATTTTGAAGTTGAAGACTATAACATAGGTTAAAACTACACTCAATACAGATAATTTTCAATATTTCGGAATTCACAATTAAAAATCTAGTTTTCAAACTATTAAGTCATAACATAAAAATTTTATTTTGCGATGTCGAATGCGCCATTAATTTCTTCTTTCAGCCATATAAACACCACCACCATCACAAAGAACGATTTGACTTTTACATTTTTTCTCTAGTGAAAAAATTTCATAGAATATTTTTTTTGCACTTTTACCACGATTATACCATTTTCCATTTATTTTCATATGAAAACTTTACGCCTCAACTTAATTACAAAATGTACATAGTTTTTATTTAATTCCAATTACCTTCTAAACGAAAAATTAAGACTTTTCCGTCCGCGATTAATTTCACTATAAAATCGCGACTTATTTTCATGTCCAAGAAACAAAATTTTTTTTTTCTCGTCGAGTACTAATGATTATTTTTTCTTCTGAACACTTCCACTGTACAGTAATCTATTACAAAAATATTGAAAATTTTGCTGATTTTAGATATAACGAGAACGACGAAGAGGCCTTATTCAGACTGCGGAAAGAAATTCGACACTTTTTTTCCTCTCTTCATTTTTAAAGCCTATTATGGTGGTTTGGGACCTCCTAATCACGAATCTGAACTTGGTTTCTTTCCATCACGTCAGAATTTTGAGATATTCCAGTTTTCACATCCTCAAAAATAATGGAAAATCGTGCTTTTCACTGTTATTTTAAATTTTCTCAAAACTCGGACGTGATAGAGCAATTCTGTAAACGGATTTGGTCTCAGCATCAAAAAATACATTACGTACTCTTGAATATCACGCCTAAAATACTCAACATATTTAAACCATTCTTGCACCATATATTTTTTTGGTGCTCCCCGTACGATCAAGATAAATGTTGTGCATAATATTCATCCAGATCAAGTTTCATAATGCAGGCCAAGTAGTAGATATCGTTTTTTTTTGTTTTGGTATGTTTTCTTTGCATACCGAGCACACCGTACTTTCATTCGATTACGCCTATTGTCAAGACAAATCTGTCAGAATATCAGGCGGATATATGCTGTTAATATGGTTTCAATATACTTACTGGTACGTACGAGCGACTCAAATAAAATTTTTAATTATTTTGAGTTTTTTTGTATGAGGGGTACAACACCCCCATCCCATATTTCTCATAAATGTGTTAGAGCACCAAAAAAACATCTGGTACAAATATGGTCTTGATAAGTTCAGTAGTATAGGCGTGGTAGTCTTGTATATACAAAAAAGGTACTAAAGTAAAACTTAATTTACTAAGGGCCAATTTCAAAGTGTGAGCTTAAGCTTTAGCTTAGTTAAGCCGTTAGTGTAGCTTAAGCGGCCCTTAAATAATTTTCAATTTCACAGTTGACTAGCTCACTTCTGTCATTAGCATAGTTACAAACCGAAATTAAACGTAAACAAAATTGACATCGCAAGGGATCGTGACAAATGGAGAGATTTCATATTGGCCCTATGCTCTTCCTAGGAGTTAAAGGAGAATACATACATACATACATACAAAATTGACATTTAACAAATTTGACGTTAAGGGGACATTCGCTTTTGTAATTGAAAACAAAAAAACACTTTAAAAATTCCATTATGAAAAAACTATTATTTTTATTGACAAAATTTCTTTTGAACATTGTTAAGTATTGTCCAAAAAATATGAAATCAATTTTATATTTTTTATTTTTAGTTTCCCTTGGCTGCTGTAGAGGGCGTCATCCAAAAGTTACTTTTCAAACTGGTAGGAAATTTTTCTCCGAATCTGCTTCACGGATTTTAAAAAACCAAAAAGCATTCGATTACTCATAAAAAATATTAAACAATAAATCTCTGAAAGTTTTAAAAAATACGACCCCCTTTTTTTACGGGGCATTTTTTGACGTTAAGTCCCTCAATTTTTTCGCATTTTTCATAAATATTCATACAAAAACTTCAAAATATAAAAAAGTATGAATTTTAAAGGCTATACAATAAGCCTGGGTCTCAAGAATAAAATCCATTTTGAATTTTTCAAAAATCTGTTACAGGAGGTCTAAAATATTTCCTACCGTTTAAAAAGTAACTTTTGGATGGATGGCGCCCTCTACAGCAGCTAAGGGAAACTAAAAATAAAAAAAAAAAAAAATTTTTCATATTGCTTAAATAGTGTTTAACAATGTCCAAAAGAAATTTTGTCAATAACTATAATAGTTTTTTCATAATAAAATTTTTAAAAAGTGTTTTTCTTTTCAATTACAAAAGCGAATGTCCCCTTAAATATTGTTTACGATTTGAAGAAAATTCAATAGTAAAAATTAAAAAAATTTCAGAATTTCACAAAGTCAAAGCTGAAAATAAAATAAAGCGCAATGCCGTTTCAGCTGTGCTAAGGAGAAAAGCAATTGAAGCTTAACAACGTACCTTGAAGGTACTTTCGAAGCCATTGCCAAAACATTAAGAATTTGTGTACTTACAGGAAAAAATAAATAAAGATTAATGTGTATAAAAATTGTCCTATTTTATTATGTATCCTCGCCAATAAACTTTTCTAATTAACACTTTTGGCCAATTTCACAGTGTGAGCTTAAGCTTTAGCTTAGCTAAACCGTTAGTGTAGCTTAAGCGGCCCTTAAATAATTTTCAATTTCACAGTTTACTAGCTCACTTCTGTCATTAGCATAGTTACAAACCGAAATTAAACGTAAACAAAATGGACATTTAACACATTTGACGTTAAATATTGTTTACGATTTGAAGAAAATTCAATATTAAAAATTAAAAAAGTTTCAGAATTTCACAAAGTCAAAGCTGAAAAGAAAATAAAGCGCAATGCCGTTTCAGCTGAGCTAAGGAGAAAAGCAATTGAAGCTTAACAACGTACCTTGAAGGTACTTTCGTAGCCAATGCCAAAACATTAAGAATTTGTGTACTTACAGGAAAAAATAAATAAAGATTAATGTGCATAAAAATTGTCCCCTATTTTATTATGTGTCCTCGCCAATAAACTTTTCTAATTAACACTTAGAAACTTTCTATAAATTTTGAAGTTGAAAATTAAGTAAAATTTTTGTGGCGGTCCCATAAAAAATTTAATGTCCAGGGCACGAACGTTCGACAATTCTTCTTCAACAGCGAATATTTTGCATCAATTCATCGTGTCCAACTGCAACTAACATAGCCAACGGTCCATTCAGTACGTCGAGTACGTCACGTCGTTTTTTTCGACTGACAGCTAAGTTAAAAATATGAGTTTATATCAAGTGCGACCCAATCAGAACGTCTCCGTCAATGCAACGTACAAAAGTTGCCCAACTCCCAACTTTCGACGTACGCCGTGTGATTTGACAACCGCAAATAAATATATTTTCAATTTCATTTGTTGTTTTTTTTTTTTCTTTGTCGTTTTTGTTTTATTTTTTGAATAATATTGGAATACAAAAATATTGGAGCTGTGCAAGTGTAAAATTAAAATTTAAAATTAATATTAGAGGTATTCACGATCTAGAGTAACGTCCTGAGTAACAGAGTAACAGGGTAATAGTGCACAACCACAACAACAAAATATACGTAAGTTACTCTGTTACTCTTTTAGTCAAGGTATTTTCTAGTGTAAAATAATCTTACACTTTTGCCTTTTTTTTACTATTTCTATTTCTATAGAAACGTTTGAACTTGTTTATGATTGAGAGAGAGGCAATTTTCGTTCATCAAAAATAAAAATTTGAATGAGAGCAAAATATTCAATTAAAAAATTTTTTTTTTTGTTGGCAGCTAAAATTATTTTGAGAAACAAAAAGCAAATATAAGTGCAAAGTATTGAGTATGCTCACTATTCAGAGTAACTGAGTTCACTTTTACCCTGTTACTCAGCTTGTTACTCCAGATCGTGAATAACTCTATTATAAAAAGAATTGTGATGTTTTAATCCGTTTTGAAAGTATTCATTGGGCCAGGCTTCTCCGTCAAATGCGTCGCAGTCAGTTGAAAAAAACGACGTGACGAATTCGACGTACTGAACGGACCGTTCGGTTTAAACCGCCCTAACTATTTGTAGTGTCGATTGACTTGCGCTTAAGCGGCCCTTAAATTAAAATGACTGTGAAATTGAAATTTGAAGTTAAACTACACTCAACAGATAAACTACGCTTAAGCTCACACTGTGAAATTGAGCCTGGAATTTTTTCACTATTTCTCTCGTAATTAGCACATTTTAATCTATGAACATAGCTTTTTAAAATTTAGGGAGGAAAACCCATGCAGGACTGTGTAATTATCGATTGAGTAGCATTAAAAATGTGTGCAAATTTCCTAAATGCAAACATACGCCTTTATACAATCTGATATATGGGGCGCTTATTCAGTTTGTGAAAAAGTACGAAACGCGGAATTTTTTATGGTTTGAATCTCCCCAGGTCAAAATCACAAAAAAGTAAACCAGGGAAAAATTTTTTTTTTCAAGTTTTTTTAAAATTTTTTTGCATGTGGCGAAAGATCATGTTTTGTACTATCTAGCGTTAGGAGGTATTTCTATATATGTGGAATAAAGTGGCACTTCCATTGGTTTTTCCAAGTGAACAAAATATAAAAAAAAAATATAAAAAATTCAGAGCTCTGGAAAAAAGGTAAGAACCGCTAAATTCAATTCACGTGGTGTTTTATTGTGGCTAGTTATGTGAAACTATACCATTATATAAATAAATAAATAATAAAATGTAAAAAAAAATGTTTTGGTAAGCCGATTTTATGGGAATGAAAACAGCCGCAATTTAAAGGTATCGTGGCAGATACAAAAAAGGAAAAAGTTTTTAATGGCACTTTAACCAACGATCTCATTTGACGGCAATTGCATTTCTGACGAACATACTATGGATACATCTTGACTACACTTAAGTTTAAGCAATTTTTAGAAGCCTTCTTTCTCTAAAAGACCATAATATATGTGTAACGTGACAGAGATTTGTCACAGTAAATTTTATATTTCGTTTTTAAATTTCAATCGCCAATTTGTCGCACAGGATCGCCTCACCAAGGCTGAAATGAATAAAAATTACACCGAAAAGCTCAAAGAAGATGTAACATTTGAGCAATACAAGAAGAAAAGAGATGCTGCCATGCGATCGTATAACTAAATAAGTGAAAAGTGGGCGTGGCACTTATTTAATTTCACCTGCTTTCCACCCACAGTATGGTATTTATTTATATTCGCCATCCTTCCATTAATTTTGATCAAAAGCGCTCGCATAGTTTGTGAGATATGTATTAAAATCTAAAACCATGAAATCATTAATCCTTTGTATGGCGTTGAAAAAACCATTTTTTGTAGTGGCCTATATCTCGTAAAAAAGTAATACAACCTAAAAATAGCGTCAGTATGGCTTCTTGTGAATACAGTTGGCTATCCAAATCCATTGAAAAAATCAATGATACCCTTTTCTGCTTTTGTGATGAAGCTTTAAGTAGAACCCAAAACAGTGATTTTTTCATTTTTAAGCAAGGATAACTCAGGATCCAGACGTGATAAAAAAAACCAAACTCAGATTCGTAATAAGCAGATCTAAGTCCATCATAAACGGCTATAAAAAACTAGGGCGGAAAACCATGGTAGGCCTGGGTGAGGGTAGGGAATTTAAAAAAAATGGACCGTCGCAGATTCTGGCATCCTATTTTTAGTAACTTGGAGCCCTACCAATAAGAATCTAGGCTCAGATTGCGGTGGTCATATTTTTTATACTCAAGTCCGTCTGGCGCCTAACCTAACTTGGGTAAAATGAAGCTTAAGGGAGGTTTAGCGAAGTAGGCATACATGATTTAATGCTCTTTTTCATTGTTTGTTGTTACGAACATTCACAAGGGTATGAATACATTTTTTTATACAATTTTTCAGACGGTGTAGCGTGGCAGATTTTGTATGTCACATGGCAGAGACAATGTTTTTGCTCTTAAATCATTTCAACATAAGCTTAATAGACCATCATAAATGCAGTTCTCTTAATTCAGCTTTCATTTCTAACACATAAAAATTTGTGATCGATCGGTTGGGTAGAAGCGCAGAATTTTCGATGAATGTATGTGCACCTCAAAAATGACTTCCAAATTTGTGTCACGTGGCAGAGAAGTTTGACTGCTAATAACACGAAAACCACACAATTTATAATAATTCTTTGTTCAAAGGAAATGTGTATCTCAAGAAGCTTAATAATAGCTCCGTTCCAGAACGAAACAAAAGTTAACTTTTGTTACCTTTTGTTACCTTAAGTCGACTAAATCTTGTTCCCGTATAAAAAATTTAGTCAAATGAGAGCGAAAACAAACATGGCTGAGGCTGATCAAACAAAAATAACCAAATTTTACCTAAAGAAATTCTTTAGGCAAAATTTGTTAAGTTTCACAATTGACAAAAAAGTTTATATGTATTAAGAAATCAAAATAAATTAAACGTCATAAAAATACATAAAAAAATAAACAAAAAGGAAAATAAAAACTCAATATCAATTTTCGTTTAGTGATTGTCAATAAGCTGCACATTTCTAAAGAAACAACCACAAAAGGTAGATTACCATAAAAACTCCACCTCCAAGAGACTTCCGATACAGTTGAAAATAAAAAGAAGGTATCCTCTAGATCAATAACGTTTAGTTTTCGCTGGTAAGCAATTGGAAGATCGTAACATTCAAGAGGAATTGATGGTGGTGTCATTGAGCTATCTTGCGAATTTTGGCACAAAAATACAATTGCGACAAAATGATGGTGCCGTAAATGCTATGCCCGTTTGCATCAAAGAGCTACCAATTGCCGCAGAAGTACGGACACACCAATAACTTGTGTCGAAAGATGAAATTGAAGTGCACGACTGGAATGATAATGGGAGTTGGCCAGGAGACAGGCCGTGCTTCTTTGTATTGTATTGTTTTTTTTTTTTCTTGGAAATGCAGTGAACCTCCAGAAAATTGTAGTTTTAATGTAAAATGTTTTTTTAAATTTCAAAATAAAATAAATGCATTAAAAATTTGTTTTGCATACATTTTCTTATAGCACAAAGTTATTTCATTTATGTATTTGTTTATTTATGTTTTTTAATTTGTGACAGTAAAAACTTAAGCCAAATTTTTGACTAAATCTTGTTCCCGTAAATTTTGTAGTTAAATCTCTTACTGAGAGCAATTTGCTGTTACTCTCCCAAATTATTTAACTAAAGATTTAACTCAAAATTTAACTAAAAAACTTCTGGAACGGAGCTAATATAAAATTCTTAAATCATGAACATTTCACTTATTTAACATAGATATGACCAAAAAACAGCGTGCAAATGTCACGTGGCAGATTTTGAGATTGGCCCCAATATCTTTCTTTTTTTATTTACTATTTCGTCTGGGACGTAGTTTGCTCGTGCCTCGTATGTTTTCGAGGCAAATTTGACTCGCAAACAGCCTCGAAAAACTATGATGTGAAAAGTGTTGCCGTTTATTGGGATTGTTTGCTGTTAATTCCAATTTTAAAAGGGTTACAGACTATCGATCAAGCTCGACAGTTTTGCTCAAATTTTCACTTGTTCGCGTGTGTGGCCGCTATTTTTCGTCAGTCATCAGTCAACCACAAAATAGTTTGTGGTTGAGAGACAGTCAGCGGCCATATTTGACTGACGAACATGATCGCTAGTGTGTACCATGATTTAATAACAATGGTTATGGCAAGTTGTCAAAATAAACAAAAATTGAACCCTGATCTTGCCTTGCTTTCTCTCAAAAGACTAGAAAATTTTGACATTTTCGTAGTTTAAGAAGAAGCAGCATTTGTTATCGCTCCAACCAGGGTAATTCAACCATGGTGTGTACCATGATTCAGTAACAATGGTTATGGCAAGTTGTCAAAATAAAAAAAAGTTGAACCCTGATCCTGCCTTGCTATCTGTCAAAAAACTAGAAAATTTTGAAAATTTAGTTTAAGAAGAAGCAGCATTTGTTATCGTTGCAACCAGGGTAATTCAACCATGGTATGTGCCACATATTATACAACTCTTCCACCAGAAATTTAGCTGCGACGAGATCTATAAATTTCGGTGTTAAATTCTACCCGTTTTCATCGAATAAGAGATTTATTTTTGCGATTACACGTTCGCAGAAAGGTGCATTCCTGAAACCAAGCACGTAAGCTTTACGAACTCATGCATTTACGAGTTTACACATTTTATGGAATACCTTAACAGGGAGTTTAAAAAGGATGTTAAATTGTGTATGATTTCCCTACAAAAGCTACAAAAAATTAGGGAGTTTATTTATTTCAACATAATTTATTTATTAACGTAGCGTCAAAAAAAAAAATACATAGATTAATTTTAACCTTAAAACAATTTAATAAATCACAAGATTGACATTTTTTTATTATTAATAAATAATTGTAAAATAAACTTACCCCTACGCTCCTGGCTGTCATTTTCTAGCAACCGGCCATTTTGTATCAAGTCCTATATTGTTTCTAAGCAATTTGCTGTAAATTGAATTAAGAACTAATTAATGAAATTGACAACGTATGTAAATAAATTTATAGCTGTACCTCAAACATTGATTCTGGAATTGAAATTACACAATATGAAAAATAACTCGAACAAATTTCGGTTTTTCGTTTTATGATAGAAATCGATCTTATGTCCACACGCATCTTTTCTTCAATATTCCTAGCAGTTACTGAGTTATAGCGCAATTTTGACTAATGTAATACACTATATGCAAAGAAAATTCAAAAAACGTTCCACTTTTTGTCGCTTAAGGCTCGACATGTCTACCATGAAACGATCGCGTAATTGAAAATTATTCATTTATGACAGGCGATTGAAATCTTGAATTAAGAACTTGCTCCGATCTTACAGTGCTTTTCTACCGGCTAGATTTATTTGACGTTTAATACATAAATCACTTCAGAAATCTCCGGTAAAAACACACCATAAGTGATCATTCAGACTTAAAAAATAAGTTTGTGAACAAAAAATATCAATTCATGCCTTTCCTTATATACAAATTTTATGAATTAAGGACAGAAAATTGTCTGTGTGCACATGAAATCATCAATAAAAGCTGTGTTTTAGACGACAGTTTTCAATGTTCAAGTAAGCACTTTCTGAGAAACGTTTGGGAAAGCAACAACTAAAGTGCTTAATTTAACACAGATAAATTTGCGTGCTTGGTTATTAAGCACAAAGTAGACTGCTGATGTTGCCATGCTACACTGAATGTTAGCTGTGTTTAATAGCATTTTAACAAAGTGGCACCATATTTTTACCGATTGTCTTGGCAAGCAGAGGGAAGTGGTGCGGAAACGAAAAGCAGAATAAAGTAAAACGAAATAAGAAGGAGATAACACACAAACTTGTTTTAGAAGAACAGCGTTAACTCCGTGCTAAAAATACTTGCACGAGCTACGTGAAAAATTGCAAAACTACAGCTTCTAAACGAGGCCAACAAATTTTGAAAAACCATATTCACCACAAAGTTTGCATACCATCCCTGTTTAGTTATATTTGGATTATTGACAGCGATGAGAAATTTTGGCTAGGCTATTTATGGTAACAACATAGAAAGAATGTAACCTAAATTTTTTTATTTTTATAAATAAAATTAATTCAGATTATCTGTTATTCAGTACGATGGACAAATTTGGTCTGTGTAAAATTTTGCTTTGTATAGAACATTGATTTTGGTTCAATTCGTTATATCCTTATTTAGTTTTGCACACATTTTTTCTTGTTTTACACTAGGTGTAGGTAGAAAAAGCAAATACAGGTATGCCGAAGTCTGACATCATTGCATTGTGAAAAGCATTGCCAGATTGCTATATAATCGAAAACAAAAATCTTATGTTCTATTTGTTTCATGTCGAAAAATATTTATAAGCGGACAATTCCAAGGTCAAGGTCATCGCGTTTCTCACTAATTATAAGCTTCCTAGACGGACTGGTACATGTTTTTCTTTTTTGCCTTTATTAAGCTCTACATCTATATTTTGTTGCAAAAGTTTCGTAGTTAGAGATTTTTTTAAGTCTAATTAATTCATGACTAGTTCAATAAAAAGGTCTAAGGAACTAAAAGAAACCAACAATTTAATATATAGAAATGATTATTAAGTACAAGAAAACAATTCAAGGAAAAGAAAGTATAAACCTAAACAATGCAATACGTTTATATAACTAGGGAATTAAAATTTACAAAATTTATATAATTTTACAGATTTAGATCCATTGCAAAATTTATAAAACAGATGGCAACAGATTTATAAAATTGAGAACGAATTCTTTATGGAACTCTTCAGAGTCTCATTTTATATTATATAGATAGACTTATAGTGGACGTGACAGTTAACCAAGGTGGAATGATACGTTACAGAAAATTATAATTTTGACATAAAAAATTACAGCTTGGGTGTGTATTGCAAGAGAATAAAAGATTTTGATTTAAGTGATGACTAAGACAATTTTTCGCTTAATCCATCATGTCTTGGACGTCAAATAAATCTGGAAGTACCCGTAAAAATTTTCGGTGAAAACGCACTATAAGGCCCATTGTTATTACATATACAAATATTCAAAAAGACGTGTGAACGTATCGCATCATTCATTATTTGTACAAGGAAACAGACACACACATTTAATACGAAAAATATGGCAACACCAATAATTGCATTCTAGTGTGGTGGACGACGACGAAAACCAAAGAAAAAAGAAGTTTCTATTCTTATAAAGAAAAACGACGAAGACGAATCGCATCTAGGGTACTCTATGATATAAGATAAAAATTTTTTATTACGAAATAAGTTTCGAGAGCAAAGTAAAAAAATGGCTTCGAGATTGAGGCAAATTGGTGTGACCACACTAACCGCATGTGTTGGCGCTACTTTTGCGACTTGGTTCTTAGATGGAAGGAATACATTACAAACGGTGAACAATGCTGTAACAACGCCTCCAAAGAGAAAACGCACACTCCCACCCAGGGCAGATCAAATAAAAAATCTCCAAAGTGGCGAAGAATATGACGTCCTCGTGATAGGAGGTGGAGCAACAGGAGCAGGATGTGCTTTGGATGCCGTTACGAGGGGGCTTAAAACAGCTTTAGTTGAGTGTGACGATTTCGCGAGTGGCACATCTTCAAGGTCCACCAAATTAATACATGGTGGTGTAAGGTATTTGCAGAAGGCCATATTGGGATTGGATTACGAACAATATCGTATGGTGAAGGAAGCTTTACAGGAGCGTGCATCTATGATCGAATCAGCACCTCATCTTGCATATCCATTGCCCATAATGTTGCCAGTCTATCAATGGTGGCAAGTTCCATATTTCTGGGTTGGAATTAAAGCCTACGATCTTGTAGCTGGCGATAGAAACGTTAAGAGTTCGTATTATCTTTCGAAAACAGAAGCTTTGGAACTTTTCCCTATGTTGAAGAAGGATAAATTATGCGGCGCTATTGTCTACTACGATGGCCAACAAGATGACGCTCGAATGTGCTTAGCTGTGGCACTTACTGCCGCAAGACATGGTGCTACTGTCTGCAATCATGTTGAAGTGAAAGAACTTTTAAAGCGTCCGAACGAAAAAGGCGAACAAATCTTATGTGGTGCTAAAGTAAAAGATCATATTTCTGGAAAGGAATTTACGGTAAAGGCCAAATGCATAATAAATGCTACTGGGCCGTTCACAGATTCGATTCGCAAAATGGATGACCCGACTGTAAAATCAATTTGTTCACCCAGCTCTGGTGTACATATTGTTTTACCTGGTTATTATAGCCCAGATCAAATGGGTCTGCTGGATCCATCGACATCAGATGGCCGTGTTATCTTCTTTTTACCATGGCAGAGGCAAACAATTGCAGGAACTACAGATCTTCCCTGTGAAATTACGCATAATCCAAAACCCACCGAGGACGAGATTCAATTTATTTTAAGTGAAATCAAAAATTATCTGAATAAAGACGTTGAGGTTAGGCGAGGAGATGTACTTTCGGCATGGTGTGGCATAAGACCTTTAGTATCCGATCCCAACAAGGACGATACACAATCATTAGCTAGAAACCACATCGTACATGTAAGCAAGTCTAAGTTGGTAACAATTGCCGGTGGCAAATGGACAACTTATAGAGCAATGGCTGAGCACACAATTGATGCAGCGATAAAAGCATGCGGTTTAAAACCAGAGCGTGAAGAAGCTGTTACATCGTTCTTAAAGATTGAAGGAGGTCAAGGATGGACGCCAACAATGTACATTCGTTTAGTGCAGGATTTCGGCTTGGAATGTGAAGTTGCTCAACATTTGGCAAAATCTTATGGTGACAGAGCTTTTGCCGTATCTAAATTGGCTACACTTACTGGTAAACGTTGGCCCATAATTGGTAACAAAATTCATCCCGAATTTCCCTACATCGATGCTGAAATTCGATATGGTGTACGTGAATATGCATGTAATGCTGTGGACATGATTGCACGTCGCCTGCGTTTGGCATTTTTAAATGTTCAAGCAGCATCAGAAGCCTTGCCAGTCATTATCGATATCATGGGAGAAGAGCTCAAATGGTCTAAAGAAGAGAAGGAGAAACAATTGAAAGAGGCTAATGAATTCTTAGCAAATGAAATGGGACAAATGGTTAATCGTGCATCAAAGGAAAAAATACCAATTAAGTTGTCAAAGGATGAGATTCAAACGTACATCAAGCGTTTCCAGTTGATTGATAAAGATAAGAAAGGTTACGTATCAATTAATGATATTCGCAGAGCACTTAAAACCTTCGGGGATCAAGATGTTTCAGGAGAACAATTGCACGAAATCTTAAGAGAAATCGACACAAATATGAACGGACAAGTAGAATTGGATGAATATCTACAGATGATGTCGGCCATTAAGACAGGCGATGTTGCATATTCTAGATTTGGTCGTTTGGCAGAAATTGAAGAACAAAGGCACGAAGCAACTCAGCTAACAAAAAAGATTACCGTTGACCGATCTGGTGGAGGCTTGTAATTTTCTTCTTTTTTTTTATATATACATATACACATATTTAAATAATAACACGAAATGTTATACTTATGGCGCACCTTACAATTAAAATAAAAGTTTAATGATTTTTGAAAATGTAGGCAAATCGAGGTTAGTGATGGGTTAATGTACATACATATTTACACAATTTACTGCATTGCTTTGATTAAAATATACGAATTATCAAAAGAAGCAAACTATGTATTTTTATTTTAAAATATTTCTCCAGAAAACTGATAAAAGAACATTTCATTTGTTTTTGTCTATTTTGAACATATCAGGTGATTTTGAAACTTAAATCTTTACGAAAAGAAGAAATATCTTGTTATGTAATGGATTGCAAATTTATTTATAAATTAAGGAATATTTTTTAATAAAAAAAAGTTGCTGAAACATTTTGTAAAAAATTATGAAACAAACATCGCTAACCTGGATACGTCTTATTTGATCAATTTCATGTTTAGGGAGGTACAATTTGTGAAAGCTTCGCACGCTTCTAACTTCAAAATAAATTTATGATTTTTTTAAACATTTTTCTTGAAGATCTATGGCGCACATGAATAAACATTCTCCAAAATTTTATCTCAGACTGCAAGGCTTATTGTGTAAATCGCACAGGGATAGAGATAATTAACATCTTGCATACCCCGATAAGCTTGAAAAAGCCTCGACTTATCGAACAGTGTCCGAGCCCGCGGTGCTAGTTATGAGTGGAAACGCCCCTATAAATTTATTGGCTCTAAGAGTGAAAAAAACGGTGGAAATCAAAACAACATCTCTGGATGAAACACAGCTTAGACTGCAAACATCGCAAGTGAGATGTTAGCAAGAAACCCGAGGAAGGTGGATAGCTCGGATCATACCACACTACGACATGTGGATAAATAGAAGCTTCGATGAAGTCAACTTTTACCTCCCACAGATGTTATCTGGACACGGCTACTTCTGAAAAGTGGAAGAGCCTTCATGCTTATATGGCGGATCGCAAGAAGACGACTCTGATCACACATTTTTTAAATGCGTGCGATGGCAAGACAAGCGAAGAAGGTTAGAAGACATCGTTGGAAGTATAACAACTGAAAACAATATAAATAAGATGACTAGTAGCGAGCATAACTGGCGAAAATCCTCAGAACCGAGAAAATAGATCTGGACAGCTGAAAAACGATAAAGTCATGACGGCAAATCGTAAATAAAGAGAGTGAGCAACATTTACAAAAGGATAAAAGGACCCTCTACCCCAAAGTAATACAACCATAGTTCCGGGGTAAAAAATGGGCTCTTTGACAATGTGGAGGAAGTTTTTTGTATACAGCACGTACGACGATCTTTTGAAATGTTTCATCTATGTGAATATAAATATTGCTACTGCGGCAGTATTGTATTTCCTATAAAACACCTTATATTATGAATGCAGCTCAGAATGGAATAAAAGAAATTCACTTAAAATTCTGCTTGTGATATGGATTTTAAACAATCCTTTGAAGTTATATTAAAAATGATTCAATAGGATCATTCCTTAACATATTTCTTTGCTATGTTGGTAACATAATTCTAAGGAAATGTCTATACGGGGCGTTCCGCGTACGCGAAAACTCCTCTCTCTCTCTCAATTTACTCAATTAGCGTACGCGAAACTCAATTAGCGTACGCGAAATCCAGTGAAGTTTTTTCCCCCGGGGAACTTGATTAATTTATGTACTGATCCGCGGCCGAAGGCCGCCGCGAAGCCGGTGTTGGATGTCTGACGGGTTTAAATCCTGAGCTGCGGCCGCAGGCCGCCCACTTACCCCTACTTTTATGTAAAATTTCTGTTGTAACGAAGATGTGTCCCGGGGGAAAAAACTTCACTGGATTTCGCGTACGCTAATTGAGTAAATTGAGAGAGAGAGAGGAGTTTTCGCGTACGCGGAACGCCCCGTATAGACAGACTCTAATTCTAATTACCTGGATTGATGATTTTACTGGTATTTCGATTGTAAAAATAGCTTTGTTAAAATACTTCACTTCCTAGTTTTTGTGGGAATACTACAAGGAAATGAATACAAATTATAATTATTTTAAGCTTAATAGTCACAGCTTACCATTTGCTATTTGTGAGCACATTTATACCATACTCTTAGTATCAACTCCAACTGGCTAAGAAATTGTACAAAATGTTAAATAACTGATTAAGGGGAGTGTTATCGCAAATATTTTGAACACGTCAAGAAAGTTACCTAATTTTTTTATCTCGTGTTAGATCTTTTGCCATATTGTTCGAATTAAATTGTTTGTTATTCAATATCAAGGAATTGTAATATGGAAACTCAGAGTTCGGTGACTTTTTCCATAAGGTTCTGTACATGTTAATTTCATAGCGTTAAGGAATGTATTATTTAGAACAGATGCGTCGCTTTGTGCCCAAGAAACATGCACATTCCCAGGGTCTGGATGACTTCGTTTTCATGGCGGCAAAAACATTTGTTAGAATAATTTTCATAAATGTTTATTGCTTTCATTCAAAAAGCTGAACTTTTAACATGTAAATTTAAATTCTTGAAATCAATCGGCGTGGGTATTATTCATTTATCTGTTTAAGCGAAGACCAATAGAAGCTTTATTAAATTTAAGATGACGTTTTGTAAAAATTAAATTGGATCAGAGTTGCCGGTACTAGTTGTGTGTATTTATCGTTTTCGTAATTATCGTTTGCAGGTAAAAATCGATAGGCTGGACGCACACCGATTCAGATAAATCGATTTCGCGTCGCGCGATGTGTTTTTTTTAAAGCCGGTACAGACTTTCGATCAAGTTCGTCAGTTTTGCTCAAATTTCTGCTGCATACGTTATTTTTCGTCAGTCATCAGTCAATCACAAAATGGTTTGTGGTTGAGTGACATGATTCAATAACAATGGTTATGGCAAGTTATCAAAATAAACAGAAATGGAAACCAGATCTTGCCTTGCTATCTGTTAAAAGACTAGAAAATTTTGACATTTTCGTAGTTTATGAAGAAGCAGCATTTGTTATCGCTGCAACCAGGGTAATTCAACCATGGTTGAGTGACAGTAAGCGGCCATACTTGACTGTCGAACACGATCGCTAGTGTGTACCCCCAATTAAGTAACGTTGCTACAAGCGATATTGCGAGCGACAAGGGAGTTTATGACACGAGCGATTTGGTGTAATGCGCAAGGGTAATATATTTAGATAAAAATAAAATACTTTATTTTAATATTTCAAGCAGCACAAAGTTTATTAATTCTTCACATCTCAACGGCCATAGAACAACTGAACTGTAACTTAAATTGTATGTATACTCAAGCGTCGTAAGTGAGAAGTCGCACCTACAAAATATTAAGGTAGCGTCACACAACATTATTACACGCTTTTTTAATTAATTTTTTTTTTTTTTTTTTGAAATAAACTCTGATACTAGTAATTAACAAACAAAAATAATACATTGATACTAATAACTAAAAATACAAAAAAAAATATTAAGTAATAAGATTCAAACTATTGACACTCATGCTCAATCCATTCGCCGTATCTGTTTGGTGGTTTACTCGTTCGCCCACTCAGAAACTGGCTGATTGGATTTCACACATGTATCCACCGGCTCCACAGGTAATTCTAAATCACCAGCTTCGGCGATTTGTTCTGACTCATCAAAATCAATTGCATCATAAAATAAAGATGAACGAGTGGAATTCATTGATTCATTGAGTTCAGCCGGTGTTTTTGAAGTAGCATCACCACTCATAGGTGGATGAGCTGACGTCAATTGTTGCGACACAACTGGCGCATTATTTGAGTTTGGGTTCCTAAATGGTACGATTTGAATTTCCTTAAATCTAATATTATCAGTGAGATTATCAATGTCATTCGTATTGAGAATATTTTCTTCAAAAAGCAACTCACTAGCGCTAAAATCATTAATATTAGTCTTAGCAATAAATCGACGATTACGTCGAAAATGATTATTAAATTGATCTAAAATGTGATATGACCGACCATTTACATTAGCAACTATTTTTCCGTGGTGCCATTCTTTACCAGTTTTCTTAAAAATTACTCTATCACCTATTGACAATATTGGTAGCGATCTAGCAGTGCGATTATAATAATATTTTTGCCTTTCTTTTTTTTTATTAATTTTTTCTTGAATTTTCTTTTCATCAATATTATTTCGAACAAGCGAGTTGGCAACAATCGGAAGTCGTGTTTTAATTAGACGACCAAAAAATAGTTCAGATGGAGTTAATCCCATGCTAGCCACCGGAGTCGTATTATATTCCAGGATGTGGTACTGGTAAAGGTCGATTTCGTTGCTCTCATAGCAGCGTTTTAAAATGTTCTTAGCAATAGCTACCCCTTTTTCCGCCATGCCGTTACTTTGTGGATATCTTGGGCTAGAGAATATGAATCGAATATTAGTGATATTTGCGTATTTTTCAAATTCGCGCGAGCCAAACGGACTGTTATCACACTTGATTTCTGATGGATAGCCGATACGAGTGAATATCCTTTCAATGACTGCGATGATTTGCCCAGATGACTTTCCATTGAGTCTTTCAGCGATCAAAAATCCAGAATATGCATCAATAATTGATATGAAATCCTTGCCAGCATATTCGAACAAATCAATCGATACTTTGTGGAATGGGTACTGAGAATTTGTTTCCTGTACCAACGGCTCTTTTTATGTATTATTTTTGTTTGTTAATTACTAGTATCAGAGTTTATTTCAAAAAAAAAAAAAAAAAAAAAAAATTAATTAAAAAAGCGTGTAATAATGTTGTGTGACGCTACCTTAATATTTTGTAGGTGCGACTTCTCACTTACGACGCTTGAGTATACATACAATTTAAGTTACAGTTCAGTTGTTCTATGGCCGTTGAGATGTGAAGAATTAATAAACTTTGTGCTGCTTTCATCTAGTTCCATATGCCAGAAACCATTGCTTAAATCCAAAACAGTGAACACTCTTTTGTTCGCAAGTCAACTTGTAACGTCATCTATCGTTGGAATCAAAAAATGTTCACGCCTAATGCACGCATTTAATGGCTTAGGATCCAAACAAATGCGAATTTTTCCGTTTGGCTTTTCGACAATTTGAAGATTATTTACCCAGTCAGTTGGATAGTCAACTGGTGTTATGATGTTTTCTTGCACCATCTCCTCAAGACTTATCTTTAATCTGTCCACTAATGCCAGTGGAATACGCTTCTTATAGTGCAAAGCTGGCACTGCATTATCCTTAAGCTGTATAGAACATTTACCTGAAAACTTACCGATACCAGTAAACACATCCCGAAATTTATCAATCAATTCCTCCCGATTACGTGGCAGACTTGCCACCGATTGTATATCAACTCGCTTGATTAACCCAAACTCAATGCTAGTATCTAATCCTAATATTGGTTCAAATGCATTGTCAACAACCATGAATTCAGCCATTTTGTTCGTTTTATTGTTTGAATCAATACAATTCAGTTTCACAGAACCAAAAATTTTGACTTTATTTGAACTATAATCAAAAACTGAGTAATTATTGTTTACATTATTTAATTCAATGTTTAGTTTTTTAATAAATTTTATTGGTATGCAGTTTACATCTGATCCTGAGTCAATTTTAAATGGCACATTAAGATCATTGATTTCATATGTTTTTGACCATTTAGTTGTTGACCTTGCATTCGAATTCACATAAAATCTAGAATTGTAAATATTATTTAGTGTACTAATTTCACCATCAATATTTTCCTTAATTAATTGATAAAAATTACCGGCTTCATCGTTCCAGTTGAGAGAATGCGTTTGCTTGTTGTTGGTGATGTCTTCGATACTCGGCTGTTGATTTTGACGTTTGCCATATGATTGATTTTGTTGTTTTCCCTTTTGCTTACAAAATTTAGAAAAATGTCCTTTTTTGTTGCATGATCCGCAAATTTGAACATTGGCCTTGCAGCGACGAAGATGTAATGGAGTATATGGCTTAAAACCACAATTGAAGCAGGCCCTAACGATGGCGTTAACACTCAGCTCGTTGCTTTCTTCAACTTTGTCGACAATTGCTATGGTATTAACAGTTGGCCGTTTTTCCAAAATAACCTTATTAATGTTAGCCGCTTCAAAAACTTTGCATTTGTCTATGACCCCTGCTACTGGTTCATCCTTTCCGTCCAGTAACTTAAGCTGAAGTTTTTTGTCGCTTACACCAACGATAATTCTGTCTCGCAGCATTCTATCAGCGTAAGATTCACCGCATTTACATACAAATTCACAGTAGCGCATTTGAGTCCGTAGTTCTGTTTCAAAATCGACGAATGACTGCCTTTCCTTTTGTGCGATCATGTTAAATTTGTAAGATTCCATAGCTATATTCTTTTTAGGTGTACTATACTGGTCGAATGCTTGAAGAACTTCATCCAATTTACGTTCCGTGGTGACAATTGTCTTTGTAATTTGATTGTCTTTATCTTCCTCTTGGGTTTCTGTAATAATGCCCAATAAGCTGGTAATGGAGCCATCATTTGGAAAAAGTGTGTGGTATATTTCTTTTCCTCGCATGCCGATGTGTAATAGCATTGTAGCAACTTTTGTTGATTCCGATTCATTAAGTTTATTCCTTGAGACCAAATACAAAAGAAATTGCTCTTTCCATAGCGGCCAATTCACTGAAAGATTGCCGCAATCAAGTGGCTCCATACGTTTTCCTTCATCAGCCATTTTCCAATTAATTTTTTAACTTCTATTATTTTCCGCTGATTCGATTCCCTTTAAAACAAGCGTTTTGACTTTTTCCGTGTCAATGTTGTTGCTTTGTGTTTCTTTTCTTCCTTTTAATTAATTTTATTCAGCTTTGTTGTTCTTGTATAGCGCATTAATAATTGATTTTAATGCTCACTTACTTCTGACACCATGTAATGCGCAAGGGTAATATATTTAGATAAAAATAAAATACTTTATTTTAATATTTCAAGCAGCACAAAGTTTATTAATTCTTCACATCTCAACGGCCATAGAACAACTGAACTGTAACTTAAATTGTATGTATACTCAAGCGTCGTAAGTGAGAAGTCGCACCTACAAAATATTAAGGTAGCGTCACACAACATTATTACATATGGTGACGTTTTATTTTAGGAAAATCTTAATATCATACATTGTTACATGTCCCTTGGTGTCATACCCCAACGCGGATCTGTGCCGGCTAGCTCACTGGACAGGGTGGTTCTCAACCCTCCGCGTTGAAATCGAGGGTGTAAACAATAACGTTTCACTCCCAACTTGGAAGCAAAACATAAAAAAAACAAAACCACGAAAAACTTCTCACCACTACCACCACACACACATAGTCCTCCTATCAGACTATTCCACCACATGAACGCGGGAATCTGATGTCTTCTCCCAGCGCGCCCACCCAACCTGGACTATCACTTCCGGTGCAAAAATAGTCCTCATGATATGCTCTTCACCAAAACCAACTCACATTGTCATACCGCAGTCATGAAATCCCCCCCATATACCAAAAATTTACCACAACGACATTATTTCAAACTTCAATACATTATAAAATTTATTTAAAATTAAAATCCTTCTCTCAAATTATCTATATACTAAATTCTAACATTCAATTTACTTTCAATTTCTTACTCAAGATTTACAGCAAATTCCCCAAAATACCCGGAAACTAAATATCAACGTACCAGACAAAACCCCGGAAATTAAATCCAGCACTGGCGATTTTTTAAATAACCCAAAAATATTTTTGTAAAATTAAATTAAATAAAATGTATATATAAATATAATATAGTATATGTAAATGAATATGTAATATATATGTATGTATATGTGTGCATGCATAAGAACCAAATATATTTAAAACTAATAAAAATTTAAATGGACCCCCAAAATAATATGTTTTGACAAAAAAAAGCAAGGATATCTAAAATGAAAATCAGGTAATAAATCCCTACTGCAAATTTATACAAACAACCATTTGTGTCCTTCTTTACCACACATGACCCAGAAATAATTACCCCCAAAAAAAGATCCTGAACGAGCTCGCTTAGAAATCGATAAAGCAAAACGAAAACCCTAACGCCAATCACAGGCTTTTAAAATTTATGATTTTGAAATTTGCTCCTATAAATTTGCTCACAGTAAAAAATTAAATAACACCTAACCAGGATAATGTTAAAAAGACCATGCACATACAAAATAAATAAATAAATAATATATAAAAAAAATTATAACTATAACCACTCCTAATATAGATCCCCCCTACTGTATTTCGAACTCAATTTTCAAATTTCCAGTCCACTTTCTGGATGCAGACTTCCCCTTACAATCCACGAACAGGATACAATTTCCTCTCTATTTTCGAACTTAATGGTGTTCTACTTGGAATAACCCAGTGTTGCGAAACGTTTAATTAAAATAAATGAAATAAGGAAAACTGTGGCCAACTTATCTTGTACAGTGTCCTGCGGCGTACTTCGTCTTCGTCCTTCATAAATTGCCAGCCACACTATAACAAATAAAAACACCACTATTTCACTAACCGATCACTTTCCAAGAAAAAACTTTAAACTTCTACTCACGTTAATTTTCCTTATTCTCCTAACACAAAAACTTGTAACCTCCTGGTCGTTACGCTTGCAATTAGGACTTCTCCTATGCTCCTATTTTGCACCTTAACACAGCACAGTATTTAATTATTTCACTAGGTGAAATTTTGTAATTGTTCAAATTTAATTTAATTTTAAGTTTTAACGCACGTTCCGAATCACGTAAGGATTTCTATTTTTGAAGGACCTTCTCCTTTAGAGGACGAATTTAATTCTTTGAAAAAAACTTATACTTTTTTTAAAACAAATTCCGATTTTAAAAAGACTAATACGTTACGGAACGAACCTTAAGCCACGACTTCACAAGCTGATAGACACTGTACTTTTGAATTTTGGTGGCGCTAAATGCATATCACCAAGCCAAAATTTTGCTAAACGGAAAAAATATTAATCCTATGTGTACATATAAACAGTTTACAACAAGAAAAACCCTAAACGCATTGCCTACAACTACCTCAATAAGTCTCAAAGTTCACCTATGATCGACCTATACAACGACATCCCTATCACGACATGTCACGCAACTTCGCCGTGAAACCATTACGTCATATTCCTACTAACAAAAACTGTGTTGATCATATTCACAGGTTCGCTATGAAACACTGTTACCCTATTTGCTAAAAATATCATGTACAATACTACCTTTTCTCTCGAGTCTCGAAAGTGGATCGTAACTTTGCAATTTTGACATTTGGAAAATGATGGCCGCCAGAAGACTTTTTTGCAATCAATTTTTATTATTTTTTTTTAATTTGCCGTCTGCAGTGCCTCCAATTGTTTTTATAAACAAAAACTTGATTGTGTTGTGGAAGAGATCCTGCACTAGATCCTGCACCATCTTTTAATATTGCCGCAAACGTAAAAAAAAACAAACGCAACCGACGGATTCCTTGCAGGTAAACAAGGAAACATACCCGCCCTTCACAATTGCGTAGTGAAATAAATATTGCGGACCGAAAATCGGCAACACAATTTCCCATATCTCCGCACGCAAAAGCCAACAAAACAAATGCTGGATTTAACTTCGCCCAAAAAAAAAATTTGATGCTGCAAAACAAAATCGAAGCACCCTCACAACGAAGTCTGAATTGCTGCATTCGCATGGGCATAAAAAATAGGAAATTCATACCTATTATACTGGACACAGGCCTACTAGGATCAATTTACTTCACAGGAAATCACGATAAACCATCGGTGTATATTCAGGTGATTTTCGTTTTCTATTTTCTTGACCCCTACACTGAAACAAAAACCCACTTGCATTTTCTTCTTGTTTTGTTTTCCTTTTTCCTTTGTTCCCAAATTCCTATATTTTCCTATGGTACACCCACCCACAACAAAACTCTACGTTACCCATGATATCCCCTATCGCAGGTGACGTAGTGTGCTGGGTGGAAATTCTCTTCACAGATAAACTATACCTGAGACCACAACAAAACTTTATGATGATCATGGCCATAAAACCAAAAACCTTTCCATGCGAAGATACTGGGACTAAAACTCAAAAATCAAATGTTATCTGCAGAAAAAGAACCAAAAATGTGTTTGCCGAAATTTTCTAAAAAGACCGCACAAAAAACCAAAAGCCCAACGTAGGCCACCGCCCACACCCTGAGAAAAAAGAAGTCTCAAGCTTCACCTCGAGCTAGACGGGCCTATGTTTTCCTTCTTCCTCACTCATTTCATAAGATATTTTTACAAGTTTTAATGCTTTAATTTTTCTTTCTTTTCAGGACCAGAAGTTTTTCGATGGCTGATATTTGCTCTTCATCTTTCATCGTGAATAAGGCTTATATATGACGGGACGTATGATTAACATTAACTTTTCTTTTACCATATCCGTATAGAATGATACTTTGTGATGTTTTTTTCCTTTCTCTTATTTTTCAGGTACTTCCAGATTTTCTTCTGATGACTGCACCATGGATATTTTGTTGACAACCGTATCATTAAAATTACTTTAACACCAGTAGTACACCTCGAACAATCAAGAATTTTGGTATGTTTTTATGAGTAAATTATTTTGAAAATGACGATTTCTTCGTCGCATTTGTATGAATCATTGCTTCAGATCCTTCGCGTGATAGATCCCAATTGATTTTCCTGCGAGCGTCTCCAGTTCGTATAAATTGTTACCTACAGGACGAACAACACGACATTTCGCAAATTTCTTGCAAAATTTTGCGTTGATATAATTTTTAAAACTGCTGAGTGTAAAAGTTCTCTTGTAGATCTCTTGCCCTGGTGTAAAATGAACGTCGCGACTTTGCTTGTTGTATCGTTTTGCACTATTTTCATAGGCTTTATGTAAATTATTTTTGACCTTTTCTCTGATAAGTGCGATTCTATCTTCTTTATTGGCCACAAATAATTCTGGATCGTCGAGCGAATTCAATTTTCTTGCTAGCTGATAGTCAGATCCGTTGGTGAACATCTGATGTCCAAAAAGTGCAAAAAAGGGAGTGACCCCAATAGCTGTATGGATTGAACTGCGTAGTGCACATTCGATTTCCGTCAAATACAAATCCCAATCCCTGTGATCTTCCTTCATATAACATCGTATCGCATTCAAAACCGACTGGTTTACACGCTCTGCTGCGTTTGACTGCGGCGCGTAGCATGCTGTCTTTAAATGCTTAATTTTATATTTTTCCAACATTTGGCAAAACTCTTTGGACACAAATTGTTGTCCATTGTCTGAGTGGATCACTTCGGGACATCCGAATTTGTGAAAAACTTCACGCACTAAAAACTCAATAACATTAGCACTTGTGGCTGCTCGCATAGCTTTTAAAAACATAAATTTTGTAAAATGGTCAACTACTATAAAAATGTAGGCATTCCCTTTTTTTGACCTAGGGTATTTTCCAAGAAAATCTATATAAATTTTCTGGAAAGGCCTGTCAGTTGAAACTTCTTTCCCAATAGATGGTTTCATATCAACGTTTACCGACTTAGATTCCTTACATGTGCTACAATTTCGAATAAAATTTCTTACTTGTACCACCATGCGAGGCCAGAAATAAAATTGTCGTATCCTGTGCAAAGTTTTGGCCACACCCCCGTGAGCAACTATCTCACGGCTGTGCGCCTGTTCGATAACTATTGAAGTTAAGGACTCGGGAACCCAGAGTTTCCATCGAGTTTCATCGTCATCTTGACCACATTGTGTGCGTCGAAACACCATTCCATTTTCGACCCTCAGATCAGGCAATTTTTCAGCATTGTCCTGTACAGTTTTTACGAGTTGTAAATATTCATCGGATTCAAATTCTGTAGTTTCTACGTCCAACCACGGCAAATTTCCAGCATCAATCTCCTCCACCAACCTTGACAGCGTATCGGCCACAACATTTTCAGAGCCTTTTCTGTGCTCGATTTTAAAATCAAACGCTTGTAATTTTAAGGACCACCTTGCTAACCTGCCTGATAAGTCTTTCAGCGACATTAGCCACTTCAAACTTGCATGGTCTGTAACCACCGTGAAGGGCATCATTTCGATGTATGGACGAAATCGTTGCACTGCCAAAACTGCTGCTAAACATTCCTTCTCAGTAACGCTATAGTTACGCTGGCAACTGTTCAGCTTTTGCGAGAAGTATGCTATTGGTCTTTCGTGTCCCTCGCGGTCTTTCTGGTACAGCACCGCACCTACGCCAATTTCTGACGCATCGCACTGTACCCAGAACCGCGAGGAAAAATCTGGATGTATTAACACCGGTGCTGTAGTAAGCGCTTCTTTTAAATTGTTGAACGCCTCAATTGCTGCTGGAGTCATTACGAATTTTGAGCCTTTCTTTAACGTGTCGGATAGTGGCGCGGATAATGAAGCAAAATTTTGGATGAACCTACGGTACCATCCTGCGGTTCCTAAGAAACTACGGACCTCCCTAGGAGCCCTTGGCACTGCTATGCGATGTATCGCTGAAACCTTTTCGGGATTAGTCCTTAGTATTCCTCCACCCACTATAAACCCTAAATAATTTAATTCTTTGAAGCAAAACTTCGATTTTTTTAAACCTATAGTAAGATTTGCCTCTCTTAAACATTGAGCTACTTCGCCTAGCACCTGTATGTGTGTTTCAAAATTTGGAGCAATTATCAAAAGGTCGTCCAGGTATACGAAAACATTAGATTTGAGTCTCTGTGGGATGACCTTGTCCATCAGTCTGCAAAGTCTTTGGGCCGCATTGCATAACCCGAACGGCATCATAGCAAACTGGTACAGGGGCCTTCCTGGCACTGTGAAAGCCGTATACGCTTTGCTTTTGTCGTCCAAGGCGATCTGCCAAAATGCAAACTTTAGGTCAACGCTGCTTATAAAATGAGTATAATCCAGACGACTCAAAATACCTTCAATATTCTGTAAGGGGTATGCATCTTTTACTGTCCTTTCGTTTAACTTTCTTGCATCCAAACAAAATCGGTTCTTATCTGGCTTACGAACAATTGTAATTCGATTATTCCAAGGACTTTCGCTTTCCTCAATTACCCCCAAACTTAACATTTTGTCAACCTCAGCGTAAACCAAATCTTGCATCGCTGGAGACATCGGGTAATGACGGTCTTTAATCGGTATTGCCCCTTCTACCAGTTGAATTGAATGTGTTTCTACATGAGTTTTTCCTAGGCCATGTTCCTCAAATGTTCTAAATTGCCTTTTTACTTCTTCTAAACGCTGCTGTTGCTCTGTGCTCAATAAATGTGGTTCTGGTTCTTTTGCCTTTTCTTCAGTAGAATTTCTAAAATGTTCGCTAATCTTTTCTATGTCTAGTTCTTCGACCCCTAATATTTCCGGTGCAAGATCGAATGACCTCCAAAAGTCAATTCCGAGGTATACATTTTGTTCCAAGTTAGGACTCATATAAAAAGTTATAAATTTTGTTAAATTTTTGTATGTGACTGGCATCGTTATTTTGCCTATAACCGCATGTTTTCTTCCGCCTGCAGTTTTAACTGTGAAATAATATCTATCAATTTTAACGTTTAGTTTTTCGACAAGTTCTCGGCAACCTCGACCTAAAATCGAGACCGAAGCCCCTGTATCTAAAAGCCCTTTAATTTTCAAATCTCCTATCTGAATCTCAGCATATGCCCTAGGATCTTTTCCAGTAACACCTTTTACTGTTTCGGCTACTAAATTTCTAATATGCTTGCGTTTTGCAAAATTTGCACGCGCCTTTCTAATTCTCCTAGACACCTCGCGCATACCGGAAAGTATACTCGCATTAAAGATTCGTTTTCTTGTCTCATAATAATTTTGGACTCGATTTTCGATGGTTTTTTCTTTTGGTGTTTTAGATACCTTTTCCTCATTACTAAAATTGACAACTCTTTTTAAAATTGATATTTTTCTACTTTTTCCTGCAGGCTCATTACTAACGCATGTGATATTATTTGTTGCTGTATCTGATTCTACAATTTCTCCGCGGGCATCGTCTTGGATCGCGCATCTCCCGCTGATATCGCGTCCCTGCTGGAGTTTCCCGGGTTACATGTTGGGCATGTTGGCGTAATCGCATTTGGAGTGCCACATTTGTAGCAGAATATTGTGCGCTGCAAAGATGTGCATTCCATATATACATGTCCGTTTTGTCTGCAATTCCAACAATTAAGAATACGCTTTGTTGTAGGCTGGCTTGACGAATACTGTTGGTTTGAATTTTGTACCTGCTGGTACGATTTTTGCTGCTGGTATGGAGCATTACGACGTTTTGCCTGAATTTCGTCAATTTGCATCTCATCACGGCTGCAGTGCTGTTCATCAATTTCATTGAACTCTAACTCGTTAAGTTTATGGAATCGCTGTGGTCGCGAGTATTGTTCATTCGACTTGGGCACGTTCCGAGTCTCTCGCCGGGCATAAAAACGTTCAGCCTCAATGCACTCAATTCGTAGTTGGTCAACGGTATAAATAACCATAGGGTAAACTATCTGTGCTATATTGTATCTCAAATTTTGTTTTAATATTTTAATTATTTCGTAGTCTGGAACCGCGTTATTCAACTTTGAACGAAGATTCAACATGGCTTGAAAATATTCATCGACTGTTTCTCCAGGCGACTGCTTTCTTTCGTAAAGATCTCGCATGATCTCAAAATAAGATCGTCTGCTTTTATATTGGCCATATAAAGCGTGTTTTAGAGCTGGCCAATCGGATGTGTCATTATTGGTCTTCACGTACAACCAGTACCAATCTTTGGCTTGCCCACTAACCAATAAGTGAAATTCGCGCATAACCTGACTCCAACGACAACCATACTGTTCTACTAGGGTCTCTAAACGGAAAATAAAATCATCTACAGATAAGTGATCTGCCTGCCCATCAAACGTAAGACCCCATTTATCAATTTTTATGCTATTATTTATCTCAGACGGACCGTAGTTATGTGGCCTAGGGATATTATTTGCTGTAGGTGAACCACTTGGACGATCGCGACCTTGCTGCATTTGTGGCGATAAAGGATGCTGCGACGGAAATTGTTGCTGTTGCAACCATTGGCGTTGCTGCTGCTGTTGTTGCATCCATTGCTGCTGCTGTTGCTGATACAATGATTGCTGTTGTTGTTGTTGTTGCAGCAATTGCTGCTGCTGCGTCATGCCTGAAACGTTTACGTTGATCCTGCCTTGCTGTTGCTCGGCATGACCCACAATTTTGCCAATGTTCGTCGGATCTGTTTGGTTGTTATTTGTATTGACATTCCGAGATGCTTGTGCATAACCCCCTTCAGCCTGATTGCTTCCTACTCTCGTGATGTTGGGCGGTGGATTCGGTTGAAAACCGAGATTCTGGCTAACTTGAAGTTTTTTCATCATTTCACCAACACTAGCCTGCAGACAATCATTGATTTTCTTTTCTAATCCTCTCTCTAGTCTATTCTTATACTCTTCGGTTACCTGAGCTACCATTCTCTTTATTTGGTTCGGATTTAACTGGTATTTATTAACAGGTGGCGGTGGAAAGTTCAAATTTGGTATATCATTTCGATTCTCCTGCGGTTCTTTTGGCCGTGTCCCCGTAGAGCTTTGCGTTTCCATTGTATTTACTTCCTTGTCACGTATAATGGTTTCAGATAAATCAGTGTAAAACGCGTTATTAGGTGCCGCCCCTAAATCTTTGTTCGGTGCTTGAGCCATTTTCGCTAGTGGACTTGAGGTACTGATACTTCTATTCAAATCGTATTGATAAACTCTTTTCGCTATACGTTGAGACTTTCTCGAAAGCCCCGTTTCCGTTTCACTCATTTACCAAAAATACTCCTTGATAAAAATCTATTTTCCAATCAATCGTTACGAAAGCAACACAAAAATTCAAAACACCTGTTCTTCGTACTTTCAAAATCGCTTAACGCTCCTAAGACTTAAATAGCTCACTTAAATGAATAATTGGTAAAAAAAAACGTATTACTTTTATAAATGTGGTGGGGGGGGTTTATTCATTGACTGTGTGAAATTTTATTCCTTTTTTTATGACCAAAAATAATGTTTGGCGAATAACATATCTTATGCGCCCTCTTTTCGAGTCTATTCATGTGGTGTGTGTGTGATGAATCTCTGAACCTAATGCTCCTTAGTATTCGATGCAATTAGAGTGACCTTTCAAACTAACCCTCTAAGCCATCGATTACCAAGGATAATTTTTACATATTTTTAATTGACCTTATACCTCTAAAAATAAACTATTTTGCGGTTAAGAGTTATTGTTTTATTTGACATACTTTAAGATTTCTAAAAAAAACAAATTTGTTTATCTCCTAATACATTTTCATTCCTGCACCCTTCTCTGATTCCGTGCAATTAGCCTTATGACCACGTCAAGACTAAGCCACTGAATCCAAAAGATACTGACAAGATACGCATAAAGTCTATTAAAATTTTTATCACTACGAATGCTGCTTTAAAATTACTACGTGCAATTAGTATGATTATTTAATCTACCTAAGTCACTTCTGCAATAGATAAGCTTTTAGTCTGCAAAAATTTTCGTCATTCTAAAAACAATCCCAAAATTTTCACAAATTGGATTCGTAACAAGTCTTACGATCGAGATGTCGTCAGCTCTCATTTCCCCAGATGCAATTAGTTCCTTAGCTCTTGCTTGACTAAGTCACCTGGTCAAAAAGAGAACCAACAAGATTCAATCGTTGCTAAATAATTCAAAAAAAAAATTTTTTTAAGTTAACAACTCTCCTATAATTCATGATTTCTATGGGTCCTTAGATGTTTTGAACCCTTTTCCTTACAACATTTTTAGTTTGGGTGCCATTTTGTGGCGACCCTGGGATTTCGATGACATTATCCCTGTTATTCCTAAATTTTTATTGGGCGCCATATTGTTACATGTCCCTTGGTGTCATACCCCAACGCGGATCTGTGCCGGCTAGCTCACTGGACAGGGTGGTTCTCAACCCTCCGCGTTGAAATCGAGGGTGTAAACAATAACGTTTCACTCCCAACTTGGAAGCAAAACATAAAAAAAACAAAACCACGAAAAACTTCTCACCACTACCACCACACACACATAGTCCTCCTATCAGACTATTCCACCACATGAACGCGGGAATCTGATGTCTTCTCCCAGCGCGCCCACCCAACCTGGACTATCACTTCCGGTGCAAAAATAGTCCTCATGATATGCTCTTCACCAAAACCAACTCACATTGTCATACCGCAGTCATGAAATCCCCCCCATATACCAAAAATTTACCACAACGACATTATTTCAAACTTCAATACATTATAAAATTTATTTAAAATTAAAATCCTTCTCTCAAATTATCTATATACTAAATTCTAACATTCAATTTACTTTCAATTTCTTACTCAAGATTTACAGCAAATTCCCCAAAATACCCGGAAACTAAATATCAACGTACCAGACAAAACCCCGGAAATTAAATCCAGCACTGGCGATTTTTTAAATAACCCAAAAATATTTTTGTAAAATTAAATTAAATAAAATGTATATATAAATATAATATAGTATATGTAAATGAATATGTAATATATATGTATGTATATGTGTGCATGCATAAGAACCAAATATATTTAAAACTAATAAAAATTTAAATGGACCCCCAAAATAATATGTTTTGACAAAAAAAAGCAAGGATATCTAAAATGAAAATCAGGTAATAAATCCCTACTGCAAATTTATACAAACAACCATTTGTGTCCTTCTTTACCACACATGACCCAGAAATAATTACCCCCAAAAAAAGATCCTGAACGAGCTCGCTTAGAAATCGATAAAGCAAAACGAAAACCCTAACGCCAATCACAGGCTTTTAAAATTTATGATTTTGAAATTTGCTCCTATAAATTTGCTCACAGTAAAAAATTAAATAACACCTAACCAGGATAATGTTAAAAAGACCATGCACATACAAAATAAATAAATAAATAATATATAAAAAAAATTATAACTATAACCACTCCTAATATAGATCCCCCCTACTGTATTTCGAACTCAATTTTCAAATTTCCAGTCCACTTTCTGGATGCAGACTTCCCCTTACAATCCACGAACAGGATACAATTTCCTCTCTATTTTCGAACTTAATGGTGTTCTACTTGGAATAACCCAGTGTTGCGAAACGTTTAATTAAAATAAATGAAATAAGGAAAACTGTGGCCAACTTATCTTGTACAGTGTCCTGCGGCGTACTTCGTCTTCGTCCTTCATAAATTGCCAGCCACACTATAACAAATAAAAACACCACTATTTCACTAACCGATCACTTTCCAAGAAAAAACTTTAAACTTCTACTCACGTTAATTTTCCTTATTCTCCTAACACAAAAACTTGTAACCTCCTGGTCGTTACGCTTGCAATTAGGACTTCTCCTATGCTCCTATTTTGCACCTTAACACAGCACAGTATTTAATTATTTCACTAGGTGAAATTTTGTAATTGTTCAAATTTAATTTAATTTTAAGTTTTAACGCACGTTCCGAATCACGTAAGGATTTCTATTTTTGAAGGACCTTCTCCTTTAGAGGACGAATTTAATTCTTTGAAAAAAACTTATACTTTTTTTAAAACAAATTCCGATTTTAAAAAGACTAATACGTTACGGAACGAACCTTAAGCCACGACTTCACAAGCTGATAGACACTGTACTTTTGAATTTTGGTGGCGCTAAATGCATATCACCAAGCCAAAATTTTGCTAAACGGAAAAAATATTAATCCTATGTGTACATATAAACAGTTTACAACAAGAAAAACCCTAAACGCATTGCCTACAACTACCTCAATAAGTCTCAAAGTTCACCTATGATCGACCTATACAACGACATCCCTATCACGACATGTCACGCAACTTCGCCGTGAAACCATTACGTCATATTCCTACTAACAAAAACTGTGTTGATCATATTCACAGGTTCGCTATGAAACACTGTTACCCTATTTGCTAAAAATATCATGTACAATACTACCTTTTCTCTCGAGTCTCGAAAGTGGATCGTAACTTTGCAATTTTGACATTTGGAAAATGATGGCCGCCAGAAGACTTTTTTGCAATCAATTTTTATTATTTTTTTTTAATTTGCCGTCTGCAGTGCCTCCAATTGTTTTTATAAACAAAAACTTGATTGTGTTGTGGAAGAGATCCTGCACTAGATCCTGCACCATCTTTTAATATTGCCGCAAACGTAAAAAAAAACAAACGCAACCGACGGATTCCTTGCAGGTAAACAAGGAAACATACCCGCCCTTCACAATTGCGTAGTGAAATAAATATTGCGGACCGAAAATCGGCAACACAATTTCCCATATCTCCGCACGCAAAAGCCAACAAAACAAATGCTGGATTTAACTTCGCCCAAAAAAAAAATTTGATGCTGCAAAACAAAATCGAAGCACCCTCACAACGAAGTCTGAATTGCTGCATTCGCATGGGCATAAAAAATAGGAAATTCATACCTATTATACTGGACACAGGCCTACTAGGATCAATTTACTTCACAGGAAATCACGATAAACCATCGGTGTATATTCAGGTGATTTTCGTTTTCTATTTTCTTGACCCCTACACTGAAACAAAAACCCACTTGCATTTTCTTCTTGTTTTGTTTTCCTTTTTCCTTTGTTCCCAAATTCCTATATTTTCCTATGGTACACCCACCCACAACAACATTTCCACATTTAAAACTGTTGTACAAATATCTTTCATTTGACACCAATGTTTTCTAAGTCCGTCGAGTTTTTTTTGTTTCAGGACTTGGTCGGTTCCATTACTTTACCCGTAAATTCCACAAACATTAATTTTCGTGCACAACTCGAATTGATGATCGTCAACGGAATATTTACAAAACAGAAGACAAGAATAGTAATCCCAATGAAGCTCATATGGCAAGTAGCAACTTAGAATTATATTTGCAAGCTATATATTTATTAATTATTTTCTTAGATTTTATTATATTAAAATAGTTATCCCAAAAATACAATAAGTGCTGGTCCACACGACAAACTAAATTGTCGGGCGATAGTACTATTTTTAGGCAAGCGGTTTCTCCGTTTGCCTACAAAAACTACTATCGTCCGACAGTTTAGTTTGTCGTCTGTACCAGCTCTAAAAGAATATGTAAGTACTTTGAACATTTTTTTCTACATAACCTACCTGCTACGCCCAAGTAGGACTGTTAGTGGGGTCAATAAACAGGCAAAATGAGGAAGTCCTCAAGACCAGGGGGTCGATTCTGGTTCAGTGAAAAGGCAAAGCGATTCTTGTTGTTTAAAATTTTAAAAAACGTGAAAAGTTTTTTTACACCTCAAGCAAAAGTTTTCACTACCAAATTTGACAGTGATAAAAATTGAATTTAATGAAAAACAATCATAAACAAATAAACAATAATATTTTAAATATCGTTTCCTATAAAAAAAAACCAAAATCTCGCACGAAAACAAGCCAGTCGTAACTTGAGCAATAAGCTGTTGTAAAGGGCATAGTCAAGTTATTAAAATAGACCGGGAAATTGATCGATCAGATGGAAATTCGATTCGCCTCAATTTAACGTCATTTATTACATCGCAGTCCAAATTCCAGATGGCTTGGTTCAATTAAAAAATTAGAGTAGACAGCGTGATTTAGATCGCATCCCAAATCAGACAGTCTGCCTTTTATAGACTCTGAAACTATCCGCCTGAATTTGAATCTCAATCAGATTTCGACCCCAATTATTATCTGTACCAAATTTCAGGCCTCTAGCTTTAGTAATCTTAGTTTATTTGCATTCTAAAAATCAATTTCGATCCAATGGGAAAAAGGTGATTTAAAAGGTTTTAATTAGCATGTATGCCCTAGGGCGTAAGCGCTTACCTCTGCTTAGCAAAAAATAGCGTTATTGGGAATCGAACCCTAAACATAAATGCTCAAAAAAATGTAGTTAAACTCTATCACAGAACCTCGTTACGTATATGCGTAAAATTTGTATTTTATCAGCTTTGGAAGTGACACAAAATGATAATTATTTTACACTCACCACGATTGAAAATTTTATTCAACTCACTTTTTTCACTTTTTAAACCAGAATCGCTTCAATTGATGAAGTGAAGTGAAAGACTCGGTGAAAATGAAAGTGATAAATTTTTTTACACTTCACAGTTTCACTGAACCAGAATCGACCCCCAGCTCCGATTTTGATGATTTTTTTTTTTTAATGTGATTTTTATTTAAAATCAAATGAAAGGATGCAACGCCCACTTTTTATAAATAAAAAATTTTGACTCAATATTAAGTGAAAAGTTTAAGAAAAAAAAAAAAGGATATTGACATAATTTGAATTAAGTTTCAAAGAACACTACTACCATATAAGGTTTTATGTGTCCAGGGGTAACATCTCCTAAATTTTCGTCAAAAGCCGTTTTGAAGTACAATAATATTGAATATAAGAGTTTTTAATTGCTGAATTGCGTGGCACTCTTTCGATCCCGTACTTTTTCTGTTCATCATAAGGTATTGATAGTCAGTAGTAGTGTACCAAATTTTATCAAAATATCTTTTATGGTTCGCGAGATATGACGGGACTAATCTTGAAATTTAGGGTGGTGCCAAGCCTCCTTATGACTATCTTCACATTTAAAGCTTCGCTCTTTCTTCATTCTATGATAATGTGCATTTTCCAAAGTTTCATATAAATCCCTAAAGCCGTTTTTGAGAAAAATCCAATTTTGGGCGTAAAAGGAGAGAAGATACGAGATATAACGATTCTGAAGCCAGATTCGGTTTCAGCTTCGCAAAATACATCGAAAATGAATATTTTTATTTTTGTTTGTTGTATAATTTTGTTTTGTTTCAGAGATATTTTTTAAAAAATATAAGTAATTCCGTCCCAGTTCCAAAAGATTTCTGATTTTAAATAAAAAAAAAAAAAAAAAATTTATAAAAGGAATCATCAAAATTGAAGCTTTTCTTGAGGACTTCCGATGAAAAGACTTTATTGAGTTCACTATAATACCACATTAGTGATCGGGCTGGCTGGTAGGAGGGGTTGTCAGGGACTGGATTAGAAATCTTTAAGAGGAAACTGTAAAGGATATTTATATCTAGTTTGTTCTATTAATGAAGTTGAGCAGTGGGGCCAATATCAATATCAATATCGGCGAATTCACTCAGATTATTGAAGAAGGAATTTCCTAGATCAGTGATATCCAAACTCAATATTAGCGTATTTTGTTTATGTATAAAATCTCATTGGGCCAGTGTCCGGTGAAAACTGCTCACTTTGAATGGATCCTGCTCAGAGAAGAGCCATTTCTTGCTAGTTTATCAGCCTTTTTGTTACTCTCAATATTCCTGTAATCTGGAACCCTAAGGAAAGTAGGTTCGGTTTTATGCCCTAGTTCGATACAATTTTTCATGCATTCCTCAACTAGATAGTTTTGATTTTATTGTCTTAGCTAGAAAAATTAAAAGTACCATATTTTCAAAGTTGCATTTTACTGTGAAATTTTAAAGCTACATTTTGAATTAATCTTGTCGTCAGAAACTCATAATGAAATCACAAAAGGGGTGATTGGCTTAACCCATTAGCTTGTGTTTTTATGTGTCTTTTGACCACTTTTTCCAAAAAACTGGGTTAAAGTGTTCTACAAAAATATTCTACGAAAAATTTAACAAAAACAAGAATTTCTCAAAACTTAAGGATAATGCGTCGTCTTAACGACCTTAAAAAAATCCGAAAAAATACTCTGTTCAGTTTTTTGACAGCATTTTTCAGCTTTCAGTAGTAATTATGGAATTACCGTGGCCACCACTTGTTTGGGAAAAAATTCTTGCTCTCATAGCTTCAAACCATTCGATTTTGATGTAAAACAAAAATATTTAAAATTTCATATCAAAACCTGAAAATTTAGAGGTCGCTCACGAATCTTAAAGTTGAAAAAAAAAAAAAACATATTTTTTCTGAAAATCCTCATATGCGTTATAACTCCTTACAAAGTGTGCGCAATCAAATAGTGACACGCCAACTTTTGAAATGATTGAATGATTAAACACTTTAACGCGCTATGTTTCGCAAAATTTGTACCGGCTATTTTATTGAAATTTAGTAGGTTGGTGGCCTATATTCGATAGTCGAGAAGTGGAAGCAATCAAACAGTGCAATCACCCAGTGATCAAAATTCGACCACAAAAGTATTAAATTATTTTTGTACTTTTTGGACACTTTTAGTACTTTTTTTTTGCTACTTGGTACGAAATAAAAAAACCCCTCATTTATTATCTCTGGTATAATTCAAGCGAAATATAAACAAAAAACATGAAGTCAGTGCTATGCTTTTTGTCTTTCTCTTTGTGCTTTATCCTTTTTTAGCTCTGTGTGTTGTTGTTAATATTGAAAAATTTGTATTTAATTTCATCTGGTTTAAAGTCAAAATATTAACATACAGTAATTTTGAATTTGTGCTCATCTACACATAACTACCTTTCTAATGATGTATAATCTAAAGCCGTACTCCATTTCTAACAAAGTCAAAAAAGATGGACAAGTTTTTGTCTTGCGTACTAATATATAGATTAGACAAGTTATGTTAATGAAATTATATAAGGACATACATATATGGCGTACAAGAATACCATATGTTGGTTGAATAGTGGATATAATCAAACGATGCCACGACCATTTTTGAACTATGTATTAAAACAAGCAAATCCAATAATTTCTACGCCCACTTTTTTAGCAGTTTTTGTAATCAGTCGGTACCAGATTTCAGAAGTTAGTTACTGGTAGCTGTTTTTTATCGATGGTCGCTGGTACCTGTCACTGTGACTTATAAGTGGGGTATCACACGAAAGGCACGGGCACGTAAGGCACTTTGAGCTTGTAGACAAACGGAGGTAAATGAAAAGCACCACTTCCCTCCGCTTGACTACAAATTTGACATGCCCTACGTGCCCGTGCGCTTCATGTGACTTCACTATAATTCGCTGCGACCAAGTCACATGTATCGATACATCGCTCATCTGTAAACATGGCAATATTTTGGGAGGAGAACTAATCCCGTAAAATAAACATTTCATATTTTCCATTATTTCTGTGGCTCTTTTTGTTCAGCAGATATTATGCGCATGTGCAATATACATGCGTACTACATGCTCTCCGTGCACGTCCTTTGGAGAGCTAAAATTGCGTAAATTTGTGTATAAACAACACAACAACAACAACGAGAAGAATAACAATGCCTTGCACACATGAATGAAGCGAATCGTCCACATGTTTCACTTGTTTACGGGCCAACAGCGGCGCTATACAAACGTGTAGGTAGCAGACCTTTCTGTCTACTACAATATTACAAGGCTTTCGAAAATAATGCAAAATTAGCAAGAAATTCATTTAATTAATTCACAAAAATATCTATGAAGCAATTAATTAGTTATAATTTGATTGAGTTGAGGTCTATATTATACAGTTAATGCACCTGATACAGAATTGGTCGGTAATACCATCTCTCTGCAACTAGGGATTACTTTCAAGGTGCTGTTCTCTCTCCACTTATGTATCTGAGATGTAGTGGTCCATGAATGCAGAAATCGTAATAGTGTACTTAATACGCAACTATATAAGGCTGGCTTTTTTCGTTCTTGTTAAAATCCGGGCTTAGAGATCTTAATATTTTGACTTGTATGGTGATGAACAACACTACCAAAAAATAATAGCACGTGTCACTCCTTAAACGATTCCAACCAAAGCAAACCGTTCTATTCTGTCGGTGCTACTGCATAGTTCCAGTTCGAATAATTGATAGAAATATTTTACATACGGCACGGTCCTCCGGAGCAGGGCTTATGTTCAGATCATTTTTTCGTATTCGGTAAAAAGTGTTAATTTACTACTATTTTAGTACTAAACTACAAAAAACGCTCCGTTACCTATTTTTTTGGCCATCAAATTTTTCAATATTAACAACAACAAAATACGCGATCACACAAAGGATAAAGTCCAAAGAGAAAAACAAGTAGCATAGCACTGTTCGTGCTTTTTGTTTTGTTTACGTCTCACATTTGTCATTGTACCAGGGATGATAATTGAGCTTTTCTTTTTTGTGCCATATAGCAAAAAAAAAGTACTAAGTGTCCAAAAAGTACCAAAATTGTTTAATACATTTGTGGTCGAATTTTGACCATTGGGCGACTCTAGTATATATTATTTTTAAGAAATATAAATAGACACAATCCCCTTAAAAGCTATCTGTATTAGTTTGAGCAGTTTTTTTTTATATTGTCATTCTCTCGCTCTCTCTTTAAGATAATGAGAGTAAATTTTAGCCGAAATTGTAGCGGGATTTTCGTAAGGCAGTTGATTAAACGAACCAACCAGACAAATGTGTGCTAACGGTACCAGCCAGCCAGCTGGTATTTGTAACTTAAAATTGGAATCCCTCCTGTTTAGTTGGCGGTTGAACTTCGTTTGTATCGGTTGATTCTATCGCGGAATAACGAGTTTAAAATTTTCAAAAGTGAAGTGAAAAAAACCAAGATATATTTGTTCCAAATACCTACATATCTTGAAAACATACAAACACATAGATATACTATCTATGTGATAGCAATAAATAAAAAAAATAAAAAAAAATAAAAAATGAAAAAAAAATATTGAAGCAAACAAGTGTTTACTCGCGTAATGAGAGACGGAGTTTTCACGGTCTCGCAGGACTTGACGTAAAAAAAAGTGAAATTGAGGTTAAAAATAAAAGTAACATTTCGAGGTGTACAAGGATATGGAGATTCTGTTTCGAATTGTGTTGTGTTACCGAAAAACAACAATGGAGAAATGAAAAAATATGGTAATTGGACTTAATAAATAATGAGGGTCCCTATTGGATCCTAATGCGTGGTGTAACCATCTTGCAATTAGTTATGGCAATAAAGTATATGTATTCTCTGTCGTTGTTGTCTTAATTTTTTTGGGCGATATCAAATGCAAAAGAAAAAAAAAAAAAACCTTCGCTTAATGGATTTATGTATGCCCCTTTGTTCATATTAATTATAATTAATAAGAAAATTTCATTTAAACGCATCAGCAAGAAAAGTAATTAATTTGTTTATGTCTGATGTTGTTGTTCCTTGTATTTATTTCAGCTCCTGTTATTCGTTATCCTTCCAGAGTTATCAAATGAAATTTTTGTTTTTACTTTGTTACTGGTTTTCATGTGCTTCAGTTGTTCAAAATTGGCCATTAGCCTACTTAGCTCATTTATTAGCCCTTATTGTTTTTGTCTTTTGAGTATTATTGTTGGTGGTGATATTATTAATACTGCTTCTGACATTTTGCCTTTGGAAGTTCGATGGAGTATAAAATGGCTTTGAGTAAATTGAATTTTAGGGTGGGTTAAAATAAATTTCTATGTTCTTCTGTTTGGAAATTCGCGATAATACAAGGTGTCTTAAAAAAATGTTTATATTTGTTTAGTTTCCTGCGTAAACGCAATGAATTCGAGGGGCGCGAGGTGTATGTCAATCGGTATCTTGGCTTTTAGAAACTAAGCGTTTCTCGGGAGCAGACCGCACGTTGTGCGTGCGACTTTTACAAAACCCTTGATTCGGCGACTGAAGCACGTGGAAGATTCTGCAATATTCGTGGTTTTCGCGAATTAAATGAGGTACCATACATACCTCTCATTTGATATTGGGTGAACAAATTTCTAGAGACCGGTACAACGTTGGAAAAACTGAAAATAGAGTGGCCAAGATCATCAAAAAGGGCAGAAAAAAGTGGAGAGTGTTAACCTGTCTGTTCGTGACGGAACTCTGAAGCGCACAAGTGCTTTAAATGTGCCTAGTTCTCCATTACACCATATTATTGGGTGTACAACTTAAAAACCGGAATTTGACGGTGGATGTCCGTACTAACAAATATCGTGAAAGCTCGAACTTTATATATACTTATGTCATTTTGAAGGTACATTTGACAGCTGTCAAAATCAGTCAACTAAACAATTTTATCTTGTGTGCATCATTATTATTTTTCACGATGAATAACTTCGAAAATTGGAGAAAAAGACAGCATTTGCGGGAGGTTCTATTGGGTCATTTTTTTGCAAAGAAAACTGCTGCGGAAAGTCACACTTTGCTTGTAGAAGTTTATGGGGACTATGCTCCAGCTGAATCAAGCTGTCGTGAGTGGTTTCGATGGTTTAAAAGTGGTGATTTTGATGTCGAAGACAAAGAACGTCCTGGTCAGGACCAGCTTGGTGCGATCCACTATGAGATATTGCCAGGTGGCCAAACCATTAATGCTCAACTCTATCGTCAACAATTGATCCGATTGAAGCAGAAAATCCAGGCGGAGCGTCCAACGTATGCGACCAGACACGAGTCAATCATTTTCCACCACGATAACGCTCGGCCACATATTGCTGCCCCAGTCAAAAACTACCTGGAAAACAACGGATGGGAAATCTATACAAATTTCGCCTCACCCGCCTTATAGCCCAGACCTTGCACCATCAGACTACCATTTGTTCCGATCAATGCAGAATGCCTTATCAGGAATACGGTTCACTTAAGTTCAAGATATCGAAAATTGGCTCGATTCATTTTTGGCCGCCAAGCCGGCGCAATTTTTTTGGGATGGAATTCATAAATTGCCTGAAAGATGGGGAAATGTTGTAGCTTCCAATGGACAATACTTTGAATAAAATATATTGTAACATTTTTCCACAATAAAGCATCAAATTTCGCTAAAAAATTCCGGTTTTTAAGTTGTACACCCAATATGTACAACGGCTTAAAGCTGCACTCCTATAAAATTCAATAGGTATAAGAGTTAAAGACCCAGGATGTCAGTCAAAGGCTTGACTTCGTAAACTAGGCAATTGAGCACTTTTCATAATGAGTGTTCGGTGACTAATTCAGAATAAAAGTTTTACGTACATTTTATATGAAACAAAATCTTTTTCGGCTAAAACTTGAATTCTGTACTAAGGACTGGCCCAGAAAAATTTAATACTTTTGTTTCTTAAGATTATGATTTACCAGATGATAGTGCAGGGCGAAATATATATAGTAATTTTTCTATATAACATGACACCTCTTATAACAGGCATGCTTACGTCGGGCATATTCTGACCCCTTACCCGCAGGGCTAAAATCAACTTTACAAAGACTAAAAAAGAAAAGTTAGCTGAAAGCCTACAGAGTTTAAAAAGTATCAGATCATTCCGATGAAAAGCAGCTGGTGGCTTAAAAGCGAGCCCGAAAGTTATATGAAGGCATCTAGATGAAACACACGTTAAAGCATATTTCAAACAGCTGCCGGGAATTTTATACCTTTGCGGTGGAGGGGCAGGTGCAGAGGAAAATTAGAGAAAAGCAAATCATAAAATTCCCCAAGTCTGGCCTGATTTAGCCACCTTTCATTACTCTTAAGCCACCATAGAGTGGTGCAAGAGCAAAAATGAACATTTTGTTCCAAAAAGGGCTAATCCACTTAACTGCTCAGAGCTTCGACCTTTTGAGAGATATTGGGCTCTAATGAAAATGGATCTTCAAAGAAGTAAAAGGTTGTACGGTACTCGCGACGAAACTACTGGTCAAATCTTAATAAAGGGCCTTAAGAAAAAAGTACAATATTTTACAGAAAAAAAAATATTTGTTAATAGTTCTAAAGTCAATTATATTCGTTATACTACTCATTAATAAAAAAAAAACTCAAAAAAAATTCATTGGGTATTTTCTTATTGATGAAAAACAAATCAAATAAAATTTTTCTGTCACAGTTCTAAGTAAACGAACAGTCATAATGCTTACTTACATCTTGTTTTCGGATGAAACTCATTTTCATCTTAGTGGGCATGAAAATAAGTATAGTAGAACTGCCGCTACTGGAGTACGACGAATCCAAAATGCAAACATTCGAAAGAAAATATCAATCATGCGACGGCAGCCATCACAGAGTCTACCCGCCGAACCGTTATAAGAAATTTAAGTGCCATGACCGCGAGAGTTTACATTTGGACGATATTATTTCTAAGGAATAAATTCCCAAACTGTGTGCTTAAATAAATAATAAACACATTTTCAATAGATGGCTTTTTTTTTTTAATTGTTCCGCTAAATATAAACTTTCTTTTGGGGCACCTTGTACTTGGAGTTGGAAAAATTGTCTTTGCTTGATGCAATCTGAACAGAAAAATGAATTTTTGATGTGAAATCATCGATTTATTAAAAGTTAATAAGCGATTATTAATGAGAAAACAAACCTATTCAGGAAAAACTTTCATTTGAAACTTTTATACGGGTCACAAACCAATCGAGCAGAACGCTAACAATCCTTCGTACCCGAATCAAGTGAGAACGGTTTCTCGCCAGTCCAAAAAATTACAACAATATAATATCGTATCATTTAATTAAATGTCACTCATGCGTCGGATATTTCGGAAATCAATAACATGCAAACAATACATTAAATACTCTCTCAGCCATGCTCACGCAGAGAAACTGCGTATTGCCATTAATACCCACTGTAGAACTAGCGGTGACTTAGATGAGTCAGAACCATCACTGATTTTCTCTGTGAATGCCCCGCCATGGCAAACATAAGTAAGAGGTTTCTAGAGAAATACTTTCTCAAGGATCACCATGATTTTTAGTCTCAAGAATATGTTGAAATACAACTTCGAAAGAATGAATCTAGTTAGTTTGTCAAGTGTCTATTCATATTAACTTGTAAAGCACGTGGTTCTTAAACGCCACCTTGTTGGTAATTCATCTGTGGACCTATGGACCTGTGAACGTTCTTTGAAAATGATTTAATCGTAATCTGTTTAATGTATTCTTAGCAGAAAAACTAAGCTGAGACTCATGTTACTGCAAAATTTGTGCAGTTTATTACATACCTTTACTAAATGAATACAAATAAATACTGGAAATTCTGTTATGGCTAGATTGTCAATAAATTTATTTATACTGAAAGATGCAATTCTTTCTTTTCTTTCTGCGAATCTTTTTGAAATCATCATTGAATACTGGAATTTCATTGTAAAATCTGATGACGCCTGCTCTCCATCTGTTTCTGCGGCGTTTCTAATTGTGTATGACTTAGAGCTACTATCCTCGGTATGCAAATATCCAATGGTAGCAGATGGAGTGTAAATTCAAAAGTAGATAACGTCAGATGTGTATGTTAAAGACCCTACTAGTCCCAAGTAGGCTTGTCTTTGTTCAGAATATTACGACAAGATATCAGAGAACATATCTTCTTGCACCATCATATTCTCTATTGTATGCAACCAATGGACAATATGTGATTGTGGAGTATTTATCGCATTTTTCACCTTTTCTACCCAGTTTTAACTTCTTACTAAGTGTAGAGTTCAAAGTGCCAGCTTTGACATAATTTGAAAACCTAAGTGCCTGAAATTATCGTTTCCGTGGGTTCGCTGATTTTTTTAAAAGATATTTTCCCACAATCAGCATCACGACGTAGTCAGCTTATATCTTTTATGGCTAGATTCCATGGTATAGGTGAGGTTGAGCTTAACCCTTAAGCACCCATTGTATCAAATTTGATACATTCCATACGTCACAATTGATCCGATCTAAATTTTAAAAGTTTTTGCTTGCTGTATCAAAATCGTTACAGTGCAGACGTTCAGCTGTCCATTGTTCTAAAAAAATAAAATTTGGTGCATGAAAGTATTGGTCAGTATCATAATCCTCATCAGTGTAGAAGTGAGGTTCTTAAAATTGTTTTTTGGCGTTTTATTTTCAAAAAAGTTTATATAAAAAGCATAAGTTGCACAAATAAGTATATATTTTTGCTTCTATTTTATAGATCAGTGGTGCGTTTATGTAACTCAGTTGAGAAACTCTCTACTGGTCGTGACGTCAGACTCATTCATTTTGCTAAACTCTACCGGTAAAAAAGAAGTGCTTATGTTTATTCAATTTTGTATATTTTGGCCAGATTTGGCTTCATGCCATTACGGCAAGTCTGCATTTGAATGGTATGAAAAGAACAAAGGAGAATTTGTACCTAGATATGCAAATCCTCCTAACTGCCCGAAGCGGCATTTTCACCAGAAGGTCCACCGTGAGCCAAAAAATTAAATCATCATATCTCTGAAACTATTTGACGTACATAAATGAAATTTGGCACATATATAGAAAACATCAGTACAAATAATGTTTACTAAAAAAATGGGGGGTATCACGCCCCCACAAAAACCACTTCATCATATCTCCGAAAATATTTATCGCGCAAAAATGAGATTTGACACATATATGCAAAGTGCCAAAACAAATAAGGTTTCCTGGGGAAATGGGTGATACCACACCCCTAAAAAAAGAAATTTATAATTTATGAGATTTAGTACACATGTAAAATGAATAGGGGCAAATGATATCCTTTGGAAAAATTGGTGATGCCGCGTTAACTTAACAAGATAAGGTGTTCCAACATTCACTGGGAAATCCTAGTTTTTCAAAAGATTTTGAATTTAAAATTTGTATGGTGGAAAAAATGTCACGTTCATATTGTCACGTATCGATTCAGATTACCATCAAAAGTACAAAAAATATATGAGTATGTATGAATCAAACAAAATGCATTCATTATAAAGTAACATTATTGCATAAGATTCTAAGGTTAGTCGCACTAAAATTTCTTACTTGTTTCGCTGAATTCTGACTTTCTTTGAATAGGCACGAAAACTACTTCTATTTTTGTTACATTCGTTCTGCGTCTTTTTTTGCGTGTATCGTGGAACCAGGACTTCGCCCGCTATTAACGTTGGCACTAATTATAGTGCTACCTAAGAGCTACAATGTAAAGTAAAAACTAAAATACAAATATGTTTTACTTCAACTTTTTTGCACTTTAAATATGTACTACGGTCACGTTCGTCACCTGGGAAATGCCCATTTGTGTCATTCTGTCGAAAATTATTTTTTTGCTTTCTTTTGTTTTGTTTAAGTTAACCCCAATCACTAAAATTGCATTAAAATAAGATTTAACAAACTAATGAGGGTTTTTTGAATTTGCCACAAGTATAAATTTTTAACATATCTCCTTTAAAAAATGACAAACACAATTATCTTATTTATATCCTTAAAGGCTTTTGTATTTATCGGATGGCTTATTTGATTTTATACATAGAAATGTAATTTATAAATATGCCCATCAATGTTTGAAAGGAAATTCAAAGCACATGGAATATTATTTTTAATGTTTCTCCGCAGTGTACACATCTTTATTCAATACGCTGAATCCTTTATTTTCCCATAGCAGCAGCTGTGTAATTTTTGTCTTACAAATTCATTGGAACATCTATTTATAGCTACTTAGCTGATATAATTAACGATTTTGTGTAAAAATAATTTTCATTGAGTTGAGTTAAGTTTAGTTACCTTTGGTGTGGCTAGCGCGGTGCTTCTATATTTAATATGAACTTAAACGTGGATATAATACAGGTACTTGGATAATTATACGACTTTTATATTCATTCTAATTTTTGTATTTTGTTACTCAAAAAAGAATGATATATAATATTTTATTAAATTATCACAAATGCTTCACCAGTGCTGCAAAAACAAAAAAATATAGGACAGTTGTACTAAGCATATGAGTAGCTCAGTTGTAAAACACGAAAATTGACAAAAAATTATAAACTGAATTTTTGGTATCCTTGTCCAAATTTTATCTAATTAAAGTTTAAAAATTATTTCCAGTTGAGAATTAAACGAAAAAGCAATTTTTTAAGAAAATTCGGTAAAGTTAGCATTAAAGTACCTATAGAAATATGCAAGAAATTGATTAAAAAGTTATTAACTTTAATACATCTTGAACAGGAAAATATACTTTTGATGACAAATCATTGATTTAGCTATATAGACGGTATTTTCATTTGAACTTGTTGTATGGGTCAATGCTCCAATCCAGAAAAACAGTTATGTGCGTATGTATTCTCCTGTAACTTTTTGGAAAAAATGGAGATGACAAACTTTAAACTGTTATAACTCCTAAAATAGAAGAGTAAGAGGAGTCAAAGTTGATAAGTTTTAAAATTTAAATGAAATTTTTATCTCTTTAACAGTTTGCGAGATAAAGCATTTGAAAACTTGTCAACTTTGAGCCCTCTAGCTTTTCTATTTTAGGAGTTGTAAAAGTTTAAAGTTTGTCATCTCAGGAGGTGAAATTTATATATGAAAAGTAATCGTGGCATTTTGTATAGCTTGTATAACTTGCTAGATATTACTAACTAGAATTTCCGATTATTAAAAAGTGGGCGTGGCACTAAATTGATTACGATAACGTATTTACATTTGGCACCTACCTTTGAAGGATCTAACATATGGGCATATCCGAAAAAAGGTCAACCAAGAGAAAAATTATAAAGTTCCCGTAAAAATGCATTTTGAGTGGTATTGCCCACTAAATAACTAAAGGTTTTTAATATGCTTTCTAAGGGTTCAATCCCCATTCCGAGTTTCCTAAAAATTGGTCCACCGGTTTAGCCGCGGAAATGCATTTCGCCTTTAGAAGCGTCGCACCGGCAGCTACATAACAAATAGTCTTTAATAACGTTGCATTCCAAATTTCATAAAAATCGATGCAGTGGTTGAGCTGCAACAGCGTATTTTTACCGTGAGATGCCAAGAAAAAATTTTACATTTGTGTGCACTACACTTCTTTACAACCTTTTCCACAAATAAATCAAGCGAATATAATGTGCTAAAGTTAGTTGGAAAGGAGTTGCATAAATTTTCGATAGCCTGTGTATATGTAAATATAAAATAAAAATTGTAACGTTCGCAACGTAACGTGCGCAACACACAAAAGTTAAATTTTTGTACGAACGAAAGACTCTTTGATTCCCTCAAAAGCAGTTTCGATATGCTCAAATATTCTTCTTTCTTTGGAGGATTTTGCTTTTTTCGTTTATACTGGAAACTTCGCAAGAAATTTTGATAATGTACATGGATCTCCGCAATGACTTCTGTTTTTTGTAACGTGCGAACAGCACTTTATGCACGATTATATTGCAACTGATACAAGCTAGGAAATATTTGTAAATGCCTTCTGAAAGTACTCTCAAAGGGTAAAATACCACTGCAGGTAAATTAAGAATTTAACATTCAGAGCGCCTTCAGGATTTAAAACAATGCGTACAAATGTAACGTTCGGAATGCAGGATTAGCGCATATACTTAGAAGTGAAAATCTTTTGTTTTTGCTCATCAGTCCTTGTTTGCCCAAAAATTTATTTGCTCCCGATTTCCCCCGACTGCTCCCGATTTTCCCCAATTTTTTTCGCACAAATATCGTTTTGTCCCCAATTTCACTCACACAAACATGGTCATCTTAACTTTGCGTAGACTTTTAAGGTCAAATTATAAGATTTTTAATATGTTTTTAAAAAAGACCTCAAATTTCTAGGGTGTTTATTAAATAGTATCACAAAAAAAAAAAGTTCGAAAGCTAACATTGGAAGAATTTTAAGGAAAAAAAGATTTTTTTTCGGCCTCTTAATTCGATGCAGTTTTGTTTTTCTATTTGCAATCTGTTTGAAATGTTAAAAAACATATATTGCATAGTCTTAGGGGGCGATATTCGTTTTTGAAACATCCTGTTTTTGAAATTTTGTACTGAGCTTTTAGATTCACTATAACTTCTTCAATTTTAACAATTTGAGCTATGAATTTTATGATTTTTTGTGGACTTCAATTCTATAAGGTGTCCTTGACACCTTAGGGTGGTAAAAACTGAGATAATGAGTACAACTAGTCGAAAAAAATATCTGAGATAAATGATTTCTATGAATGAAATGTAGTCCATATTGAGATATTTACAACGATATACTATCCTTGTTGATCAAATGGCGGAGATATAAGAACAAAGCTGCATCGAATTTAGAAGCCGAAAAAAAAAGTGGTTTTTTCCTTAAAATTCTTTCAATATTAGCTTTCAAACTGGGGGCGGTCATTAGAACTTTTTTTTTTGTATGAGGGTCGACACTATCTAGTGTTTATTATTTTGCCATTTTACCAAAACAAATTTGGCATCAAGATGTTGGGTTTTGCAACTGGACGACTGACATGTGACAAATCTGAGACTTTCAAGCGAAAAAATCCAATTAAAGACAAGAAGAGAAGGACAACTTTAAACAACCACAGAAAGCCAATAAAAGGGCTTTTGTGAAATTCTCCACCAAACCTTAACTTTATTTTTATACCCTACATCAAGGGTATATTCACTTTGTCCTTCTGTTTGTAACGCAGATATGGAGGCGTGGCAGATATAGAAAAGTATATATATTATTGATCAGCGTCACCTCCTGAGTTGATATAGCCATGTCCGTCTGTCTGGCTAGGTGGCTGGGTATACTTGGGAAAACTGAGCAAGATAATTCAATGAAATTTGATACACTGCCTTCGTTGTTAAAGTTAGCTTGTGGGATTGAAAATGAGCAAAATTAGTCAATGGGCACGCCTACCGCCCGTACAAAAAATATATTCAAAATGCAACTTTAGGAGTATTTTTCACGACAATGCAACCAAAATACACATAAATACTACGAATTGAAAGCGCATGTTCTGAGAAAAAAATTGAGCAAATAAGGAAAAGAGGGCATGGCACCTCCCACATAAGCAAAAGCTTCAAAACGCTATACTGAAAGCGTTTTTTGAGATAATTAAGCCAAATTTTACTCAGATACTAAGAATTATACATGAAAACTTTCCACAAAAATTGGGTTAAACCGAAAAAGGGGGCGTGGCATCTCTCATATAAGCAAAATGCTATACTGAAAGAGTTTTCAAGGATAATCCAACTAAATTTCACTCAAATACTAAAGACTATAAATGCAAGCTCTAAGCTAAAGCTAGGCGAATTTGGAAAAGGGGGCGTGGCACCTTCTATATAAGCAAAAGCTTCAAAACGCTATACTGAAAACGTTTTTTGAGTAGTCGATTTTATATACGATGATATAGCAAAAGCGACTCTTACTTGAACTGAACTAAGACTTCTATATCCTCTGTCCTCTCGACTTTGGGATGAAAAGCATTTGCTGGAAGATTGATCAAAAGTGTGCTTGTTTGCCAAAAAATTGTGACTTTATATGGATTGCCGAAATTATAGAGGTGATCACATTGCTCACATTGCCATAAAGTGCACTTTAATAGATTTTGTGAAAACTTGATTCAAAAAGCAGCAAGCAGGATGCGTTTCAAATATTTTGAGCCTATTTAGTAAGAATATGGACGTAAATAAATATGTCCGTGCTTTAAATGTAGTGTTTTGAATAATGGGTTGTTGCCGTTGAGCTGCATACTCTCACTTATTATCTTTTTTATTGTTTACGATTCTATCATCTTAGATAAAGCTCACAATAATGCTTTAAGAACAATTTAATAAAATCCGAACGAGCAATTACAGATTCTCAGAATTTTTAGGACAGATAAGGCACCAAAATATTACAAAGACAAGATAGGTCTATAGGAGAATATTCTACACTTTCTTAAATAGGAAACCTTATCAATAGCCTCTGCTAAGAAACTTTTTTGAAGCTTAAACAAATTCAATAATAAAATAGAACAAAAAATAAAATAAATAAATTTATACAAAAATTTATTTAAAGGTTTACTCCTGGTGGTATTTGATACCATTACAACAAGTTGCACAGTATTCTATTCTGCTCATTATAATCAAGATAACCTAATAAAAATGTAAGAGATTAAATAATTGCATTTACACATAACAACATACAAAAACATTGATTTTGCGTAGCTATGAAACTAATTGAATTCTTTTCTCTATTTTCTTTTGCCTTTCCTGCAGGGTTTCATTAACATTGTGAGAGCTGAAAATCAAATTAAACAACTTCAAAAGTAATTAACATAAATTAAACTGAAATTTTGTAAGAAAAAGTAAAATAACACAAGTAAACGAATGAATGAATGTGTACCTACCTTTAATAAATCTTCGTAGATATTCAAACAAAAGTGAAGAAAAAAAAATATTTTATACCAAATAAAATTAAATCAAAATTTGTGTGAAACAAAAAAAGAATTTGCATTTCAATTGAAATTGAAGCATCTGCTAGATATCATTATTTGTGTTTTGTTGTGTTGTCAAAAATCTTCAACGTCATAATTCAAATAAATTTGCACATCCTTTGAACATAAATTATCCTTGCGGCGGGCTTAACTTTGGCTGTCTCGTGTGCAGTGAAGTGTAATTTGTTCAATACAAAATTTACATTTTAACGTCATTTTTGAAGAAAAAAAAAAAAAAAAATAAATAAATAAAATACTCGCAGGTCCAATACAAAGAAAAGTTTGTAAGTCTCTTGCAGATGTCTGAAAGTTAAAGTTTAAAGCTCACACAGTAAAACAAGAGAAATATTTTAAAAAGGTAAATCAATTCCATGTAACTTGTCAATCTAAAATTAAAAATAATAATAAAATATTAAATAAAACAATAAGAATAAATCTAATTGCAAATTGCAGCCCATTAAGGATACTTTCTCCAAAATCGAATTCGGTAAGTATTATAGTACAATGATCACTGATTCATTTGCAATATTCTTTTGATTCATTTGCAATATTCTTTTATGGCACTTTTATGGCACAAACTTCTCTGAATTTTTGTTAGACCTCAGATTATCATTAAAATCGAGCTTTAATTGTTAACGATCACGACCAAAATAGTCATGCAACTTTTAACTGGTTTTTTCCTAGTGAAGTAATCGTAAGATGTGTTCCTTTTCGGATTGAATAAGAAGCTCCAAAACTATCGCATTGTTTTTATTTGAGTTCGGGCTTATTTCAATAACCCCACCACACATCCATTAAATGCGTGTTTGGGTCTTTCTAGTCATAACTGAAAATAGTACTTATTTAACGATTGTCATGTCAATAACCCAGGAAACACTCCTATTATATACAATATTCCGAGATTGGTTAAATTTTTTAATCTTGCAATGGTAAAAAAATTACAAGTGCTTCTGAAAAGATAGTAATATGGCCATTCAACAAATTTATGTTTAGCGAAAACGATTTTGTGTCTATTAAGATTTAACCACCAAGTTTTATAGCAGATCTTCAACCGAGCAGTGTTCCCATCGTTGAGGAGTAGGCCGGATCGATTTTGTATAAAGCAAAATAAAATCATCCCGAAACCGACTCAAAAGTTAGAGGAGCTCTTAAAAACAATAACTGCATAATTTTTTTTTTTCATTCCGAGAAAAACCAATGGAGCACTTTTGATTCTACTGAAGGCCCATTTTTGCTAAAAAACATGGTCTTGGTCATAACTTTTTTTTCTTTAGAAATAAGGATTATGCTTTACAAAAATTTTTGCGTTTAAAAATTATAAATTTTATGTGGGGATATGGATAATATTCACATCCCATATCAATTTTTTTACGTTTTTCAATTACGCGGTCAAAAAAAAAAAAAAAAAAACGATTTTTTACTCAAAAGCACGGCATCTAACGAAAAAATGTATACAACAAAAAATGCTTAGAATTGTTCAAAAAATACGTATGATTTTTTTCAGAATTTTTGGAATTTTTTTTGAATTTTTGTTTTTTTGACCAAGTTTTGAAAAATTATAAAATATCTCGAAAAAATTCACACGTATTTTTTGGACAGTTCTAAGCATTTTTTGCCACTTTTTTCGATAGATGCCTTGCTTCTGAGTTAAAAATCGTTGTTCCAACCTTGTTATTGAAAAACGTAAAAAATCGATTTTCGAAACCAAAAATTATCTATACGCAAAAAAAAAAAAATTTTTAAACGCCGAAATTTTTCCAGTAACATAATCTTTATTTCTAAAGCATTTTTAGGTATCCATTTTTTAATGAAAAAAAAAAGTTACGACTAAAAAACATGTTTAGAATCAAAAGTGCTAAATTGGTTTTTCTCAGAATGAAAAAAAAAAAAAATGAAGCCGATATCGTTTTAAAGAGTCGCTTTAACTTATGAGTCGGTTTCGAGATGAATCTAAATTTCGACGTGGTCTATTGAGGAAGATACTCTTCCATCAGATCCGCAACCAATTTCATCGCCTGATTTAGATCTTCAGAAAATCTGTCACGACTTTAAAAGCCTTATACTATACTTACATAGTTTTTCAATAGCATAGTTGTTATTTTGAAGAAGCTGTAAGTTTGTTTTTTCAAACTAAAAAACTAAAACTGTATGTAGGTACCCCACCTTACCCTATAATATTCCTAAAAGTAGTGTATTTTCGAAATTTCACACCACTTAAAATTCGAAAACCACTTTTGGATAAATCTTGCTGTTCAAAAGTCATAATGAAATCATATAAGAAATATCTTTAAGAGCACGTTAACTTCTGCTTGTAAGGGTCTTTTCGAACCCTTTAAAAAAAAACTTGTTTATAATGGGCAAAGCGGGCCATCGGCAAGCATGCCGAAAGGCTAGGTATCCCCTTTAATTCTTTCTGTCGGAGTTGCATGGATGGCAACGATAAGGAATCTCTCGAGCTTTTTCTCTGCAACTGCCCTGCTCTAGCTAGAGCCAGGCTTAAATCTCTAGGAAAACCCTTTTTCAACGATTTGAGTGAACTCGCCGATATTGAGATTGGCCCCCTGCTCAACTACATCAATAGAACATAATGGATATAAATATCCTTTACAGTTTCTTTTAAAGGATATCTAATCCAGACCCTGACAACCCCTCCTACCAGCCAGCCCGATCACTTATGTGGTATTAAAACGGCACTAACAGTGCTACTTAGGCTTAGCATCGTTTTACTAAGCCACCACTCTAATCTAATCTAATGGGCAAAGTGCACAAGTGCAAAAATTTCATTAGAAGTCACAAAAGACTAGAAATGCCAAAAACTTGAGAATATGGCGAAAAAATGTAATGAAAATATTTATTTATAATCTTTTCGTTAGTACGAACCAATAGTTTTGTTAGTAGGTGCTACTCCCCCATTCCAACCCCTCCACATTTTGGAAGGTGTTTATTAGACATAATATCCATCTAAGTACAGAGGTACATAGTTTTAGGCGATAATATAGTTTTAGGCATATTTTTCGCAAAGTTTCATTTGATTTGAAGTTTCATTAAATATAGTTTCAATTTTGTTAAAAGTTTAATTAGATTTGTAAAGGTTTATTTTGATTTAACTCGATTAACTTGAAAAAAGATCAATTTGGTTTAGAAAAGGTTTAACTTGGAGTGGAAAACCCGTAGTTTGAAAAGTTCGGTGGGAGATGCCACCATCATTATATTGAAATTTTGTGTTGAAAGCTTTTGCAAAATTCGAAAACTAAACAATTATCTTGTTTTTATGCGATGTCTAGAGGCATTTGAATTCTTCAAAGCATTGAAAAAATCACGTTTTTACGAGTCATTTATAAAACAAAAAAATTCTTCCCATACTCAGCAATATAACAATTTTGATTTTTTTAAAAATTGTTTCTCTCTCAAATATACCTGTACATTGCTCCTGCAGCATGGCTATGCTACTTACTTACTTACTGCTGTTTACTAAGTCATTTTTAAATTGTATTTTTATCCTTACATTTACTGGATTTCGGAATTTATCCAACGCATTGTAAATATGATTTCAGAGCTGTAAAAAAATTAATATTGGCGTTTTCGAAAGTTGAGCAATGTACAGAGTACGAGTTCTTTCTTGTACAGTGTAAGATTTTTGGAATCTAGCATGTCAAAACTGAAAATCTGAATATTTAAATTATAAATTCATTATTACTAGTTCTATTTTGGTTCAAAAAACTTTATCGCAAAAGTAATGTCATATACATTATTTGCATAATAATCGGTCATTGGATAAATATGATTTTTTCAACTAAATGTCAAAAATTCTACACCATTAAGTCAAGTAAATTTTTTGTGAAAACATAACTCAATTTTATTAGTTTTTAACAAAACGCCAGCCAATTAAGTACAAGACATTACTTTTGCCTCATAATGGACTTAGCACCTTTTCTCATTAAGACGACGATATGGATGTTTTCACAGGAAAGTAAACCGCGAGCCAAAAAAGTAAATTATCATAACTCTGAAACTATTTAACATACTTGTATGAGATTTGGTACATTAGTATGTATGCAAAATGACAAATAATGTTCAATGGGAAAATGGGCGATACCACACCTTTAAAAAAAATTCATCATTAATGAGATTTGATACATATGTGAAAGGGATCGGGACAATTAACATCCTTTGCCACAACTGGTGATGCCGCACAATATAAGGTGAAGCAACGTACACCGGAAAATCCTGGTGATTTGTAAGATTTTCAATTTAAAATTTGTATGGTAGAAAAAAATGTCCCGTGCGACACGTATCGTGTGAGCATGTTTAAAATTAAATTAAAAAAAAGTATAAATCATTTTTGGGTAAAATCAAATAAATTTTTAAGAGACATGAATGTACAACATTCAAAAATTAGTCACATTGAAATATTACCTCAGGTTTCTCTGAAATCGGCGTTTCAATTGTTAGCCGAAAAAATCACTTATGTTGTTGTCCCGTCACGGTGTGCCTTAACCCGTTCTAAATCGGACGTCGTAGCACATCAAATTTTTTTCCAGATTCTGTTTACTTATCGTTCAAATTATGTATAAAAAAATTTTCATTCGTGACTCCTCGACTAAATTTTAAGATAATCGCTTTTCCAATTGGGGCATTTTCCCATACAAAAAGAAAAAAAAAATTTTTTTAACTACATTAAACAAACATCAAAATCACAATCGATGTGTTTTGCGATGCTAAACGCGAATCCAACCTCAGGATTGCTCTATCGTGAATAGCTTATGAGAGACGTCCGATTTAGAACGGGTTAAGGCACACCGTGCCGTGCAATCGACTTGGTTTTTTGAAATTGTCTTGAAAACGAAAAATTGACAAAAATCAACCTTAGCAGCAAATATATGGTTAATTAAGAGCTGTAACACCATTGTAAAAAAAAATCCGTTTTATTTTGACTTTAAATATGTTTGACGGTCACGTTCGACACCATAGAAATGCTCATATACATATTCCAAACCTGCCATAATGGTAACTTGAGTGTAGAAAATGCCACAAAATATAAAAAAAAATTTTTTTTGGTTGTCAAAATCAAGTCTAAAAGTAGCATCATAACTATTGTCCTAATTCTCTATCTCGAAAAATGTGAGTGACTGAAATTCGTTTTCAGTCATTTTCGTTTAAAAAATATTTTCTGTAAATCGAATTGAGTTTTTCGTCAACACTCATTTGGTTTGTGGCTTTGTTTTCGAATAAGCAGAGACAATACCTTTTTGAGAAATGCCAACTCCATTTTTTATGATATTTCGAACTTATTACTGAATGTTTTCAATTGAAAAAAGAAAATAATTTTCAAATGGCAGTTCTATTTGGATATTGGTTTTGAAATTTGGTTTGAAAATAATAATAAAAAAAAAATCGGCTTTCACAAGTGCAGAAAACATGTATTACATAAAAGTTTCTGCAATTCTTCTCCTTAAAGTTGTAGCTATGGTTGAAGTGTTTTAATTTGGTGGTCTCTCAATTTCACTTACAATTTCATTGCTATCGAGTTCTTCTAAAGGCGTCATCTCGTTTTTGTAATGTATACAAGCGTTATGTTAAGCACAAAAAACATTTATAATTTTAGTTACTACCATAGGAGAGTAATGCAGTCCTCTCTCGGTAAAAATGCATCGAAATCTATTTTTGAGGACTCCAAAATAGCGTTGAAGTACATTGCCTTACAAAATTGCTCGTTATATTTGTCTTTAAAAGGTCACTGTGGATTTCTGAACGGTGTTAGTAAATATGGTGACAATTGTTACCAGAATCTCCTGAAAAATAAAAATTACTATGCAAGTACGTTAGAGCAGTTCAAAATTGACCAAAATTTCTAAAATATATTCCATAAGGTGGAGTTTGATGCATATTAAGATGAAAAATTACAATTTGTAATCTGTGCAATTTGAATGTTTTTATTTTAAATATGGTTTTCTGATTCTCACAGAGATAACACAGCCATATGATATTTTTTAAGTACCCAAAACTATTTATCTTCTGCATTTAATAAGAGATCGTAAAAAATTGCCAAAAATCCCGAGTCGGCTAATGGGATGCATCTGAATAGAGCATGACTAAAAATGGATGAAAAATTGAGTTTTTGATAAAAACCAGCTTTTTTTTGCTAAATGATTTTAAAGAAAATATATTTTGCATATTACAGATAGAATATGAATGCCTTTCTAAATAAAATAATCGTAGTTTGAGCACGGATTTCTTACTTCGCCATATTTGATGGACAAATCTAGAAAAAAAATTGTGTTTTGGAATGCAAAAGAAAACTACAACCACATTCATATCGAGTAGAAATAATTTTTTAATAATTCCAAAGACTCTGCAATAATTCTTGAAGCAAATGTTTGGGATTAACAGCATTTGAAGTCAGTCCCAACAAAACCTTGATAGCTTCCTGATGCAAGGAACCTCAAAAAGCAAGCCAGTTTAATTACATTTGGTGTTCCTGTTTTTCTGTGACAGATCTTAATTTTTGGCGACAGTTCTTCGAAAATATATTTTAAGACTTCTTTACTTACGCGAAAATTCTTTACAATGCTGCAATAAATAAATTTGCAACGCTTAACTTTATTTTACCTTATGATGAAAGTCGTGGTATTTATCTACGTACTTACGCGCTTAAAATTCCGTTATTTATCCGAAGAGAACGATAATTTTCATAACTCCTTCGTCGGAAAATCGGAAAAATAACAAAGTCCATCACAACCAATAAATTCAAAAAAAGAACTTGCAGTCGATTTTTAAACGACAGAAAATTTCAAGTGACAAACTTGACTGTAAATTCGTTTGTTTTCGTTTTACAGAAATACAATTTTTTCAATATAAAAATAAAAATCAAATAACACAACCATTTCGAATATAAAATAACTCATTCGCTCACTTTCGAATATAAAATATTCAAACGCTCTCACTTTGTTGTCGTTTTTCGTTTTAATGAATACAAAATATTGAGCTATTTGATTTCTAGTCACTTTTCAGTCGAAAAGTGAGTGCTTTCGATATAGAGAATTAGGGCATATACGTATCTAAATTTTAGTGATTTCAGTGACCTTTTTTTCTTAAATTGAATTTGAAGTCAGGAATTCCATTTTAAACATTGTTTGTTCCGCAGTGTTCTTCTAAATTTCAAGCAGTAGCATCTGGGACACACAATCGGCTATTATAAAGTGAAAAAATATCTTGCACAAGCTTGCACATTTGTTTCTGGTGTGATAAAATGTTAGGATCTACAAGATGCAAATTGTTTGAATTGTAGATTACATCTGCCAAAGATGAGAAAATAAACGTGATTTTATTGATCGGAACTTAGTCACCGGACAAACATCAGCAAGGCATACTTAAACATTAAAAGTATTCAATTTATTAGTGCATTGTTTTACATTGCTGCATGGTGGTGCTAACAATTCCATAAATTTTCACTTCCTCTGCTGACAGTTGGAAGTTTTCTCAGAACACCAACAAAACGTGGAATTCGCAATTGTGTGCAAATCATCAGTGTTTTCGCATTTTAACAAATTGTTTTTAAGAATTGTAACAATATTAAATATTTAAAACGTTGGTGGTGCATTTTTTCCACATTTCCTAATTTAATTGAATTGCAGGATTACACGTTATTTGAAAAAGAAAAAAGAAATAAAATGAGATAAATAAATAAGTAAATAAAAAATGAAATTTCAGGTAGGCACTTCTTGTTTTTATATCACTTTGACTGACATGAGCAAAAATAATAAAACACCATTTACATTTTGAGCCAAGGCTTTTATTGTAGTATGTATGTCCTTAAAATGAAAAAAAGTTGTCTAAAATATTATTATTGTTATTAACTCGGAATTATTATTTAATTTTGTATTTTTGTGTTCAATTTAAAAACAGCTATCAGCTTGCTCGGATAAATCACGCCCAAAAATATGCTACATGTAACATGTGGCTTGTAGTCTATGTATTTCTAAAAGTAGAGTTATATAGTTGCATTTTCTTATATGAAATATATGTAGTTGCATAATTTTAGGCTTGCAAATTGGTTTACAAAAGAGGCAGAAAAGTTAATTAAAACTTTCTTTCCATTCATTTTAATTGATCAGTTATGTAGTTGATAAATAAATTGCTTAAATTGTCTGCTAATTGGAGAAACCTTTTTGACCCATACTAACCAGCCAATGAAATGCCAATGAATATTTTGTGTTAATAAGTTAAAAGCACATTCTAAATGTCAAAACTAAAGTAAAAGTTGTTTAAATTGAAAGCAAACAAGAAGAATGCTTATGACGTTGTGGCGACACAAAACATATACTTGGGTCAATCCATGACGACGTTGAAATCTACGTGTATACATATTAAACTGAATACAAAACGTGTGTGTCTGGCTTGGAAACTATCTGAATGCTTTTGATGAAATTTAACAGTGTATTAATAACGATCAGGAGAAGATTTACGTGTGAAACAATGGGCGACGCCATGCCTCTACGGGCGGTGCTACGCCCCCCAAAAAATTTTAATTCGTCATATCTATGGCCCTATGCTCCTCCTAGGAGTTAAAGGAGAATACATGAAACAATTTGACGCAGATGAATGAGATTTGATATATGAAGCAAAACACGCCAAGCGTTCCAGCTGAAAATTTTTTTGTCTCCGATTTCAAATCTGACAATATGGTAGATCCGGTGTGCAAAAACACTAATTCGGGAGGATTTGGTTCTAGTACCATTTGTTGTTAAAGAACAGAGTGTTGAAGTTGGCGTTTTTAGACATTTTCATGAAAAGGGTGTTTTTTCAAAAATTTTTAGCTTACACCAAAGTTTGTAAATTGATATACCTAAGTAACTGTTCCCATTCATTTTTAAGTGTTCTTTTCATAAAAAAATATTACTTGGTGAAAAAAGTTTCTTTTCACCAAAATTTTTTAAACTTAAAAATACTTTTGAATTTTTTTTTAAAAAAACCCCCTTAAATTTTTTTTTAAAGTACTTAAATTAAAGCATAATTTGTAAGCTTTAAAATGATGTATGACTTAAGATGGGATTCGGTTACTATATGAGAGTTTTTGGCTTTAAAAAAAATTAAAGGGGGGTTTTTTTAACAAAAAATTCAAAAGTATTTTTAAGTTTAAAATTTTGGTGAAAAGAAACTTTTTACTCCAAGTAATATTTTTTTATAAAAACTTTGGTGTATGCTATGAATTTTTGAAAAAACACCCTTTTCATGAAAATGACTAAAAACGCTAACTTCAACATCCTGTTTTTTAACAACAAATGGTACTAGAACCAAGTCCTCCCGGATTATTGTTCTTGCACAACGGAACTACCAAATTTGACCGAAATCGGAGACAAAAAAATTTTCAGCTGGTAAGCTTGTCGTGTTTTGCTTCATATATGCAAAGAGCACAGTAAAAAAACATCGATTAAAAAAATGGGCGGTATCACTCCCCCAAAAACATATTTCATCAGGTATGTGAAACTATTTGATACATATGAATGAGATTTGGTATTGTTGTCAAAGACACCGGCACACACAGTTGCCAATCGAAGTAAAAGCTGGCCAAAAATCGTGAAGTCGACTTGCGTGTTCGGTTATTTTTTTAGCCTAGTTTTGAAAGAGACCACCAGCGCATTATTTGGCGTTAGAAATATTACGTTATATTGAGTTGTCTCTCTTGTACCTTAACGCAAAGTCGTAGTTCCTAGCACAGATTATTTTTCTTCTTTGCAAGAGTAATATTGTATGCGTTGTTATTGGTTTCCAAAACAAAATAATGTTAAAAAACGTAGGTAGTACACCCCCTCTGGTACGTAAACAATGACAAATGACTAAAAATTTTTTCCCCAGGGAATGCCATTATTCATTTTATATGTAAAATTGGCTGCTGATTCCGAAAATTGCATTATTTTTTTTTATTTCGTGTCGTTTTTGAGATATCGGTCATTTTCGGTTTTCGGACCAAAAAAAAAAGATAGTTTCATTTAAATACAAATATCTCAAGAACCAATTTTTGGATTTAAATGTGTTATAAGTCATATTAAAGGTAATTAAATTACCTACAAATGATATTCACATCACTTTTTGGTTGGTTTGTTAGTTTCGGCGAAATAAATTGATTTCTAAAAGCAACATTTTTTTTTTTTGAAAAAATTAACAAAAAATCAAAATCAACTGCAGATTTATACAAGAAGAAATAACTTTTTTATAATTTTTTTTTTGTATCATAGACCATATATTTGTGAAGAAAATAAGATACCACTGGAAAAATGCAAAAGTTGTATACAATTCATTGAAAAGTTACCAAAATGCGTTTTTCCCTATTTTTTTCGTTTTTTTTTGTAATAAACTGTTCGATAATTAAAACTTTTTGTAAAACACATGCGAAAATCCAAAAAATTCTTAAAGTATGCGTTGAAAAAAAAATACCCGTGTCTCATCGTTTTTCTCCAGCACGTCAAATTTTTTTTAATCGATTTTGGAAGTTTTTTAATCCACTGTACATGAAAAATACAAAAATAGCGCATTCTTGTGTTAAATCGATGAATTTAACTATATGATCCTTACATTTGAGGTGTATTATGTGTTCAGTAAACTTATGCAGGATATTACAAGGAATATTTTTGTAGACAATTTAAACCCTCTAAGACCCTTACAAGTGGGTCATATTGACCCCCCCACATTTAGGTCAAAACGCATTTTGGTAACTATTCAATGAATTGTATACAACTTTTGCATTTTTCCATCGATTTTTTTAAGTGGTATCTTATTTTCTCCACAAATATGTTATAATTATTTTATTAATTATAAAAAAGTTATTTCTTCTTGTATAAATCTGCAGTTGATTTTGATTTTTTGTTAATTTTTTCGAAAAAAAAAAAAAAATTTTTTTCAGAAATCAATTTATTTCGCCGAAACTAACAAACCAACCAAAAAGTGATGTGAATATTATTTGTAGGTAATTTAATTGCCTTTAATATGACATATAACACATATGAATACAAACATTAATTCTTGAGATATTTGTATTTAAATGGAACTATCATTTTTTTTTTTGGTCCGAAAACCTAAAATGACCGATATCTCGAAAACGACACGAAAAAAAAAATAATGCGATTTTCGGAATCAGCAGCCCATTTTACATATGAAATGGATAGTGGCATTCACTGGGAGATTTGGCTGTTGCATAGTGTTATCGATACTAAATGAGAAAATATTAGTGGCTTTTGCATACATGATGAAAGGTTAGCCGCGAGAGATACAAATTAGAGAGTCATAGAGCTACAAAAAAACTACCACCTACTACCACTCTGGCGACAACGGGGTCTTTTTGCCAAATGATTTTTCTTTAATTCGTGAAAAAATTGGGCACTTGTAGGCGCTCGTTTGCGTTCTATCCTTGTTTACATTAAGAGATTCTGCCAGTCTGGATGCTCTTTATCAAATTGCAGCCATAGTTTGAAAGATATCTTCTTGAAATTTTGTCATATACCATAAAAGAATATTATTTTTTTTTTCTTTCCAAAAAATATATTTTGGACGGTAAAAAGGTGTAGCTGAGCACGTTTTTTGTAGTTTAGTACTTAAATAGTACATAGTGAATTTAGTTCTTTTTATCAAATACAAAAAAATTATTTTCAGCTTATAGCCTAATTCAATACCTTTCCAAAAATGGTCTGAGCATGAAAATCGGTTAAGAAATGTCTAAGTTATTGACAATTATTTGAGGAGAGTTTGTCGCAATTTACCGATTTTTCCACTCACTCTTTGCACCCCTCCACAAGTCACGAAAAACCAAAACCATGTACCAAATTTCGGAAATCGGAAATCGGAAGGGGTGTGGCAGATCTTGGTACGCTAGGCATGGAATGGCTATATTGCATTTTGGATTTTTTATTTTTTATTTTTATGAGAGGTGCCATGCTCTCCTGTCCGTGTTCGCTATTTAATATTCTTAGTATATGAGTAAAATTTGGACGGAGAAAAACGACACACTTTAAAAAAATGGGTGATACTAAGCCCTCACAAAACATAGTAGATCACATGATTCAATAACACTAGCTATGGCAAGTTGTCAAAATAAACAAAAATGGGACCCTGATCTTGCCTTGCTATCTGTCAAAAGACTAGAAAATTTTGACATTTTCGTAGTTTAAGAAGAAGCAGCATTTGTTATCGCTGCAACCAGGGTAATTCAACCATGGTAGATTATATCTTTGAAACTATTTGATTGTGATGAATGGTTCATATAAATAAATAATATTCATTCATTTGAAAAGTTTTTAAAAATCTCTGATTTACAAGAAAATCGGTGTTCGAGAGTTTTAACAGACTCTGATTAAGAATCTGAAAGTAAAAATTTTAAATTCAAAATGGCAGATCCAATATGGCGGCAAAAATTTTTAAATATCTTTTTATTTACAATTGATTATCATCATGTACACGTGGCTAGCTCAATTACATACAATAAAGCTAAAAGATGATTCTCAAAAAACCACCGATATCAGTAGAATAATTTAATCACATTTCTATGAAATGACCCACACATGTGTGCTACTACCGCAGTGGCCATTCATGTATTCTTTATACCAAGTGTGTCAATGGCAGAAGTTTATAGTTTTAATATTTTTGTTAAAGTTTACCAAGTATCTGTTCATAAAAAATGTACACCAAGAGTTACCCTTTTTAACCACTAAGGATACATTTTAAGCTCTTTTACCATGTCAAGTGGTAACCCAAGGGGAAAAAAAGTGCTTCAAAAACCCTTCTGAAGTGCATCCTTTTCACCAATAAGCGCTTCCGCTCCGTAAGAACAATACTTTCTTTTTAACATTGCATGTCATAGGATGTAAGCGAGCAAAAGCTTACCGCAGCCTTACCAAAAAAGAGTTTTTAAAGCGCTTATTTGTAATGCTGCGGTAAGCGTTTTTTCAATAAAATTCAAAAAAAAGAAAAAAAAAAACTGGCCGCGCCAGGATTTGAATCCACGACCCTCCGCGTGCTAAATATTTTTCTCTTACATTTACCAACCCTTTAGACCGCTCCACCAACGCCCGATGATATGAAGAGGTATTAAATTTATATATTAAGCAAATGTTGTTCTGCAGCATTACATAGAATCATCGTGCAATCAGTTTCAATTCAAGTAAGCAAAAGTAAATAAAAATGAGAAAAAAAAAAAAATAAAGCAAAAACAAATAAAAAAAAACGGAAAAAAAATCACCCGGGCTGGGTTCGAACTCACGTTGTTCTTACTGCAGCCTTTTAAAAAATCATTGTGATAGTGCTTCTAAATTTCTATGGGGACAAGCACTTTTGAAGTGCTTGGATCAGAAGCGCTAGAAATTTTTCCTCTTGGGAAGTGACAAAGCAGGATGGTTTTTTCTTTATCATTTGCAAAAGCTTATGTACACACATAAGTAGTTCATTCTCTGGTATATTTTTTTTTTTTTTTTGACAAGTTATAAAACATAAGTACTTACACAAAATTTAGCCCAACTTAGTAATGTTAGTTTTTTTTTATTAAATACAAATTACTTTTTGAATAAAAATTTACAAGAAAGAGTACTGCAATAATGACGCCGTTTAGCCAAAAAAGTTTTGGTACATCATTCCCATACTTATTCACTCACTTCAAGCAAAGGATATCCCTAAGACTGTCAGACTGAACAGTTTCTTATCCTGTCATCTTTCTACGATGAAAAAATTTTACTACTTTGAAACTTTTTTGCTTGACAAAAAAGTTGACAACAATAAAAATTGGCAAGGACAAAAAAAAAAAAAAAAAAAAAAAATTGTCTGAAGCATTTAGAATATAAAATAAAAATATAATTCAAAAGAAAATTGTTACGTTACAAAACATATGCTGCATCTCCATGGACATTTTATTCAAAGCTGTCCTTAATAAGTAATTTTTTTTTGTTACATTTCAGGGAATACAAATTTTTCAATTTGAAAGAAACTCTGCTTTCTTGCTTAACTTATTGTAATCGTCACTAGATTAGTTAATTTAATATGAAATGCTTTATAATCTAATACTTTAATAGTATTGCTATAAAATTAAGCCACGTTTTGAAACCTTAAGCTCTGGATTATAAATGAAGGAGTTCTACCACCTTAAATGTCTTTCTTTTAATTCATAAATTTATATTTGTAAGCTTACTTTACTGGGATACAAGACTCAATGTTCAATACTCAAACTTAATTGTACTGCATCAAAACTATAACTTAGCTGCTGGTGACGGCTTAAGCCTTCGAAGAAAAAAATCTCTAGTTAATCTTGTTAATTTTATGATATAAGTTCCCCCTCCGGGCCTTGCTCAGATAAGCGAGCTTTTTTGTTATTGTGATATTGCACGCTTTCCTACAAGTGAAGGTAAGTTTTTAAAATGAAACCACCCAAATTAACCACAAAAGGTCGGCCTAAAAATTAACGTATCCAAGACTAAAAGCATGAAGTTAAACGCAAACAGGGATGACATCACGTTTAGAGCTGGCAGTGATGACATCGAAAACGTCGATAGCTTCACGTATTTAGGCAGCATTGTCTCCATGGATGGTGGAGCAAAAGAGGATATCAACTCAAGAATAGCAAAAGCAATAGGCGCGTTTGCTCAACTGAACAAAATATGGTCTTCACCCGTTATATCCACTAAAACAAGAGTGCGCATTTTGGATTCGAATGTGAAATCGGTTTTGTTATATGGGTGCGAAACATGGCATGTTACTGAACAACTAACGACCAAGCTGCAAGTATTCGTCAACAAATGCTTAAGGTGTATACTAAAGATTTGGTGGCCTCGCACTATATCAAATGCCGAGCTACATCAAAAATGCAATCAGAGGGCTATAGCAAACGAGGTCAAGCTGCGCAAATGGTGATGGATTGGTCACACTCTCCGGAAACCACACAGCGAAGTTTGTCGCCAGGCTCTTGAGTGGAATTCACAAGGCAGTAGAGCACGTGGTAGACCCAAAACCAACTGGAAAAGGTCGCTGGAAAAGGAAATCCAAGAATCGGGAAAGTCATGGCAAGAGATCAAAGTCATCGCAAGGGATCGCGACGAATGGAGATGTTTCATATTGGCCCTATGCTCCTCTTAGGAGTTAAAGGAGAATACATACATACATACCCAAATTAAGCGTAAAGTATTTGGAAATTGTATCCATATTTCAGATCTGCAATTCCAAAAATCGTACCTGTTGCGTTTCTTTAAAAAAAACCTATATACACATGGGGCAATACAAACGTAACCGGATATTATTAGCTTTTGCATCTCCGATTTTTTTGAAACTTTGTTTTCTTATAGTACTAGTTGGGACTAGCTAGTGATGAGCAAAATTAGTCTTGGTCTTGCTTCTTGGTCTTGGTCTTGGTAATTTTGCAAGAACAAGACCGAGACCAAGACGCTGATATCATGGCAAGACCAAGACCAAGACTGCAATGGTCTTGGTATGCTTACGAAGATCATCAAGACCAAGACTGCTTTTTAGTCTTGCGAATTTATAGTTAATAGGTCTGTCACGCCCCTTTCAATCATAAAATCATATCTCAATTCTAAATTTAGTATCTTAAAAACCCAACTGCTTTGTAAAAATAACGTTTGGAAATATTTAAAACTCAACAATCTTTGGAAATTCTTTCAAGACCAAGATCAAGACCGAGACCAAGACTTAATGACCAAGATCAAGACCAAGACCAAGACTCAATATCAAAAGGAAGACCAAGACCAAGACTCAATGTGCAAGAACAAGACCAAGACCAAGACCGCTATGGTCTTGGTCTTGGTCTTGGTTTGGTCATCACTAGGACTAGCATCCATGATTTTTAAAAATTTTTTTATCGACATTAATTAGTTTTTTGAAATGCTCATTACTCCGCCTATAGCCTGCCAAATCATGTGATTGGTTTTTTTAAAAGTTTTATTTTTTTAAGAAAATTTTTATAAAAAATTATAAAATTTTGAACTTTCAAAACTAAAATGCAATTTTTATCAATGATCATACCCTTCGATTTTTGTTGTTAAATTTTGGAAAAGAATTTAATGTATTTGAATAATTTTAAGACTATTTAAAGAATAAATATAAAAAACGAGCACTAAAGTATTCTTCGTTGCCGGAAGAGGGTTAAAATGTTCACCGACCCCCACTAAGCTTACCTCTCCAATTGTTCATCTACATAAGGAAGCTCCTATACAAAATTTTGATAAAAACATCAAAAAAATTCCTCGTGGCCGGGAGGCGAAAAAAATGTCCACCTACTCCCATTAGTTATTCCTCAACGGTTTTCTTCAATATATTATTCTCTTTTTTACACCTCTTAAGGGGCCTCATATACAAAATTTGGATAGAAATAATCAATTTTGTATGGAAGGCTCCTTAAGGGAAGAATAAAAGGGGCTAATATGTTCGAAAAAAATGTTGGAGAAACAAATTTAATGGGGTCTGCGAAAATTTTTTTCCTCTCCCGGCAATGAGGAATTTTTTGGATCTTTTTTGAAAAATTTTTTGTAGGGTCGCCCCCTTTAAGGCTGGAAGAAATGTTGTAGTATACTTAAGAGAAATATTGGAGGGAAAAAATTAATGGGGATCGGTGAACATTTTTACCTCCGCCCGGTAAAATTTTTTTTTCTAGATAATTGTTCCTTTCGTAATTTTGTAATAATCTTGTGAAAACAAGTTTTATCCAGTAGGGTGAAATTTCGAAAATAGGTTTTTTGCGTGTTTTTGATGAAAAATAATATATGGTTGATGATTAGATTTAAGACGAAAAATTTGATATGTCTTACGACTCATTTTGAGCATTTTTGAGGACGTAATAAAATTAAATTCGTTTCAATATGAGATTTTGCATAAAACGACGGTGACCTCCAAAAAATTTTAAAAATTTTCAGCTCACTTTTTTGACATCCTCCTTCAGTTTTTTGGGGATAATCGTGGAATTTCCAAATGTTCGTATAGATCTGAAATCTGAAGACAATTTCAAAGTACTCCACATTAAATTTGGGTGGATCCATTTTAAAAAACCTGCCTTCACTTGTGGGAAAACGTGATTGATAACAGCTTGCACTCTACAATTTTCTGCGATGGTTTAAAAAACGTCCATTAAGTTAGCAGAGCGAAAAAAAAGATGCCCTAATAATAGGCTAATTAAAGGCACTAACGCCGAATTTTAGGCTCTTCATTTTTTAAAAAAAAAGTTAGCTCGCTAGCTTAAACTTAAGCCATTTTCGCTCTGCAAACTTAATGGACGTGTTTAAAAATCATTCTCCTTCCATGCAGTGCAAATATTTGGTCCACCATGACATATGAGCAACATTTATGTATCAAATTTTTTTTTTATTAAAACCAACTACTTATTTTTCGCAGAAAAATAAAAGAATAAATGACACAATTTATTTGCTGAAATAAATTAAAAACATCCTTCGTTTATTAAAATAATTTTTCGTGCAATCAATATCCGCCAGCTTATCTTCGATGATTTATTACAATTCGTGGATTTCATTAATGTCTCATCGCAAAAAAAAAAGTCCCCAATCCTAATCAGCAAAAGTTATTTGAGGTAACGATTATGGCTGACATTGATTAGGGTTTGGGGTTGATGGTTTCAGCAAAAAAGTTGACAACTCCATAAAATTTATGATGTAAATGTATATTTTAATTAATAATACACATATACTTAGAACATAAAAAGAATTGTTTTGTTTTGCCTAGTAATTATAATGGACTCAACAGTTTTTTGTTTTTTTTTGAATGCCCTACATCCAGGGTGTAAGTTCATTTTGTTATTCCGTATGTAACGCATAAAAGGATGCATTTCAGGCATTAATAAAAACTACTGATTCAATTTAGTCATGTCTTACTGACTGTTTGTCAGTGAAAATCTCGTTTACTGAAAAATTTAGCCTGATAAATTTATCAAATTTTGTACGATGAGGAGGTTACTAACAGGTTATTCAATAAGTCCGTAGGATAAGTAAGAAAAAAACAAAATTTAAACAAAACTCGATTTTATTATTCAACATAGGGCGATTCAACGAGTACATATAGTGGTTTTCCAACTTTTCAATACCACTTTTATAGTACGATTTCTGTCGTCGTCAAAATAGGCCTCAGCTGACTGTCTTTTGGATTCTGGTATGTAACAGTAAAGCCATGTTGCATCCATTGCCACGTGTCGACGATAGAATGCAATTTTATTGTGGTTCAACAGCGCCAAACACTCCTCTGAAGCATTAATTCGTTGTTGTTTTGGTCGACTGTGAGCTCACGCGGCACCCACTTTGCACAGAGATTTCACATATCCAAATGCTCGTATAAAATGGTAAAACACTACCATCTGATATCATTACAATGTCAGCTAGCTCGTGAACTTTCAATTTGCGATCGTTCAAAATGAATTTGTGGGTTATTTTTACGTTTTCTGGAATAACAGCCTCTACTGCACTCTGCATCATTTGTGCTGATACGACCACGTTAAAAGTCAGCAATCCATTTGTCTCGATGGAGCGGAGTTCGGATAAGGTTTATCAAGCCATTGTTTGGTTTCCACTATAATTTTTTTCATCAAAAAGCAATGCTTTATCAAAACTCGAAATTCACTTACACCCAGGGTATATTCACTTTGTCCTTCCGTTTGTAACACAGAGAAGGAGGAAAAGTATATATATATTCTTGATCAACGTCACCTCCTGTGTCGATATAGCCATGTCTGTCTGTCTGGCTGGCTGTGTGTGGAAATATTTTTTACGGGAAAACTAACCATGATAATTCAATGAAATTTAGTGCGTTGGCTTTGTCATAAAAGTTAGCTCGTGGGATTGAAATGTCTGACACGCTTACCGCCCATACAAAAAATATGTTAAAAATGCAACTTTAGTAGTATTTTTCACGACAATTCAACCCAAATACATATAAATACTACGACTTATTAGCGCAAGCTCTGGGCAAAAACTGGGTGGATTCGGACAAGAGGGCGTGGCACCTTTTATATAAGCAAAAGCTTTAAAACGCTATACTAAAAGCGTTTTTTGAGATAATCAAACTAAATTTTACTCAGGCACTAAGAACTATAAATGCAAGCTCTCAACAAAAACTAGGTGAAATCGGACAAGAGGGCGTGGCACCTCCCTTATAAGCAAAAGCTTCAAAACGCTATGCTTAAAACGTTTTTTGAGATAATCCAACCGAATTTCACTCAGGCACTGAGAACTATGAATGCACGCTCTGAGCAAAAACTAGGTGAGCTCGCACAAAAGGGCGTGGCACCTCCCATATAAGCAAAATTTTCAAAATACTGCAGTGTATGGTATTTAATGTTTGGCCAGGCCAAACGTTACACCCTTACTAGTTTCAATTCTTTTTTTCACTTACAAAAGTTGCTTTACACAAAATGCTATAACTCACGAATCAATAGTCTGATTGCTGTCAAATTTATACACGTCTCGTTCTAAATACAAATCATATGGAAAAAATTCTAGTAACGCAATCTATGTGCCATCCTACGGACTTATTGAATGACTTGTTATATGCGCCAATCGCACATACAAAGAAAACTTTTAAAACACTACATTTCGAATGCCCAATAAAAATAGACTTTTTTTAACTTTTTTAGTACATGGTATAGTGTATTTATTTTTCGCTATGCCAAAGATAACACCCTAACTTGTTTTGCTTCCAGCATTTGATCCCCAGACATGAATGTCATTTATCAATGAATTTAGCTTTATCTATTATATATTCCAATAATACATATAATTCATTTAATTCAACTGCTGTTTAATTGATGTTTAATTAAAAGCTGCTATAAAACACAATTTCGACACACTCTCCCCTACGCTAATATTTCCTCAAACAAATGCAACATAATTAAGGAGGAGCGATAGGGAGAACCCGCACAATGTTCACATATTGATTTTCAAAGCGTTTCAATTGTACTCATCAATGTCGATTCGCTGTCACTGATGTTGATAATATTTATGATAATGTAACAATTTTCCATGAAACGCGCATAATAATTAGCTATAAGTCTGTATGTATTTATCTGTGAATGTGTGTATGTATGAAAAGCTTTTATGGTATGTATGTGAAATTCTGTTTATTGCATTACATTGTATTGTGGTAACATGAAGGTTTTGGTTTTGTTAAATTTTTATTTTTCCTATTTATACAAAAGAATGTAAAACAACTAAATTTAAAGTTTTTAATAAAACATAATAATTACAACACCAACGAACACTGCTAGGCCTTGCATATGTTATATAAAATATTTTATTTGTGTGGTAGGAACCACGCCCCTACGTCTAATTTGTATACTTTTAGCAAAGAAAGCTAAATTTGTTTATATCGACCTAACAATGCACAAGGTTTTTTTTCATCAAAGTAAAAGTTTACTGCGTTTATGGGAAACCCCTTCATTTAACCAAAAATATTTCTTCTATACGCACCCATGATATAATTACGGAGATTAGCTAAGCTAAGTCGCTTTGTTTTGTGATTATTCATAAAAATATCTTTTCTTGAAATTTTTATGAACAAATTAATGTAACTCATACGACATGTTGTACGCAAATAAATAATTCATGTAGCTCCTAAACAGCTGCAGCAATTACGACTTCTATTTATAATCAACATTCATTAAGCAATTTCTTTCTACTATTTATAAAAAACCTCGGCTTGATGCGGTTTTTTTTAATTGCGATCTCAAAAATACTTGGAATGAAGCGTGTGATATCTCAAATTTTATATTTGGAGTCAAGGTATAAAAAAAAATAATATCTGATACTTAACCTTAGAAATATATTGTTGTTTTAGCTAAAGGATTTTCCCATAAGAGTGATATGATTTCTTTTTGTTTACGATGTTCATAAATGACATATTTAATAAGATTCAGCATGTCACACTGCATGGATATGCTGATGACTTACAGTTGTACTTGTCGAGGCCAATAGGACTTGTTGAAGATTTATGTGCAAGAATAAATGAAGATTTAAATACAATTGCCAAATGGGCTGAATCGAATAAACTTAAACTTAATCCACTTAAATCATTTGTTCTACCTATCTCCAAGACAGCGTATTTTATTTCGGATTTGCCTCAAATTCTGCTTAATGGCGTGGCACTAAAAGTTGTTAGCAAAGCCAAAAACTTAGGGTTCTACATAAACTCTTCATTGACTTGTGAAGACCACATTAACTCAGTTATTAGCAAAATATTTTATACTTTGCGTAATTTGAGAAGATCTGCATCTTTCATACCTGTTGAAACAAAACGGAAATTAGTCCTTCAGCTTGTAGTCCCATTAATAACCTATTTCGAAGTCGTTTATAGTAATCTTGACTCTGCATCTCATCATAAACTGTTGGTTGCATTCAATAATGCGGCTCGTTTCGTTTATAGCAAAACTAGGTATGAGCATATCACGGTATTTGCTAACAAGATTCTTGGATGTAACATCTTGAACTATATAAAGGCGAGAAACTGTATATTTTTACATAATTTGTTACACTCAAAGACCCCTTATTATTTATATGAAAAACTACAGTTTTCCAGGTCAAATAGAAATATAACTCTTATCATTCCTCGTTTTAATTACGTAAGCAGCAGCAGACTATTCTTTGTAAATGCCACTAGACTATGGAACTCATTGCCAAATACAATCAAAACTGTTTCATCTAAAAACAACTTCAAGCATTTAATCTTTCAGTATTTCTCCTCATAATCTTTTCTCATTTTTAGATTTTATTTTATATTGACTCTTTTTCAGTATTTAAGAATTTAAAAGCTATGTGATAACTATTTTTAAGATTGTTATAATTATATTTCGTTGTTATTACTATGAACAAGTGGCATGTTAAAGACTAAGCTCTTCTATGCAAACAATTTAAATCAATAAATAAATAAATAAAAAAATAAATAAAAAAAAAAAACACACTAATTGTTAAGGAAATTCAAATGTTTTTTATTTAATGTAAAGTACAATCGATACAATTAAGTTCTGAATAAAACGTCATTCAAATGGCATCCACGACTTCTTCTGCAGGAACGAATTCGATGAACCCAATTTTTGAGCACTTTTCCACTAAATCAAGTCGTAGGGGAGACTGGGGCACATTTGACACTACATTTTCAAAGACCTGTATCTTTAAAAATTATTGCACGATACTAATGCTCTTTCCTGTTTCTGAAACATTGATTATTTAAGATTAAAACCAAGAAAAAAAAATTTAAAAAAAACTGCATTAATAGTTCTTTTTCAAATTTTTTCAAAAAAAGTCATTTTGTCATTTTGCAAGGGGCACATTTGACACTCACAAAAATAACACAGAAACATGAAACAAGACATTAATTCATATATTTTTTAATGTTTAAGTACCTTTTGTCTCAATAAATATCTTGAACATATACTTTTTTTCGAATAAATACAAATAATAACTATGCATGTATTAACCAAGACTTATTTTATAAATAAGAGTGAGAAGTCGATGTCAAATACTTATTTAGTGCGAGAACGTGAAATTGAGGCTGGATTTGTTGGAGTTGGTACTTTAAACTCAATTGCACTCCTCAAAGTCAGGCAAACGTCTACCACTTCCAGTTTTATAAAGACCCAATTTAATGGTGAAACTCTTCTCAAATAACTGATCTTGTATGACGTATAGCTAATTACTTGTTCAATTTCTCCCACATTAAAAAATCGGTTTTAGGATTTTTCGCCGAATTTCCCAAGGACAATATACAAGTATAAAGTTAAATTTTCAACAATACCCTTAATGAAAACATCTACATAAAATGTTAAATTAGATAAGACCCAGTTTGGTGGAAATTTCTTTGGTCTGGATTTTGGGTATTATTAAAAACTTCGCATACATGATGAACTTTGATGTCAATATGTTTACTTCGGGAATTCATCCCTCCAGATTTTCAAATTTAAATAAGTGATAGAGGTCCTGGAAAGCATCTGTTCAAAAATCTTGTGTTGTAGATAAAACAAAGGTTTCTCTCTGGTTTCCGATACAAGAAATAGCGTATTTAACTTTTTTCATCGCTATTGCGTCTGTTCGACTTCATTTTATAGTGGTATACAATAAATTTAAAAAGATAAAACTAGAAAATCTTCTAAAATACACAAACACATATATCTGAATGAACGTCAAATGTGCCCCTTCGGCAAAAGTCAAATGTGCCCCAAAATCTCTTGAAGAATTACAAATATTTTAAAATTTAAACTATTTGACCTTGATAAAAAACACTTTTATTCTATTAGTTATAAAGGTTAATGCTACCAAATTTTCATACTTACTTTTAAAAAACAATGCAACTTTATTTGCAAAACCCTTACGAACAAGATGACGAAAATTACAAAAAAAAACACAAAAACTTAAAAAAGCGTATTAGCGCAGGAGGAGTTGAAAGAGAACTGCCAAAGTTCATTACGTTGATTCCACTCTATTTAGTAATGTTTCTGCATTTCAGGTTTTTGGTTCAAAAGGCGTGTTCACACCGAAAATGGCAAAGTCAAATGTGCCTCAGTGTCAAATGTACCCCAGCTTACCCTATGTCATGAGTAGCACGTTCAGTATTGACTTGTAAAGCTTGAAAAGAGTCTGGTTTATTGCTAAAGACCAATGACTTCAAATAACCCCACAAGGAATAGTCTAATGGTATTGAATCACAACTTCTTGGAGGCCATTCAATGTCAAAATTTCTTGAAATAGTTGAATCACCAAACTTTTCTAGCAATTATTCAATTGATGCAGTTGCTGTATGACACGTAGCCCCGTTTTGTTGGAACCAGATGTTGTCAAGATCAACTTCTACCAATTTAGGCCATAAAAAGTTGGTTATTATCGATCTAAGTATACCACTCTCCATTTACAGTAACGGTGTTACCAGCTTCATTTCTCAGGAAGTATGGACCGATGATTCCACCAGACCAAAAACCACACCAAACTGTCAATTAAGGTGAATAAAATGGTTTTTAATGAATAATTTGTGGATTTTCTTCGTACCAGAATCGACAGTTTTGTTTATTTACTGCACCACTCAGAAGAAAGTGAGCCTCATCGGAGAAGATGATTATCTAAAAAAAACAATCCCCTTTTCAAGTTGTTCCAAGGCAAAATCAGCAAATTCACGACACTTACGGTAGTCTTGAGTGAGAACAATTTTATGCGGAAGCAAACCCAAATCCTTTCTCAAAATCACTAGGTTGTGGTTTGAGACAGTCTCAATTCTTGAGAACGTCTTGGAATCGACAAATTGCAATCTTCAGCAACACTTGCTTAAACGGCAGCAATATTTTCATTACTTCGATCAGTTCTTCATCTTATTGGCACTTGAAAATTATGTAAAAAAATGTACGCTCGAAATTTTCAATAATTCGACCAATAGCTAGCACACTTGGACGATTATTACGACGATAAAATGGCAAAAGCGCACGAAAAGTTGCAATTGGAGAACGATTTTTTTGATAATAAAACTGAATAATTTGTAAACGTTGTTCTTGCGTATATATCCCCATGATGAAATTGTAAACATTACTGAATACTATAAAAAAAAAAAAAAAAAAAAAAAAAAAAATCATGACATATTACAAATGGCCGAAACGTCACTTAAAAATCATATCATCCCTGTTAGAAAACTTTTTAAAATACGCACAAGATAAAAGTTGTTGTCCCAAAATCATATTAAAATCACATAAGGAACAGTTTTTTAAGCACATTAACCCATTATATTCTGTTTTTGTGGGTCTGTTTGACCCGTTTTTCCAAAAATGGGTTATAATGGGTTAAAATATTACACAAAAAATTCCACAGAATATTTCATTAAAGGTCATCGAAGTCAAGAAATGCTCAAAACTTAAGAAGAATACATAAAAAATTGAGTTAGCATGAAATGTGTGAGGTCTTTATTGATGTTGACGATTTTTTGGCCTTCGCGGTGAATTTTCGACTTTTAAGTGTTGGGCAACAACTAGTGAAATTTTATAGCAAATTTTTCTATGGTACATATTGATCCATTATTTCCCCGTTTAAGGCGTATTTCTTGTACCATTTTGAGAAATGGTCAAAAATGACCCATTTGTGGGGTATGTAGAGGGTTAAAGTTTTCTACAATAATATTCTCCTTAACATTCTCCATAAGTTTTCAGAACACGTGATATACTTCAGATGTAAGGATCGTAAAATTGATTGTGTCGACTCCGCACACATGTACAGAAAACTTCAAAGACCGATTAAAAAAAATGTCGGCCTGTTCCAGAAAATCCGGAAGACGCGTATACATTATTTTTAGCCATATTTTTAAAATATATTTGTTTTTTTCGGTTCCACTCAAAAGCGACCAAAAAATAGCTGCCAAAAAAAGGGGCCAAAAAATAGCGGACAAAAAAAAGCGGTCAAAGAAAAAAAGGGGCCAAATACAAAAAGGGGCCAAAAAATAGCCGCCAAAAAAAAGGGGCCAAAAAATAGCGGCCAAAAAAAAGCGGCCAAAGGAAAAAAGAGGCCAAAAATGGTTAAAGTGTTAAATTATCATTATTTTATTAAAAATCAAAGACATTAGGTAAAATAGTAAAGTAAATTGACAAATTGTGTAAATAATACATGGAAAAAGTTAGTTAATTAGTTAGTCAATTTACTTTACTATTTTACCTAATGTCTTTGATTTTTAACAAAATAATGATAATTTAACACTTTAACCATTTTTGGCCTCTTTTTTCCCTTGGCCGCTTTTTTTGGCCGCTATTTTTTGGCCCCTTTTTTTTGGCCCCTTTTTATATTTGGCCCCTTTTTTATTTGGCCGCTATTTTTTGGCCTCTTTTTGTTGGCCGCTATTTTTTGGCCGCTTTTGAGTGCCACCGTTTTTTTCATTTGTGCAAGGTCGTGTCGAACGGTGTTATGCTTTGAAATTCACGTTGTAGACGGACGAAAAATTAATTCACTAATTAGTTAACTAAAATGATGACAAGAGTTTAACTATACCGTAAAATTTAGTGTGTCGGCTCCACGCATGTATAGAAAACTTCAACGACCAATTAAAAAAAATTTCGACCTGATCCAGAAAATCCGGAAGACACGTGTAAATTATTTTTAGCCATATTTTCAGAATACCTATATATGGTTATTTTCATTTGTGCAACCAAAAGTTGAATTCTGTACACATACGTGTAACATTTGACGTTATTTGCAAAAATTATACAACATTCATATTATAACATTACTTCCACCTTTTGGAGCATTTCCTTTGTAATTCTAAAACTTCTCAACCCGATTTGTTGCAAAAATCTAAAAAAAGAAATTTCGTACAAAAGAATTACGAAAACTTTGCAGACAATAAAATTTTATATAAAAGTGAAAAAACATAAATACGAGTATGAGATCATTTTGGGAAATTTTCTTTCTTTTTTGGATAACTGAAATAAAGATAAATGGTATTTTTTTCTTTTTTTTATATTTTTGTAATAAGACATTTGTGTCTAAATTGCTGCTTATCTTGCCTATGAATAATGTAAATACTTATATAAATGCCCTATGGGCGTAAAGCTGCTTAAAGCACTGACTATACACTTAAACTTCATTATGAAACAATTTATGAATACTCATTCTACTTAGTAGCAGATATTCTGCGGATACTAAATATGATGCTTTAGTAAATTCAATAACAAATTTTCGGTTCATTGACTGCATTCCATCTCGTCATTACAAATATATGTACATATGTATCATCTTTACGTTACGCAGTAGATATTTATATAAATCAGAAATATTACCATATTTATCAGTAAAATGTCGTCATGCCACAAAACTCAATTACGAGTAAGTATATGAATTTAGTGCTGAAATTATTAATGTAGAAATATGTACCACAGATTGTTGATGTTCTGCACAACAAAATACATACATACATACATACTTATATATATATATATACGTATGTAAGGCATCCCATTGTGCATGAATCCTTCACATAATAGGGACATGTATCCATAAGCCATCACACACAATGCATAATTGCAGATAATTTTGTAAAAGACTTGTTAAAGTTACAATTTGAATTATACTCACACTAAAATAATGTACATTTTCGTAGATATTAAATATTTTATAAATTTATAGATATGTAGAGTAGAACGGGGTAATGTCGTGCAGGGGGATAATGTCGTGCACTGGCTGTTTTAGCCCAAAGAATTGAATGATTTACCAACTGTTCGTAAGGTAGGGACCTGCTGACCTACTGAGCTAATGCATATAATACTAGCAATTTTCACCAGTTCGTCTCTACAGAGTAACCTTTTTTTCAAAACGCACGCTTTTGGGACGATAAAAGTGTTTTTTCATCGGGTCAGAAAAATAATTTTCCTTGCGGGAAAATATACCAGGTACGTGTTTTCTGAAACGAAATATCCTGCCAAAGAAAAGATGTATTTGATTTTCAAAAAAAATGTTGGGCTTCACCGAGCTATCGAAGTTGACCTTTAAAACGACCATTGGGGTAATGTCGTGCACATTCACTTACATAAACACAATTCCTCGCTACACAAATGTTGTTACACATGGATGTAATTAATGAGATTATCTTTCGATCGGATGCTTACCCGTTGCATTCGCTTGAGATGTACGGATTTACGAGCATGTCAAAGTTGAGTGCACGACATTGCCCCGTTCTACTCTACACAACATATTATGTACTTCATACTTGTATAATAATGAATAAATACATGATAATGCTAAATCTCCTCTAATAGAACCACTCACCATTTCTCACACATTTTGGTACCTTTACTATACTCGAAAAACAATGCACGACATTACCCCACAAATTTTGAGGGGGGTAATGTCGTGCACATTTTTTTTTTTCTTCACTTACACAAACACAATTTCTCGCTACACAAATGTTGTTATACATGGATGTAACCAACGAAATTATCTTTCGATCGAATGCTCATTCGTCGCATTCGCTTGAGATGTACGGCTTTACGAGCTTGTCAAAGTTGAGTGCACAACATTGCCCCGTTCTACTCTACATTAGAGTGGTTCATATTTCAGCACGATTAAATGTTAAAGTTTGTGCGACTTTACTGAATCATTGGCTCTTAAAACTGATAAAAAGTGCTTTAACATTTTTTGTCAATTTCCAGTCCCTGGAGCACTTGTACCTTGTTACATCTTTTGAATTAAGGAAGTGATTTGCAAAATGTTAACTACATTTTTTTTTAATACTTAAGTTAATTTTTTCAAACTTAAACCCATAAAATTATTCATTATCAAAAAGTTAATAATTTTTTTTTTGGCTATGGGCATTTCCATGGTGTCGAACGTGACCGTCGAACATATTTACTTATGACTCTTAATTAGCACTTTAATTGGTGCTAAGGTTAATTTTGGGCAATTTTTCGTTTTCAAGATAATTGCATAAAACTAAGGCATTTGAACGGGACAAAAACAATTCCAACAATTCCGATTTTAGGGAGACCTTTATCAATATTTCAATGTGAATTATTTTAGAATGTTGTGCATTGATGTCTCCTAAAAATGGTATCACTTTTAACCAAAAATTATGAATGCTTTTCCTTTTAATTTAATTTTAATTACGGTCACACGGGACGTATCGTATGGGACAGTTTTTTCCACTATACAAATTTTGAACTTAAAATCTTACAAATAACCAGGACTTTACGATACCCGTTGCTTCCCCTTATCTTGTGAAATTGACTTGGCATAACCAATTTTTCTAAAGCATGTTATTTGTCCTGATCCATTTTATATTCGTGGGCTGCTATATATATTTCTGGCCTAGGCAACACTAATATCAATAGCTAAAATCTGGCAACACCATAATAAAGTTTGACATTTTTTAGCATAAACGTACTCACAACGTTTTGATGTACAAGTGCTATTTATTCTGTTTTCAGTGAGTTAAGAAAATTAATTTTTCCATTGATAATTTAGGCGACTGATAAATTATGGGGTTTCCAACGAGAACAAACGTTTTTTACAACTAAGTGTTCACGCAAAATCAAATGTATTCAAGTGGAACTAATGCCCAAAGATGCCTCTATCTCACGGTATATCACATGACGATCTTGCATTATCAGTTCACGCACGGCATCAATGTTCTCCGGCACAACAGCCGTTTTTGGACGACCTTCACGGAATTCATCTTTGAGCGAGCGTCGGCCACGATTGAATTCATTAAACCAGTTTTTCACAGTGCTATGGGATGGTGCTTTATTGCCATATAAAGATTTAAGTTCATCGATGCACTCTTGTCGTGATAATCCACGTCAAAAGTTGTGAAAAATTATCGCACGAGAATGTTCACGAGTTCATTCCATTTTTTTGCCAAATTGATTTTTTCAAGTCACTTTTAACAACAGAAATGATGGTCGTACGTCAAAACGTTCTGAGTACGTTTATGCTAAAAATTGTCAAACTTTATTATGGTGTTGCCAGATTTTAGCTATTGATATTTGTGTTGCCTAGGCCAGAAATATATATAGCAGCCTTCGTATGTATGTAGAAAACCTCATTACTGAAGACTTTTTTTGTACGGGTGTGGCATTGCCCATTTTTCCAGTGAAACTTATTTGTTCCAGCGCTATGTATATTAGACCTATCACAAAAATTTAAAATGTGAAAAACCTTGCTCCCAAGGGCTTAATAGTTTCCAATTGGTGTTAGTATCAAGCATAAAAATTTTGGTCCTAATCGGAAAATATTTAACCGTTCCCCCAGGCCCTTGAAGAACGCTCTTTATACGAAAACATATGGATTTAGTCGAATGAATTAATCCTATCTTTGAAACTATTTGTCATTAGTGAATGAGATTTGGTATTTATATGAATAATACTTGAGTTAATTGCATCTTATAAAACTAGTAAGGGTGTAAAATTTGGCCTGGCCAAACATTAAATACCCTACACTGCAGTATTTTTAAAATTTTGCTCATATGGGAGGTGCTACTACGCTCTCTTGTCCGAGTTCATCCAGTTTTTGTCCAGAGCTTGGATTTATAGTTTTTAGTGTCTGAGTGAAAAACGTTTTCAGTACAGTGTTTTGAAGCTTTCGCTTATATAGGAAGTGCCACGCCCTCTTGTCCGAGTTTGTCTAGTTTTAGCTTAGAGCGTGCATTTATAGTCTTTAGTATTTGAGTGAAGTTTGGTTGGATTATCTCATAAAACTCTTTCAGTATAGCATTTTGAAACTTCTGCTTATATGGGAGGTGCCACGCCCCCTTGTCCGATTGCACCCAATTTTTGTCGAGAGCTTTCATTTATGATACTTAGTGTCTGAGTTGAATTTGGTTCGAATATCTCAAAAAACGCTTTCAGTATAGCGTTTTGAAGCTTTTGCTTATATGGGAGGTGCCACGCCCTCTTGTCCGAACTCGTTAAATTTCTTCTCAGAGCTTGCGCTTACAATTTTTAGTATTTATGAGTATTTTAGTTGCATTGTCGTGAAAAATACTCCTAAAATTTCATTTTGAATATATTTTTTGTATAGGCGGTAGGCGTGTCCGTCGACTGATTTCGCTCATTTTCAATCCCCCGAGCTATCTTTGACGACGGAGGCAGTGTACCAAATTTCATTGAATTATCTTACTCAGCTTTTCCAAAAAGTGTATTTTAACACTCAGCCAGCCAGCCACCCACCCAGCCAGCCAGCCAGACAGACGGACATGGCTATATCGACTCAGGAGGTGACGCTGATCAAGAATATATATACTTTTCTATATCTGCCACACCTCCTTCTCTGCGTTACAAACGGAAGGACAAAGTGAATATACCCTGGGTGTAGGGTATAAAAATGGGCGATGCCACGCTGCCTCTACCCGAATTTCGTCGTATCTCTGGGAATATTAAACACAGGGGAAGAAGATTCGGCACATTTGTAATTGGCAGTGGAATAAAAAATGTTCAATTTTCTTTAAAAAAAAAAAAAAAAAAAAAAATAAGTTTGTCATATCTCTGAAACTATTTAACACATGTGTTCGCATCATTTTATCTGAAATGAAATCTTATTCACCTGTGCCAAATAGTTTCAGAGATATGACAAATTTGGTTTTTTATAATGAGGGAGCATGGCCCCGCCTATTTTTGATTGAACATTTTATTCCCAGTGCCAATTATATGTTATACCAAAGAGACAAAAATAAGAAAAGAAAAAAATGGTTTCAGAGATATGACAAATCTATTTTTTTTAGAAGGAGGGGGCGTGGTCCCGCCTATTTTTTATTGAAAATTTTTTTCCCAGTGCTAATTAGATACGTACCGAATCTCATTCCCCTGAGTCCAATATTTCCAGAGATACGACAAAGTTTTGGTGAAGGGGGGAGGGGAGGTGACATCGCTCATTTTTTTATTGAATGCAATTTACTCAAGTAATGTTCATATACGTACCAAATCTCATTCACTTATGGCAAATGGTTTCAATGGCTTAAAAGATATCCGCAAATTAAAATTGAACTTTGAAATGCAGCGTTTGCAATTTTCCTCGGAAAATTACTATGTAGACTACGTCTTCTTGCTACGTATATAAAAAAAAATTAAAGGTGGAGATCTGCACTTTCAATTTAGGTCAAAAAAAGTTTGACATATTTTATGTAAATAATCAAATTCATCAATTTTCTGAAAAAGGTCGTGTGATTTTCAATGCGAATTCGTAATGTAAGTATTTAATAGTACATGTAAACTAGGTGAAGATATCTAATTTTGTTGAAAATGCACCGATTTTGTTTGGACATGGCTCATTTTGTTTATTTGTGAATTAAGAAAAAAACCAATACTTTAGATTTATCCAGTTTTTGAAAAAAGTCGAGAAACGGTTTTTCTAAAAAAAAAAACAAAAAAAAAAAAAAAACAACAAATGAAAAAACAATAATAATTTTCGATGTATTTCTCTGTACTGAATTCAAATCCGGACTCTAGATATCTCTATAACGTATGATTTCTAAAATATTATAACCTAAGAGTTAAAAAAACATGATATTTGAGGTTATATAGAGGACATACGAAATTGATTTGGCCTTTTCTACTCAACGCATAGCTTAGTACTTTTTTTGTCTTCAAAATAAATTGTTTTTGCATGATTTTTTTAAAAAAAAGTTATGATCAATATAAAATAACATCATGAAAGTAACAATCATATGATATGGATTTTCATACGATTTTTAACATCGACATCGCCTACATTCCATTTTGAGTGTTTGTTTTCGTAATAAACAAGTGTCGGAGTCATAATCTCCTCGTTCAGTGAAATTCATTATGCTTATGTTGCATATTTACGGACAAATTTAATCAAAATTCACTTTATGTTCTTAAGTGAGTATTTTGCATGTTTCGTTTTTATTTTTATTTTTTTTATTTATTTTTTTCAAACAACAAAGTTCTTTATAAAAAGTAACATTAAATGCAAAGCACCAATTTAGTCCGGTTGCCAAGCCATCCTTTGTTATTATTGTTGTTGTATTACAGAAATTGGCAATAAAAAAGAGCGTTAAACTCAACGTTGAAAAAGTAAAATACAAAAACATATGAATTTCTGAAAAATTCATAAGCAGAGACTAAGTATTTTACACCAAAAGAAATTTCTTCAAGAACAGTTACTCCAGCATGCAAATTTGTAGAACAAGCAACTAGAAAATCTGCCGATGGGTATTTTTACTTTCTTTTGGTTTCAGTAAAAGCTACGTAGAATGAAGTATACCTTGTACCTGATCATATTCATAATTTGCAGTTGTTGTATTTGCTCTTGTTTTTAGCTTTTCTTTTTAGATCTTCTTTAATACTGAAGTATTTTCGTTTAACATTAGATGGTGCTGATGCCAAAAAACTAGACCAAAAATGTTTTAAATGCCTTTGCCGTTTTTAAATTTGAGCCATGTGTTTTTCTGTGGTTGTCCTATTAGTGCTACCATGTGAGGCAAGTAAACAGTTTGGAGACTTAAAAAGAGGCGTTCAGAACTTAAAATTTGGCTACATTTATCATAAAATACAACTCCCCATTTAAAATTATTGTACACCAATTTTGTAGCTTGTTAAAATATCTTTCTTTTAACACCAATATTTTCTAAGTCAGTTCAGGTTTTTTCAAATTCGGTATTAGCCCCATTACTTATCCGTAAATACCACAAACATTCATTTTCGCGCACAACTTGAATAAATTTCTCTATCGTCTATGAAAGATTTACTAAACAGTTGAAAATAGCGGGGAAGGGGGTTTTTTAAAGCCAAACTACGGCTACAAAATTTTTGTTTTCACAGAAAAATCATAAAAAAGCTGCAAATTTCAAGCTAATAGTTTTTTAGTTTTTACAATGAAAAAAAAAAAAAAATTTTTCGAAACACCAACACACAACAAAACTTTTGAGCTGCAAAATTGTTCTTTCCACAGCAAAATCACAGCAAAAAGTGATAAAAAACTATAAACAACCTTAAATGAAATTTGTTTATAATTTCCAGGGTTTGATTTTGGTGAGCTATTTTTTAGCCTATTGATTTGTTGTGCTGCGACTACAGAAAAAATACGCAGCACAGCACTACAGTCGAAGCACAAATTTAAAATTGAACTGTCTGCTGTGCTGTGCTGTTTTTTCAATTCATAAGCAGTAGCAGAGCCGAAGCTCTTTTACGAAATACGATCGCTTGCTGCTACAGTTGAAGTCGATCATTTCAAAATGTTTACTTCGCTGCCGCTATGCTTTTCGAAAGAGAACGAAGCAATAGCAAAAGGAAACAAAAACATTCAGGTTGCCACCTGGTTTTTTTAATAAAATCAAAATTTTTTTTCAATAAATTGCTAAAATCATAATTTTCTCTCTATAAATTGACATGTTGGGTCCAAACCGACGAAATAAAAATTTAGGGTTGCCATATTAGGGTTTCCAGACGTTTTTTTTGCAAAATTGCATTTCTTAGTCAACTTTCTTTATTGATAGTTATTGAATCGACCAAAAAACCCATAGTAAATTTTTTGGGGTGCCACCTGGTTTTTTTTAACAAAATTAACATTTTTTTTCAATAAATTGCTAAAATTTTCTTTCCATAAATTGACATCTTGGGTCCAAAAACAACGAAAAAAAAATTTAGGGTTGCCATATTAGGGTTGCCCGACGTTTTTTTGCAAAATTACATTTCTTAGTCAACTTTCTTTATTGAAAGTTATAGAAGCGACCCAAAAACCCATAGTAATTTTTTTTTGGGGTGGCCACCTGGTTTTTTTAATAAAATCAAAATTTTCTTTCAATAAATTGCTAAAATCATCATTTTCTCTCTATAAATTGACATGTTGGGTCCAAAACCGACGAAATAAAAATTTAGGGTTGCCAGACGTTTTTTGCAAAATTGCATTTGAATCGACCCAAAAACCCATAGTAAATTTTTTGGGGTTGCCATCCAGTTTTTTTAATAAAATCAAAATTTTCTTTCAATAAATTGCTAAAGTCATCATTTTCTCTCTATAAATTGACAAGTTGGGTCCAAAAACGACGAAACAAAAATTTAGGGTGGCCATATTAGGGTTGCCATATTAGGTTTGCAAAATTGAACATAGTAAGGAGCACAGTACAATGTTCAATTTTGAATGATTTTCAAGACGCGATGTCTCATGTACGGTAAGTCCGACGAAAAAACAGTTCGGAGAGACTCTACACACAAAAAAAAAAGGACATAATATTAATGAAAAATTTATTATTTCTAACGAAAAAATTCATCGAAGCCGAGTACAGCATTCATTGATTATAAGTATTTTCAATCATACGTTAAACAACGCATACGTACGCTTATGAATTATTCATTAAATGTAAGAACTTTTCTTAAAATCTAAGAACAAAATTCGTAAATTTTTTTTTTATGAACCATTTTTAAAACGTAAGAACAAAAAAATTCAATCAAACTTTTAAAATACAAATTTTACACAAAAACGTCAGAGGAGTCTGTAGCGTAGGTGATAAGGCGCCAGTAATATTTCTCTGCGATTTGGTTTCCGGGTTCGAACCCCAATGCGGGCGAAAGTTTTTTTATTATAATTTTTTTTTTTTTTATTAGGAGAACGCTCATGTTCCAATACCAAGGACATACAATAATAAAATGAAGTAGTGCGTCTTAAAGAAAGTAAGCGGTTGGTGCTGGGGAAACCTTTTTGATGCGCTATTTTCCCATTGGAAAAATAAATACTTACCATAGCATGAAACTATGCTTAGAAGTTCCGAGAAAAAACGTAGCATGATGTTAAAAGCGACATAGAAAGGAACTTTCAACAATACTTTATTTGAAATTTAGCATAAACCAGTCTAGAACCAAAAGGTATAGATGAAATACAACCTAAAAATAATATTTTAAGTTGATGAAACTTTTTCTAAAAATTTATGAACGTTCCTTTAATTTTATGTAAACATACATACATAAAATATTTGTTCTGTAGTTTTATGAAACTTCATACGCGTACGAAAAAGTTCTTAAAATTTAAGAACGGAAATTCATAAAAAAATTCTTCATAGAAAAATATTTATGAATTCAAGTTCTTACGATTAATGAATCGTTCTTAAAATCAAAAAATTTTAATGTAAAATTTTTATTTGAAAATCAATGGATTTTGATGTATGAATGCCGTTCATAAATATTATGTTCAATATTTTTTTGTGTGTACAAAATGCGAGAACATTTTTTTTTCTAGAACAAACCGTTTTGGAGATTTTTTGAAAAAACGGTTTTTTCTAAATTTTAGGATTGTTAAAAAAATATCTGCTAAACTATGGATCATACGAAAAAAAAACCATTTGCAACTAAAATTGCAAGTAATTTCCTATAAAAAGATATTTTTATTTTAAGCCTGTGACTCACCGTTCATGTTATCGTAATTTTAAGCTCAACACATCACTGTGCCTGTACTCATAAGCGGAATGCACAATTTAGAAATTTTTTTCAAATTTTGAATTAGGATATGTACTGAGTTATAAAAACGTTGTAAAAAACTAATTTTGGACGCCATTTTTCCAATATGGCGGCGCGAGCGAACACGACTCGAGGTAGCAAAGTTGATATTCTGAAAGAACACATCAAAATCTATAAAATAACTCATTTGAAAAAATCCCGCAAAACTTTCCAGATAAAACTACCAAATGATTGTACTATAAAACAAATAAAATAAAAAATTTTGAATTTTGGTCATTAAAAATGTGTACAATTGTCAAGAAAAACATTTGTGAAGTTCCAAAGCCGGTGAAAAAGCCATCAAGCTGTACTGAGCCATGCGTTTCGATGATTGATATTTGAAAATTTTATATACCCCTTTTGAGAATTTGTAGTTTCATTGCGCAGCAATTACAAGATTTGTGTTATTACACTGGAAAAGGCACCTTATCTTCTATGCAAAAATTTTTGAGAAAAGCTTAATATTAGAACACATTTTGTTGATTTGTAGGTTAAGCTTAGTTTCACTACTTAAAGATATTTTGAACATTTTATAATCGATTTTGAATTGGTTATCCAATAAAAAATACAAATAAAAGTCAGTTTATCTAAACTCTATCACTCCTGCTTTTCAGATATTGGGTTTTATTTTGTTAAATTTTTAACGTTTCATTTAAAAATAGTGCTTTAACTATTAAACTGCTATGATTTAAAAATATGTAATTACTACATGCTAATATTATTAACGTCTTTATTTTAATACAACATGACGTATGAGTGACATATTTTTATTTTCATTCAAAATGAAATGTCAAGTTTATAATTAGTGTTTATGTAACTATTTATAACTTTCGTTATTAATTGAAATATGATCTTATGATCTTTATATAATTCACGTTTCTGGGAAATACATAGTTTTATACAACTGAGTTATAAGCATGAAAAACTCTCAAATAGACAGAATTTGCAAAACATAAAAATTTGTGTAACGAAGTGCAAAATGTTATCAGAGTCAATCGTTGCAGTTAAGGGAGATTTACTCTGCTTCATCTGCAAGGACCGCTTGTCTCGGTTATTTTATCATACTTAACATCCTCACAAGTAATATTTAAGAAGTGCATAATTTCTTTAATTACCATTTTTCATAATTGTTTTTCCATACACTACGTGCCACAATCACTTTTATTCACCAAACAATTTATCATCCGTCAGCAACAAGGTTGTCATAGTTATTGCTACCAACATAGACATATAATTATTGTAATTAAGATTGCTATCAACAGCATCACTATAAAGAACAGCATCATTATAAGTGATAACTTTTCATCACTACATCTTTTTTCATGAGCATCACACGTTGTTCATGGCGCACTTGAGAGGAGTGATGGGCATAGAAAATACTGACACCACACAATTATATTTATTTTAATTACAGTAAAACTTTTGATGTCCCTTCTTCATCTTTGCGTAATCATAATAATTACTAAATGTAGCAGCTTAAGGGCATTTAAACGCTGATTTCGCACAATCAACAGCTAAACGCTTCCCGCCTATGCTCCTGCTGTACGCGTTATAATTTCACTCTTTCTGCAAATGTCAATGACAACAAATTAATGTCATTAATTAACGGTTCGGTGTCTGTCTGTTTGGTTTTTAATTTATGCGAATATTTCTCAAAGTCAACGAGTAATTTATTGCTTGAAGACATCATTTTGGTTTTTGATTTCCAAAAGGATTGGGGTGGTGGCTATTAATAGGTGGTCGGTCGTCAGTATTTACTAAAGACGCATTACATCAATTCGATTGCTTATTTTGGTTTTCTGTTGCGGCTTGTGGTTTTCTGAGTGTTTGACAACTGCGTTCGATGGCATTTCAAGTTTTGCTTTGAATCGAATGACACTTAATTAACTTCTTGAGTGGTTATAGCTATGGCCACTTCTACTTTTGATGCTTGATAGTTGGATACTTGTAAGAAAGTGAGTAGCAAAATAATACAAGTATTTTTCTAATGAAGCCATGCTTCAAAATGATAAAATTTGTATTATCTCTAAAGCTTGATTTTTTTTTTAGATAAAAAGTTTGTGAGGAGACAGGTACAAAAGTTTAAAACCTGCCAAATAACAGAGTCCTACACAATACAAAAAATTCTATACAAATTTTGAGAGGCCTTGTAGATATTGTAGCTCTCGTCGAGTACTTGATTTGCTTGTAACTTAAAATTGCAATACAACCGATTTTAACCGATTTCAGATTTTTTACGGCTGTGGAAGGCATAATATATGTTATTTCTAAAAATATATATATCGTCGCCTAAGTAAGTGCAGATATTTTGGAGGAAAGTTAAAATTTGTAAATATTTTTGTAATTTTTTATAGTTTGTTATATTTTTAAAGCATGACTTTAAAAGCTTAGATATATATCGATACATCTAATGTATAAGTTGGTAAACTTATGGATGGAGTCTAAAGCTCAGATTTCGAAAAAAGTTGGTAACAACTTATACAATGGATGCATCGATATATGAATCAAAACACACCAAGTGTACCAGCTGAAAACTTTTTTGTGACCGATTTAGCTCAAATTTGGCAATATTGTTGTTCCGGACTGCAAGATTAATAATGCGCGAGGATTTTGTTCTAGTATGATTTGATACGAATATATATAATATGTATATATGTATTTGATATTCATGGAGAGGTTGTTTTTTCAAAAATTCATAGTTAGCTTACATCAAATTTTGTAAATTGATAATTGTAAGTAACTTTTAAATGTTCTTTTTACAAAAATATATTACTATAAAAAAAAAAAAATGTAAAAATACTATTTTGTGCCCCCGTGTTGTTGTGTCCTTCAAAATACCATTTTTTTAGACGCAATTACGCATGAAAAATTGCCATTTGAGCATCTTCTCAAGTGTAATACAACCGAACCAGAGGTGGCACACCCTTCTACTTGGCAAGATCTTTTAGTCATAACATTAAGAAATAATATTTCATGGGGAATATTGTGAAAAAACAATCTCCTTTAGAGCAGCATGCTAGAAACCGAAAACTACCAAATTTCTGGTAAAAACCATTCGCACAACTTGAGAGACCCGTATCTATTGTTCTACTGGAGGTACATCAACTAGATGCAATTTTTCTTGCGTCTTAACACCCATGTTAAAGATCCTGAAAGCCTCAAGCAATCCGTTGAGCCGCCTCAAAAGTTATAGCTCAATAACGGAAGCAGTTTCTTCAATTCACACTCAAAATTTGTGGATTTTGCTCGTATTTTGACAAGAAAATTAAAAAAATAAATCTTTCAGGCGGTAGCACACGCATGTTTTCATATTTAGCATCATTCAATAAGTGTCCCAGACATGTTAGAATGGATGAGAAATGCAACGGGTACTCATTTGGCGAACCGAGACCTTTTCACACGGAAAGTCACACTTGCTGAGAATTCCCCATATATATACAAACTAGGGATTCCAATTTTTGGACTTTTTGCGATCCCGGGATTTCGGGATCAGAAATTTTTGAATCCCGAGATCCCGGGATTTTTCGGGATTTGTATGAATTTTTTTTCTTTCTAAATAAAGCACAAATTAGTATTAAAAATTCCTAATATTTTGTCTTATATACCCCTACTACACCCCTACAAAGATATTTTATTTAAAAAGTGTAAAAAATATTAAAGAACAATTTCTTAAAACAGGTTCATTTCATTAAACAATTCTCGCCTTTTTTAAAAAACAAAAAATTCAAAAATACTTATTTATTTCAAAAACGAACATAAAGGTGCATTGCAGCATTATATGCTTATTTAAATGCATACATAAAATATCATACATATTTAATTATATAAAATAGTGAGATCAAAGTTTTAACAAGTGTTGGACTTGAAAGGAATAACTTTTCTTTTAATCAGTTTTATTATTATTAAAATATGTTTTTAGGAAAATTAAAGCATTTATTGTTTTATCACTCAATTTATATCTTAATTTATTACATATCTGTGGACTTTTGACAAAACAACCTAAGTCGAGATATGACAATTCTCCAGGATTTTAGTCCTAAATATAAAATTTAAATATGCTTCTATTGGTATAATCGCCATGTCTCTATGATTTCTTGTTCCAGAGATATAAGGGTGTCCCATAGTTCACGCAAGACTTGAAGTGTTACGAACCAAAAAAAAATAATACATTATTTGACAGCCGACACTTTAAGATTAGTAAAAATGTAAGAAGAGATTCAATGCTGCATCAACGAAATTGAGCCACATTATTGAAAAGTAGTCAATCAGTTTTTAGGCTCTCCTGAAAAGTTGCCAATTTCGAGTTAGGTTGTTTTGTCAAAAGTCCACAGATATATAATCTCACACCAGGCATTGAAATAAGCTGCAGCAATGCCCTATTTCTGCAGAAATAACTTCAAATTTGCAGCAATAACAGTCAAAAATTGTAAAAAATTGTAATAATACTATTTAGCCAAATTCATATTACTTTGTTTTTGAGTTAATCGTTGAAACTAAGCACTCATTTTATTTTGCATATAACCGTTGTCTTAGGTGTCTAACCTCCCAATCTGGGCTTAAATGTAGTACACGGCAACTCTACTTTAAACATATTTTTACAAATGCAAGAAAGAAAATTTCACTATATATTTTCAATTTTAAATTAAATCATTGCCATGATATCTGTTATTTAATATTAATATTTATTGTAGTATTCAACAAACACTTGAATAAGGCACTAAAAAAATTTTGAAAAAAATTGCAAATAATCAAAAAAAATTCTGCAGCAATATTTTTTTTCTTATTTCAACCCCTGCTGCACACGAAAAGCATATTTCTGATTCAACACTTGTTGGTTGAATTGAAAAAAGATAATCGAAAGTTTTCTGGAGGAAATAACCCCTATCACCACCATTACAAAATATATCAATTTCTTCCATTAAAACGTCGGATAAATTGTAAGATTATCTAGAAAACAAATTTTTTGAAGTGGTATTCAAAACTAGATTTAATTTTTCTTTCAAGTCTTTTGCTGCGTTTACATTAACTGTATGGCTATTGTCCTCAATTTGAGTTTTAAATCTAGAGAGAATAAGTTTTATATCTAATTTAATGTGATTTTTCTGTCATATAACAAAAAAAACTTGCAAAAGAAATCCCGGGTTGGTAGCACTAATCCCGGGATTTTCGGGACTGCAAAAAGGCTCGAATCCCGGGATCCCGGGACTGAAATCCCTAATACAAACAGAAGGATACAGTGAATATAACCTGGGTTTATGGTATAAAAAAAACTAATATGCGTAACTAGTTTCGAGACCCAACACCGCACAGTGTGAGATTTTGTCAATTTAGGACGTCAAAATGGAAAAAAACAATGTGCTTGAAAACCGACCATATATTGTAATTTGTTAGAAAAGACCCCAATTGTTACGAAAATAAGCATAAAAGAGAATAAAAAAAATGTCATTGGCATGATAACAGCTATCAAACACGTACTATTGAACAGCATGCAAAAACAAATTTTCAAGCTTGCATCGAAGACAAAACTTTGAGAGATCAAATTGACAAAGCATACATGATGAACATACATACCCATAAAAAAGACTTAAAAAATAAAATCTTGCCCATTTTTTGCCCAAAGGCTACTTTTTTTACAATGACTGCAGTGTTATAATGAACAATTGCACTGAAATCATAAAAAAAAATTTATGTTATTTTTTTTAATCACTCCCATTTTTTGACAGTAGTACTCAGTTACCACTGAAATGGTAAATACAATTTTCAAGTTGATATCTTTTTTACAAAAAAGGGCACATTTGTATGGGAGGTTCAAGTAGAATTTGTCCGATTTTTTTCATCTCTGAACCAAACCTTCGCATAAAGAATTATACGTAGCTTATATACAAAATTTCAACTCGATACCTTTGAAACTACGACTAAAATTTAATTTTGACGTCCTAGATTGGCAAAATCTCACACTGTGCACCGTGTCCATTCCTCATCAGACGCATTTGCCGACATCCAGAAGAACTTTTCAAGCATATTATATCCAACATTTGGCAAAGATTTGATGAGAATAACAGCAAAATGAATACTCAGCTTAAAACATTGGAGAATATACATTAATATCATATACATTAGATATAAAGCTGTAGTTTTAAGCCGACGCACAGTGGCGACATTTGGCATTTCTCGTTGCAAAAATCATAACTTCTGAACCATTTAAGATATTCTGTTTTCGGTTATGGATAGAAAATTCTCATAGCTATGGCTATTCTAAATTTCATTTAGATAGCATTGCAGGGTGAAAAGTAATGTTTTGTTGAAATCCGATTTTCTGTAAATTACATACATATCGTTAGGAAAATCCCGGAACGGTCAAATATTTCAGAAATTGGATGTTAAATCTAAAAACAAAAAAACACGTGTCCAATAATTTTTAAAGATCTATTCATCGATATGAATCTTGACGCCCTCTCACCCTCCGACGGGGGTGGGGAGGGGGAAAAAAAAAATTTTATATAGAAACCCCCAATTTTTATTGCAGATTCGGATTTTACGTAAAAAAATAAGAAAATTTTGTCCAAAAAATTTTTTCTTATCCATCCTAGATGGCGCTGTAATCGACAAAAACAAAATTAAAAATATAAAGTTTTGTACTTAAAACTTCGTGAAATTAGCTTTTTCATCCATAGGTTTCGCCATAAAAGTTGCTCTTACACAAAGGGTTGTAAGTAAAACCATACAGTTTTTGGAGCACAAGCTTAGAGATAAACACCAATTAGTTGTGTAGCAAGCCGAGCTTTACAAAAACCGAAAATTTTTTTTAAACTCAACCCAAAGTTTAAAAACTACGCTAAAAGTAATGTCTTCAAAAAAAATTCATAAAAAATAAAAGCTATTAAAAAACTTAGATTTTTGCTAATCAGTTTTATGAGACAAGACCAATAATGCTTTAAGTGAAAGAAAAAATCGCTTTTTTTAACCATTTGCCAAAGTATTCAACCTAAATGTGAAGCATTTTTCTCAAAAATTAAACTTTTTCGCTAACTTTAAAATTTACTCACCTTTGAGAGGCTGTAAAAACCAAACCACTTGCCCGAATGGGTTCAAATTTTCAAATCCTTTAGCTCCTAATATTTTTCTATCTGATGGCAATATCAGATTTGTAAAATGAAGCCACTCGAAATTGATTTTTGCCACGCCTTTTCGAAAAATGACGTCATGAGCCACAGGTTTCCTGATGAAAATCATTATAACTCATAAAACTGCAATTTCCCGCAGCTAGAATTTTTATATTGTGTTCAGAATTGTTGAGTTTATTTAGTTTTAGTAGTCCGTAAGACATCTTTTTCGAACATTTTTTTGAAACTCCATTCGAAGTTGAAAAAAAGGGTAAAAATAGTATTTCAGGAAAGTACAGAAACCTCAGACATTAAAAAAAAAATCATTTAATTTTAGTGTTACTTGATAGTACTAAAACCGCTTATAGCATAAATAGAAAAAAATTAACTTTTCTTTCATAAGTTGCAGAAAAATTAGAACCACATCTTGAAAAAAAAAAAAAAAAAAAAAAAAAAAATTACAAACTCGAAAAAACCATCGACTTTGACCAGCTCTACAAAGCGAACCATTTTTTCAAATGAATTAAAATTTTACATCCTTAAGCACTGATCATTTGTTTATCGAACTGCATCATTAGATTTGCAAATTTTCACCACACCAAAATTGATTTTTGCAACCACTTTTGAGAAATGTCGCCATTGTGCGACTATATAAAGGATATGCGGAAATCCGTAGTAAGCCAGAAAATGTAAGATTCCTGTGACTAATCGGAACCACTTTTCTGATTTCCATTTTCGAAAATCTTAAAGAATTTTTGTCATTATTTTTGAAAATTTATAAACAGTAATGTCATGCACATTTTGTGCCATAATAACTAGTAGCTTTTTTCAATTAAATGCCATCAATTTCACACACTTTCCGGGAAAACAGAGCCTAATTTTATTAATTTCTAACAAAACATCAGCCATTTAATATTGTGACATTATAGGGAATTCGGTGAAATTTGTTGGCTTAGCAATGCGTATCGGGAAACGCAATATATTTCTAGAGGTATCTCAGTGCAAGGATTATATTCAGTAAGACAAAATTTTTTTAGGCGATATGTCTGCAGGCTTACACAATAAAAAAAATCTAGATTTTTCCATTCAAAATTTTTTTATAAATGTAGTTCGGATTCCAATTCCATCTTTGACAAATTTATCTTAGTTCACAATTAAGTAAATATTCTTGCTTTAAATATTTACAATAAAAACTTCGGTCAGTTTTAAATTTACTAACCAATATGTACATGAAAACAAATATTAATTCCAACTTAATTAAAAGAAAAACCACAGTATTTTTTCAACTACAACTGGTCAGCTATTAATTCTGATAAATATCACTAAAACTAATAATGTAAGCATTAAATGTAAATTAAAAAACAACCCACACACAAAAAGCTACTTATTACAGATTATGTTGCATACTCTCTGGCGCTTAGCCAACAGCAACACTAACACGTTTAAGCTCTCGATGATGTTTTTTTTTTATATATTTTTTTTCATTTGTGCTGTCTTCATTGAATTTAATGACCCTTCGTCGTCGTCATGGGTGGTTTTCAAATTCTTTGGGTGCCTAATTTGCTTGTTCATTTTTGTTAGAAAGACATGGGGTGCATCTAAAGTGGCCTCTTCTTGATTTTTCCGCCTTATCGTTTTAACTGCTGACTTCATGCAAAGTGCATGGCACAGATTCTTTCTTTTTTTTTTTTATATTCGCTTTCACTAGCTGGCACTAAACATGAAAACTGTTATGCGCCATGAAGATTCACTGGAATAGCGCTGATTTTTATGACATTCTTCAACTGGAGCTCATTCTTCAAGATAATGAATAACCATTGACCTTGTAGTGAAATGATGAAAAATAAAATCATGAATTTTATGGTGTTGATATCGTCGCAGTTGGGGTGTAGAGTGGCACATTTTTGTATTAGAAAAAAAGTTTTCTAATATCAATTCTAAGTTTTGTAGCGTAAGTAAAAAAATAAATGCATTGCAACTGGCTAAGTATCTTATGAAAGTTGAGTAGCGCATCATCTGAAAAATATGACACCTTCAACAGAAACAACAGAAATAAACGAAAGCAACTATTAGAAACGACAAAAAGGTCCGTAAATTATATGATTAAGCAAAGCTCTTGATTTGTCACATCTGAGTGTAAAATTTCATTGACGTGTTAATCAAGAGATGACACGCCCATTTTTCACATCCAGTTCTATTTTTATTTGAATAGTATTCAACGATTTCCGCCAAAACTATGGAAGAGATCGCTCATCGCCGTTTAATGCAAAATCTTGCCTTCGTACGGAACAAAGAATAATCTTCTCAGACATCTTAACCCATATGCTGCGTAAAATTTCTTTGGGGGTCATGGAGGTAGGGTATTTTTAATACATTTTTTACGCATTAATCTTAAATTCAAAGCATTTTATCTTTGGAGAAACCTAGTGAAATTTTACGTAGATTAGTTTTGTAGAACTCCTGATTCCATTTTACTCAAGTTTTTAGAAAAAGATCCGTAAAAACTGGATAAATGGGTTAAGATGTTTAAGAAAATTTTTCTCTGCATGATTTTATTATGACTTTGGGACAACAAGTTTTATCCGAAATGTATTTTTAGAGTTTTACAGTAGAATGAAGTTTGGAAAAAAAATTTTTTGTGGGTATTTCACCAAAAAAAAATGCAATATGTGGTTGATTTAAGTATCCAGACTTTGTTATTTTAGCCCAGGAAAATAAGATATTTTCTGCGAAAAAATTCCCAGTGGAAATTTTTCACCGGAATTGTCTTTATTTATGCATGATACACAAACTGTGAAAAGTCCATTGCAAGTCATGTGCGCATAAAAAGTTATTCGGGCTCAAAGGTCGCTAAAATCTGATTTTTGCAAATATGTCGCTAATGCTAAATTTTACAGAAAAATGGTGGTCTCTAATTTTGTAGCACAGGAAATTTCCTACAAAAGTACGTTAAAAGTATTTGCGTACGACTTCTAGTTTAGGAGATCACCCAATTTAAAAAGTTGTTAACAGTTATGATATGAAATACTACCTATGAGTTCATATTAAAATATCTTACTTTTTAAATTGCAATAACTCTTCAATGAGAAGTTGTACAAACAAATTTAAAATGCCGTTTGAAAGATAATTTAATTTTCTATATACCGTATAAAATTTTTTTTTCGAACGGCTCATGACCTTAAAAATATTCTTGAATAACCGTTAAGGCTTCGAAATTACTGGTTTTTTAAAAATATCTGCGAATTGGTAAGTACTGCGATAAAAAGTAATGGGACCAAATTTGTAGAGAATTACAAGATCTACAATAAATAAGCGATATGTGTACACATAGAAGTAACCGTTTAGAAGGTATTCCAAAAAAACCCTTAAAATGCCAAAAAACCGGTTTCTATTGAATATCTTCTATACGGTTATTTCTATGTGTACACATATCGCTTATTTTTTGTAGATCTTATAATTTTCTACAAATTTGGTCCTATTACTTTTTATCGCAGTACTTACCAATTCGCAGATATCCTTAAAAAACCAGTAATTTCGAAGCCTTAACGGTTATTCAAGAATATTTTTAAGGTCATGAGCCGTTTGAAAAAAAAATTTTTTACGGTATATAGAAAATTAAATTATCTTTCAAACGGCATTTTAATTTTGTTTGTACAACTTCTCATTGAAGAGTTATTGCAATTTAAAAAGTAAGATATTTTAATATGAACTCATAGGTAGTATTTCATATCGTACTTGTTAACAACTTTTTAAATTGAGTGATCTCCTAAACTAGAAGTCGTACACAAATGCTTTTAACGTATTTTTGTAGGAAATTTCCTGTGCTACAAAATTGGCGACCAACATTTTTCTGTAAAAGTTAGCATTAGCGAGATATTTGCAAAAAACTGATTTTAGCGACCTTTGAGCCCGAATAACTTTTTATGCGCACACGACTTTGCAATGGACTTTTCACAGTTTGTGTATCATGCATTAATAAAGACAATTCCGGTGAAAAATTTCCACTGGGAATTTTTTCGCACAGAAGCTCTTTTTTCGTCTTATTTTCCTGAGCTATTTTTACATACCGTAATTTAAGATTAAAAGTTTGTCATATCGCACGACTCATTTTGAGCATTCTTGAGATCGTAATAAAATAAAAATCGTATCAAGCCGAGATTTTGCAGAAAAGGCGATAAGCGACCTATACATGATCATCAAAAAGTTTGAAAAAATTCTCAGATCACTTTTGTGACAGCGTTTTTTGAAACAGTTTGGTGCGTATTTAACTAGGATTTGGAAAAAAAATTTCTTATCCTTATAAGATTCATGTTCCAAGATTCTAAAAAAAAAACAAAAAATATTTGGTCTGACCCGGCAAACATTGTTCTGCCCCTTGTTCAAGCTTTTTCAAGCCATTAATGTGTTTAATACATAAAACACTCATATAAGTATCGAGAAAGCTGCAGATATAAAAAACTTCAAAAATCGATTAAAAAAAATGTGACGTGCTGGACGAAAACCACGAGAAACGAGTATTTTTTTTATCGCCTACTTTAAGAATTTTTTAGATTTTCTGATGTGCTTTACAAAAAGTTCCAAACTGTCGAACAGTGTAATCAAACCAAATTTTAATTATTTGCTAAGAATAGTATATGCAAACTCTAATCAGAAACTTGGTTGATTAGGACAGGAGGGCGTGGCACCGCCAATACATTTAAAGTTTTCAAAATGCCGTTATAACGCAGGCGCTGATCAAAAACTAAGTTAATTTGAACATGAAGGCGTGGCACCGCCATACAAACAAAATTTTCAAAATACTGCCGTCTAGGGTATTTAATTTTTGGCCAGGCCAAATGTAATACTTTTAACAGCTTTCATATTTGGGTGCTTCGTAGATTCTAACTACTTTTGTGAGGTATATAGTAGACAAAATATCTTGACGTCTATGAATCAAAGATTTTTTGTGTTAGGTTATATACTTTTGTGTTTTGATTTAGCGTATCCTTGCCCAAGCCCCTTCCCATTTTTGAGTTAAGTCTATCGAAGTATCAGTGAAATACTTGATTTTAATATGAATTCATTGAATTCATTTCCTATTTACCGGAGAGGATAGTTTGAACAAAAGTTTCAGGTAACAGATAAGGCTCCATAGATAACATAAAGTGCAATAAACGTGGTTACAAATTTTTCGGCTACTTACGTTATAGAAAACAATATTATCTTTGTGTTTGGCAATTCCCTTTTCGTTCTTTTTTCATTTACAAATATCTTTCAGTATGATATTCACTGTGTTCCGCCTAAAGGCAATTATGCAATTCCAAAAGAATAAGGTCCACCCCAGTTAGCTGACTGTTGCTACTATTGTTATTGTTGCTGCTACTGCTGTTATTATTATTATTATGATTGTTGTTGTAGTTGTTGTTGGCTGTTGGAGTTGTTGTCCTTGTGCATGTCTCACAAAACTTGGTTTATGGCTGTCATAATCATTGTTAGCTGCTGGTATGATTGTAGTTGTTGTTGTTGTTGTTGTTGTTGTTGTACATAGTTTTATTATACAACACCACAACGCATTCAGCTGAATTTGCGTTTTTCATTCAAGAATTTTTTTTTATATTTTTTTGGTTTTTTTTTCGAGTCTTAAGCAGCAGTCATGACATTCTTTGTGAAGAATGTTCTTTTAGTCAACAGCTGCCGCATATCCAGTGGCTTATTAGCCAAATATTAAGCGAAATTTTTGTGTCACATTCCATTAAATATGACGCGTTTAGAACGAAAGCAAAAATTCGTTTAAGTGTCGCTTATGTTAATGTTGTGGATAATGAAGTTTCAACCCAACTCTCGAATCATTTTTCTTACTCAAAACTTCATGGATGAGTTTGCAGGTGTTTTTATGGTGCGCATGCATCCAAGGTGAATTATTTCCATAGAATACGTTATATTGTGATGACCTTGGTTTGTCTCCACGATTTACCTAATTCTTGAATTTAATTCTTCAAAAATATTTTTCAGTTAACTTTTGGTCTACTCCATTTTCTATGAACTTGTGAATGACATACTTTGTTGTGTACTTTTCGGAATATGTCTTCTATCCACCTATATTTGCTTTGCTTCGCGAGCAGAAATCACATCCGCATCAGATGTACTTTAAATTAACTGTCTGATAAGTTGTTGATTTAAGCACAGTATCATTCTAGAATAGAAAATCGGATCCCTTGATCAAGTTTTCTGTTCAGTTCCTCATTAGAATTTGCTATTGTAACCTTTTTACCGATGTTCTGAAATGGGTCACAAGGTAGAATTTTGTCTCTTATTACACTTCACTTCATAAGACTTAGTGCTTGCCGCAATAATATCTATTTGTTTATTCAAAGAATCTTTGTTTAAATCTGTTATTTAATATTAAAGAGTGTCCCATAACTCACGCAAGATTCAAATTAGCCGCCATTTGTGCGACGAAGTGATATTAAACATAGAAGAAAATATTTGACAGCTGACAGTTAAAAGCTTACAGAAATGCATTGAATAAGAAGATTCAACGTTACATCCGCGAAATTCAGCCACATTTATGAAAATTTCGACAAATGAGTGCATATGTGCCAGCTAAGACAAGGTGCTCATTTATTTGATGTACTATTCCACATATGCACTTTATGTTTTAGTAAAACATAAAATAACAGTATTTTCTCTTTAATTCAAATCTTGCGTAAATTATGGGACACTTTTTATTAATAATTATGATTTTATGGCAGTCATTGAAAGCCTTCCTATTGAGGTTAATGATATTGGATGAGGCAATAAGTCTTTTCAATGCATCCCAAATGAAAGTGCTGTCGGTACTATCAAAAGTTATACGGTTGTCAATGAAGTTCCGATGTACGAAGTCGATTCGATGACATTTCGAAGTATGTTTTTATCGGTAGTACACGTTTGAGCGAAAGACAGTTTTTAGCCAGAAATTGATAGAAGAAATTTTTGCCATTTGTAATAAGTTGTTAATAGATTCCCGTTGTTGCTGCCTCATTATTTTAACGCTTTGTGGCTTTTTTATCCACATTTTTTTAAGCTTTCATCGCACATCTTGACAAAAGGCTGCATATGCTATTTAAGCATTTTACCACCATAAGTATACTTTTATGTAACGCGTTACTCGCATGAGTTGCGCTGCGGAGCCTTCCAACGAATTGTTATTGAAAAGTATTTTTTTCTGACCTCAGATTAAAATATTGGGATAACCAATGTAGCACCGAACTAAAAAAAATTTAACAAGAATTCTAAAACAAATTATAAATGGGTATTATAGGTGTTTTAACCCTTAAACTGTTTAATTTTGTTTCGAAAAACTTTTTCTGCCTACTTAGTTATTTTTCCATCGAAGATGAGTATATTCGACATAAACAGAGTAAACTGTTTCTGCCTATAAAAGTAGGCAACTATGATCAAAAGTTGCGTGTTGGTTTTTTAAAAAATATATATTTTGATTCGTTGTTAACAAACAAAATTTATTTCATTGATAAAAAAATATCACATAAAATCGTTTTGTAATGGTACTTCCCCAGAATTTGTTATTTCAGCTATTGTGAATTAAAATAGATAAGGTTGCCAGACTAACGAATATTCTAAAATGTACATTTTTTAAAAGATCTTTATTTGCCCTTTTTCAGGAAAAAAAAATTACAGTTGATTTGTTTAATAATAATACGAATGCGATTTTTTTTATCTTCACGACGAGTATACTCGAAATAATGCGAAATATTTTCATTTCGCTCTGACGAGTATACTCGACATAAACAGTTAAAGGGTTAAGAATGTATGGAGATCCTTAGTAACAATATTTTGATACTTGACACCACTCAATTTTGTGAGGTTGAAAAAAAAAAATGAGTTTGCAAAAAAAAATTTTGGGGGTGGGGTGAGGGTAAAGTTTGGCGCATCGAGGTCAAAGGTGAAAGAAAAAGAGAAAAAATTTGCATACAGCAATACAAATGTTTAGGGGTCCCCTCTAGAGGGGTCAAATGTGTGACCGACCCACATTATTTTTCCCCCCACAACATTTTTACCTAGCATACTTACCCCTATCTTTAACCCCTAAGGGGGCTCCCATACAAAATTGACATTTTTAGGAAATCGACCCCCACCACTCCCTGGGTGCCCCTAGAAGGGTCAAATGTATGGCTGGTCTCTAATATTTTTTCCTCCTCAAAATTTTTTCTCAACATACTTACCCTCTATCCCTGACTCTTTAGGGGACTCCCATACAAAATAGATGTCATAGACATGAAAAATATGAAAAGTTAATCGTCAAATGGGCCCATAACTGCCCAGTAGTCACTCCTATATGAGTCAAATATATGACCGACCCCCATAAGCCCCCCTCCAAAGTTTTTTCTCAGCATACCTACCCCCTATTTCCAATCCTTAAGGGGGCTCCCAAACCAAGTACTGTTTTTACATAAAATGCCCCCACTGCCCTAACTGGCCCACGGGTACCCCTAGAAGGGTCAAATGTATGACTGACCCCCATTATTTTTTTGCGACCTATATTTTTCTCCTACATACTTGCCCCCTATTTTCAACCCTGAAAGGGGCTCCCATAAATTATTTTTTTTAAAAATTTTTCTAGAAATAATGGGGGTCGGTCATACATTTGATCCTTCTAGGGGTACCTATTGTCCAGTTAGGGCAGTGGGGCAGTTTTTAAAAAAAACCGTAACTTTGTATGGGAGCCCCCTTAAGGATTGAAAATAGGGGTAGGTAAGCTGTGAAACTTTAGAGGGGGATAATGGGGGTCGCTCATATATTTGACTCCTCTAGGAGAGACTCCTGGACAATTATGCGCCTATTTGTCGATTTCCTTTCCATGTTTTTTATGTCTATGACGTCAATTTTATATGGGGGCCCCCTTAAAAGCTAGAGATAGAGGGTAAGTATGTCGCGAAAAAATGTTGAGGAGGAAAATATATTAGGGGCCGGTCATACATTAATGGCACCCTGGGAGTGGTGGGGGTCGATTTCCTAAAAATCTCAATTTTGTATGGAAGCACCCTTAGGGGTTAGAGGTAGGTATGTTTGGTAAAAATGTTGGAGGAGAAAAAATAGTGTCGGTCATACATTTGAACCCTCTAGAGGTGGCCCCTCTCTTAGGACTATAAGTAAATTGTTTCTCCGTTTCTCTCATCTTTGACCGCGATGCGCCAACCCTTACACTCACCCCACCCCCAAAATTTTTTTTGCAAAATTAATTTTATTTCCAACCTCCAAAATTGAGGGGTGTCAAGTATCAAAATCCAAAATTCGTCCACTAAAACACCCCTAATGGGTATGTTAAAAAGGACCTTTGTCATACTAAAATGGCTGCCAAAGTCAAAAAAAAAAAATAAAAAAATTGGAAATATTAAGTTTACAGCTCCAGAACTTTTCGAAATCCATTTTAAACCCTATCAACTAAATAAACTCTTTTGTTAGTCTAGGCCTCCTCTATCACCACCCAGAAGCTTTGTAACTACGTAACCCTATATGATCATATCCGAAAATAGTCTCCCATCTTGATTTAAGCCCCACATGCCGAGTAAAAAACGAAAAATGCTAAGTTTTGGGTAAAAATCGTGATTTTTTGTCGGATTGCGAAATTTAGCGATTTTGACTTTTTAACCCATTCTGTCGCCATGACCCACATACGATTTTTCTGGATTTTACTCCGGTATATATGGAAAGGTGCCCCGTAGCATATGCACTACTTCTGAAATTTGTGCTCTTCCGTTGATTATCGGAAATCTCGATTTCCCAAAATTTTTGGATAAAACGACCTCCTGACACCCTCTCTGCTCGAAATTTTTTTGTTCACCTATTGGGAATTTTATTTTATACGTTTAGGAATATCTCCCACCATATTTGGCTATTGAACATGAAAAAAAAATTTTTTTTTCTTAAAACCTGGGTCATATAAGAGGAGATTATTTTCGGATGTGCCCATATACTAAATACTATCAAACCATTTTGGACCGCTAGTAGAACCAGTTGATATTTTTTAAGTATTTTATTTGACTTAATTAAGAAAAAAAAAAAAAAAATATTTTGGAATTTTTTGCCGTTACTGGTTGCCCAGTTGCAGAGTGGTCGATTTCTCGATCATTATGGGTCCGTTATGGGTTGAACTGATGTTGTTTACTTATTGGTCTTGGACTAATTGTTGTTTTTGTTGCTTATCGCCCCTGTTAAAGACAAAATGACTTAACATATTGGACAAGTGGTCTTGAAATCGACTATTCTTAATAAAATTTCTTTCGAGAGTAGGCAGCGAAAGATCTCAAAAAAAAGGCAAGGGGGGCATCATTCAATCTTTATTTCGGAAAAAAAATGCAAAGTTCATGGTCTATTTCTCGACTAGTGGCCCAATATGGATTAAGCGATTTTTCTTATATTTTATACTGTTTGCGCAGATCTGCCTAAAATCAAAAAAAAAAAAAACCTTTATTTGTTTGTACGGCAAGCAAAGGGAATTTAATTTTTTATTTTCGCTACACAAAAGCAAATAATTTGTCAGCAGCAAACGAATATCACACATGCAGATATTTGCTATGACAAAAAGATTTCAATGAAATTTCGATGATTTTACAGAAGCATTCACACAAACACATACGCAAGAGTAATGTCACCAAATTAGGTTTACACGCTCCATATAAGTATGTGTAGCGATGTGTTGTAGTAATGTGGTCCCAAAAGACAAAAGCCTGACATTTGTAGTTAACTCTTTGCTTGCCTTGTCCTCATTTAGGCGGGGAGTGTAATATATCACCCCTTAAGGTATTAAACACAATATAACAGCGCGCAAACACACAATTCGAAACAATGGCAACCCAGCCTTAAGTCACGGGTTGCCAATATAAAGATAAATATTTGTTTATTGCTTTAGAAGCTTCGGAGCAACATTTCCATTAAAACGACCACCATGTGAGTAGCAACAACACACAGAGTGAATGCGATACGCTCACATTGCGCGCTGGCAATTTAATAGTTTATGCCTAAGCCCTTAGCGCCCTTTATTGATGGTTCGATGACGACGACGACGATGACAACGTTTGCTGGTACTGCTACACTTGCTATTTCTATTGCTGCTGGAGCAAAGCGGCATTTGTTTAGTGCGCCATCACAGTCACTATTTTTTACTTAGGTTCAATTTTAAATGTCATGTTTGGCACTTTATTCAGTGTTTTGAGGCAAGTGGGGTTTTTGGTTTGTGTTGAAGCCTTGTACACTATTGTTTTCTAGAAAATTTTTACTATTACGAAATTTAGAATAAGGGCTCGATCCTGCGATTGTTATGCAATCAAATTCAGAGCTGATCCCAATTTTTTTAAACTGCCTTTATTTTAGTACAGTTTTATGAAAATCTCTTCAATAAATCATATTTAGAAAAAAGACATTCATAAATTTTATAAGTGGCATATGTGTGGATAATGTATCTAATGACATAAACACATTCCCACTATAAATGCTGACACAAGCGTCTGCAATATTAAAGCTCTTCGTAGAAATGCATTGTACTCGTAGCATCAGCTATGGGAAACAATGAATGCATTTGCTACAAGCAGCGCTGCAAACGTTTGTGCTAGCATAAATAAACTCTTTTGTTATTTTTAAAATTAAGAAGAATCAGAATAAACTCAACTTTGAAACCGAAACAACGTGTTGATTATTTGTACTGATTATATTCCTATATTACTGGCGCAGTCGGATTTAAACGGACCTACGTTTAAAAAATAAGAAGACGAATAAAAAATAGATGAACTTAGAGAATTTATTTTCAAATTTGACCTTAAACGAGAAAAAAAATAAAATGTCCGAAAAACGGGAAATGTTTATTGAAAGTATAAAAACGGTTATTCCGCTTACGGGAAAAAAATCGGAGTTGGCGTTTTACATAACGTGTGTAGAATCCGCGTTACAAATCATTAACGACCTTACGCCGAATGATAAGGTGGCGCTGTTCAATTACGTATTAAAAACGATCCAGGGTCCGGCATTGGATATTATTCGACGAGAGCAACCCAACGACTGGGGTTCACTGAAGGAGAACTTAATAACTGAATTCGGGGAGCACTCTTCACCAGGAACACTTATCATAAGGATGGGTAATATTAAATTTAAAGGTAGTATTAAAAATTTATACAGTGAAATCAATGCTGCGTTATGCACTATAAACGATACTATAAAATTAAATGTTACCGATGGAAATGAAAAAGTTTTTTTTGCAAATGAAGCAAATAAAACGGCTGTTAAAATTTTTAAGCGTGAATTACCAAAACACATAACTGCAGCATTGAACGCTAGAGAAATAACTAAGTTGTCTGAAGCTTACAAAATTTTGAAAGAGGAGGAATTATTCGAATCAAATTCATATGAAAATCGTAACAATTTTAACACGAATAATAATTATCGAAATTCAAACTACCGGGTACAAAATTTTTCGCGACAAAATCAACGGTGGCAACAACCAAACCCATTTGCAAATAGACCAATTAAAAGACAAAATGAATACGACTCCAATCAGTCACGTATAAGACGTTACGGTGTACCCTCTCCCATGGACACTGATAGTGGAAATTTTCATGTCGAGGCCTCGGAGAGATTCCATACCTTAAATTAAACACAAACAACAAAGAAATAGCAATGCTTGTGGATACGGGATCGTCCATAAGTTTAATTCAACCTAATGTTTTTATATCTCCGATCACTCAAGTAGATCCCATTAAAATAAAAACCCTTACTGGCTGGACAATACTAAATAAAATCCAATATCTAAACGAACCAACCTTAGTATCAGGTAATCTAAAATTCTACGTCTATGATACACCTAATAAATTTGATGGACTTATCGGACAAGATATTTTGAAAGTGCTAAACGCCAAAATAGACTTTAGGAAAAACAATATAGAACTTAATGGGAAACTTTTCGACATGTATCCCTTAAACGAGGAGGATAGGTATAAAATTCAATTGAAGAAAGTAAATATATTTATCGAAGAGGAGCCTTTTGAGTTACGAATTGACCACCTTAACAGTGAAGAAAAATTAAAACTTAGCAAGTTATTGAGAGACTATCGTGATCTTTTTTATTTTGAGGGGAAGAAATTAACATTTACGAACACAATCAAACACAAAATAGTAACCAAGCACGAAAACCCCATTTATGTTAAGTCATATCGTTATCCTCAAGTTCACAAAACGGAAGTTAATCGTCAAATTAAAGAAATGTTGCAACAGGGTATAATTAAGCACAGCCAATCTCCTTATTCCGCACCATTGTGGGTGGTGCCTAAGAAAGTAGATCCATCGGGCAAAAGAAACTGGAGAATAGTGATAGATTATAGAAAACTTAATGATATAACGGTGAACGATAAGTTTCCAATCCCAAATATAGACGACATCTTAGATAAACTTGGACGTTGTAACTATTTTACAACCCTAGATTTAGCGAAGGGATTCCTTCAAGTAGAATTAGACGAAGGCAGCAGAGCTAAAACTGCTTTCTCCACACAAGATGGGCATTACGAATTTACACGTATGCCGTTTGGGCTTAAGAATGCGCCCGCCACATTCCAACGTCTGATGAATTCAGTCTTGGGAGACCTTGTTGGAAATCACTGTATGGTTTATCTTGACGACATTATTGTCTTTAGCACCTCTCTTCAAGAGCATATATGCTCACTGAAAAAAGTATTGCAAAAACTTAAAGAAGCGAACTTAAGAATACAACTAAATAAATGTGAATTTTTCAAAAGAGAAACTGAGTTTTTGGGCCATGTGGTAACGCCTGACGGTATCAAGCCCAATCCAAACAAGATTTCTGCAATTTTAAATTTCCCTTTACCGAAAACGGAAAAACAAATTAAAGAATTCTTGGGACTAGCTGGCTTTTACCGAAAATTCATACGAGATTTCGCCAAAATCACGAAGCCTTTAACAAAATGCTTAAAAAAGGGTCAAAACGTGACCCATCAGAATAGCGAATATATTCAAGCAGTTGATACAATAAAAACTCTAATAACAAATGATCCGGTATTAAAGTACCCCGATTACGAAAAGCAATTTACCTTGACGACGGATGCCTCTAATATTGCATTGGGAGCCGTCCTTAGTCAATTAGGGCATCCTATCTGTTTTGCGAGTAGGACACTCAATGAACATGAACTGCACTACTCGACGACAGAAAAAGAATTGTTGGCTATTGTATGGGCCACTAAATATTTTCGGCCGTACTTGTATGGACGAAGATTTATGATTAATAGCGATCATAGGCCCCTACAATGGCTACACAATATGAAGGAACCCAATTCAAAATTGCAACGGTGGAAAATACAACTCAATGAATATGATTTTGACATAAAATATGTCCCGGGAAAAGAAAATCATGTTGCGGACGGACTGTCTAGAATTACAACCGAAGTATGTAACTGTAATGATGCATCATCAGTTATGGCTACAGTTCATTCGGCATGCGAGGATAACTCGGATCTTATTGCAATTTCCGAAAGACCTCTAAATGTTTTCAGGAGACAGTTCGTTTTTATAAAATCCGATAGAAATAGTGGAAAATTGAAAATAATCTTTAAAAGTACAAGAAACCTGATTTTTTATGAAAATATGACCGAAAATTTTGCCAAAGAAGTCATACTAACCAAATTGGCAGGTTCCGTAAGTGCAGTATATTTTGAGAACTCTGATGATTTCATGACTTTTCAAACAGTATATTCAAAACTTGTAAAGCAATCCAATAATAACAAAGTTTATAGAGCAATGAAAATTTTACAAGACGTTACAACTTTTGAAAGATTCCAAGAAATTATTCTAACAATTCACTTGCAAGGATTACATCAGGGGATAGACAAAACTCAGTTAGAATTCAGAAAATCTTATTACTATCCAAATTACTTAACAGAAATATCAAAAATTTTAAATGCTTGTGAAATTTGCAATGCATGTAAATACGATCATATCACAGCCAAGCTCCCATTTAAAATAACGCCTCCTATATACGAAACAAGAGAAAAGTATGTTATAGACATTTGGAAATGGGACAAAGAGTCCTTCCTCACGTGTATTGACGTTTTCTCAAAATTCGCCATGGTAGAAAAAGTGTCCAATTTGACCTGGTTAGAGGCTAAGCGCGTATTATTAAAAATTTTTAATTGTATGGGACCTCCAAAACAACTAAAAACGGACCAAGATAGTGGCCTCATCAACATTAATTTACAGGACTGGTGTAGGAATTTAAATATTGAAGTTGAGATCACGACAAGCAAAACAGGCATAGCCGACATAGAGAGATTCCATAAAACATTAAATGAAAAGCTTAGAATAATCAATACTGCATCAGATAAAGAACTAAAACACAATGCACTTGAGCAAGTACTTTTCACGTATAACCATACTATTGTTCACTCAACGACTGGACAAACGCCGTATAACATTTTCTTTAATAAACTTTCACCCTCAAAAAACACACAAGCCTTAAAGGAACAAAGGATAGGAAATTCGAATAAAACCAGGAAATCATATGATATTGACACAAACTTTGTACATGCGGATAATGCACGAAAAAGGCTACCTAAGATAAGAAACCCCTTTACAAAAGTCCATGTAATGTCTTCTGATCAGAGAAGAAATCATTTTAGTGTTAGGTTCAAAAACCGTATATCAAAAAAATATAAGTCAGCTTTTAAACGTAAAAAAAAGTTTAACTTTACTAATTCTTCTAGGGCACGCAACCAAGATCCTCAGAACACTAATTCTACTAACGCTACTAACAACGATTGCCTCTCAAATGATACAAATACAGGAAATCTCTAACGATAATGGGTATATCATTGTTCAACAAGGTTCCATAGACTTGCCCACAGACTACGACGAATTAATTATTGGAATCAATAGGACAGAAATAGATTTGGCATACATACAGTTAGATAAACAGTATCGTGAAAATACTTATCTACAAACAGGACTTATTAAAAAATATTTGAAATTAGCAAATGATGAAAGGAAGCTATTCCATATTAGACACAAAAGAGGACTTATCAATGCCATTGGTAGTGGTATAAAATTTCTTTTTGGGACACTTGATTCGGAAGACCGAGCTGAAATTTTTCAAAAACTATCCACTCTAGAAGCGGGATCCTTATCACAGACAGACATTGATAACATACTGGACCATGTTAATGAAGAAAACAGATTGATTCGCGAGCTAAGGAATATAACTAATGTATTAGATCATCAACTTACGAAGAAAATTGCATTTGACACTTTCCTTAATAATGTTAAGTATTTTTATGAACACCTCAAAGAAATTCAATTGGGCTTAGCACTAAGCAGACAGGGCATTCTCAATCCAAAACTACTAAACACAGAAATTATAACAAACATTGATCCGCAACGATTTAAATTCATAAAAACGTCACTTTGGCAACTTGACGATCTATTATGTTTTGTTCTCTCAATCCCTAGCAAAGTTGAAAAACTACCTTTGTTAAAAATAATCCCAATACCGGCAACTTCAGACAACTCAGAATTAATTATCGATAGTAATCTACAAATGACACAAGTAAATAATACAATATTTGAAATAAAAGGAACTAAACTAAAAGATTGCAAAAACAATTGTATTAAAAATTTATTAAATCAAAATCAAGTTCCTGTAGACTGTAAGTTTATTTATAATCAATAATCCGAAATAGATTTTGTCGAACCAAACATAATTGTAACAAAAAATCTTAAAGAAACAAGAATAAATCAAACATGTAACAACCTCTCAGTAATAATTAAAAGGAATAATGTAATTCACTTTTCAAATTGTGAAATAAATATATTAGATTCAAAATTCAAGTCATTCAATCAGCATAATTCTGTACTAAGTATGCCTTATGTTAATAAAATTGAAAACAAAATAAACATATCCAATGTTACCTTAAAAGATCTCCAAATTAAAATCCATACAATGAAAAAACAGAGTAATTCCACAAATTTTTCTTTATTGAGCATTTCTATTTTGATAATTTTGATATTTACTATATTTAAGCTAAGAAATATAAAATGTAAAAATATTCGCGAGGACGCGAAAATTCCTAAAGAGGGGAGGAGTGGCATATGTGTGGATAATGTATCTAATGACATGAACACATTCCCACTATAAATGCTGACACAAGCGTCTGCAATATTAAAGCTCTTCGTAGAAATGCATTGTACTCGTAGCATCAGCTATGGGAAACAATGAATGCATTTGCTACAAGCAGCGCTGCCAACGTTTGTGCTAGCATAAATAAACTCTTTTGTTATTTTTAAAATTAAGAAGAATCAGAATAAACTCAACTTTGAAACCGAAACAACGTGTTGATTATTTGTACTGATTATATTCCTATATTACTTATACACATCTATTACAATTCAATTCAAAACAAAAAATAATAACATTTACACACTGTTATCAAACCAAAGCTTTAATTGCACTTTAGTCAAACCAATAGTGAACCGGTTAACCATCATTAGCTGTTCGCGCGATTGAAATCAACTTAGCCAGTAAATCTAATTCAGTAAATTTTTTAAACTGTTTTACCTCCTTGACCTTTAAATGCTGCCAGAATATCAAAAAAGCCAACTAAAATTCGATGAACAAAGTTTTTGGTTTTTCAATTTGAACTGCTGTTATCGGTGGAATATGTTCGCCTATTTTTGCAAAGTAAATATTTTTAGTGATTTTCATAGTTTGGATCTTCTTATTTCGCTCTTCAAATTAGCTGGCCATGAAAGTGAAATGTCTCCATTTGTTATGATCTTTCCCAATTCTTGGATTTCCTTCTCCAACAACCTTTTCAGGTAGTTTTTGGTCTGCCACGTCCTCTACTGCCTTATGTATTCCATTTCAGAGAGTATTATCTATTCAATGTCATTCGAGCCAGCTTTAAAAGTGATGTCATTTCTAGTTGAGTTCAGCTTCAATATTTTAGTCTTGGATACGTCGATTTTTAGCCTTTTGCTATGCAAGGTCTTCTCCAATCTTGCTTTACATATCTGAGTGCTTGAGCGATAGAAGGCAGATGTCGTTGGTCCAATCGTTGCTATAGTAGAACAGTTCTTTGGTCACTTAAGGTGCCTTTGTGGATGATCATAATAAGTAAGACAAAAATCATATCAAGCCGAAATTTTTTTGTGAAATGGCTATGGTTTTTATTTTATTACGAGCTTAAAAATACTCAAAACGAATCGTATGACATCTCAAATTTGTCACCTTGAGTTAAGGTTTAATAGCTTTACGTATTATCTTCATGGATGTTGAATGAGTGGAATCCACAAGGCAGTAAAGGACGTGGTAGACCCAAAACCAACTGTTAAAGGTCGCTGGAAAAGAAAATCCAATAATCAGGAAAGTCATTTCAAGAGATCAAAGTCATCGCAAGGTATCGCAACAAATGGAGACGTTTCATATTGGCCATATGCTCCTCCGCTTATATTTTAACGTTTAATATATCGAAAAAAACATAAAACCCCTCACTGAAGATTGCTATACCAACGTAAAAAATCCTGCTCTTTCGATTGGGACCATTAAAAAAATTACATTCGAACCGGAAAAGTAAAATTTTTATAAATTTATAAATTTCAAAGGATTTGATTTAAAATACAAATTTTACATAAAAACGTTAAACGTTTTCATAGACGAATGCGCTAAAGACTTTGTTATATGAGCCGTTTATTTTGAAATTGGCCTAAGTCCATTTTGGGGTAAAAGTAATGTCATTCACATTATGTGCCGTAATAATCGGTTTTTTGCCCGATACTATTTTTTAAACATAACACCATTAATTTCACACAATTTGGTAAACTTTCTTTAAAGACAGAATTCAATTTTATTCGTTCTGAACAAAATGCCAGCTAAGTCATATTATGACATTACTTTTGCTGCGAAATGGACTTAGGCCACTTTCAAAATAAATGGCTCATATATTTCTGAGCATTGTGCACCAGGTTCAAACCTCAGTGCGGATGAAGTTGTTGTTTTTAATTTTTTTATTATTTTATACGTCGGCTATATTGGACACATGTTTCGTTTTCCGCTCCGAAGACTCTTCAGTTAAATTGTGTAAAAATTAATGAAGATTTTAAAATTGGAATTGAATATCATTGGGTGGAGGATTTGAACCCGGGTCTCTCCACGCAACGCAAGTTATTAGACCGATGCACTATCGTTTGCCATCTTAACAGTCGACAAACTTCCAAACAATGCATACGTAGTCAGTAAAGCTATAATTTTACTGACGAAATCGATACACTATTGGACCACTTTTGGTACTAATGTCGGATTATACATTACATTCGGAGCATTTGTGATATAATTGAAAATTTAATTGAATTTATTCTAGTTTTAGCTGTCGTCCGTTTTGGTCTACTTTCAAAATAACTAGACCAAAGATGGGACTGATGAAACAATTTTCCCCGCGGGTCCTACAGGGTTATTTCTTAAATTAAAAAAAAAAAAAAAATCAAAAATAAAAAAAACTTTGCATACCCTTAAATACGAAGGAATTAATGGAAGTGTAATATTTTCAACCCAACACTTTTTTCTTTTTTAAATTGCATAAAATTAAAATTTTCTTTAATGTATCATTAAGGAATTTACTTGTCGGAAAGCACACGCACGTACACTCACATGCCAACACACAACACAATACATACATACATAAATTCACTTTGATTGATGAGCACTCCTTGTTATAACCGAATCACAAATCATACGCATCCAACAATGTAACAATAAATTATCCTTAAAGTAATTGTTCAACATGAAACAGCAGAACAACCAACACACATAAGAAGGAATAACACACAATTACAAACAGGCAAACAAGAAGAATAACAAACAAATAGAATATCCCCAAAAGTATGCTACAAAATCATATAAAAAAATACCAAAATGTGATTTAGTGGCTATCAGCGTAGGCGTACGGAATAAATGAATGCCTTAAAGTGCGTTAATAATGATGATGATGATGATGACAATGATGATACATAATGGTGGTATGATGAACATAAATTAGTAAACACACACACACGCACTCATAAACACTCACACTCTGACAAAGAAACAAAATTTTATGTGCAAACTTTCTGATTGTCATTTTGTAATAAATGAAATAAATTGTGCGAATATTTAGTGAATAATAAAGCGGAAGGATTAAGCAAAATGACTGCGTAGATTCAAGATAAACAAGCAGAAAAAGGTGTTTAATGGCTTTTTACAAAAAAAAAGGAAAATTTAATTGCGCAAAAAATAAATGAAAAGAGAAAACAGATGGAATTTTGTTTATCTGCATTTAATGGAGAATACACGAAGATAAAGGGAAAGAAGATGGAACCAGGAGAACACCAATTGGTTGTGAACAAGTTGCTACGCCTTATATATTTATGTACGAGTACAGGCAGCAAGAAGCAAAAAGCAACAAATCTGAAAACTTTTTAATTAAGATTGCTGCTGGAAATCTTCAAGGTCTCTCTGTGTGTGTGCTTGCCTGTGTATCCTTAAATATATTTCTGTAGATATGTTGGCTTGTATTCATTATTGCTATGTATGTTGCTGGCAGTTTGCTTGCTGCTGCTTTTTATTGTGTTGGCGAAATAAAAATGCGGTTTTACCAAAACCAAAGTTCTGGCAAAAATTCGTAAATGAATTATTAAATTGTTATTTCGATTTTTTTTCTTGCTTTCTTAACTCTTAAACACTTAATGAAAATCATTTTAATGCAAAAATTTACAAATCTTTTTATTTCTTTCACTCTTAAGTTTTGGCTCAACAGTACGTATGAGTGATGAGGAATTATTTTGTGTTGGGGGAATCAGAAATGAAGAACGCGCAGCATAAAGCATCGAGTTATGGCTAAAAATTATTATTGAATCTTGTTTAAAATCTATGAATATTTCTTATTCAGTAAAGAACATTCCCTTGTTTATTTAAAATAACTTAATTTTAATAACTCCTTATTGTTTTGTTTACATATATATTTTTTTTTGCTTTTAGGTTCTAATTTCAACGTCCATAACAAGGTTTCTTCATAATTATGCACAGCAAGACGAAATCAATGTACTTTCAAAATCAACATCAGACTGACCAGATAATACGTTAGACTATATCAGGTAATTTCTATTTAACAAAAAATTCCAAAACTGAGAAAACGAGTTAATATATTTAACTAGTAAGGGTGTTACCTTTGGCCTAGCCAAACATTAACTAACCTACACTGAAATATTTCGAAAATTTTGCTTATATGGAAGGTGCCCCGCCCTTTTCTAAGAGTTCGCCCAGTTTTTGCTCAGAGGTAACATTTATAACTCTTAGTATTTGGGTGAAATTTAGTTGCATTATCTCAAAAAACTTTTTCAGTATAGCATTTTGAAACTTTTGCTTATATGGGAGGTGCCACGCCCCCTTGTGCGATTTTGCTGGGAGCCTTTATTTACTGTTTTTAGTATCTGAGTGAAATTTGGTTGCATTATCTCAAAAAACACTTTCAGTATGGCATTTTGAAACTTTTGCCTATATGGGAGGTACCACTCCCTCTTGTCCGAGTTCGCCTTGCTTTTTGCAGGGTTTGTGCTGACCATTCCTGGCATTTATGTGTATTTTGGTTGCATTCTCGTGAAAAATACTACTAAAGTTGCATTTTAAATATATTTTTTGTATGGGCGGTAGGCGTGTCCGTTGACCGATTTCGCTCATTTTCAATCCCTCGAGCTAACTTTGACGACGGAGGCAGAGTACTAAATTTCATTGAATTATCTTGCTCAGTTTTCTCAAAAAATGTATGGCATCATTGACAAATTCTCGACTCCAGATCTTTTTGGACTAAAGGGCAAGATGAATCGTATGGAATGGGAAAGTTTTCGGCTGGAAAACCCCCTCCCAGTCACAAATGGTCACATTTTGCTAGACCCCCCTTCAAGCCGTGACGTCCTTTATGGACGGCCCTTTAACAAGATGACGTGAAGCAATGTCGCATGCGTCACGTCCCGTGCAACCATAACTAAAATTGAATTAAAAAAAAAGCATAAATAATTTTTGGCTAAAATCAAAAACTTTCTAAAATAACACAGGTTTACAAAAAAAAAAAAAAAAAAATGTCATGGCGTTTTGACCAGACTATGTGTTCCTAGGGACTTTGACGTCCTGAATCCGAATCCCGGGTCCGTTTTTTTCCAGAACGTCTGAGAAGAAATATTTCAAGGTCATATGAAGATCAAAATGGGGTTCATGTGTCGTTTAATGATACATTCGCTAAAATTCTAAAACTAATTTTTTATCGTTAAGCTCTTAGATCTTAAAAAGAATATGTGAGCAACAAGGGTATCTCGAACCTAGTTTCGGAGTAATAGCCATCGGAAGATCAGAATATATATCTTCTATGAAAACTGCTATAAGTTAGGAACCCCTGAATAGATTTGAAAAATATTGGTGTCATATGAAAGGCATTTTGTTTTTGTTGTTATTATGGTTGCTGTTTTGTTGTTGTTGTTGTTGGTGTTGTTGATTCATTTGTTGTTGTAATTGAAAAATTTCACAAAATTTCAAAAAAGCTCATATCTCGAAAACTATGAAGCCAATTGAAAATATGATCAAATCATTTTTATAGGCTGTCAAAATACCTTTCATATGACATCAATATTTTACAAACCTATCCAGGGGTTCCCAACTTATAGCGGTTTTCATAGAAGATATATCCGGATCTTCCGATGGCTATATCTCCGAAACTAGATCCGAGATACCCTTTTTAATCACATGTTCTTTTTAAGGACTAAGAACTCAATAATGAAAAATTACTTTCAGAGTTTTAGCGAATTTATCACTAAACGACACATGATCTTCATATGACCTTGAAAATTTTTTTACGTTCTGGAAAAAAATGGACCCCGAATTCAGATTCAGGACGCCAAAGTCCCTAGGAAACACATAGTCTGATCAAAACGCCATGACATTTTTTTTTTTGTAAACCTGTGTAATTCACATTGAAATATTGCTTCAGGTTGACCTGAAATCAACGTTTGAGTTGTTGGCTGCGCAAACCACTTCTGTTTTTGTCCCGTGCGACCGCCTTGGTTTTTTGCAATTATCTTGTAAACAAAAAGCTGCCCAAAATCAAACTTAGCACCAATGATAGAACTATTTAAGAGCTATAAGCCTATCGTCAAAATAAAAATCCGTCTTATTTTGCATTTTTTTCAACTTCAAATATGTTCGACGGTCCCATGCAACACCATGGAAAAGCCCATATTATTTTTTTTCGATGTAAGAAAAATGCATTGCTTTGACTTTTGTTTTAAACTGTAAGAATTCATCATTAAGATAAAAAAATTGAAAAATTCAATTCAATTTAGTTTTACTGGAGGTACGTTGGTGTTACGTGACGTTGAAATCATTATTATCATTAAATACATTATGTTGCTCATACGACATGTTGACTCTCACACAATACAGCTATGTAACTCTTCACTGCTGTGTGTTTTTTGTGACATTTAAGTTGATTTCCTTTGGAGCTGGCTATATAATATTACAAGCTGCACGTTCACATACAAACACTGCCTGGGGCCATTTTTTTGTCTTTTCTAATCTTTCTTGGTTGCGCTGCACTTGGCCTCACTGACAAGTAGCACTTTGTGTGCGAACTCTCCCCCATCAGCACCACCACCTTAGCATTTCATTCGGCTACCTAAAAACCAACACTTGAAAGTTGTGAGCTGACTTTAATGGGCGTAGTTTTTTTTTTTTTGCACTGACTTTTTGACTGACGGACTGAATGACTGCACGGCAATTAGTGCAAAAGTTGCTTGCTGGATTGACAAAAGCATCTAATTAAAAATTAAAAAAAAATTGCGCACACACTAACGTAAACGCACGAAAAAGAGGGTGTTCTTGGTTAATTAACTGGGTCAATGCAATGAATTGCATAAGGGGAAGGGGAGGGGGGAACTGGTTGTTGTATATCTTGCTGCCATATTAAAGTTTATTGCTTCAAGTTGAGAGTTTAGCTTTGCATTTTCATTCAAGAGAATTTTGTTGGCGCACAATAAGCTGATTGTCGTACAAAAAAATATGAAAAATGGTTTATCATCGTCTTCTTTTGCTTCTCCTTGTTTCGCTTTATCTTTCTGACACTTAAGTTGACTTTTAGAATTGTATCTCATTTTAAGCAGCATTACCTGTGTATATTCCGACGTTTTTTTTTTGTGCAACTTTCTGCTGTGTTGCATTTTAAGCAAACGTGCTTGAGTCATCCCTCCTACACTTGACATGCTTTTGATGCAGACACTTGTACACTGTGTGCTGTATTTTTGTTCTCTGGTTTCTGTTTCTTTTTATAAATGTTTTTTTCTACTCTGAAATATAAAGATGAAAGTATATTTTTCACAGAATATTAAGTTATTGGTTTTTGTCTTATGAAAAATGTCACAAATATCATAGTTTCGCAAAAAGTTTCAAGAATGTAAAATCTAGTGGAAAGAAAAATCAATAAAATTCTTCAAACTGTTTTGATTTAATTCCATGATTGTATACTTGATGTTTCAGATTTTCTTATGTAATGTCCTGTGGTTCTTTGGAGGAGAAAGCATGTGGCAAAATGAATCATCTACAGCAAAAGTCATTCTCTGCATGGTTGATTCTCCGAAAAATGTACAACTCAATGTCTCAGGATTCAAGACCATGTTTAAAGTGTGTTCAAGTTTGATATTTTAAGTATTTCATACCTATACAAACATTGACATATATGAATAGCTTTAAATAAATAAAAATTCTAAGCTTTTACTATGAAATTGTAACAAAAAGTGTTAAAAACTCATTCTCCTGCCTGTCCCAAAACACTCGCTAGTGAATTTTTGCTCATTTTACATATAACGTTTTTTCTAAAGGAACATATCGGCATTTCCGCCAAAGGGTCTACCATGACCAAAATATTCAAAGTTATTAAAAACTTATCATTTTATGATATTATCTTAGAGAAACATTTAAATTTTACTAATTTAAGCAATTCACACATAAATTCATTAACTATGATGACCAAACCGACTCCAAAGTTGCACAAATGCAATTTTTGTTTTTTAGTAACTTTTAAGTGGATGTTTTTTTTCTATGATCTTCATTAAGAGGCATAATACATGATAACAGTTGTTCCACAAAATCTCTCTTACAATATTAGTGATATAAAAAATAAAAATAAAAATTAAAAGAGAACAACGCAATACCGACATACTGTCATTAAATTTTCTTTAGTTCCATTTCTACCGTCCGGTTCGCCACTGAAAGAGATAATTTGTCATCATTGCTTCACAAATCAAGTGCAAACAAGCAGCAAGTGTTTCAAAAATTAAGTGCAAATATAGTTAAATACACACAGTTAAAAAAAAAAAAAAAAATCTATTGCAAAAAATAAAATTTAAAGCTATTTAAAGTTGGTCACGTTCGTTACTTTTGGCTCAAAATAACATATTTTTGAAATTTCATTCTACTGTAAAATTCTATAACTACATTTTGGATTAATCTTGTTATCCTAAGCTTATAATAAAGTCGCACTAGGAATATTTCCTTAGAACAGATTAGCCCATAATGTCCTTTTTTATTTTCCTTTTGACACCTTTTTCAAAAGAACTTCGTTATAATGGGTTAAAAATATTCTACGTAAAATTTCACTAATGGTCATCAAAAGCAAGAAATTCTTAAAACTTAAGAATAATGCTTGAAAAAGTAATAAAAGTGTTGCAGTCGTCAAATAAGCAAATTTCGCAATTGCCACCAGAACAGCATGCACGATTTTTTTGCTCTTAAAACTGAATTGTGCTTAAATCAACCTTACTAAATAAACTTAAAATACATAAATATGAAAATTATTATCTGAATTAATCATAATGGAAAAAATGCACGTTCATATTGTCACGTATCGATTCAGATTATGATCAAAACAAAGTAAAGTATAAAAGATTTTTGAATCATACAAAATACATTATAAAGTAAAGTTATTGCAAAAGATTCTAAAATTAGTCGTACTAAAAAATTCCGACTTGTTTCGTTAAATTCTGACTTTCTTTCAATAGGCACGAAAACTTCTTCTATTTTTGTCACGTTCGTTATGTGTCTTTTTTTACGTGTATCTTGGAACCAGGACTTCGCCTGCTATTATTGTTGGCACCAATTATAGTGCTACCTAAGAGCTATAATGTAAAGTAAAAACTGAAATTAAAGTATGTTTTACTTCCACTTTTTTGCACTTTAAATGTGTGCGATGGTCACGTTCGTCACTTGGGAAATGCCCATATACGACATTGTTCGCACCTATATTATTATTTAAGTTGCTGTTTTTCTGTGATAACTCTTCGAAAAAATGTACATACATTGGTACCTCATTCTAGACCATTTCGGTTTTTTATATTTAAACTGTAAATTTTATAAATCTGTATATTAATACGCAAAACAAAAATTTGTCCATCTTTTTTTACTATCTTAGAAATGGAGTACGACTTTAAGTTATACACCATTAGAAAGATATTTGTGTGCAGATGTGCACAAAATTAAAATGATGTTAACATTTGGACTTTAAGCCAGAAAAACCAATTTTTCAATGTTAACAATAACAAAATACACAGTCACACAGAGCTGAAAAAAAGATAAAGCACAAAAAGAAAGACAAAAAGCATAGCACTGACTGAAGTTTTTTGTTTTGTTTATATTTCGCTTGAATTATACCAGAGATGATAAATGAGCTTTTCTATTTCGTATCAAATTGCAAAAAACAAGTACTAAAAGTGTCCAAAAGTACCAAAATTATTTAATACAAATGTGGTCGAATTTTGATAGCTGGGTGATTTTAGTATTGATTAAAAAGAGAACTAAAAGCGAAGGTAAAGAGAATACTTAGTTCTTTCTCAGCTCAATCAGCCTAAGTGTTTCAAAATTTACTGTTAGTGAATGAACGCACGAGTGTGTGACATTCTCCTGTCAAGCTTACTCCAATTCTTTTTTGTCAAAAAATGCTAAAAATTTTCGAATTTTTTTTAAAATTGTTTTAACTTTTAACATATTCTAGAAATTAAAGACGTCATATTCTATAGCTCCAATTATTAAAAAAAGGCATGGTTTGGTAAATTTTCCAGAGAATGAAACACATACACACAGATTTTTCAATTATTTCGAAATAACCCATACGAAAAGGTCATAATTTACATTCAGCCTTAAAGCTCCTTAAACTTTTAACTTAATATCCAACTTTTTGCAAGCAAATATTATTTTTCAGAGTACACACATATACCTTCCATGGCAGAGAGAAAAAGCAAAAGAATGAAAGAAAAAAGTGCGTTGTTTCATGTCAAAACACAAATCATCAATCAGTCAGTGTCAACCGAATGTCGTTGATTTTGTTGACATTTCACCAAAACGATTGGGGACGACGATAAAGTCCCACTGATTGTGTGAATAGTTTGTCACATAACAACATCAATTCAACTCTCTCGTGTGAAGCAACAACATCAAAATGAATTCGTCGAAAAAAAAAAAAAATTAAATTTAAATTCTGATTGTGATAAGAAACAAAAGAACACCCTACCAAACTAAAAAAAAACTTTAACACTTTTTATTAAACAAAAAAAAAACTTAATTTTTGAAAATAAAATAACTGCGCATTTTAACAAAAGAGCACATATTATGTATTTGTTTCATGAAATTTTATATAAATCAAAAGTCGAATAACCAGAAAATAACGCCAACATTAACAGCAGCAATTTACAAAATTGCGGTTTCAATTTTTCCAGACTTAATGGCGTGACACAGCGCTCGGTCGCTACCACTTAGATTACGCTGTCAAAAACAAAGATGATTGTTACGGTAAATGAAAATCTAAAATTTCCATTTTTTATCCTCGAAACCAAACAGAGCCTCCACCACTTGTGTTGGCCTTGAGCAGAAATGTTGTTTTTTCTGAATTTATATCGCATTTATGTGTATGTTCGTATAAAGTTTCAATGTTATCGATTTACAAGCACAACAAACACTCGTAATCAATAAATAATACGAATAATATTTTGAATAGTAACACGCTTTGTATTATGTAATAATTTCAATTGTGAATTGTAGATGTATATCTCCAGTTTTCCTTTTTTAAATTTTACACGCCTTTGTCCTTCCATGTGTATTGTAGATTATTTTTAAAAATGTTATGTGTGTAAAGTTTCGAAGCAATGTCTTCAGAACGACTCCACTGATGAAAACTCTATATTTCCCATGATTGTGGTTGATCATTTTCGGAAGATATGTCTATATACATGTATGATTGAAATCACAGACATTTTGGTATTTTTTGGCACAGACAGTTTTCCTAGACCTAAAAAAACTAGGTATGCAGAAAGTTTCTTCAATATACTCGTATGTTGATTAAAATACTCAAAACCAAAATATTCACGAGATATTAAATTTATAATTTTTTTTTCCATGAATTTTTGTTGAACATTGAACATTGAGCATTGAACATTGAACATTGAACATTGAACATTGAACATTAATCATTGAACAGTGAACGCTGAACATTAAACATTGAGCATTGAACATTGAGCATTGAGCATTGAGCATTGAACATTGAACATTGAACATTGAACATTGAACATTGAACATTGACATTGACATTGACATTGACATTGACATTGACATTGACATTGACATTGACATTGACATTGGCATTGACATTGACATTGACATTGACATTGACATTGACATTGACATTGACATTGACATTGACATTGACATTGACATTGACATTCACATTGACATTGACATTGACATTGACATTGAACAATGAACAATGTACATTGGTTTTGGACATTAGATATTGAGCATTGTGCATTGGGCTTTGAATATTGGACACTGAATTCTTTCCAAAAATTAACCAATTCCAAGTTCGGTCCTAGAGTTGGTTTTTGGCGCATGGTTTTTGAGATAACCTAACTTTAATGTGAAAAAACACAATTTTTATTCAATTTGTGAAATTAAGTAATGTACTTAATATGTGAACATAAAATTTAATATATTAGAAGAAAGTTTCCAGCTTTTTTTTTTTCCAAAACTTGAGGTTTTAATGTAAAAAAAGTTACAACTTTTTCCCATCTTTCTACAAAAATGTCTCGTCTTTTGAGTCCAGTAACGAATCGAGCCACTTTTTGATTTCCTCGACTGAAGTGAAGCGAATTCCGGTAAGAGCGTTCTGCATCAATCGAAACAAGTGGTAGTCGAATGGCGCCAAGTCTTAACTATAAGACGTTTTTCCTGCAATACCCGCTTCAAACGAATTAGTTGGGTTCGATACTATGGTCTATTGATGGTTTAACCACTCGGAAGCAGTTCATAGCATACCATACGCTTGTAACGCATGGTCCCTCTATAAGCAGAGTATGACCTTATCTACGGGAATATTTGGCTTTGTCCGTCAATTATCGTAATAAATCGACTTTTTGCCACCAATGACAATACGATACGAAACCGACTTATTTTTATACCGCTCCCGCTGACGCTTATTTGGCTCAAAATTTGCCATGAAAAATAATAACCCGATAGAAATGCGCAAACATAATGATGCAATGTTTTTGATAGATGCCTCGATATGCCACATGAAATCTGACATTTCTACCCGAAATCTATTGGTGGCGCCATCTTTTGTAAAACGCTGTATACTTACTTCTAGACCCAATAACAGCTCTTCTTAACCTGCCACGCCTCTCGCAGCACGAAAAAATGTAAGAAAAATCGAAAATTTGTGTAAGGCAATTCTATAGCTTATAAAAATACTTTTCGTATGACACCAATATTTTGGAAACCCATCTAAAATTTTCCCTAGAAACTAGATCCGAGCTAAGCTGTCGCTAAAGTAAATTAAACCAAAACTTTTCAATGAAAATAACATTGTTGTGAGTGTTCAGATTTCCAATCTCAAACTATTAACGGTTGCAAGGGAATAAATTTTCAAAAGGGAATTTCTCCATATGTTCAAACCCAGTGTGCCACACGGTTCAAATCTTCGCTTTTTTACCCGTTACGGATCCGTTACTGATCCGTTGGCGGGAGAGATTCCCAAAAAAAAAAGCGAGTCGTTTATTTTTTTGGAATTTCTCCCGCAAACGGATCAGTAACGGATCCGTAACGGGTAAAAAAGCGAAGATATGAACCGTCTGGCACACTGGGAAACCACAAAAAAGTAAACCAGAGAAATTTTTTTTTTTTTCAATTTTTCTTAAAATTTTGTTGCATGTGTCAAAAGATCATGTTTTGTACTATCTAGCGTTAGGAGGTATTTCTATATATGTGGAATAAAAAGGCACTTCCATTGGTTTTTCCAAGTGAACAAAATATAAAAAAAATAGAAAAATTTCAGAGCAAAAAAAAAAAAAGCTAAGAACCGCTAAATTCAATTCACGTTGTGTTTTATTGTAGCTAGTTATGTGAAATAATACCATTATATGAATAAATAAATAATAAAATGCAAAAAAAAAAATGTTTTGGTAAGCTGATTTTAAGGGAATGAAAACAGCCGCAATTTAAAGGTAACGTGGCAGATTCAAAAAAGGAAAAAGTTTTTAATAGCGCTTTAACCGCGATCTAATTTAACTTCAATTGCATTTCTGACGAACAGACTATGGATACATCCTGACTACACTTAAGTTTTAGCAATTTTTAGAAGCCTGCTTTCTCTAAAAGACGATAATATATGTATAACGTGACAGAGATTTGTCACAGTAAATTTTATATTTCGTTTTTTGATTTCAATCGCCAATTTGTCGCACAGGATCGCCTCACCCAGGCTGAAATGAACAAAGATTACACCGAAAAGCTCAAAAAAGTTGTAACATTTGAGCAATACAAGAAGAAAAGTGCCGCTGCCATGCGATTGTATAACTTAATAAGTGAAAAAGTGGGCGTGGATTTTATTTAATTTCACCTTTTTTCCAGCCACCGTAAGGTATTTATGTTCGCCATCATTCCATTAATTTTGATCAAAAGCGCTCGCATAGTTTGTGAGATATGCATTAAAATCTAAAACCATGAAATCATTAATCCTTTGTATAGCGTTGAAAAAACCCTTTTTTGTAATGGCCTATATCTCGTAAAAAAGTAGTACTATCTAAAAACAGCGTCAGTATGGCTTCTTGTGAATACAGTTGGCTATCCAAATTCATTGAAAAAAATCAATGAAACCCTTTTCTGCTTTTGTAATCTAGCTTTAAATAGAACCCAAAACAGTGATTTTTTCATTTTTAAGCAAGGATAACTCAGGATCCAGACGTGATAAAAAAAAACCAAACTCAGATTCGTAATAAGCAGATCTAAGTCCATCATAAACGGCTATAAAAAACTAGGACGGAAAACCATGGTAGGCCTGGATGGGGTGTAGGGGATTTAAAAAAATGGACCGCCGCAGATTCTAGCATCATCCTACTTTTAGTAACTTGGAGTCCTACCAATAAGAATCTAGGCTCAGATTGCGGTTCTCATATTTTTTATACTCAAGTCCGTCTGGCGCCTAACCTAATGAGAAACTTGGGTAAAATGAAGCTTAAAGGAGGTTTAACGAAGTAGGCATACATGATTTAATGCTCTTTTTCATTCTGTTTGTTGTTAATAGATCATCATGAATGCAGTTATATTTATTCAGCTTTCATTTCTAACACATAAAAATTTGTGATCGATCGGTTGGGTAGAAGAGCAGAATTTTTGATGAATGGATGTGTACCTCAAAAATGACTTCCAAATTTGTGGCACGTGGCAGCGAAGTTTGACTGCTAATAACACGAAAACCACAAAATTTATAATAACTCTTTGTTCAAAAGAAATGTGTATCTCAAGAAGCTTAATAATATAAAATTCTTAAATCATGAACATTTCACTTATTTAACATAGATATGACCAAAAAACAGCGTACGAATGTCACGTGCCAGATTTTGAGATTGACCATATATTGATTATAAGTAATGCAACTAAATTTCAGAAAAACGCTAAGGATGATCTTTGCAAGCTCTGACCAAAAAGCAATTTAATTTGAACAAATAAAAGTGACACATCCCATACAAGCAAATTCTTTAAAATGCTGAACTGCATGAGTTAAGTATTTAAGGCATGTCTAGCAATGCCAAATCTAAGCAAACATGTTAATACTTCAAAACATTGTGTTGACAAAGTTTTTTGAAACTTTTATTATACACGATGTAGGCTGTTTAATTTCAGGCTTAGTTAAAGACAACTCCTAACTAAGTACGTAGTTGTTATTCAAATTGAGAAAAAGAACTTCAACAATTGTTATAAAATTGACTTTATTTTACTTCATTCTGTGTGCATTGATCAAAGCGGTTCTTCTATTTGTCTGCAGCATATTAAAAATTTATTTCGATGTATTGATTTTCATATTCTGTAACATTTATCCGTTTGCCATTTACACATTCTATTGAAAATTCCCTTTCAATTGAAAAGGGGCAAAAACCTGATTTCTAAGGTTTAACATTTGTGTGCTACGTAGCGTAACGATTAAGAATATTCTAGGTAATATGTATGCTAGTCATATTGAAATACTTTTTCCATGCTACACAGATACATATGCACTCGCATGTATTATAATTTCTATGGCCTATATTTACATGAAGCAGAATACGTTTCATATTCAACGAAAAGGTGCTTGTGTGCATATTAATATAAGGATTTTGTTTTGTTCAAGAACATGTAACCAAGCATACAGTATACCAGCATCAAAGATAAAATTTCACTTGTTAAAAAAAATTTGATACTCAAATTACATTGTGCACGTTTGAAGTCTTATTAAGTACACTATTAGTTCTATGGACAGCTGTAGAAAAATGGCATGCAATAATAAGGCGAAAGATAAAAAAAAGGTCCCATTGTATAAACCAAAATTAACTAAGTATCATCGGATAGAAGTTTTAAGGATTTCCTCTAAATTATTTCAGTTCGAAGTCTCTCATAAACAAAGGTCGGCACCACTACATAAATAATAACTTGTAGTTGTGCAAAGAGAGAAAAAATAAAAAGCATAAACAAATCATTTTATTTTGTTGTCAAATCATAATTTATAAAAAAAATCAGTTTGCCTGTACACGGGAAAACATGTGTTTCAAAAATTTTTATTTTTTAAAATTGTATGTAGGTGAATTCGATACATCCAACGTAAAAGTTTGTAACTCAAGTTACCAACTTTTTACGGGATAATGATTTTCGAAATCTACGCATCAGATTCCATCTTGTGTCAAATTTTGGTACCTCTAGCTTGAAATTTGAAGGGCTGGGAGCAATTTTTGAAGTTACAACCTAAGTATATTTTACTGATGTCTCCATGCAAAAAGTTGTCAACTTAAGTTGATAACTTATGCCCTGGACAAAATTGACAAATTGCGTTTGTTACTTAACTTACAAAGTTATAAGTTATTTTTTCTTTAAAAATCAGTAGTTGTAAGTCCTACATACCAACGTAATGTGCGTAAAATATTTGGAATGCTAGTTGGCAAGTTAAGTTACCAACTTTCTTCATGGAACTGAAAGAGAACATTAGTTGGTAACTAGAGTTACAACTCTTATATATTCATTTCATCCAAATTATAAGTTGAAATTGTTAATATCTCTGTAAATCTATTTGGAATAGTGACAACGATTTAATAGTCGAAAAACCTTTATTTTGTCTACAGATTTCAAATGTATTTATTAAATTTTTGTTTTTGGTTTTCTTGTTTTAACGAAAACAATACAAAAATGATCATAACTAAAAACTACGATTTTCGAGTTACCAACTTTTACGTTGGACGTATCGAATTGTGTTTTATCTATTGAATTGACAAAGAAACAAGTTTGGAACCCAAGCATGTAGAAGAGGATCAACAAGGAATTACAACAAGAGCAACAAAATTTTTCGCTCGGATCCATTTTCGGATAGATAGCCGTCAAAAGATCCGGATTTAGCTAAAAGTAAAGAAGTTCTTTAAATATTTTCAAAGCTATTAAGGTCAAAAGAAATATATTTAAAAAATCTTTGAGTCTTTTACCGATCCAGTTCTCGAAATTGGTAGATATTTTTTAAAACATTATAGTTGTAGAAACACATTAAGGAAGGTTAAGAATAGCACTGGAGTTGACCGGTGTCATCATGACTTAGGCCGCAGTTGGACCATCTTATATCCGGTTTATATCTTCATTGTCCAATTATAAGAACCATTTCGAATTTTGTATAAACTCTAAAATATTTTGGGGCTCTTTTAAGTGAAATCCGCAAGAGAAATGAAGAATGGAATCTTCGACGTCAGTATCTGTACAAATTCTACAATGATGTCTTACGTCAGTGAGCTCGAATCTTGAGGTGTGCCCTGTAATGACCCAAAATAAAATTCAGAGGCATCTCCTTTCTTATGAGATGATTCTTCTTGTTCTACTAGCGTCATAATGTGGCCATATAGCCTTCGACGTAGAACATGTTGTCGAATCAGACCATCTATGGGCCCTTTCTCGAGGCCTAACCTTTCTAAGATTAGCTCACAAAATATATTTTGAGTCAATGCAAGTGGTTTTGTAACATGTGTTTTAGAAATTGTGTCAGTTGAAGACTCTTTCTTAGCAAGTCCTTCGGCATCAATAATAAAACAGTAGAGGGTCATATCTGAAGTAATTTTTTTCATAGAATTCTTATTCTCTATCACTTCAAGATTTTTAAAAATTATAGCCTAATCGCAATTTATAAATTTTTTTTTTTAGTGTACATATTTTACGAATAGGTGACGTAAATCGACTTTCTCAGTCGACTGCTCGATTCATACTGAATGAAAATATAGGGGTACCCCTTGCCGACCTTTGCTCATAAACATACTTTCAATATTGAAGTTTCATCTGAATACAAGTAAAAAATAAAGAATTAAAAAATTTTAACACATGAAGACAATGGTTGCAAATGGTCTCATGTTGGTTTGCTTCTTTTCCATAATTTTCATAAAAAATCTCAAAATCTATGACTAAAAACTATTTTTTTTACTCAAGAAGATGGCATCTCAAGAAAAAAGTGTACAAGGCATAAAATGCTTAGAATCGTCTAAGAAATACGTGTACATTTTTTGGTATTTTTAGAACTTTTTTTTTTGAAAAAAATTATTAAAAAAAAAACAAAAAAAAATTTTATACTTTCCAAAAAAACTCCCAAAAATTTCACGCGTATTTCTTAAATGATTCTATGCATTTTGTGCCTAGTACACTTTTTTCGTAAGATGCCGTCTTCCTGAGTAAAAAAACAGTTTTGTCTGCCGTGGGCCTTCAAAAGCCAAAAACTCTCACGTAGCGACCGAAACCCATCTTGAATCCTATATCACTTTAAAGCTTTTTAAATTAAGCTTAAGTTTTAAGCGTTTTTAGAAAAAATTTAAGGGATTTTTTTTTAAATGAAAAGGTATTTTTAAATTTAAAAAATTTTGGTGAAAATAATTTTTTTTTTTTAAAGTAATATTTTTTTAAGGAAGAACATTTAAAAATGAATAAGATAAGTCTCTTACAATTATCAACTTACGAAGTTTTATCCAAGCTTTAAATTTTTGAAAATACATACATCCTTTTTACGAAAATCACAAAAATCGCCAAATTCAACACGCTGTATTTTAACAGCAAATGATACTAGGATCAAATCCTACTGCATTATTAATTTTGCACACCGGTACTACCATATTGCTAAATTTGAGCGAAATCGGAGAGAAAAAAGTCTTCAGCTGGTACACTTGACATGTTTGACTTCTTATATGGGAGGTGCCACGCCCTCTTGTGCAATTTCGTCTAATTTTTGCTCAAAGCTTGTGCGCTTACCGTCCCTAGTACCTATTTATGTGTAATTTAGTTGCGTTGTCATGAAAAATATTCCTAAAGCATTTTAAATATATATTTTGTATGGGCGGTAGTCGTGTCTTTTGACTTCATTTTCAATCCGGCGAGCTAACTTTGACGACGGAGATAGTATACTAAGTTTCATTAAATTTTCTTGCTCCAAAAAAATTTTAAAATACTTTCAACAGACAGCCACAAATTCAAACAGACCGACAGATATGGCTATATTGACTCAGTAGTTGATGCTGATTATACCTGCCACGCCTCCTTATTCACGTTTTAAACGGAAGGACAAAGTGAATACACCCTGGGTGTAGGGTTTAAAAATGCAATTTCTCCTTCATGGGCTATCAGCACTGTCACGAGATATGAAATCCATTTTGGAACTGTTAGTTTGAACTCTGTCGCATCCGTTAACTAAAGGAAAACTTTCATTGTCAACACTTCATCCATTTCGCTAACCTTTCACTTTTAATTTTTTCCTTGAAACTGCAATGAACTGCAGTGTAACTACAGAGGATTAAGGATTATTATGCAACGTTAGTTTGCAGTTCCTGCGAAACTGCATAATTAATGTTTAGTGCGAATGTTCTTTGTGCTTAATGAATATTTAAGTTAACATGAATTCGAGTATATTTTTCATTTAAAAGATTGTAACACCGCAAATTTTGCAGTGGTGAAATTACCAAAATTAAATAGGTATTCAATTTGAATTTCATAAAAAAAACTCTCTACCGAGTTTTATAAAATTTGTAAAGTACAGAGCATGTAGAAGTTTTTCTTATTTTTTTATAAAAATAAAATACCTTGAGCTTTTTACAAACAATGCAATTTGAAGTCATAAAACTTTTATGTTCTGTTTTTTAACGGTCAAACTTTCTTAAAATAATTAACTTCTAAACATAACTTTTATGACTTATAGTAAATATTAGTTCAAGGCAATTTTTATTTTATATACTTTTACCCACTTAAAAAGTTGTTAATGTTTAATAAAATGCAATTTTAAATGGGATAACTCAATAGCAACTTGTTAAAGGAAAACGTATTAAGTTAGAAATACAAAAAAAAAAAAATGTTGCATACTTTTGGGTAATTGTGCTGAAATGTTTTTTGTGAGAGAACAAACATTGCAATAAAGAATTAATAAAGAAAAAAAAAAAAAAGAAGAATAAACACAAAAAAGAAAGCAGCAACATTTTATGTACTTGTAGTTTATTTTATTGTGTTTGTTTTTACTGCTGTTTTCTTTTTTTGTGTTGTTCTTTTATGTAGTTTCAGCTGTTCCGATTACAGCAGTAGTAAGCTATTTTCATGTAAAATCGCGAACATTTTCTATAGACCTTTTTACCATTTATTTTCTTTGGTTTTTAAGCCACAAACATTTTTATTGGTAGTTAACATTTTTCAAATTATTTTGGTGCAAAAGCTTTCTATGGTTTTTGGAAGTACTTAGTTGTTAGATTAGACAATAAAAATATCTTTTTTACAACTTTTCTTATAAGAAGTAGATATGTTGCGTATGTTGGTAGTGTCATATATGACACTACTCATATAAAGTCCCAATTTTTTAGAACTGAACAGATAAATACATATGTATCTAACCAAATTAAAATATAAAGTTAATTGGAAATCTCTAAAGTGCTCATATTATTGCGATTGTTTAATAATAAGGGGATAGAATGGATTTCCTTTCTCGGTTTTTAAATCTGATAATGAAAGTTGTTTTTTTCACGTTAGGATATTCTTGTTCCAAACTTCAAAAATCACTGCTTTGAGGCATATGCTTATGAAGTTAAGTATGCTCAGGGCTTTCAAGTATCCACTCTTTTGAGATGCTCCGCTTCAGTTCCACTCTACTAGTAAAATATTTCTGCTACGTACTCCGCTTCATACTTCGGTATTCTTATTGATGTGCAGGGGTAGGCACATGAACTAATCAAATGATCATAACTTTTTGTATGAAATTATTTTTTATTGATTTAACTGACAAAAATGTGTGGAAATAATCAAAAAACTAGAATCCGGCTACCTTAGCTCGATATGGCCACCTTTTGCCTTGACTGTGGCCTTCAAACGGTCAAAAAACGAGTTGCATGCTGCACGAATGTGATCTTGATGTATTTTGGCCCATTTCCGTAAAATGGCTTTCTTCAGCGCATCCATACTGGCATGTTTTTTAAGCCTCACCTTGCTCTCTAAGATGGCTCAGATGAAATAGTCCATCGGATTCGCATTTGGTGAATTTGTGAGCCATTGTGTGGACGAAATGAAGTGTGGAACGTGGTTTTTTAACCATTCTTGTTTCACACGAGCTTAATGAGATGGTGCTGAGTCTTGTTGGAATGTTCATGGTCAGCGACCCAAATTTTTGCGTGCCCACAGCTCTAAAGCAGTCGAAAAATTAAAGTAATCAACACAAAATTTCAAATATAATTTACCTTACGTAAGAACTATTTGATGAGTCCCTAACGTAGTTAAATAATGAAGGAATATTTACTACAAATTTCCTACATTTGACTTTATGTAAAGTAATTTATGCTTTCAGAAAAAAAATGTATGACCATTTGGAATTTATAATTCTAGTCAAAATAACTTTATTTTTATCACGCAAAAAATTGTGTGTCATAATTGTCACCTTACTCGATTAAGGTAAATATCATAAGAATATAGAATCATTTTGCCTTTTATAATTTTAGTAACAATTTCTATATTTGGACAGACATTTTCTTCATATACTACATATTTTTTTGCTTCTACATCACATGCGTAAGCAGCCCAGAGGATATGTATCTGACTATCATATGGAAAGGCCAGGGTTCGTACCCCAGTGCCGCACTATGGTTTTTTTGGATAAAAAAGTGTACACAAAAATAGTTCACTACAAGGACACATTTTGTTTAAAAAAATTAAACGCGAAGTTAAAGAATATAGATTCACCTATCTGAAAAGATGCCCGCTTTTTCCAGCATCTGATCCACAAAATAGTGACATGGGTCGAAATCTCTTGAATTTTGAAAAAAATCGATTTTTCTGTTTAAAAATGTTAGTCACATTAAACGCAGGAGTGACATATGAATAAATTTATGTGCATTCAATCAAATCAAGTCAGATTAAATCAACTCAAAGTGAAAATGTGCGGTGGCACAATCCAAAAACAAATTCGGAATATTCGGTGTCTGACTTATCACCCTTTATATATACACCGAAATTCATCCCTATAGCTCAAATATGTAGTTTCGGAGATGTTATTTCTCTCTGTGCCTGTTACAAGCACACCGAATCTTATCTATCTGCGTCTTATTGTTTCGGAGATATGACAAATTTGTTTTAGGGGCGTGGCACCGCCCATTTTCACTTTGAGTTCATTTCATCTTAATTGATTTGATTGAGTACATATAAATTTATGCATGTATCACTTCTGCGTTTAATGCGACTAACATTTTTAAACAGAAATATCGATTTTTTCAAAATTCAAGAGATTTCGACCTGTGTCACTATTTTGTGGATCAGATGCTGGAAAAAGCGGGCATCTTTTTATATAGGTGAATTTATAACCTTTAACTTCGCGTTTTATTTTTTTAAAGAAAATGTGTCCTTGTAGTGAATTATTTTTGTGTACACTTTTTTGTCCAAAAAAAAAAACCATTGTGCGCCGTAAAATGGGAGGGTTTGTATGGAACGGCGGTCATATATAGTAATAATAGAGCTAGGCTATTGAAATTTGGTACAGATGTTTTTTACATTAAAGTAATAAAAATCTGTGAATATGAACAAAATCCGCCGACGGACACGCCTACCTCCCATACAAAGTTGGGGCGTGGTCCGTTTTTTTTTTTTAAATAGGTATCAATTTCCAATAACTTGACCCCGCTGATTTCAAAAATCTTAAAAATTTCACGGCAATTTTTCATCAAAATTACTAGGAAACATACATTCTGAATTGACTAAAACAGTAAAGTGAATCTTACTTGGGTGTGAAGTTGTCATTATTCTTATTTGAAATTCTGGTAAAATTTATAAGAAATAAAGTAGCAAATACTATTTTTTTTCTCCGTGTGCGAGAAATCTAATGGGGGTTGTTCATACATTTTATGCCTGTAAGTGCAACTGATTGGCAGCTAGGAGCTTTTTTCGAGTTTTAACCCCCAAAACTCGAACTTTGACTCAACTCTGGCAAGGGTTAGACCCACCCCACCCCCTCCAAATTTCGGCTGACTCACTTTTTCATCGAACCTCACATAAAAAACCACCGCAGGGTATAAAAAGTTTATTTTTAAAAATGTCCATACAAACTAGCCCATAGCTAGTGCGCATATCTGATATGGAAAACATAGTTTCAAACATAAAATTTGTAAAATCTGAGGCAAACATTTTACTTTCCTTTGTAAAATGATAACAATATGCAACCAAAAATCCTCACTTATTTTGTTCACACTAAACCCAGATGGTGATAAAACAAAATTTCTTTTTGTTGCCCATCTAAACAGATAAAAATAAAATCATTATCTTTTTTCAAACTAACCTCTATTTGACCCTTGACAAACAATAGCAGAACATAAAATTTACAAACTTAATATAAACAACAAACAAAAAATCAATAAACTTGAAAATAATAAAATGGAAAAAAAAGAAAAAAATGGGAAGACCCCCAAACATGTCAAATTTTAAAATGACTTCTAATCAAAAGAAGAGAATGACAGCAGAAAGTCAAGGTCGGGTGGCATTAACCACTAAGGTTGGTTATAACTTTTTCAAATGAACAAGTCTCGAACGTACACACACGCACACACATAGCATTAGAGCGGCAGCAATGCCACAACAATACAACAACAGTAAAAGGATACCAAACACGAACAAATAAAATGATTTTACGAATAGTAAACAAAAACCGAACGGATATCCATTTTTCTTCTTCTTTTTTTTTTAGTTAAACCACTACAAAAAAAGGCCCTAAATTCAATTTATTCTCATCATTTCACATAAAAAAACAACAAAATTGAGTGGTTGTCTTTATTTTTTTTATTTAAAGCTTTTTTCACGTGTCTTCTGTATAGAAAAAAAATCCTGACTGACGGTTTGTTTACAAACTACGCGCTACTTTATCCCTTACTGAAGTGATGGAGCATCGCTTGAAAATCCTTTTTTCGAAATTGTAAACAAATAAAGAGTTTTGAAGTTTTTGTTGTTGTTGTCATCCTTTATGAAAAAAAAGAGGCGATAAAAAGGTGCAAAAATGTGCCCCTTAATGCACTTAGCGAGAAATATTTAATCCACTTTATGGAACAAAACAAAGCAAACAAACAACCGAATCAACTTAAATGTTGATAATACTGACATTAAGCTCTTTGTTTGAGATTTGAATCAAACGATAGATTTTTATTGCACAAATTTGTGCCTTTTTTATATTGAAAATCTACCATATGTGTGAAAATATTGACGGTTATTTCTGTTATGCCATTACATACGAACTATTGAACAGACTTAAATGTCAGCCATTCCATGTCTAACGTGAGAAAAATTAACCTCACCATCTCGAATTTCGCTGAAAATTGATTCACACTGGACTGTTTCGTAATCCGTGCAGTTTCAATTACTTTTCATTTCGAAAACTTTTTGATTACTTTTTATTTTCGATGTGGAAGTGAAACCTATTCAACCACTGTTCAAGACATTTAACTTTTCACAGGTGAAAGGTAAATTTTTTGACTTTAGATAGCTGTCAGTTAAAAAATATACTTACTTGTGTATTTGTAGAGCAAAATATTTTTTATTCAATTTAAATAACATAAAATGAGTATCACGTTGACAAAGGTTACTGCAATGCAATTGAAATTATAACTGCTAGTAATATTGTCTGTCAAAATAATATTGTATATGTATATGTATTAGCCTAGATGCCCAACTATGTAGTTTTTCTGATTTTAGTTTTGATCATTAGTTTTGCGGAATTTTTGAAAATTTGGCATTCCACTACAGATCCAACTTCCGTGTGAAAGTGTAACTGCCCAAGGGGAAAAGAAGTGCTTCAAAAACCCTTCTGAAGTGCAACTTTTTCACCAATAAGCGCTTCCGCTCCGTAAGAACTATTCTTTATTTTTAACATTCCATGTCATAGGATGTAAGCGAGAAAAAGCCTTACCAAAAAAGGGTTTTTGGAGCGCTTATTTGTAATGCTGCGGTGAGCTTTTTTCAATAAAATTAAAAAAAAAAGAAAAAAACTGGCCGCACCAGGATTTGAATCCACGACTGTCCATGTGATAGATAGAAACAGATTATTTTTACTTACATTTATCAACTCTTTAGAACGCTATACCAATGCCCGATGATATGAAGAGGTATTAAATTTGTATATTCAGCAAATGTTGTCCAAACAGAATTTGAAATACGAATGCTCGTACAGCCTTACTTAGAATCATTGTGCAATCAGTTTCAAGTCAAGTAAGCAAAAGTAAATGAATAAGAGAAAGAAAAACCGAAAAGTGAAATAAAAGATGTTGAATAAAAAATATTTTACAATAATAAAAAAAATAAAATAAAAATAACTAAAAAAAAAAAATCACTCGGGTTCGAACTCATGTTGTTCTTACTGCAGCCTTTTAAAAAATCATTGTGAAAGTGCTTCTTAATGTCTATGGAGACAAGCACTTTGAAGTGCTTGGATCAGAAGCGCTAGAAATTTTTCCTCTTGGGTGGGAACAGCGCGAACGACACACACAAGAAAATGATCTGCAAAAATTGATTTTCCAACAGCACAAAATGATAATAATCTCATGAAAAATTACGGTTTGTTTCAGTAATTCAATTATTTTACTGAATTCTCATGAAAAAGTAATGGTTCGAAAGTAATATATACGGTTTAAACTTTAAAAGTAAAGAGATAAACAGTAAAAAATGTTGAATGGAAAAGTTAAAAGTGAGCACATGAAAAAATACCAGTCAGCTCTGCAATATTTCCCTGGAATACCTTTTTTATAACTGATTGACATTGTAAAAAATTTTATTGAAATATAATTTAAATAAAATAATAAGCTATAGAAACGATAGAAACGGTAGCTAAGAGGTCAGTGGTTAGTAAAAATTACGGTTTTTCTTTACAATTAAAATTACTGGGATTTTCAATGAATTTGTACAGTTTTGTTTTTTCTAGAACTATAGTAAAATAATACATTTTCAAATAGAAGTTAAATTGATAGAGAAAGTTAAAAGCGACTAGTAAAGGTGTAAAATTTGGCCTGGCCAAACATTAAATACCCTACACTGCAGTATTTTTAAAAAATTGCTCTTATGGGAGATGCTACGCTCGCTTGTCCGAATTCACTCAGTTTTTGTCCAGAGCTTGCATTTATAGTTTTTAGTGTCTGAGTGAAAAACGTTTTCAGTATAGCGTTTTGAAGCTTTTGCTTATATAGGAGGTGCCACGCCCTCTTGCCCGAGTTCTTCTAGTTTTAGCTTAGAGCGTGCATTTATAGTCTTTAGTATTTGAGTAAAGTTTGGTTGGATTATCTCAAAAAATTCTTTCATTATAACATTTTGAAACTTTTGCTTATATGGGAGGTACCATGCCCCCTTGTCCGATTTCACCATATTTTAGCTGAGAGCTTTCATTTATGATTCTAAGTGTCTGAGTCGAATTTGGTTCGAATATCTCAAAAAACGCTTTCAGTTTAGCGTTTTAAAGCTTTTGCTTATATGGGAGGTGCCACGCCCTCTGGTCCGTATTCGTTCAGTTTTTTTTCAGAGCTTGCGCTTACAATTCTTAGTATTTGTGCGTATTTTGGTTGCATTGTCGTGAAAAATACTCCAAAAATTGCATTTTGAATATACTTTTGTATGGGCAGTAGGCGTGTCCGTTGACCGATTTCGCTCATTTTCAATCCCCCAAGTTATCTGTAACGACGAAGGCAGTATGTCAAATTTCATTGAATTATCTTGCTCAGTTTTCCCAAAAAGTGTATTTCAACACACAGCCAGCCAGCCAGACGGACAGACATGACTATATCGACTCAGGAGGTGACGCTGATCAAGAATACATATATTTACTTTTCTATATCTGCCACGCCTCCTTCTCTGCGTTACAAACGGAAGGACAAAGTGAATATACATACCCTGGGTGAAGGGTATAAAAATATGTATATTTAAATAAGAAAAATATTAGTTGGTGTAGTTAAAGTTAGAAGCAAGATTCGCACACAAAAATTGCTTGCCGTCTTGGGAGACACTCAATGTGAGCCCAAATTATCTCGCATTGTAAGCATTGTATTCAAATTTAAACTCTTGTGTACATCTGGAAGGATTTGTTGCAAAATGGACACGATGTATCCATTTTTGGTAGAGTTTCAGCCCATTCATCATCGTCGGAGCTCGACAAATAAAAACTTCCTCTGTTTTGCTCAAAGAAAGGTCTATGAAAAGCTTCACTTTTTTAGATTTTAACACTAGGAATCTCTTCTCAGTTCTCTTTTTTATTTTTCTTTTTGCAATATTTTGAATGCCGCGATAGCTTTATTCATTGATTCCTCAACTCATTTACGTATCTTTCCTTTCTTTGGTATTATCTAAAATTGTTTAAAATAAATGTAAATAATGCGATATTGTGTGCGGGTTATGTTATATAGTATATCACTTTACGCAACTTCGACTATATCACATTACCCGAACTTCAGTTTCTGAACAATAAGGTTGTTTTATAAAAACACACTACACCAAATAAAAAACTCACCTGATTTGTAGCCATTTATATTCACAATTCACAATACAATTTAGATTTTATTCACACCTAAAGAACACACACAAAAGCTTTTGATTGAACAGAGGGTTTATTGACTTGCAGCAATTATTTTTCTCCCTTACTTTTATGTTGGCAAGAAATTTTTTGTCGAAAAATCTTTGCTTAAGAAAATCAGCTGGTATATCACATTTCCCGACTATATCATATTACCCGAAGTTACTCGAAGTTACTCTATGAGCTTTTGAAAAAAAAAAAAAAAAAAAAAAAATTGCACTGAAAAAAAAAAAAATTGCAATGAAAAAAAAAAAAAAATTTTTTTTTGGTGTGAAAAAACCTTTTTTTTTCTCAAAGCCATTTCCAGCGCTTGAAATCGTGGTATGTTTTACGGTTATCAAGTTATGAGTTTTTCAAGTTGTATTATGCTGTGTTTATCATAAGTCGTTGGTGCGCGTGCGCTACCATATAGGGCTACCACCGTCCGGACGACCTTTTTTTTTTTCAGTGAAATTTTTCATAGAACTTTTTGTGGAATATTTTAATCCATTATAACCAAGTTTCTGGATAAAGGGGTCAAAAAGACCCATAAGAGCGGTATATAAAGGGTTAAAAAGTTCTAGAAAATTTTTCCTTGCTTGATTTCATGTAAAGCTTCTAGAATATGTTAACTCAGTACATCGCGTTTTTTGGGGTCTTTTTTCCAGTTATTATTTTTTTATAAACCTTGATTCAAGATGCTAAATTTGATATATCGTACAACTCATTCCGAGCATTTTTGAAATCGCAATAAAATAAAATTTGCATCAAATCGAGATTTTGACACCTTCTTTCAGATTTTTTGGAGTTATTCCTTTTAGTCAGGTCAAACTCTATAACTGACCGGATGTCCAACTTGATTGTATAAACCTTAATGCAAAATGGGGACGAGTTTTTGTTATTTTGAGCTAGGTATTGGCCTACTATAGATTGTGGTGTTCATCACATTTTACACATGAATATACATTTGTATGCGCTATATGCACACTGAGCTTGAAAGACATGATTATGACAAAAAATTCCGACAAAAATTGCGAATGGGGCCTAAAAAGTTCCAGTAGATCCCTGTTTTGACAAAGCCTAATTTTTTGGCCGCTTCATCTGCATCGCTTTGCGTATAGTTTTTCAGATATTCTTACCTGTAAAATAGGTCTTTTCATGACAAATATGTCAACTCTTTACTCAATTTTCATTATTAAATTTAAAATTTTCATAAATTTCCCAAATTTCACGATTTTCCCAAAAGTTCCTATTATTTAAATTTTTAAACGATATAAATAAGTGATAAACTCATTAATACAACATTTAATATATATTCAAAAAATAAAACACCATAAGCGTACATACTCGTACAAACTTCATGATAAGAGTTTCCAAAAAATGAAATTTTTCGCACAAATTAAATTTTGAGCCTTTTGTGGCAGCTGTTGCCTTCTGCTGTCGTAAAGTCAACACTCCACTAACTCCTCCTTCCCCTCGTTTCCTGTCAGTTTTAATGTTGTCACACAATTTTCTGTTAAATGTCAACTTGATGCTTCAAAGGAGCCTGCTAAACATAAGGTTTATATCAGCCTATTTAAAGAAGAAGACGAAGACGAAGAAAATGAACACTGTTACAATTTTCCCAACAATCACACCCAATACACCCATTATGTGTGAATGTATGCCTGTCAGTCTGTCGGCATATCGGGGTGAGTCTTCAGCCAACCTAACCAACCTCAACATAACGCAAGTTAACGCAATACGTCCGTCCTTATGTTATTCGCGCGTTTTATGTAAATATTTGCATTCCTAACTGAATTCTGAAATTCCTTAAAAATGAACGCATGTACTCGCACTTATATACAAATAAATAAATAAGTGAATGAATAAGTGGGTGTTTATATACGCACACATGTAAGTATGTATATGTGTGCGTACATGTATGTGCGTTCATATCAAAACCAAATCCTTAAGTAAACAAGCAAAGAGCTCCAGCTACAGATAGACACACACAAAAGAACCTCCCTCGCAAATAAAAGTTACTTTTCATTCAAATTCATCAGAATGACGAACGAAATGCGAATAAAATAAATTATTTTATCAAAAAGTTATTTATTTTTGTTGTTGTTGTTGTTGTTGTTGTTGTTGTTGTTGTTGCTATTGTATCGTAGTTGGCAATACATATATGCAGGGTTTTGGCTCTAGATTGGCTGCATTGCAGGGCACTTTGTAATTTCTTTGCCCACTGAGAAAATGGTACGCAATTTAAATTAGTAAGAGCAATTTGAGAATATTAGGTACTTAAATTCTTGTCATTTTCTTTTAAGTCTTTATCTTTCCCAGAATTTAACATCATTGTTTAGTTGGTAACTGTCCAACTATGGTTCACAATCAGTTATTTTGAACTTCAATTCTAGGAAGACCTTAGCGTAAGTTCTATCATGTCGAGTTTTGGTATTTGGACAAATTATTTGGTTTTATCATCAAGCAATCAGAGATAATGCCTCGAGTATGTACTTTCCTGAGAACCTATTCTTTTTGTTTACCAAAGTAGTGCATAGATAATGATTAATTATTTCTTCTTCATCTACTTAAGTCACTACAACTTCTTGCTTCTTCTTGTGTCATAGGAGGCATAGGACATTCGCAAAGCTCACCCATAGTAGTTCCTTTGACAAAAAGTTCAACAACAAATCCAACCGCCCCACCGTGGTCGGAAAATCGAAAAAGGTGGCCAAAATTCGATTAGATGGTAATGATTGATTTTTGATAATGCTGATTATGAATCCAAAATCCATTTTTCAAAAACCAAAATGGCGGATCCACAAAAGTAAGCTGCATATTGTCCCCTGAATGCGATATATGTAGAAACTAGACGGATGGCTGCGGATATTTTAACATTTTTTACTTTAAAAACCACTTCAACAACTTTATTTTTAAATTTTGACATCGATATTTGAAATCTAGCACATGTGTAAAAATCCTAAGAACAAATAATGGTTACGGACAGGACAGGACTATTATAAAAATACCCCAACAAAAACTGAAAATGGGGGTACTTCTGAAAGATAATTTTCCCATTGGCCAGAAAATCCGATCAGGTGCCCTTCGAGAATTCCCTTTTTCCAGTTGCAACATTTTCTCCATAAAAAATAAATAAAAATTTTTAAAAATAAAATAAACAAAAATAAAAATAATAATTTTCGTTGTGCCTTGCGATGCTGAATTTGGATCCGGCCTCAATTGCTCTATCGCGTATAGTTTTTGAGATATCCTAACCTTAAAAACAAAAAAAAAAAACAATCTTTTTTTTGCGATTTTTTGAAGCGATATAACTAAGTAATAGGACTAAGTAATTGAAAGCTCTAATCTATTTCTTTATCTTTATTTTTCTAGGAGATGATTAGACTGATATATTGAACAAATTAGTTTTTTGTATTTTTTATCTTTTGAGGTTAGATTATCATCCAGAAAAGAAAAGATGTCGACATAATTTAAATAAGGTTCAAAAGAAAAAGGTTAGAACTGTCAATTCCCATAACAGATTTTACGGGTGAACGATATGTTGTAGTTGTACAGATCAAGACACAGCAAAATGACTATTTTTATTTTTGTTTGTGGAGAAAATGCCGCAACTAGAAAAGGGGTTTTCCCGAAAGGGGAATATGATCGAGTTTTGTGTCTAATGGGAAAATGATTACAAAAGCCTCTAGAATCATCCTCCATTTTCATTTTTTGTCGGAGTTTTTTGTAATAATCCTGTCATTCAAGTTCACTGTAGGTGGATGGTGCCAAGCCCCTCTAAAACTATTTGAAGCATATAGATCAGACTTGTTACATATGCAAAAAGTACCTTGACAAGTAATGTTAACTGAAAAAATGGCAAAATGCTTTATATTTTTAAAACTGCTTGACGTTAATGGATGATATCGCCTCTATGTAAGTGTAAGACACTAAGTCAGTTTTTTCAAGTTTTGAGTTATGTATTTGGTATTTCTGGTCTGATATATTATGGTCTTTAGATTGAAACGACCCATTTAGGTATATTTCTGCTAAAAACTAGTTCTCATGGAAAAATAAGCAAAACATTAATTTGCATACAGAAAAACAAAAATTAAGTCTTAAAAATTCAAATTAAAAATTCAACTCAATAATAATAACATCCACTGGATACTCGGATTGTTCCAGTGATTGTTCTTGGAAGACCGCGTCTTCTGCTACTGCTACGTACGTTCCTATTTTCGCTTTCTGATTTGAACGGAGAAAGGATCTTGTTGGCAACTAATTAGCAGTTTGAAATTTGACTGAAAAAAAGTTTGACCCAAAGATTTCGAGTTTTGTTGTTGTTGGCAGGAATGAATATTACCAGTTTCTACCGTGGGTATCATATTGAGAAAAAACACAGTTGCTTGGCATGAGTTCCAATATAATCAGAGTCCAAGACCTCTGTGTTCCTAGCGGTATCAATAAGGTTTATGTGAAAAGCTCTTTAGATCAGCACTTAATATAAGCGAGGGCCAAGTCATCTGTAAAACGATACACGTAGAGGGATAAAAACTACATCATCGACTGGCTAGTTGAAGAAAGTGAAGTAATATTGCACTTTTGATGGTCTCCAGAGAATCATAAACTTAATTCTAGAGATGTGTTCAAAGAAGTTTCACGACGGGAAAATGCATCCGACTTTTAATTTTTTCTATGTACTTCTAAGCGGTTACGCATAGTGCTGTCAGCTGCCCAATTTCGACTTATCTATCCAAGAAGATTTAACGCCACTTTTATCAGTAATGACATTATTTGTTAGTCGTCATGCCTCTCTGAGTGCTTTGCATAATGAGTTTCCTTCTGATTTTCATAAAAATCTGATTTTCCCGCCACATATAATGTAAAATTTGACGTTGGAGACTGTGCTGGATCACCAGATTTTCAGAATTTGTTGGAACCAATTGTTGATGAAACTAGTTAATAAATAACTTGGTAGTACGAGTACATATTCGGCAAAATATGTTTAAGATTCATACTAGAAATTTGGTGGTCTCATACTAGTAATAAATGATAGTATTGGCTTAGCCAATTTTGCTAGAAACCCTTAGAGCACAATTTTGTAGCGCAGCAAATTTCATATTCCAGGCTGAATTTTTTTGTGGGTGTTCTTCTTATAGTACTAACTTTTTTTTAGTCACACCGTTAGAGGTGGTGTCTTCGTGAGATATCGGGTGCGAAATTTCGAGAAAATCTGTTTTTTTTTTCAAATACCTCGCCAAGTGTTATTTCTACAAAAAAATGGTGCCCCATAATTTCATATCGAACAGTGGTACAAATTGTTTTCGTAAGACCCACAGTTTAGGAGATACCCTATTTTAAGGTATTTTCCGCATACAATTCTTCAAAGTGATATGAGTGTTGATTCTCAAATTACTATAACTAAACCTATGACATAGTATCGAGGCTGAATTTTTTTGTGGGTGTTTTCCTAATAGGGACTACTAACTTTTGTTTTATGTCAAACCGTTAAAGCTGGTGCTTTCTGAAAACGTACCGAAATAAATTTTCGAGAAAGACGAATTTAAAGTTTTTGGTTTTTTGTTTTTTTTTTTACACAAGTCTGTCATTCAAGACTCATTTCAACGGGCATTTTGAAGGTCAAGAATTTTTTTTTAATTTTTGTAACTGACACCACTGGAAAGATGGCCTCATAATTGAGTTAAAATCGTAAAAATCTCAAAATTAAATTAAATCTAAATTTACACATTAGGTACGTTTTCACAAAACAGGTCACATATTTTTTATTTAAAAGGTCGGTTTCAATTCACTCAAAAATATGTATATGTAGTTGCTCAATTACTGTCTCGAACTAATTCTATATTTCCATGTAGGACGTTTCATATTTGCCTATATCAATGACTCAGATGAAAAGTAGGATGTTTCATTTCTCCCACGAAAACTAGGATATAATAAAAATTGACGAAAAGTGGGTTGTTTTATATTTTTGGACGAAAAGTAGGATGTTTCATAAATACTAAGTGAATACATACTGAATCAACCAAATTTTCATGCAAGGCATCGAAACGTCCTAGTTTTTATCCAAAATGTAAAGACATACTACTATTCGACATAAAATCTTTAACGTTCTACTTTTCTACATAAAACTTCGAAGAAACTTCTTTTTCGTTATGTATAGTTTTCGTCAAAAATAGTTTTGAAACTTCCTATTTTTTGCCGAAGAATCAATGACAACCTTGTTTTCATAGAACAAATGAATCATCCTACTTTTCGTCTCAGGCATCGATATGTCATTCTCACTGGCCTATTGCTTTATAAGTCGGCAAAAATCTTCTTCAATGTTTATCTCGTTGTTCTTTGTATGTATTTTTACTCAGTATCTCTCGGTATTTGCAAAACAAAGTCGTCGACATTTCTACGGCCACAAAAAATGTTTTGCGACAATAAAGTGATATGTATATACGAACTAAGCCCGAAGTGCAGCAGTCGTTACAACAACCTTTAAGGCATTTGTGAATTCAACCATCCGATAGAGTATGAGGACCATCCAGGCATCCATCCATCCATCCATTCAACCAACCAACCAACCAACCAACGAACAATTTGAGTAGGCTTTCGTCATTGTAGCAGCTGTCTGTTGGAGAATGGAGAATCTGTGAGGGAGTTGGTTCGTGGTAATTGCGGCTTTACTACAGCGGTAACTTGTATTTTTGTATCTGTTTTTTGTTTCATTTTGATATTCTGCATTTTGTCACTTCGTTTATTTTAACAATAATTTCTTGTTGTCGCTGACTTTTCTGTTTTATCCTTTAATTTTTTTTTCCTTCTACTTTTTCTTGTTTTGCTAGACAAAGTCAATTTTTTAAACTTACACTAAGTGTTATTGTTGTTGCTGTTGTTTTTGTTTTGTTAGTGTTTTTTTGTTAGCTTGGTTGCTTAAAAGGATTTTTTTGTTGCTGTTGGAAATAAGCCCCTTTTGAGCTGGTGGTGGTTTTGTTGTTTTTGTAACTGAAAGAAAGATGTCAAATTTGAATTTAATTTTTTTTTTTTTGAGGAATTTAGTATGCAAACCTTTTGATACTACACAAAGTAAATGAAATTTAAATTTGTTCAGAATTATTTATGGCTTTTCTTCATTTTACAAACCAAAGGAAAGCCCAGTGATCTCAAAAGATGAACGATAACCTGCCTTTTGTTGTCGAGTATAAGAGAAGCCTAATAGATTGTTACTTCAAAGGTCTTGATTATGGCAAACACTTCTGCTCGAAAGACAAAGCAATAATGCTCATTCAGTTGCAACTAAAACTCGTAACTCGATCTGCTCTAGAACAATCAATTTATAATGGGATATGAGCATCTATTTAAGTATGCCGACTTTTACGTGGGAAGTATGGTTTCTTCAAAATTACCAGCTAAAATACACAAATCATCTGCTGTAAAATCTTTTCTTTTCTCAACTCTAAATTTAAGACTGCCAGGAGAGTGTGGCTATGCGCTGAAAAGTAAAGATTGTTTCATTTTGCATGTAAGTAAGTCTAGGATATATAACTAAAGTGTGCTATAGTATGTCTAGGAACATAGCTGAGGAATATTTTTTTTTCTTAGAAAGCTTATCTTATCTCGTTGGTTATTCGATCCATTTGTACTTTGACTTTTTGATTTTTCCAGAATCCGTATTGGGATAAATTTGGCCCAAGCTGCTTTCATTAAGTTGGAAGGACATATGAGAACTTCTGAGATGGAAGAATGCTCCAAAAATTATTCCAATCATTCGGTTGAGTAATGTTTATTTTTTTACTCATATAAGACTTTTGACTAACAGCGATTGCAGTAATCGAAATATCGGAAATGTATATTTATAACCTACACCGAGGGTATATTCACTTTGTCATTCCGCTTGTAACGCAGAGAAGGAGGCGTGGCAGATATAGAAAAGTATATATATTCTTGTTCAGCGTCGCCTCCTAAGTCGATATAGCCATATCCGTCAGTCTGTCTGACTGGCTGGCTGTGCGTGGAAATACATTTTTTGGAAAAATTGAGCAAGATAATTCAATGAAATTTGGTACACTGCCTCCGTCGTTAACGTTGGTTTGTAGGATTGGAAATCAACGAAATCGGCCTACGGACACGCCTACCGCCCATACAAAAAATATATTAAAAATGCAACTTTAGGAGTATTTTTTACTACAATGCAACCAAAATACACATAAATATTACAAATTGTAAGCGCAAGCTTTGAACATAAGCTGGGCAAATTCGGACATGAGGGCATGGCACCTTCCATACAAGCAAAAGCTTCAAAACGTTATACTGAAAGCGTGTTTTTTGAGATAATCCAACTAAATTTCAATCAGAAACTAAGAACTATAAATTTAAGCCCTGAGCAAAAACTAGGTTATATCGGATAAGAGGGCGTGGCACCTCCCATATAAACAAAAGTTCCAAAATGCTATACTGAAAGGGTTTTTTGAGATAATCCAACCAAATTTCGCTCAGACACTAGGAACTATAAATGCAAGCTCTGAGAAAAAGTTGGATGAACTCGGACAAGAGGACGTGGCACTTCCCATACAAGCAAAACTTTCAAAATACTGCAGTGTAGGGTATTTAATGGTTGGCCAGACCAAAAGTTGCACCCTTAATAGTTTTATATTACAATAAGGACGCATTGACGATATCATCTCTTAAATTTCCAGTGGATTGTCCAATTTAGTCCGAGTCCAATTAAAATTAGTAATTCTTAGAGACTCGATTAATAACGTATGTCCAAAATCCATAGTAAGTCATTGTTGTTCATGGTAATGTGGCTAAGAGAATCAATTTAGTTCTCCAAACAAGTTGAAAGTCTTCTTGAAGAGAGAATTGTCTTACGCAAATTGATATTGGAATAAAAGTTCCAGGCTAGTTGAGAATCATTTCGCTTATATTTAGTTTTGGCGATAAAGACTTATCGTAGGCTTTCTGGTACTAGTCAGTACTACGCCGGAGAAAACTGGGTCTTCTAAAAAGATTGTTTGGTTAGCTCTTGGGGGAAAGTTGTGGTGGCTGTGGTTTGGACATAAATAATAAATTTGATGTGGAGTTGTAACCGTAAGACTGAGATTTCCATAAGATTGGCTTCACTTTCCACCGCTGGGGTGAACTAGTGTTCAATCGCATGATTTAAAAAATGATAGTTTTCACTATCCGTCCATTTACAGGACCGTGTATTCAGAAAACTTTGGAATGAAGCAAGCCAGAATTGGAAGGCGTTCACTTTAAACCCATAAGGACTTCTATTGAACTTCAATCCCCATTGATTGGGTTGGAGGTTTTTTTTTTCGAAAAGAAACTGGAGCTCTCGTTTCGTAAGATTAAACCGAACTCGACTTTCAATTGGGCGTTAAGTTTCTAGAGCATAAGAAAACAGATCTTAGGAGTGAATTTTTTGAACTTTGTTCGAGATTTTATAACAATTGTAGGAGTTTTTTTTTTGATTTTCGACATCATTCCATATTTCGCAATAATTTTCGAATAGTATCGAATGACTTTTCGATGTCTTTCGATACTTTCTGACTTCAAACGACTTCTTTGAAGCTTTTAAACTGTTTTTCTGTCTGTTAAGTCGTTTATTTTGGCACTCTGCGGCTACTATCGTCTTTTCAATATTTTCGATATTCCCTACAACTATCAATTTTTTCGAAATTCAACCACTTTTATATGACTTTAAAGAGACTATGAAACTATAATTACTATCAGCGACTGCATATTTTCTTTTTAGAAGCTTGAAACTGCTCAATAATAGTTTTAATATCCTTTGTAATTTTTAATTTCTATCCTTAGCGTTAAGCCTACCGTTATTCCAAGTGACATTAAAATTCATGCAGCAGTTTTGCCGTGAAACCGTGTATTCTAATTACGGCAGTGGCACCCCCCTCTAAAAATCATAAAATTTTATTTAGCCTTCCTTAGTTTTAAGTCTATCTCAGTACCGAATTCCATAAAATTCGGTGCAGCAGCTTAGCACCGTTAGCGTATTGCACCATAAGAGGTGTGGCTCCGCCCATTAAGGGATAATCGTTCCTTAGTGCTTACCCTAGCTCCTTACCATATATCATAAAAATCGATACAGTGGTTTAGCCGTGAGAGCGTTTTTTTTTTATTGATGGGCATGGTACTGCTTGCTTTAAAAAAATTTAATCCTATGCACTGCTCCTCCTCACAAACTCTCCAACAAAAAAAAAAAAAAAAAAAAAAAAATCAGGCAAATCGATTAAGTTTTAGGTATAAAAACAGGGACTGCCAACTCCCCTGATTTTTAATCAGGCCTCGTGATCGAATCTACGTAATTTTTTGGTAGCTTCACTGTATATATATACATTGGGTTGGAGTTGGAGGAATATACATTTTTCAAATGTGAATTTTTATATCTCTCGGCGGGAGCTAGGTTTTGATTTAAGACTCAAAGTAAGTAGTTTGTGAAGTTTTCTTAGAATTCTTTGTAGATTTCGTTTTCACTATACGCTTTTTGACAAAAACAATTGACACACTCTAATATACACACTTTAAAAATCTAGAAAAAATATTTAGCTAGAAATAAAACTCAACCTTTATAAAAAAGAAAATGCAAAAAAATTTCAAGGTTAAAGAACTTCTCAGCAAAGATATAAAGCATATGAAAAAATTTCATTAAAAATCATGTAGTGTCATATAAGCTCAGTAGGTGGGTAGTATAGAGATTTGTGCAAATGCGAATGTTTTCACTCCGTCCTTGTTTTTGTCATAAAAAAAAAAAAAAAAATTTAATTTAACTAATAAAGAGAGAGCATCAGGATTATCGTAAAAAATCTGAAATAACTGCGAAGAGTTCAACGTATTTGAAAGTGAATAGAATCAGCTTTGGTTTCGTTTTGTTTCGTTTCTTTTACAATTGGCTTCATGTTATGCCTTTGCCGTGTCTAAGGGACTTACCATGAAATCCGCACAAGTTCATTGATGATTATGGCAATGGCGATGATGACAATGGTGATGGAGTTGGCGATGGCGTTGATGGTATTGAATTAAATGTGTGCGGTTTTATTGCTTCGTTTATCGTATTGCGTGAATGCCCTCTGTATTGAACACATTCTGCATAATACCCAAAGGTAACATTTAATTTAAGTATAAACTCGTACCTACAAAAGTATCACACAATCTATATTCTTTCGGGATACAAAGCATAAATGCCGAACAGTAATGAAAAGAAAACAACTTTGAAAAAGCGTGTGCTTGATAAATTAATATTAAAGCAAATAGAGAATGTATGGAAATATTTAGGGAATTTATCAAAAATTTAAATGTTGTTTAATTTCATGGTCGGTACATCGGTACACTGGTGAATTTTTCCCTTTTTGACCGATTCCATTTAAAGTTTTTCAAAATTTGCAGTAGGTTTCTCAGATTTTTAAAAAAATTATAATTATCAGAACTGTTCTAAGTGCTTAGTATAAAGATCTCTTATTACATTATGCAACACAAAAATCTGAATTTGATCTGAATAACTTTTCTTGACTAATTTAAATTCTCTTATTTCGAATCTGAGATCAGAGTTATCCTTGATTTAATGTACAGAAAATGCTATTTTAAGACATCCAGCGTTCATCCAGCACTTTTGTCAGTGGCATTGTATAGCCTTGATCTTCCTTTTTAAAACCACAACTTTAGCTTTTACAATTGAATTACTACTTTCCGAGATATCATCCATTGAATTAAAGCTACACAAATTCAATATAGTCCTTTACAGGAATCGAATTGGAAAAAATAAATGTATTTACCAAAATATATTTGCCATTTAATGCCAATTTTTGGCTGACACGTGTTCCAAGAAGAAATTTTCTGCAAAAAACATTTATATTTTCAAATTGTTTGATAAGTTCTGATGCTTCAAAGTTGACATTTTAATTTAATCAAATTAACATAAGCATTTATAATTTCTTTTGAATCTTCCAATAGTTTATTTTTGAAAATAGGATGTGACAATTGTATTTACATTGGACATCCTACCAAACATGTTATAGCTAGCGAGATATGAAGGGATATAACGAAATCTATTATCGTTTTATCTCGTCACACAAAAAATATTTAACGGGATTGAAGTTTTACACTTATCGCTAGAAAATAAGCTTCAGTTCAAAAATTGGCAACATGCTTAATTAGTTGGTTAAGGCTTTTAGACGTGCCGATATGCTTTTGAATTGTGCAGCTTGGGACAATGGATCATATTTTTATTTTTGGTTTCACTTCTTGTGTGCTTGCTATTACCATTTACTGCTTTTCTTCAGAAAGTTTTCAAAGAAAAACAAGTTTTAGAGTCAGAAACTCAGTAAGCTACCACGTAAGCATCGTTTGACATCAGGCAGTAGTTCTGGGTTGAGTAAAAGCAAACTGTTGCTTCACTAAACCTTTTCGTAAACAATAATATACGTAAAGTACTACTTGTGTTTCGGGAACTGGCAACAATAATGTCAATAGCTAAGATCTGGCAAGACCGTAATAAAATTTGACATTTTTAAGCATAAACCTACTCACTACGTTTTGATGTATAAGTGCTATTTGTTTTAAGGACTGCGTTCGATAAAATTGTCCCTAACATTTTATCCAATAACTTGTTTTCAAATTGCACAATTTAAAATTTTTTTTCGCAGTAGGCTTTGAATTGAATGAACCAAAACCATGGTTTTCAAATTTTGTCCCTAGTCAGTCATATTTACTTAAAAATCGCAAACGAGCTATAAGTTCGAAAGTCTATAATAAAAATTTTTGAAGACCACCCGCGGTAGACTACCAATAGAATTGCTCGGAATAGCAAAGTTAATGTGAAATTGGTATCAAGAGTTCTGAAAAAATTTTAGGAAGACTTGGGTGTCTTTCAAAAGCCAGGTTCCGCGAGAGAAAATTTCATTCGTGACCAAAACAAAAAGAAGAACTTCGTCACAATTTTAAAGAGAACCCCAACATTTCACGCAGAAAACTGGCACCGAAGGTGAAATGTTCCAAGTTTTTAGTTCGCAAGGCCAAAAAAGTGGTTAGTTTGAAGACGTTTAAGGTACAAAAAGTTTTTGACAGAAATGCTATGAAGAACACGAAAGCAAAACAGCACGCCATAAAATTAAAAATTAATTTTTTTCCAAAAATTCGAATGCTGCATTATGGACGACGAAACATATATTGTAGCCGATTTTACGCAGATTCCAGGAAAAAATTTTACACTGTAGACTCGCGGAGGAATATGGACGAAAAGCTTAAGTCAAAAAAGCAGTCAAAATTTCTTCGTAAGTTCTTGGTTTGGCAAGTAATCTGCAGTTGTGGCAAAAGGAGCAATTATTTTGTAACCACTGGAACAGTAAACTCCGAATTCTATATTAAGGAATGCTTGGAAAAAAAACTTAAGCCTTTTCTGCGAAAACATAAAGTTTCCACTTTCTTTTGGTTAGACCTAGCATCTTGTCATTATAGTAAATTGGCCTTGGAGGGGTACTCAAGAAATAATGTGATTTTGGTGCCTCGTGAAGCAAATTCTCAAAACTGTCCAGAACTGTGGCCAATTGAAAGATGCTGGGCTTTGCTCAAAAAGGAGATAAAGGCAATAAAAGAAGTTGTCAGGGATGCTAAAAATTTTCGAGAAAAGTTGTGTTCAGCAGCTCGAGAGTTATCAAATAATACCATAAAATCATTAATATAAGGAGTGTCAGAAAAGTTACAAAAAAATTTGTAAACAAAAATATTATTAAAATTCTAGATACGTTATAAAAAGTGCAATAAAATGGCGGTTCAAGAATATGCCTAACTTTTAAAATCGGACTACGAGTTCTAGAGATTTTTTGAATTTTGTATGGGACAATTTTATCGAACGCAGTCCTTATTTACAGTGAGTTAAAAAAATCAATTTGGCCAAAAAATGGAAATTTCAATTTTTCACTCCTTTCGACGTTGCTTATGTCAACAAGAATGTGTCGATGAACTTAGTTCTTTATATGGCGATAAAGCACCATCAAAAACCACAGTATATGACTGGTATAGTGAATCGTGGTCGTAGTTCGGTAGCCGACGAATTCCGTGAAGGTTGTCCAAAATCGGTTGTTGTGCCACAAAACATCGATACAGTGCATGAACTGATAATGCAAGATCGTCATGTGACATACTCCGAGAAAGAAGCATCCGTGCACATTAGTTCCATTTCAATACATTCGATTTTGCATGAACACTTAGTTGTAAAAAACGTTTGTCCTTGTTGGAAACGCCATAATTTATCAATTGCTTAAATCATCAATGTAAAAATTGATTTTCTTAAGTCACTGTAAACAAAACAAATTGCTCTTGTACATCAAAATGTTGTAAGTACGTTTATGCTAAAACAATATCAAACTTTATAATGGTGTTGCCAGATTTAAACTGTTGACTTTAGTGTGACCAGTTCCCGAAACATAAATAGTACCTCTCGTAAATGAAAAATTTTAAAATTGCACTATATGAAAGCCGTATAAAATGTCCTTAGATAAGGCTTGCGCACGATGAAATTAGTGCACGAATTAACTCAAATAAATTTTAAGCTAGTTAACATTAAATCAAGAAATATATGTTTTTTTAACAGAAATCGTATTCATGTTTACTTTTATTACAATTATATTAAACATTATTGGTTTTTTATGAAACACCTCCCATTAAACTTTTAATCATATCTTCAGAGATTTGTTTACTTGACACTAACCATTTTCTTTAAAAATTTTTGGTGTTTTCAGCAACCTGTTATATGTTCTTCATAATCCTTTTTCCAGAGCCCGATATTTTTCGATGGGTCTGAGCTACGGGCAGTTAGGCAGTAGGTACAAATTCTACATTGTTCTTTTCATACCATCCAACTTCAGATTTGCTGCAATGGCATGAAGCCAAATCTGGCCAAAAAAGTTCAGATCTCATGCTGTCTAATAAATGGTAAAAGACGTTTTTGCAAGCACTACTCGGTGTTGATCGTCCCAGTTGAAACAAATGAACTGCTTCGCCTACCGGAGCTGCAGATTACCTGCCATACCAAAAACTTCTTTGGAAACTTCGTCATTTTTTGAATATGTCCTCTATGATCTGCAACTTAAAAATCGGCACCTAGAATCTGTGAAAAGTCACCAAGTACATAAGTCTCATCATCCATAATGCAACTCTCAAATTTTTTAATCAATTCTCGGTAAAGTATTTTGGCTGATTCTTATGTGCTATTAATTCTATCTAATTGATCGTCACAGCGCAATCATTTTTACAATGAAAGTAAAAATTATAAAATCGTCAGTTTCATAGACAGTCCCTCAGAAGCGAGGTATTTTAGAACACGGCTTTTAGAAAACTTTGACGTAGTTTCAGGAATAGCAATAAGATGGAACGAAAAAAGTTTTTTAGTGGATTGAAATTCTGCAATGATATCAGGCGCGGATGATTGATTCCATTCACTTGAATGAATATTACGCATGGAACTTTCTCTTCTTTTTCAGCGAATTCGCAGCAATCAGAATTTGTCTTACCTTAGAGAATGCTATAGGAATTACGCAGCAATTTAATCCACTTTACAGTTTCCACTAGCATTCCTACATATGCCTTCTAGCACCTATATGGTGAATGAAGAAATGCTAAATCAATTAAAAAAACAAAAATTCCATGATACCTATCACTCATGCCATGTGTCCCACCAGCTTAAAGGCTTAAATGACTTTGAAAATGAAAAGGCCAAATCAAAGCCTTTGTAGTTTTTCTGTGCTTTCGATGGAAAGTAATTGATTGCTACGAATTACAGCCAAAGTAGGAAAAAAAAGTACACTTCATTCAACTACCAATGTCGATAAAGTTTAAAATCTACATTATGTAAAGGAATACCTTCAAATGCCTTTCCTTAATATCAAATTTCGACTTTTTCTTGTTGTTGTTGTTGTCATGTTGTAACCACTGTCTGATGATTAAAATTTTAATTGGTCTAATGGAGTTCCATTTCAACACAATTGCATTTCATCGAACCGTTATAAGCTCAATTGATGCCCACATTTTCGATTGTTCGATTCTTTGCTTCGCTTCTTTGCTTTTGCCGGAAGTGAAAATTTCTGCAGTTCAGTCAACAATGGCAGTAGCAGACAGACAGACAGACAGACAGCATGTCAATTGTCTATGCCAATTTTGTTCAGCATCATTCGATTCAGTCGTTATGAATGTCTGTCTGTTTGTCATTCTGTCTATTGGTTCGCTTTAGTTTTTTCCATTTTTGTATTTTAGTTGAGTTCAGTTCAGTGAAATTGCTATGAAATTTTACGTTAAAATAGACATTACAGTAAACTTTTCTCAAAAATTTCTAAAATTAGTAACCAAACACATGTTACCGAATATGCTGACTACTCTTGCATACCTATTTTTCTTTTAATAGACTCTTGGGAATAAAATTGATTTGCTCTATATTTTCTAATTTAAACATTTGTTACAAAGTGAAGAAATTTAATCTGAATTAAGTCACGATGATTTTTCCGAATCTGGCAACCGTTTTTTCCTATCAGGCCTTAGATTGGAGCAAATGGCATTTGTTACTCATTTTTTTTGGAGTGAAATTGATTTGCCTAAAAGCCTGTTAAAATCAATTTTTGCAATCTTGACGATTTACAGTGATAATTAACAGTTTCTCCTGACTACGTCTTATTACCTTTTTTAAACCCCTTTTTGTGAATTCGGCTATAGCATATTAACGGTCCGGAAAACTATCAAGGTCTAATTGAGAAAAATGTCCCTCATAAAAATAATAATAAGTGTCAATCAAAGCGTCAACCATATAGGAAGCATCGATATTAAGATATATGGTTCTAAATTTAAAACTTTTCTTGGCTTTTCATAGTTTTGCATATAGAAACTCTTATCTTAAAATCGGTTGATAACTTCAGGGATCTTATTATTTTTCTCTGTTGTACATTTATCTTGAACAGACCTTGATAGTTTTCTGGCCAAATTCCCAAAAAGCGATTTCTCAAATGCCCCAAAAAAATAATAAGGGGGCTCAGGGGAAACTGTTTTTTGAGTAAAAATCGTCAAGAATGTAGGAATTGTTTTTAACAGACTTTTTGGCGTACCAATTTCATTCAAAAAAAAAAAAAAAATGTAAGATACCCCATTTGCGGCTATCTCAGACATGATAGAAAAAACAGAATCGAAATAAGCGACTCTAAGTTAGTCAAATAAATTTATCGAGATCTAATCAGATAGAAATTTCAATTATTATGCATTGAAATACTGTGGTGATGCTAAATTTTCTTCGTTAAGTAACTCAAACTTTTATATTTGGGACCCTTTTGCTTAAAATCGGTACACCTCATATGGTTGACATTTTTAGTGACCCTAACTATTTTTAGATGGCGCAAATTTTTCTTCAAAAGACCATAGAAGTTTTTTGTACAGTTTACATGCTATGGCCTAGCTCTCAAAAAGAGGTTTATAAAATACCCCAAAAAGGCAATAACATGTGTGTTGCCAGATTCGAAATCAGCTACCCTAAATTAGTCAAAAAAGCTATCGAGATATCATTCAGATTTTTATGTTATTGGGAGGAGGGGGTTAACTGGAATAACTTGAGTAGTTACTCAGCAGAATCAAAGCTATGATGCAGGCGCTGACTCTAAGGCTTTCCAAATTTCACTGTTTTTGTCTGTGATGAAGTAAAGTGTCAAGATGAATCGGGGGGGGGGGGGGGTTAACTTTATTAACTTGAGTAGTTACTCAGCAGAATCAAAGCTATGATGCAGGCGCTGACTCTAAGGCTTTCCAAATTTCACTGTTTTTGTCTGTGATGAAGTAAAGTGTCAAGATGAATCGGGGGGGGGGGGGGTTAACTTTATTAACTTGAGTAGTTACTCAGCAGAATCAAAGCTGTAATGGAAGCGCTGACTCTAAAGCTTTCAAAATACAGTTTTTTCGCCTTTGATGAAGTATAGTGTTCAGCAGGGGACTGTACTTTTTTTTGTGTACATTTAGCGGGCGCCGAATATAAAGGGTGTTTTTTTCAGAGGTATAGAACTTCGAATTGAAATAAAACACAAGAAAATCGTTTTAATGTCCATCAATTTGGCTTTATTGGAAGGATAATTTTATGCCATTAATGTTTAAATATGATTTTGGGCATGTGGCCGCCGCGGCTGGCTCGAATAAAGCCAATTCTAAAGGTCCAATTTTCAACCACTTTTTCGAGCATATGGGGCGTATGTCGGCAATAACGCCACGAATGTTGGCTTCCAAGTCTCCTAACGTTTCTGGTTTGTTGGCGTAGACGAGCGACTTCACATATCCCCAAAGAAAATAATCCAATGGTGTCAAATCACACGATCTTGGTGGCCAATTGGCAGGTCCATTCCGCGGAATTATGCGCTCATCGAATGTTTCCTTCAATAAATCGATTGTGACGTGCGCTGTGTGGCATGTAGCGCCGTCTTGTTGGAACCACAACTCATCCACATTCATGCCATCCAATTTGGGAACAAAATAGTCGGTTGTCATGGCTCTATACCGGTCTCCATTAACGGTAACTGACTCTCCAGCATTATTTCGGAAGAAATATGGCCCAATGACTCCACCAGCCCATAGAGCACACCAAACAGTCAGTTTTTGTGGATGTAATGGCGTCTCAAGGGTCTCATGTGGATTCTCTTCACTCCAAATGCGGCAATTTTGCTTGTTGACGTAGCCATTCATCCAAAAATGAGCCTCATCACTGAACAAAATTTTGCGATGAAAATCAGCATCGAGATCAATCTCATTTTCGGCCCATACACCAAAATCACGACGCATTGCATGGTCTCGCGGCATTAATTCTTGCACAAGCTGGATCTTGTAAGGTCGCAAGCCCCGATCTTTGCGCAAAATCTTCCATAAAGTTGATGGACAAAGCTCCAATTGCTGTGCACGGTGGCGAATCGATTCATTCGGGTCCTCTTCAACATTTTGCTCTACAGCGGCAATTGTTTCTTCGGTGCGCACTGTTCGACGTCTCTGCGGATGCGTATTATCACATAGAGTAAACGTAGTGCGAAAACGATCCATGGTTAACCGAATTAATTGCTCTGATGGACGATTATGTCGACCATAAAATGGACGGAGCTTGCGGTAAACTTCGCGAACTGAACCATTATTTTCGAAATAAATTTGCACGATTTGCAAGCGTTGTTCTTTTGTCAACCTGTTCATGATGAAATGGCAAACCAAACTGAACATAAATGACATTAGAGTTGCCAGATTTGACCACAAAATGCCAGTTTTATCTCTATTCAAAAAACAAACCTCTAAAAAAAACACCCTTTAATTGATTTAAAAGGAATGCCCTTTCGTAGTTCGTCTGCTGTGTAAAGTTGCTGCTGTCGACGTTGACTGAGGTCGGCTACCACCTGAACTGCTGCTTTTGACGATGTGGGATGTGATGATAAATGACCGCTGGAACAATGCTGTTGAGCACCAGGATGATGTAGATGCTGTCTTCGAGTATCAAAAAAACTCTTGGGCTATGATGTTCCCAAAAATTAGTAAAAATAAAAAATGTCTCAGGTGTCTTCGTTCCAAAAGAAAAACAAACTTTGGACTTTTAATTTACGTTATAATTTATTGTGAACGATTTTAATTTAGTTTTAAGTTATTTTAAGTTTTAAGTTATTTTAAGTTTTAAACAAATTTAATATTAAAAAGAAACATAAATGAAAATTACGGCGGCCGTTGCTGAGCACAGTGGAAAAACGAATGACAAAAGCTCATGAGTTTGACGTATTCAACGCATACGCATGAGAGTGACAGAGAAGGCGGTATGAATTGCAGAATTTTCTATGGGTACAATTCGCGTTGCCAATCACGGGAAATTAATTCCTGTTTTTGGGAGTTTATGCGTATTCCTGCGTTAACATATAGAGTCAAGACGAATCGTCTCCATCGAATCCAGTTTTTTAAGGAAGATTTTGATTTCTCTTGTTGACTTTCTCGATTCTTGAAATTCTTCCTTTGATGAACTTTTCCAGGTGAATTTTGGCCTTATACGAATTCCATTACCTTGCTGTTATCTTTCTATTTGCTATAGAATAATTGTCAAATTATTAAACCTAGTCCTAAATGCACCGTTGAATTAGTGAACCTGATATTCGCTCAAATCTGGAAAAAAAGCACATTCAAGTACACAGGATCATTGAAATCGAAATTCCAGAATTGGTTACAAAGGTATACCAAGACTGTAGAGACAAAATGATTTTGTCAAAAGTGGAAGTCAAAAAGTTTGGCTTAGCTTTAAGGGATTATGTGATGACCAGATAAATAAAGGTATTATCGTAAGATAGCTGATAGCATCAGCAGAAATCGCATCTATGGTGCATTGAAAAGTGTTGCCTTCAAGATTATTGAACTTATAAAATTTCAAGATGTTTTGAGTAGGTACATCATAGCACGGCATTACTTAAGGATCTACAGATGCCAACAAGTTCTTATCTTCGTATATGAGCCGATTATTTTGAAAGTGACCTAAGTCCATTTCGGGGCAAAAGTAATGTCATTCACATTATGTGCCGTAATAATCGGTTTTTTGCCCGATACTATTTTTTTAACATAACGCCATTGATTTCACACAATGTGGTAAACTTTTTGTAAAGACAAAATTCAATTTTATTCGTTCTGAACAAAATGCTAGCTAATTCATATAACGACATTACTTTTGCTTTGGACTTAGGCCACTTTCAAAATAAACGGCTCATATATCAGATGGTGAAAATGGCAAACACTGCACATACCACACACGAAAGTCTGCCATCAGGCAATGAAGCGGGAAATGCGGACCACCGAAAACATTTCGAATTGAGGGAAATGCTTTTACTTGCCACCGAGAATTATGAAGATTTTTTTAAGGCCCTAAGTTCCGAGATGTGATAAAGCGCACAATAAAGAAGATATTTCGCAAAACTATTGGTGCATTTCATTCAAATATGAATCGCGTGCTGACAAACATGATTCAATCTTTCAATAGACATCTATAATATATCGAATTATTGACAGTAACTTTGACATGCTTTTACGATAAAAAGAAACAACAATATATTTCTTTATTTATTTTCTTTTCTTGTTTCTCCACATCAATAGTTTTGTACTCTTCTGTTGATGTTACTTATGTGTCTGGCTGTCTACGTGTCTGTCAATATTGAATTACATTATGCATGCGACGACTCCTTATTGACTATTGAGATATCTACTATTGTACTACTACGAGTATTGTATTCATTGTTATCCCCCATTGTTTCAATAATGTTTGATTTTGTACAACATTCGAATATACTTAGATACATACATATTGTATAATACAAGAGAAATAAATTTCCATGAAATATGTTTGCTACAAAATTTATTGCATTTCGTTTTTTATGCGTAAACTAAAAATTTTACTTAAAAAAATAAAAAAAAAATTTTTTGATTTTTATTAAGATTTTAATATTTTACTTTTGTGAAAGAACTTTTAATCATAAAAATATTTAGAACACAAAGGTTTTAGAAAGTAGAGTAGAACGGGGCAATGTCGTGCACTCAACTTTGACATGCTCGTAAAGCCGTACATCTCAAGCGAATGCGACGAGTAAGCATCCGATCGAAAGATAATTTCGTTGGTTACATCCACGTGTAACAACATTTGTGTAGCGAGAAATTGTGTTTGTGTAAGTGAAGAAAAAAAAAATGTGCACGACATTACCCCCCTCAAAATTTGTGGGGTAATGTCGTGCATTGTTTTCCGAGTATAGTAAAGGTACCAAAATGTGTGAGAAATGATAGGTAGTGGTTCTATTAGTGGAGATTTAGCTTTATCATGTATTTATTCATTATGATACAAGTGCGAAGTACATAATATGTTGTGTAGAGTAGAACGGGGCAATGTCGTGCACTCAACTTTGACATTCTCGTAAATCCGTACATCTCAAGAGAATGTAACGAGTAAGCATCCGATCGAAAGATAATTTCATTGGTTACATCCATGTGTATCAACATTTGTGTAGCGAGAAATTGTGTTTGTGTAAGTGAATGTGCACGACATTACCCCAATGGTCGTTTTAAAGGTCAACTTCGATAACTCGGTGAAGCCCAAAATTTTTTTCGAAAACCAAATACTTCTTTTCTTTGGCAGGATATTTCGTTTCAGAAAACACTTACCTGGTATATTTTCCTGGAAGGAAAATTATTTTTCTGACCCGTTAAAAAAACACTTTTGTCGTCCCGAAAGCGTGCGTTTTGAAAAAAAGGTTACTCTGTAGAGACGAACTGGTGAAAATTGTTATTATTATATGCATAAGCTCAGTAGGTCAGCAGGTCTCTACCTTACGAACAGTTGGTAAATCATTCAATTCTTTGGGTCAAAACAACCAGTGCACGACATTACCCCCTGCACGACATTACCCCGTTCTACTCTATATGCAAAATATTCAGTTACATGTCAGTCATAAAAGTTATTCGCATAGTGTACTCATGTTCCAGCATTCGACATAAATCAAGAATATTAATTTTTGCTTTAAATAATGAAATATTTTGGATACCTTTTTACCACCCATCACCCACAATAAATCATTTTCTATAGAAACAAATACTTGAAATATTAGTTATTGTATTCAATTATGAAAACAATATATTGAAATTAACATTATCCGTAGAGAATGCCCAAACCATCTTTGCGCATCAATGTTTGTTGCTGCTGTAATTTCTTAAAGGATAGATTGTTTGAGAAGTATTACGTTCATATATAAGAGTACGAGCAGTGAAAAGACGCAGAGCAGAGTAGTTAATCCAAAGGTGCACAACAAAAAGGGTTCAAATAGCACATTTGACCTCTGTAAAGTAAGTTTGGCTTCACGCAGCATGGCGTTATAAAATCAATTAAAGTGAAATGTTCTTTATGAGTGTAGGGAGTTTAACAGAATTAGTTGCTGCCTTAAAAACAACAAATGCATATTTTATGTTAAAACAAATATAACCGGCTCTTGGCCTCCAAAATTTATATTTTTAGATAATTTTTTTTTTTAATTAATCCACACTTAATTTCCTACAATATTGGATTTCCAGAACAAATATTCCACCTTTTAAAAATTACAAAAAATCAATCTGTAGAAAAAAAGTCAGGAGCATTTTTATAAGGTGTAGTAAAAAGTAATCCACTATTTTCCCAATAGATGGATTTAGATCTCTGTGTCTGGCTTAGTTTTTGTTTCACTGATTTTTGCAAATACGTTACATTTGACAGGTTTTCTTCGATAAAGGCCAAAATGCATGTCTGGCGGCTAAAAATGTGAATAGTATTTATGTTCCTGATACTGTAACAGCCAACTGTGCGCAATTTTGGTTTCGTCGATTCGGTTCCGGTAATTTTGATGTTAAAGATGAACCATGCTCTGGAAGGCCAATTGTTAAAAATGTTGATAAAATTGTGGAAATCGGTAAAGCCGACCGTCATGTAAGCACTGTTTCAATTGCACAGGAGCCGTTTGGAACCATTTAAATAAGGCCGGATACAAAAAAAAAAAAAAAAAAACTCGATGTGTGGGTGCACCATGAGTTAACATAGAAAAATCTTATAGACCTAATTTCTATCTGTGAATCGCTACTGAGTCGCAACAAAATCGATCCGTTTTTGAAGCAGATGATAACTGGTGATAAAAAATGGATCACTCAAGCGAAAACAGTCGTGGTCGATTGGCAATCAGCTGGTCCAAACGGTGTTCAAGCCAGGATTGACTGCCTGAAAGGTTTTGCTCTGCGTTTGGAGGGATCGGTAGAAAATCATCTACTACGAACTACTCCTTTATGGCCAAACTCTTAATTCGATCATGCGTCTGAAGGAAGTAATCGCTCAGAAGGGGCCGGGTTTGGCCAATAGAAGAGGAGTAGTCTTTCATCATGATAACGCCAGGCCACACACGTCTTTAATTACTCGTCAGAAGCTCCGAGTGTTCGGTTGAGAGGTTCTTATGCATTCACCATATATTCCGGACTTAGAACCAAGGGATTACTACCTGTTCATGTCTATGGCGACAGTTTTGCTGGTGAAAATTTCGCTTCAAGACAAGTTTGCGAAAATTGGTTGCTACAGTTTTTTGATCATAAGGACCAGGATTTCCATAACGAAATTAACTTCAAAATGGCAGAAAGTTATCGAACCAAATAACCTTCTCGACAAAATATCATTACTCGCAAAATAAAAGCACAAAACTCTGTCAAAATTGAAGTTTTGAAGAAAGTTTTTAAATAACATATTGAAATTTTGGTAACTGTGTAACTTCTCTTGAGGTATTTGGCTAGATATTTATGCAATTCTACCGAAATTTTTATTCAAATCTAACATCAGATTTGTAGTCAGTAACCTCGAAAACCCACGAGCAAAAATTTCGTCTAGAACGGATAATACTTCCGACTTTTAGCTAGCTTTAAAGGATTTTGAACCAGTGTGAACCCCCTTAAGCCCATTTGCCACTCTCTTGAGCATGCCACCTAGGGTAGTCGCCGCTTTCCCCTCCACTTAGATACGCAAGGGATTAAATGTTATTCGTAGTAAGAAAGATTTCCTTGAATTTTGTTGAAAATTATCTGTAATCCATTTGCCATGATTTTAAGTTTTAAAATGGAAATTTACGTTAAGAAGAAAGAAATGAATGATTGGCATTAATTACGAAGTTGTTGCTTTATCCAATTAAAGACGGTTTTTAATGACAAGAACACTACAGACAAAAAAACAATAGCAACACTACAAATACATCATTGCCGGCAAAACAGCAGCAGGGGACTGACGTTGATCCCATAGCTTAAGGTTTATTTACTTAGTTCACTTGATTTGTGCGTTGTTTGAAAACTTTCTTTGCAGGTGCTTAAATTCTTACCCCTTCAAGCAATTTAAATTGTTGAAAGTTTTACGTTTCAACAAAGTTTGAGGCGACTATTTGTGGCACAAATCCCAGCAATTGGAATAGAATGAACAACACATAGCAACAACAAAATAATCAGCAATTTGATTTGAAAATCGTGTCAAAATGCGACGTAATAAAATTACCACAATACTACATAGATTGGCATAAATCAAAATTGGAAAAACTTAATGTTCCTATTTGATGTTACGTCAATTTAAGAAATCTTAAAACAACGAAATTTATGTTTCTTTCAAGTCAACTTTTCACAGTTCATCTAACACATCAATGACCTGAAAAACACTTGGTCCACAAGCAACGTTTATTGACCGTATGAAATATGAGACTCCAAATACCCAAAGTCAACTTGAACTTAATAAAAAATATCAGTTTATTATTATTGTTATTATAAACGATACCAATATGCCCGAGACCTAAATATTATTACCTACTGTAAGTCCCGACGCATTATTCCAAGGTCTATACATTTTGCCTTCAAGAGCTTTGCTTTAATAACATTAAGTTATTAAGTCTCTCAACCAAGGTCTACTTAAAGGCGCTGCAATCCCAGAATGCGCGTGTTTCCCAAAATGTCTAAAGGGTACTGTGGCACTGTGTGTGACATAAAATGCGCCTTAACAATGAAGCAGAACAAGAGGAACACAAAACAAAAATGTGGCGAATATCCTTATACGAAGCTTTTGCAACAAAAGTCTACAATTTCCGTTACACACACGCAACATTGTGGTTATGGTGGTTCTGGTGGTGGTGCTGGTAAATGTCGTGAAGGCGAAAAAAGTAAAGAAAATCGCATAGTCAAATAAAATTATAACAGCGAGCAAGGCAATTCCATGCTTAACTCTTACGAAAACTTACATACTCCATGCAAACAAATATTTACTTATATAAGAAAAACACAGCTTAAAATAGAATATATGTTTTTACCATTTTTTAAAGATTATGCAAAAGTAAAAGAATTTCCTTTGTGTAAAAAAAAATAAAAAATCTTAAATAAACGAAAAATTTTTATAGATTTTGAGCGAACTTGCTTGTCAAATGCATTAAAATTTAACTTGATCAATATTTGACATAAAGCTACTTATTTAAGTAGCTTCAGTTTATTTATGTTATAGAAAAAATGGAGCAAAAATAATATCATAAAAATAAATGGCTGCCATTTTGTTAAAAATTAAAATTCCATAATGAAAATTTTTTGAAATACATTATCCCATTATATCCTCTTTTTGTCTGCCTCTTTGACTTCTTCTCCTGAAAACTGATTTATAATGGGTTAAGATGTTCAACAAAAATATTTTACGAAAAATTTTACTGTAAGTCACCCAAGACAAGAAACACTTAAAATTTAACAATTATGTGTAAAAAAATAAAAATATTGTACAATGTGAGAAGAAGTGTTATATGTAGTTTCCACTAATATATTCCCCGTAGCATTGTACAAATATTGGCTGAGAACATGATACACCTCAGGTATAAGAATCGTTTAGTTTTATACGTCGCTTTGAAACCAGAATGCGATTAAATTCCATTGTCAGAATCTTGTTATTTTGGAAAAAACTTAAAATTATTGTACAGTGTTATCAGTCAAATGACCTCATTTGTGGTCATCTACCCGCATTTCGGATTCTGGTTCCAATTGGTTGACTTGTTGGCAATTAATTCTCTATCAACATATAACATAATGTTTTAGTTTACTCTTAATTAAAGCACATTTACGTTATGACATTACTTTTGCGATCACTTCACATTTGTACTCGCTTTACGACATTTTGAATTGTTTCTCGCAAAACATCTGGCTTATTAGCTACCGAATAATGATGTGTCTAATGCGTTGATGGTTTGAGCTTACTGCTGGAAGATTTAGGTATTACGGCATTTTTGCATAGAAATTGGTCAAGGATATCCTAGAATCGAGAAAGTCGCAGAGAACAAGATGCTGATATTGTTTTCAGAACAAGACTAAGACCAAGACCAAGACCAAGACCAAGACCAAAACCAAAACCAAGACCAAGACCAAGACCAAGACCAAGACCAAGACCAAGACCAAGACCAAGACCAAGACCAAGACCAAGACCAAGACCAAGACCAAGACCAAGACCAAGACCAAGACCAAGACCAAGACCAAGACCAAGACCAAAACCAAAACCAAGACCAAGACCAAGACCAAGACCAAGACCAAGACCAAGACCAAGACCAAGACCAAGACCAAGACCAAGACCAAGACCAAGACCAAGACCAAGACCAAGACCAAGACCAAGACCAAGACCAAGACCAAGACCAAGACCAAGACCAAGACCAAGACCAAGACCAAGACCAAGACCAAGACCAAGACCAAGACCAAGACCAAGACCAAGACCAAGACCAAGACCAAGACCAAGACCAAGACCCAAGACCCAAGACCCAAGACCCAAGACCCAAGACCCAAGACCCAAGACCCAAGACCCAAGACCCAAGACCCAAGACCCAAGACCCAAGACCCAAGACCCAAGACCCAAGACCCAAGACCCAAGACCCAAGACCCAAGACCCAAGACCCAAGACCCAAGACCCAAGACCCAAGACCCAAGACCCAAGACCCAAGACCCAAGACCCAAGACCCAAGACCCAAGACCCAAGACCCAAGACCCAAGACCCAAGACCCAAGACCCAAGACCCAAGACCCAAGACCCAAGACCCAAGACCCAAGACCCAAGACCCAAGACCCAAGACCCAAGACCCAAGACCCAAGACCCAAGACCCAAGACCCAAGACCCAAGACCCAAGACCCAAGACCCAAGACCCAAGACCCAAGACCCAAGACCCAAGACCCAAGACCCAAGACCCAAGACCCAAGACCCAAGACCCAAGACCCAAGACCCAAGACCCAAGACCCAAGACCCAAGACCCAAGACCCAAGACCCAAGACCCAAGACCCAAGACCCAAGACCCAAGACCCAAGACCCAAGACCCAAGACCCAAGACCCAAGACCCAAGACCCAAGACCCAAGACCCAAGACCCAAGACCCAAGACCCAAGACCCAAGACCCAAGACCCAAGACCCAAGACCCAAGACCCAAGACCCAAGACCCAAGACCCAAGACCCAAGACCCAAGACCCAAGACCCAAGACCCAAGACCCAAGACCCAAGACCCAAGACCCAAGACCCAAGACCCAAGACCCAAGACCCAAGACCCAAGACCCAAGACCCAAGACCCAAGACCCAAGACCCAAGACCCAAGACCCAAGACCCAAGACCCAAGACCCAAGACCCAAGACCCAAGACCCAAGACCCAAGACCCAAGACCCAAGACCCAAGACCCAAGACCCAAGACCCAAGACCCAAGACCCAAGACCCAAGACCAAAGACCCAAGACCCAAGACCCAAGACCCAAGACCCAAGACCCAAGACCCAAGACCCAAGACCCAAGATCCAAAATCCAAGATCCAAGATCCAAAATCCAAGATCCAAGATCCAAGATCCAAGATCCAAGATCCAAGATCCAAGGTCCAAGATCCAAGATCCAAGATCCAAGATCCAAGATCCAAGATCCAAGATCCAAGATCCAAGATCCAAGATCCAAGATCCAAGATCCAAGATCCAAGATCCAAGATCCAAGATCCAAGATCCAAGATCCAAGATCCAAGATCCAAGTTCCAAGATCCAAGTTCCAAGATCCAAGATCCAAGATCCAAGACCCAAGACCCAAGACCCAACACCCAACACCCAAGACCCAAGACCCAAGACCCAAGACCCAAAACCCAAGACCCAAGATCCAAGACCCAAGACCCAAGACCCAAGACCCAAGATCCAAGGTCCAAGACCAAGATCCAAGAACCAAGGCCCTGAGAGTCATACTTCAGTTTTTTATTCTTAATTTTGCTTCAAAAAATATCTTTCAAATGGTTGCAAAGTCCGTGATGTCATGAAAAAAAAAAATCGATTTTATTGATAAACTTTGGCTGATTCGCTAGCGATAAAATCATTACAGCGTTTCAGCGTTATTCATTTTAATCATCGCTTCATCGACTTGTGGCATGGTACATTGTCTTCGGAAAACAGTTTAACCGGCACCCTTTTTGCCAGTAACTTTCGCATGGGCAAATTTTTATGTAAAACTGTAAACGTACCACGTTCTGATATCTTTGAGATGTTTATTATCTGACACAGGTTTAATTTAAGATCTTCTAAAACTATTTTCAGGATTTTATTTAAGTTTAATGTGCGGGCCATACTATCAAGCCAAATTTTTGTTTCAATGGTGGTTTTCCCATCAAAACGCAATGCTTTATCAACACACGAAATTTTTTTTGTTTTTTCATTGTTTTGAAAATAACAAAAGTTCTTTCACTGAAACCACTATAAATTTTGAAAAAACGTCGGGATATCATAAATTTTTTACAGCTACCTTTTAGGAGTTAGTACTTACCAAAAAAAAATTTAGTTTTGTATCTATCTGTCACACTATCTGTGCGTTAGACTACGAACGTACGTATCAACCGATACGTTAGTTTATATTGTGTCATAATACGTTAACTTTCAAAAATAGGCATTTTATATATGTAAATGATGTATTACCACCTATTCTTTCAATGAATGTTATTAATCCCGGTGTGCTTGACATATTTGCTCAATCTCATTCATTTGCCTCAAATAGTTTTCGGAGAGTATGACTTATTTATTTCAACTTTTGTTACTTGATTTCGTTCGTTACCGAGTTGTATTTTAGGTATAATTCTGTGTTTGAGATGGTGCAGAACTATCAAACTTTCAGTATGCGCCTAACAATTGAGTAGATTCATAGAATTGTCCACAGGATATTGTTGCCAACGCTATTAAATATTATCGTTCCAAGAAATGCGCAATTATTTCTACTTCAATTAGTGTACAAACTCTGGCCAACTTGGTGCAAGCATAGGAAATGAGAAATTGCCTGTGGGGTTTTCCAAAGGAAAAAAGAGCAAAAGGAGAGAAAATTTCAATGCACATACGTCAACATGGCAGCACAGAGCAACAAAAATAACAACAACAATTCTTATAAGTCAAATTGTTTCTAGTACATTGCCCTCGTAGAGGAAAAACTTTTTCTTTATTTTCCATTTTTATTGCTCTTCTGCCACATTTGTGTTCTGTGTGTGTGTGTGCGTTTTCCCAAAAGGAACCATTGTCCTTTCATATGTCTGCCTTTAGAAAACTTATCGTAAGTTGGCTCAACACTTGTAGTTTTCACCCAGGCGTTTCACTTCGAGGCGTCTCGCACAATCAGAATGTTCGCTTGGTTGATTTTCTTGCTAATGGCGCCTATGACAGCCAGCCATGATAATAGCGATAAAATTGAAGATGAACTTTTTATTTTTTTTTTTATTTCTCCGGGTGTCGATGATTACAGAAAATGGTTTCTGATATGAATTCCGTTTTTCTTTTCCTCTATTCATTTTGTCATACAATTTTTATTTGCATTTTGTTTAGCTGTTCGCTCCAGATGCTTTTAAAAAGCTTTCCCAAGTCAATGCATGTTTTTTGATAAAGACGAAACTGATGATGATGCTTATGAGGATGACGATGATGATAAGCCTTGCTTGCTTAAGCCTTGCTTCCTCTGATTTTGTGTAGGCCAATGAATGCTGCGGGTTCATTCATTCATATTATGCAAATCTTGTTGGCTCAAAGCAAACAAATAAATCAGTTATTTTTGCATAAAAAGTTGAATTTTTGTTTCCCTTTTGGAAAAAAAAACAAGAAGGGTTGACCTTTTTGCTATTAAATGTCACATACAAATTGGTTTTTACTTTTAGATAAAAAATAAAGCTTACGCATCGCTAGAATAGCAATATGCGAGTTTAATGAGTTTGGGTTTAACCGTGGTTAGGATATGTTTATCTATAAGGTCATGCCAGGTGAGATGGGCAGTCTAGTAAACATATTAATAAAGTTGTCCGTTTGTGATACGTATACTTATACTCACACTCATTTCGGCTTTTTAAAGGATAGAAGAATGTTACATGTCTTGGTTTTGATTAATTTACTGAGATTATAAAGAAAGTAACCCTTCAACCACCTATACGTGCTCTTAAAAATAGCAAGACCATTAGAGTTTAGATGCTTAATACTTTGTCCTTAATTACTGCTTATAGCTTCTGCAAAAAGCATTGAAAGGACCAAGCCAAACGTCTGGCATGTTTAGTAAAAGGACAGTGACCATTGATGATAGCCACCAGCCATTTTGCTTAAGGACTTCTATTGCTAAAGGGTGATCCAATACGAGGTCCCTTTTCCAACTGGATTATTTTGACAGCTGTTATGTGTCAAATGGCTTGTCTATATGACGTTTGTAATCAGAATTCAATGCGACTTAATTATGAATAGACTTACTCCTGAACAACTCAATGGGAAGAAATGAAGCTGCTTCCAAAAAGAGTGCAATGGAAGCACATATCTGGTAGCATACGAAATTTTTCAAATTCTATTTTTCTTTTATTAGTTATAAAAGTTAATAAATCTACCAAAAGTAACAGAAAAAAAGTAATTTTTGTGAAATGGAACTTAAAATTTTGACAAAACTTCCACGGAAGCGTGTTTCATATGCTTCCAAATGTGTGCTGCCACGGAAGCGTATTTGAAGCGTATTTCATGTGCTTCTGAAGATGTGCATCTCCGCTAGGACATGCTGTGTTAAAAAAGATAAGCAGTGAGAACAGCACTGGAAGCAGCTTCTTGCTTCCCTAGAAGCGCAACTGAAGGCGTTTCAATGCGCTTCCGTTTCCCGTTGGGAACGTTTATTACAGTCATCAGTTAGAGAATGTTATAGAGTTCTTCAACATCATTTTGGTCGTTATGAGTGTCCAACTGAGCACACTATTTGTAACACCATCACTAGATTTCGAAGCAATTTTACACTATTGGACATTCATCATTCAACCAGAGTGCATAGAGCCCGTAATTTAGAGAATATTGCTGCGGTAGCAGAGAATGTTCGTGAAAACCGTAAACAATCCTTTCGTCGCCGATCTCAGGCTTTGAGCATCTCTTCTGGATCACTGTGGCGTATCTTGAGGCGTGATCTAGGTCCGTAGGCCTACACGGAGAAAAATACGCATCATAATTTTTACTCCACTCGGCTAGTCGAAAAATTAAAGTAATCAACACGAAATTTCAAATATAATTAACCTTACGTCTGAACTATTTGATGGGTCACTAACGTCATATTTACAAATAAAATGTAGTTAAATAATATAGGAATATTTACTTTAAATTTCGTAAATTTGACTTTATGTAGAGTAATTTATACTTTCAGAAAAAAAATGTATGACCATATCGAATTTACAATTCTATTCAAAATAACTTTACTTTTTTCACGCACAAAAATGAGTGTCATAATTGTCACCTTACTCGAGTAAGGTTAATATCATAAAAATATAAAATCATTTTGACTTTTATAATTTTAGTAACAATTTCTATTTTTGGACAGACATTTTCTTTATATACAAATTTTTTTGCTTCTACATCACATGCGTAAGCAGCGCAGATGATATGTATCTGACTATCATACGAAAGGGCCAGGGTTCGTACCCCAGCGCGCCGGTCACTTAATTTTATTTTTTTTGGTGTTTTTTTTTTGTTGTATGTAAGGTAAGGTGAATCTTACTTCGGTGTGAAGTTGTCACTATTCTGATTTGAAATTCTGGTAAAATTTATGAGAAATAAAGTAGGAAGTACTATTTTTTTTCTCCGTGTATAAAATACAGCTCGTACAAGAATTAAAGCCGGCTGATCTTTGTGTACGTTTTAATTTCGGTTTATGGGTCTTACATAAACTTCAAATTGATTCATTATTTTATCGAAAAATTTTATTTGGGCCGATGAACAACTAGAATTAATCCTAGGTTTTTGGGCAGGAGGCATCACCGGACCGTATTTTTTACAAAAATGTGGTTAAATCCAATGTTACGGTCAGTGGTGCTCGTAACAGAGCCAAAAATTCAGGATATTAGTGTAGCCGACCTCTGGTCTCAACAGGATGGCGCAACATGCCATACAGCTGGAGAAACAATCGATTTATTGAGGGGCTCGTTTGATGAAAATGCTCCTGTTGATTGGCCACCAAGATCGTTTGATTTGACGCCATTGGATTACTTTCTTTGGGGATATGTTAAATTACGTGTTTATGTGTTATTCAAGGAATACTGGTCGATATGCTCAAAAGCGTTGTCGAAATTGGGACCCACAGAATGAACCATTTAAGAGCAGGTCGTGGGCAACATTTGAACGAAATAATTTTTAAACATTAAGTTGTAGGAACCGAACTATCATTCCAGATAAAGTTTCGCATCAATACATTGATTTTTATGTATTTTATTTATAAAAAAAAGTAGGATGCTCTTACCTTTGGCCTGGTCAAACATTTAATACCCTACACTGCAGTATTTTGAAAATTTTGCTTGTACGGGAGGTGCCACGACCTAATGTTCGAATTCACATAGCTTTTGCTTAGATCTTGCACATGCTGTTCTTAGTGTCTGAGTGAAATTTGGTTGGATATTCTTAGCGTCTGAGTGAAATTTAGTTGGATTATCGCGAAAAATGCTTCCAATATAACATTATGAAACTTTTGCTTATATGGGAGGTGCCACGCCCTATTTTTCTCGATCGCCTATTTAGTGTCTGGGTGAAATTTAGTTCGATTATCTCGAAAAACGCTTTCAGTACAGCATTTTGAAATTTTTGTTATATGGAAGGTGCCACGCCCTCTGGCACACTGGGTTGGATGTAAGGTATAAAAAAGGCAAAGCGCATAAAAAGAAACAAAAATTGGCTTGCATTACATTTCGCGACCCACCACATATCTATCGTCAGATGCATTACCCGACATTAAGAAGAACTTACAAACATATTATATTTAACCTTTAGCATAGATTCGTTGAGAATCTAAGAAAAGGAAATGATTTTACGCAGTAGTGCGTAGAACATATGGATCTCATACAATTTTATTCCATTTGTATTTATAATTCTCAACATGCTTGTGTCAACCATTGCTTAAATAATTTCTGCTCGACAGACAATTTGGGTGTTTGCGGTAGAGTCTTTACCGCTGACATCTTATATTGGGATGTTTATATATTGCAATGTGTCTTTATGGACATTTTGGTATATTTGTTTTTGATAAGTCCATTCAATGACATACAGATTTCTTTTTACTGACCACCACAAATTTAACTACTCAATATAAGTATTTTACTCAGCAAGTGAAATGAACTCAGCATTTCTCAAAGTTTTTAACAGTTTCTGTGAAAATTTTACTCAGTTTATGTGTAGTTCCCTATTTACTAAGGAATGAGATCGAAAAAATCTTAGCACAGGTTTTACCTAATAATTTTTTTTGGGTGTAAAATTTAAAAATTTCTTTGATCTAGTTATCTTTGAAAAATATGTCAGTTATTATTTTCAATGACAAACATGTTGATTTGTTGTGATTTTGATCAAAATGAGTGAAGAAAAAGAAGTACGTCTTAAAATTATTAAAAATTTTCAAAAAAATCCAAATTCGTCCTACAAAAAATTGGCCAAAGAATTGAAGGTCTGCCGTCAAACTGTTTTTAATGTTATTAAATAGTTTTAGGAGAATTTGACCATCGATAGGAAACCTGGTTCAGGAAGAAAACAAGGACCACATGATATTGACAAAGCCACGAAAATTGAAAGCATATTGAAAAGATCTCCAAACACATCTGCTGGAAAAGCTGCCCGGTTAGCCCAGTGCTCTTACTATTTGGTGCGAAAAGTTGAAGCCAATGCTGGTTTGAAAACATACAAAGTCCAAAAAGTTCCAGACAGGAATGTTGCAAAAAATTTAGACGCCAAAAGTAGGGCTCGGAAATTAAAATCGAATTTTATACAAAAATATTCATGTTGTATAATGGACGACGAAACGTATGTACTAACAGATTTTACGCAGCTTCCGGGTCAAAAGTTTTATGTTGCTGATGCTCGAAGAAATGTCGAAGAACAATTTAGAATCCAAAAGCAGACAAAATTTCCAAAAAAATTCCTGGTATGGCAAGCTATATGCAGTTGCGGCAAAAGAAGCAAGTCATTTGTTGCAGTCGGCTCTATAAATACCGAAATATACATCAAAGAATGTTTAAAAAAAAAGGCTTCTTCCTTTTATAAGAGAGCACAATGTGTCCACATATTTTTGGCCCGATTCGGCATCATGTCACTACGGCAAGAAAGCTCTGGAGTGGTACCAAAGTAATAACATAGTTTTTTTACCAAGAGAGGCATCCAAATTGTCCGGAGCTAAGACCAGTGGAGAGATATTCTGCTCTTGTGAGCAAAACTTAAAGAGCACAAAAAAGGTGTCCCAAAATATCGAAGATTTTAAAAGGAGATGGGCAAACTGTTCCAAAAAAGTGTCTGAAAACTATCAAATCTCTAATGGAAGACTTACCAAAAAAGGTCCACGATTTCATAAATAGTTGTTAGAACTATAAAAGTTATATTTTTCTGTAATTTGTAAAATATTATCAATTAAATGAAAAAAAAATCAAAACTCTAGGGTCAACCGTTTAAAAATTAGTAAATTTTACATATGTCAAGATTTTTTTGATCTCACTCCTTGTATAAGAAGACAGACAAACTGTGTTGAATTTCACACAGTTTGATTTAGGGTGTAAAAGCTTTTGAATAGGTATATGTATACTTATACTTGATGTAAAAGCATTTTAAAGATCTGCAAATGCAGCTCACATTTTTAATAAAACAACATTTTTGTTTTGAATTTTTTCGTTAACAACAACCCCGCTTTGAATTCTCAAGTACAAATTAAAAATGAATCATTCTCAGAATAACAAACAGCATTCTAATTCAGTAACGAAACTGACTGTGACAGCCACCATTAAAAAAACATAAATATTTTGGCATAATAAAATTTTCAAAATTGTCCCCGCAGCTGTTGCATTAAAAGCCATTAAAACAAAATTTAAATTGTTTACCAAAATATGACCGTTACATCAACAAATTGTCTAACAAAAACAAAAAACGAAAAGAAAAAAGCCTTAATTTGATGGTTATATAATTTCTTCGTTTTAAATGTCCGCTAAAGTAAATACAATTTTAAATTTTTATTAAAAATTTTCCTTTTTTCTCTCTCTTTACAGCAATGGAAACAAAATTAGATTCACGGCAAGGACAATTTCCGGCCACTTTTCCGGATACCTTTAAAGACTTTTTTGCCATCATGAGTGAGGATGAAGACCATTTAGATCTTTTTTCTAATTTGCTCGAAGACAAGGTAAGCAAACATTTATGATAAGTAGCTTAAATTTAATTATTTTTAAACACCCTAGTCATTGTAAATGCTCTCTATTTTGAATTTTTTTTTGATTACACATATTGGTTGGGTGGTCTTCTTTTATACTTTTTTAAATGTGTGATGGTATTGAAATAAAATTCTTTTGAAAAAAAAAAAACATTACTGATAAATTACCATTTCATCTTGACCTCTCCATATGCGATAAGGCTTGATCTTTAAAACTCTCCATCGAATGAAATTTTTATATGACTTTGGTTTTTTCTTAATGTTTTTGACATTTCTAAGATTTCCTATCCTAACGGCTTACTTAGATTTTATTAATTATATCCTTTATTGTGGATTCCATTCAAGGGTTTTACGACAAAACTTTTTTATATGGCTTGCGAAGAGTGTGTCATATTTATTCCCATTTAAATAGATCTCGTTAGCTATGGGCATTTGATTGCTTTATTGGATTACGTTGATATTTTAGATGGTGTCAGCCATTTTCCGTATGCATTTATTTCGTATATTATTTAATACTCTAAATCCACCATACAGTGGGGCAAGAGCAAAAATGTTAATTTGAAAAACTAGAAATTTACATACAACTACAGTATATGTGACTATTAGATCCAAAAACAATGTATTCCACTTTTTACCGTTCGAAAATATTGCAGAAAAACAAAACACGAAACTTGAAACTCCTATAGGAGTTCATCATATATGAAAAGTTAAAGTTTAAATTGGATAGGAATTAAAAGTCATTTGAAAACTCTGATAAGAGCAAACGGTATGCAGTATTTAAAAGAGAAATACATCGCTTCTGAATCTAATAACCACATATATCTTAAACTGCACTGTAGCAATTCAAATAAAATAGGTCAGTGCAGTATTTGTTTTTTCATTCTCATATCCAAGTACTATCAAGACATTTGCACGCACCACTGAACTGAAGTATTTGATAAATACAAGATATAAAGTATCTTTAAACTTAATGCCATGAAAATCTCCAACAATCTATAGAAGCACTGTAATTTTTACTATTTACGCATAGTAAAATTTATTAAATTTGTAACAATAAAAAACTCGCATGTGCACGTTTCGAGTATCGAACTGAAGCACTTTGTGTTTGTAGACGGCGCTCTAACATATGTGAAAAACTTTAAGCTAATTATATGAGCTTTTAAAAGTGTATTGGGCTTATAGAGTGCAAAAGGATTTTGTAAAGTTCTGAATCTTTGAAGCTAATTTTTAAATTTTCCTTTTTGACTTTGGCGACCATTTAAGTACAAAAAAATTCCTTTTAACATATCCTAATATAATTTTTTTTTGGAATCCTCGTTAAGTTGCCTTCAATTTAGTATGACATTTGTCATACCATTTTGTATACCCTACACCCAGGGTATATTCACTTTGTTCTTCCGTTTGCAACGCAGAGAAGGAGGCGTGGCAGATATAGAAAAGTATATATATTCTTGATCAGCGTCACCTCCTGAGTTGATATAGCCATGTCCGTCTGGCTGGCTGGCTGGGTGTGCGTGGAAATACATTTTCTGGAAAACTGGCACACTGCTTCCGTCGTCAAAGTTAGCTCGTGGGTTGAAAATGAGCGAAATCGGTCAACGGACACGCCTGCCACCCATAAGAAAATATATATTTAAAATGCAACTTTCGGAGTATTTTTCACGACAATGCAACCGAAATACACATTAATACTACGAATTGTAGCGCAAGCTCTGAGCAAAAATTTGTTGAAATTCGGACAAGAGGGCGTGGCAAAATTTTAAAAATACTGCAGTGTTGGGTATTTATTTGTTGGTCAGGCCAAAGGTTACACCCATACTAGTTTTTAATTAAGGTCAGAAAAAAATACTTTTCAAGAATCGGCTTGAAGGCTCCAGTAGATAGCGAAACGCACGCAAGTAACCCGTGTGTTATTTAGAAAAGTATTTTTTTTGACCTCTAATTAAAAAGTTGGTGTGACAAATGTACCATCGAATTAAAGGAAATTTAACAAGAATTCAAAAAATAAAAAAAAAAATTGCTAAACGGTATGTTGATTGGAACTTTTTCATACCAAAATGACCGCCAAAGTCAAAAATTAAAAAAAAAAAAAAAATAAAAATTAAAAAAAAAAAAAAATAAAAATTAAAATATCATCTTTAAAGGTCCAGAACTTTACGAATTCTTTTAGAATTCTATAAACCAAACACATTTTTAAAAGACTTATATAATAAGCTAAAATTTTATTTAAAAAATTTTTTCTCTAAAACACTAGGGTGACCCAATAAAAGTTTTTTTTCTAAAACAAGTCAGAAAATCAGTTTTAACCCTATTACTCCTCAGGGGTACATTTTAGTCATCCCCACCCTTAGGTGTAATTTTCTGTTAGTCTTGGCCTCCTGTACCACCTCCCAGAAACTTTGTTACTTTATACGATACACCCTATTTAATATACAAATTTTTGACAAATACTTAAGATAAAAAAATGGGAAAATTGAAAAAAATGCAACTAGGCATTGCTTCATTCAATTTTATATAACTTATCCATTTCTAAATCGATTTTCTTAAATTGTATTTGTTTTCATCTATTTAATACGTTTCAATATAAATATTGGTTTTTGAGATATTTGTTATTAAGTGGAACCATCTTTTTTTTTTTTGCTCAAAAAACCGTAAATGACCGATATCTTGGAAACGACGTAAAAAAACAAATGTGATTTTCGAAATCTGCAGCCGATTTTACATAGGAAATGAATAGTGGCACCCAAAGTTCAGAAATTTCGTAATTATTTGTAAACTAGTGTAATTGGAGGGCATTCTAAGTAAATATTGCAGAGTTCACTGATATTTTTCTCTGTTCCAATTTTTTTTTGCATATCGATATTTTTTACAGCTTGGTCTGTAAGCATGGACGTAGCCAGTGGGTCTTAAGCTCCGCTTGAACTAGAATAAAGCGAAAGGAGAAGTCTCAATTACACAAATCATTAATACGATTTTTGCAAGAAACCCCCACCGAAACGAATTCCTCGCTACGTACTTTTCTGTCTATCCATATGTAGGTTTCAATTAAAGCTACCCATCATTAAAATCCTCAACTTAATTATTTTATTTTTACACAATTATAATTCTTGACTGTCTTATTTTCCCAGACATCCGAACTGAAGGCGCTAATTAACTTTTTTTCCTTTCTATAGAAAGCAAAAAATTTTTGCAATTTCGCGTACAGGAAAAAGTACAAAAACAAGAATGTTGTCAACTCCCTAAAATACACTACCATTTGGAATAATTGCAATGTGTTCTAATGCAACAACCCAGCGAACATTTTGGAAGCTTTTTGATCATTAATAACCATGTCTGCATATTTTCTTTAAATGTCTCGTTTTAGTGAGCTAGATGTGAAAAATTCAAAATCTAATTTTTGAATTTTTGTATGCAGAATTGCTTAGATATATCCACTTACCTTCAAAAATAGATTTTTATGTTCTTTGGTTAACATTTAGAACATATATTTGCAATTCAAAGTTGATATTTTAAATATACTTAATAAAAAAGTTAGGTTTAAATCCATGCACTTTCTCGCAAGGAATGTTCGCCATACTATGAAAATTGTACCAGATTTTATAATAATACGTACCCTAGGTGCAAAGGTTTAGCGTCCCGTCTTTAAATTTTTCCCATGTTGCTTAAAAGATATCACTTACATCCATGTACCAGATTTTATAATGATAAAAGTACATAGGTATTTTTAATATTTTTTTGTAGGGGTGCAAAGCCCCTATATTTTAACCCTCTCTCTATTTGTGCAGTATTTTGTAAATAAAATACACGTTCTCAATACAAAGTTTTGTAGTAATAACTGATACAGGTGCAAAGATATAGAATTGTTGTGTTTTTTTGTATGGAGGGTGCAACGCCCTCTTGTTCAAATTCCTCCAATTTTTACAAGGCGTTTAATGAACGCAGTTTGCTCCTGCATATAAAGTTTTTAATGGTAACAGCTAAAAGTGTAGAGATATAGCAATTGATGTATTTTTTTTTTGTATGGGGGTGCAACGCCCCCTTGTTCAATTTCCCCCAATGTGAGGCGTTTGGTGAACGTAATTTACTTTTGTGTACAAAGTTTTGTAACAATAACTGCTACAGGTGCAGAAATATAGCTATTGAGGTGTTTTTTGTATGGGGTGCAGCGCCCCTTTGTTCAATTTCCTCCAGGTTTTGCAGGGTGTTTGGTGAACGCAAAGTTCTCCTTTTTACAAAGTTTTACAATAATATTGTAGCTACTACATGTACAGAAATATAGAGTTTTGTTCAGTTTTTTCGTATGGAGGCTACCGCCCTCAGTAATATCCATCTTTGAGGGTGCCATAAAACACAAAAGTTCATAACTTCATAAAAATCGATGCTAAAATTTAGCAATGATGGTGTGCTTTCATTTAGGGGCGTGACATTGTCCACTTAAGAACACGAAAATCATATTGTCGTTCGTTAGTGTTTAACCTATCTCCATACCGAATTTCATAAAAATCGTTAAAGCGTTGTAGTTTTTTTCTATTTAGGGGCGCGGCACCGCCTACAAAAAGGGAAATTGTGTACACTGCTCCTCCTAATAATCTTTCCAATAAAAAAATCAATCGAATATAAAGAGATTAAGGGATAGAAGTAGGGGCGAAACCGATTTCGTTTGCCTATTTACGACTCGATACTTCGGAATTACGATTCTTCCGCTATTAAAAATGTTTGCTGGGTATGAAACAATGATTCTGTTGACTATAATCCACACATCCATAAGTGCACGTACAGCAGACACGTTCTTCCCCATAGAATTGTGTACTAATGTACACAGTAAGAAGTTGTATTTGGTCCTTTTTGTTTTATTTTCTTCCAAAACATGGCAAAAATAAAACTTATTTACTCGCTGTTTGTTATTTATTTTATGAGTGCATTCAACTCATGTCGACGGTTCTTTTTTTGTGTTTTTGTTTCCTTTATTTTGGTTTCGCCATTTTACACGCTTCACATGTCATTTCATTTTACCACTCCCATTTATCGTGTGCAGGAAGGAAGCAATTCCATAGAATATTTTTATGCCATGCATGGCTTCCTTGTACTGCGTAGGATGATCGTTAAAAGTCTCATGAGTTAAATTGGGATTAGGAGATGCCAAACTGTGAAGCTAACGAAAAAATGATACATGTCCAGGCTCTGTAGCGGAAAACAAATCCTTGCTTTTCATGAGGATTAGGCTTTAAGCTTTGGGGCATGTACAGATTTTAAATTTTCCACTTACAGTGAGTGCCATGTTGAATTTTAGTTTTTTCGCGAAAACTTCTCACTTATTCGTAGATTTGCCTTGAAACCATTTTTGTTGCATTTCAACGCGCGGCTTAGAAGTGACAAACTTATCGCGTTTGTGCTGTCATCATCATCACTGTCATCGCCGCGGCGTCGTACTCAACCAACTGCATCTGTCAATTTTCCCCGTTGCCCGTGGCTCATAGTCAGAAACCTCTGCGCGCTTTATCTGACTATGGAAAAATTTTCCATTTTTGTTTTCCATTTTCCTCAACACATTGAAAATTAATGCAGGGCTTTTACTCGTAAGTGAAAAATGTGTGAGTGCGGCAAAGGGCGCCGCGTGGTGCTGTTGCCGCTTGAAATGCAGATAGTTTTTGTTGTCGTCGTCGAATTGTGTTGTTACTGTTGTTGTTGTATTTTTGATGGCTGTTGACAGTCGGTTGTCATAATGTTGACAGTCATTTTGCATGGTTATCATTTGGAATAAATGGTGTGGCGTTGATTAAATGATTTATTTTGGTATTTTTTTTTGTTGTTTTGCAATCATGGGAATATGATTTTATTAACTGCATTAAACAAACTCAAAATTTTGCATAAGTATCGAATGGATATACAAAGCAATATTCCATATTTACCAAGCAGTACATACAAAAATTAAACATTTCATATTAAGGCTTCACCTTGAGCTTGAAAAAATTTAAATAGCTGCAACCGCTATCAATTAGGAGTCTTTCAAATTCTTATTTTTCGGCAAAAATGTCTTCTAAAATGAAAAACTAGAGAAAAATTGAACGTTCCGTTTTTGTTTTACCTAAAATCTTATCATCACACCTTTCTTGTGAAAAAATCAATTTAGAGATTTTCACTGTTTTTGGTCAATTATGAGGCGATCTTTGCAGTGGAGTCACTTACAAAAATTTAAAAACATTTTCATACTTAGAAAATGCCCGTTTAAATGAGTACCAAATGACAAATTGTGCAAAATTATATAAAAAAAAAAATAAATAAAAAAAAAAAATTTAAACACATTTTTCCACATAAGGTATGTTTTCGCAAAACATGTCACATAGTCAGGCATGTTCTCAATTCCGATTTTGTTTGGAATCGGAATTGAATCCGATTTTAGGTGTTCCACTTTTCGATGTTTAGTGATGAGCAAACCAAGACCAAGAACAAAGCAGTCTTGATCTTGGACATTGACAGTCTTGGTTTTGATATTGAGTCTTGGTCTTGACCTTTGGCATTAAGCCTTGGGTCTTAAGATTGTTCAGTATTCAAAATTTTCAAACCTTCTTTTTATAAGGCACCCTAAGATTGATTCCATTCCGATTCCGATCGGAACCTTTTTTTCATAAAAAGTATTATGTAATAAAACAAGTTCAGATACAAAGGTAATAAGCCCGAGTAAACTAATTAAGGGCTGAACAAGGGCCTTTTGGCGTTTTTAGGATAAATGTGGTCTCAATAAATTTGAAACAGTACAAATGGCTGCACATATGTCCATACAGGGGCTGTACAAATGCAAAACCGGCTGTACCTATACAATGTGAAATTTTAAAATTAATTTAAAAAAAAATAAAATTTTGTTCAGTACCAAAAAAATTAAAATCTCCTAGGCTTTCATATTTTGGCCAGAAACATGGGATATTACTAATGAAAATTTGAGCGACATAAATAAAGTTATTTGTTCTAATGATACAAAAGTTGGTTAAAAAGGTGATATGCGGTGTATTGATAAATATACAACAGCCCGATTAAACCGTAAATATCAGCTGTACAGCCCATTTACAGTACATAGTTGTCTATTTCTGTACAAATGTTTATTATATAATTGAAGAGTACGAAATTACGTGAATTTGAAGTTAATCATTAAACGGTAGGTGTGGCATTGTTCGATTACACTCAATTTTTAGTCAGCGAATGCTTATTATAAGGGAAACCTTCCTACTAAATTTCATCGAAATATTTAGCATGTATTGTTCCGAAGATATATGGTTTGAAAGTATCTATCCTTTAAATCGTTAAAAAGTAGGCATGGCATTGTTGGACCATGCCCACTTTTTGGTCAGCGGATGCTATTTATGTGGGGTACCTACCAACCGAATTTCTTCGAAATAGCGTTCATAGTTTGCGAGTTTAGTTTTTTATCGATTAATTGTTGAATAGTGAGAGTAGCACCTAAGTATTTGATACTTTGGCACTTCATACTAGCATGTAAGAGGTACGAATAATACAAGTGCGTTTTGTGAGAGGTGCGAAGTGTACGAACTTTAGCAAATTTTCGTACCTCAAATTCAAGTGTTCGCGTACTTTCGTGTAGTACGAATTCACGTGATTTGACAGCTCTAGTACAGCCTTTATACAGCCTTGTTTAATATTAAAGTATGATGTACTTCCCATGCACTATAGATCAAAAAGCACATTTCTCTGGCCAAAATTCATAACGTCCATATGAGGGGTAAAGAAGCAAAGGCGACAATCTCCATTTCTTTTATGAACGTGTTTGATAGTGTTTGATCGTAAGCTACCATCAAATGCAACTAGATGTCACTATCAAACATGTCCATGATCAAAGAAGAGACTGTCGTCTTTGATTCTGTACCTATTTGATCGTACCATCTTCTTGCATTTGATGATGATCATCTCAGGAAAAATGGCTATTTTGGCTATTTTTGAAGTTAGATGCAAACTGCACAAAATTTTCATAATTTTTTTTATGAAATGTATCTCGTAGTTCTATTCCGTTTCTTCAAAATGAGCTCTTAAAACATGAAATACAGTACTTTCTTTATGGCCGATTTAAGATGGCATCTTGAGTTCCCATGAAACGGGTAAAACGACACAACTATGGATTTCATGATATCATCATAAATCTGCAATTACTTTTGAATAAAATAATGTATGACATTTTTTAAGAGCTCGTTTTGAAGGTAAAGAATAGTACTCAGTAATGAATAATGCAAAAAAAATAATAAAAAATTTTGTGCAGTTTAAAAATAACCTCAAAAGTAACAAAAGTACTAAATTTTCGTAAATTAACCTCAAATATGTATTTTTATTTTTCAAAAAACCTACACAGAGTGAAGAAAAAAAACATAACTGGCATTGTTAAATGAGTTTTTAACACGCTCATGAGTATTTTAACTACGTTTCGTTGCTGATTTAGATTTAACAACGCTCTAAGCTCATATTTGTATGATGCGTTGCTAAATCACCCACGAACGTGGTTGAAACTTATTCAGAAACGCTGGTTGCCAAGCGTTGTTAAATCCAAATCAGCAACGAAACGTAGTCAAAACACTCACAAAACGTGGTTGAATCCAAATCAGCTCATTTCAAAACAAATAGACTCTCAGTCAACTTCACAATAATGATGGCCGTGGCAGAGTTGCTAACGTCCGCATCTATCACACGACAGGTCCCAGCTTCAAATCTCCCCAATATCAATCAGAATAGAAAAGAAAATAATGTCGGTTTCATTGTCGTTGACAGGAAAAAATTAAAATTAAAAATTAACTCAAAAAAAATTGTTTTCTTTTGTATTTTATTTAGCAATGCGAGTTGTTTAGTTACTCGGAAATGTAGTTGAAAATCATTTTGCAACGCGCTTTGTTAAAATTGCCACATATTAAAACAGCCATGTTCAAAACTCGGGTCACCACGTTGTTAAAATAACCACGTTTCTGCCATTTTTGACGATGTTGTTTTATCTGTGAATTGGAAAAAATATGCGCATTTTTACCCAAGCTACTTATATAGGGGTCGAAAAAAAAAAACTTTTTTTCCTTAAAAATCATTTTAGATAAGTTTTTTTATGGAGGTCGATACTATCTAATGTACAGCCCACGTTCTGCCTCATTCAATCGTTAAACTACGACGATCGGCCCATTTACAGCCTATATGAAGGAATCGTGTAAGCCCAAAATGTCCTGCAAAAACACCTTGTGCGGCCCTTGTACAGCTAATAAAATAAAAAATTTTTCCCTTGTACGGACTTTATACAGCCGTATTTTAAACATTACTTATTTTTACTCTGGAACTGAATCAGTCTAATCTTTTGATAATTCTTTCAGACAACAAAGTGGCACGGTTAGTCCTTATCTTCTTTAAGATAACCAAGTGACTGGTTTTCGAGTGCTATCGAGCACTATTTAAAGTGGCATCTCAATCGATGGTGCTTATAATTGGGCTGCAAAAGGTATTGGTGGCAATAGAAAAAGACACGAACTCGCTAGAAGAAGAAGAAGAATTAAAAAGATTTATTTTCCCAAGAGACTAGGCCTAGCTAGAAAACATCTCTCCAACTTGAGACTTGTTTAGAATGAGTTGTTTTTTTGTTATGAAGAAAAGGAAACAGTGCGGAACTTAATTTATGTTTCTGTGGTGGTTTCGGAATTTTCAGACTTTGTCTGTTCTCAGTCGCGTATCAATCTACTTACTACTGATATTCATTAATGTCATTCGCCTTTGAAGATTCTTATATGATTTTTCACAATAGCCAGTATATGCCACGGTTATTTTAATTTTTTTGAACTGTATCATGGTCATGCAATGCCCAGTTTGGTTTCTTTTTAAGGCACAAAAAGCTCCATTGCACAATAAACAAAATTAAATTGAGTTATCCGCTTCGTTTGCACATGAAAAAGAGCCATTAAAAACGAAAATAAATTTTTCGCTTTTTAAGTCGTCAAAGGACTCATTTAAACGAATTTTTATGAAAGGAACTGCGAAAAAAAATAAAAAATCCAACAAGCCGAGATGAAATACGCAGACCAAGTTGGAAACCATAAAGAAATTATTGCCATGCTGACTTATGTATTTCACCTTGACCAAATCGTTGTCTTGCTCACGCACTCATCTCTTTTTGTTTTCTCTTTCTGTCTCTTCTTCCGCAGATGATACCCCGTGCGAACAAATTCAATCAACGACGTTGTGGTGGCAGTCTGCGTTGCACGAGTAGCAGCAGTCACAGCAATGCGGCAACAACCGGCGGCGGTTCTGGTGGTGGAAGTGGCGGCGGCAGTCAAAGTCACAACGTCGGTCGCTCAAATTCATTTCGTGTGAATCGAACGCGCTCCACAATCGGTAGCAGTAACATGGGAATAGGAGCAGCAACAGCTGCCAAGTCGTCGAATCTAAGTGGGAGTGGCAATTTAATAGGCGGCGTTGGCATTGGAGGTGGCGGTGTGACTGCTTCATTTTGTAAGCACATAAAATATTGCTGTCTGCATCAGCAACAACAACACCAGCAGCAGCAACAGCAACATCAATTGCCGCCATCGCATCACAATTCCAATCAGCAATTGTTTCAGCAGCACTATCCACAACAGAATGTCCATGACTATGGTTGTAGTGGTGCTGGGTGTGCAACAACAACACGACTTGGTCCAGATGGAGAAGACGATAACAGTTGTGGCCAAACGTCAGCAGCAGCACTTGCAGCTGAGGCAAGCAATGGCCACAATGCACAACAAATGCAGCAGCATCAGCAACAAATATCAAAGCAGCATCAACAGCAGCAGCAACAGAAAAGACATTCGATTATTTTGGAGCGTGCATTTGATTTTGGTGAGTATTGCGTGGGAGAGTGCATGTTTTGGGGGGAAGGTGAAGTTTAAACATAGGTGCAAATATTTGTGATTGCTCACGTAGGTGCTGACTTGTGCATATTGGTAGGGTTGGTTGAAAATTTAAATTTTAAGAGTCTGCAAATGTGGACTAAAGCTTGCGCCTCAAACTATGCAATGAACAAATATGTACAGTAAGTGGTTCGATAAGTGCTACAAATTGAAGCAATTCTATAATTCCTAGTTTATTACTATTACTTACTGGACTACTTCATTAAAATATTAAATATTTTTGGTAGCGTCCATTTTTTTTTTATCGTCGAATGTTAGAGAATATCTTGACCACGATTTTTTCGACCAATTAATTTAAAAAATCTAATGATGCAGTTTTATAGAAAAATGCACCACTAAGAAGGTGCTACTAATTTTTTTCTAAAAAGTCATACTTTAACTTCGAAAAAATGAGCTAAAGTCACTTTTCCGTTGTACGTGTGAAACTGATTAACTTTTTCATGCAACTCAGTGGTATATCATAAAATGCTAAGTTGAAAACGTCTAGCTACGTCAATGCGAGTTTACAATGTAAGTAATTTTATGTGAAAACAATGTGTTGCATACCTTAAGGGATAATAAAATTTAGTTCATTTTCAATGGAATTTAGGCGTGTTCACGTATCACGCCCATTTTAAGAATATTTCTATAGCTATATCTTTTTGAGCAAAACTTCATTATCATAGGAGCACTCATCAGAGGACTTTCTAATTTTGGAGTCTGATTAAATAGCTTTGTTTCAAGGTGGCATCTCATTTTTATCCTTTTTTCTCCTTTTTTAGTTACTAGGTAGCGTGCGCCTTTGCGACAAAAAAATCTTGAAGAGCAGAGTACAGTCCATTTTACTTTTAATGAGTTTTGCTGTAAAGTCAAGGCATTTTCTTAATTGGCTGTGTTTGTTCACCAAATCCTTATCTTTTTATGAACTATAGCTCTTTCAGCGATGGCACCTTGGCCTTAGGAACTTGTTGAATATGCTTCGCCCAATAAAGAACACCATTTGGCTTAGTTGAAAATGTACTGAGATTCTTGGAGTCATAGATGAAGAATACTCTAATCACGGTTCATATGTAGAAGTATGTCTTCTTCGGAAAAGTTATTTTGCAATTTGGACTTTTAACAGATATTTTTGTTCTTTCAGTTCATTAACGAGATCTTGCATTTGAAGCACAAGGGTACTAAGTCTTCATTCGACTGTCAATCAAAAACTTCATTATTCAACTTATTGTCTCAATTTTTTTCACAATACCCTAACAACACACTACGTCCTTTCAATATACACAATACATACGAATACAAAGCACATTGGCAAGCAATAAACTCTAAGGAGGTAAAACTTTGCTGCTTTTGTCGTATATTGTGGCATTATTGGTCGGTGCATGCTGCTGTTGTTGTGCCTTTTTATTGCTGACGTTGTTCTTCTCTGACCGGATGTTATTGAAGCAACGAGTTGATGAGTACACGTTCTTTATAAGCGACATACATACGTTAAATGTACCCAGAAAACATTTTCGCGACAGACAAGTAACTTATTCTCCATATTCTGATATTGAGGAATTTTTTGCTTGCGATAAACTGTCCGGTTATAGAAAAGTCGTTTAGAATAATCCGTATATAACTTCAGATAATGAATCATAAATAACCACCACGACGAATATTTCTAGTAAATTTAACAAGATTTTCAAGTCGATATAGTGAAAACGCCCCAATGAAATAAATTTCTCCTTACCGTTTTACTAAATATAGAATTTTCGAATAATCTTACAGAATAATATTTTTTTTTTTTTTGAAAAAAACCGGTGTCCTGCTAGTGGTAGGTAGAAACATTAACGGTGTTCCATGAACACGTGTGGTATTTTGATTTTGAATAAAACGCAATCGGTTCGGAATTTCTCCAAAAATTTTATTTCGTTCGAAGGGTTACACAATAGGATTATCTGTAGAAAATTATTCCGCGACTATTCCGTAGATATCTCACTCTTTCGGCCATATTTTCAATGACATTTTGCAGTATGGCCTCCGGAATTGCGCAAATCACCGAATGCTTTTCAAGTCTGAAATCGTCTTCGGATCATTCATATAAACTTTATCCTTCGTGTAATTCCACAGAAAAAAGTCTAACGACGTCAAATCGCATGATCTGGGTGGCCAATTCACATCACCACGAAGAGAAATTACACGGTTCGGGAATTTGCGAAGCAAAAATTCCAAATTTAGGTGAGTTGTGTGTAGTGTAGTGCCATCTTGTTCAAACCACATAACGTCCAGACTCTAAGTTTCAACCTCCTGCACAAAATAGTTCCCCAACATAGTGTGGTACCACTCAGAGTTGACATTTTTAGTGTTTCCGTTCTCATCTTAGAAAAAAACGGCCCGACCCATAAACCGCACCAAACAATGACTTGTGGTGATTCCTTACTAAAATTCTAATTGTAGCTGGCGTAGCATGTCTCGAAACAAGAGTGTGTTACCAACTAAAAAACAATTTGGCAATTTTTCACAGCAGACGGTACCAGTGAGCCCTATGATATATCCATATGACGATCCTGTATAGAGTAGTTTATCCGTGTCCAATAGTCTAATGGCTAAAGCATCGCGTTTTCTTTCATTAGAAAACCGGAGTCACGGGTTCGAGTACGGTTTCTGACAAGATTTAACTAAAACTGATCTGATGAGGCTATATACATGCTAATATATGCCTAAAAGCATAATTTACTCTATATATAGGAAAATGTAGACAATTTTGAGTAAATATTGCTTTATTATTTCAATATATTTTATTTGTTAATAGGCGAGGAGCCGGCAATACTAAAAGTGCCGTCATCGCGGTTTCTGAAATTTTTAATGCAAAATGGTAGTTTACACTAAGACGAATAAGAAAAGCATGGTTGTAGCCTGGCAGAAATATTTTTAAATGATTTTTGAATTATTAAATTTTCGGAATGTTTTGCCATCATCGCAAATTTTGATCAATCTTAATATTAATCGATGGTAAATTTCATAACCATTCAGAAAAAATCCGACCGACCAATTTTTTTATCCAGCTGAAAATTGCAACTTTGAGCGATTTTGAGGATTTTGAGCGATTTTTCATATGGCTATATCTCGGTAACGAGCCGAGATATTGTTTTGATGACTTCAGCAATGTTGTAGCTATTATATAGAAAATAAAATAAAAAATTCCGAACAAACTTAACAGAAAAAAATCCATCTAGTGCCTTAAAATCGCAAAAATTACCATAAAATCCTTATGTGAGCCAACTTTGCAAAACGCTCTGGCAGAATTACTTGTTTCGGCGAGTACTTCGACGCCTTATAACGGATTTTAGTTCACCGTCAATGACTTGAAAAATGTTGCACTATGTAATATTACTTTACGAAATCATCAAATAGTTCACAAGTATGTTTATTTATGTTTGAAATATAGTGTTAATTACTTTAATTTTTTTACTACCCGAGTAGAGTAAAAATTATGAAACTTTCTCCGTGTATAGTGTTAAAAAGTTATGAACGAATATATAAAGAAAAAAAAATAAAAAATTTTAATTCTCCACCACAAGATGGCCAAAGTTATCATTGAAGATATTTTTTTATAAAATGAAAATACTTTATATTAGTAAAATGGCTAGATCCAAACAAAGCTATAAAAGGTTGAAGGTTTTGGTATAATTATCGATCAAAACTTACACGCCAACAAAGTTATACTGTGCAGTTTGACATTTTGCTTCGAATAAATTAAAGGGCCTCGGAAATATTGCTTTTAAAAAAATCAAAAAAAAAAAAAAAAAATGAATTATACAAAAGTTCCTTTTATAGTTTTTGTCAAACATTGTGATTAATCTTTGCTGACACCAAAAGTTGCTGCCAATAATTGCAACAGTTTCAGTGGCGTATTTTAGTTTTACTATTTCACCCACTTGAAATATGACAGCTTCAGTTCTAAAATCCAAAATCCTTCAGAATGTTTACTGGGTATTTGTGCTTGCATTTGTACTTGTTTGCTGTGCGCTTGCAAGTCCTGTCGTCTTTTTATTGTTTTTGTTGCTGTTGTTGCTTTATTTGCTAGTTGTAACTCATTCAATGTACGAGTGTGATAAGCGTCTAACATGTTAATAAAATCCCATTCATTCAATAGAATGATGACCAGTTGTGTGCATCCATGGGAACTGCATACATACATTGTTAGATGGACAGCTGCCCAACTGGATGGACGTACAATTTATGCGTGTGTATGTGTGTACATCCTTTGGTTGGTGTTGATAATTGCATTAATGTTGTTGGGTAGAATATACAAAAACACTGGCAAACAAACAGCACCACAATGTTGTGGTATTTCTTTCAATTATTATTTTGTTTTTTAAAAAAATTTATCTGATTATGGTTCCTTAAGGTAAAAAATAGCGAATATTTAAGTAAATGAATAACAAAAATAATAATAAAGTAAAATGTTGAAAAAAATGTCGAATGTGATAAAAGAAACCCACATTTTTTGAATGCAATTAGCAATATTTTAATGACTGCCCATAAAAGTATGCAGCAAAAAAGGTAGTGTTTTAACGATGCTCTTTCATTACATAGCAACGAATTCAGTTGTTTGCTTACGTAGCAAAAAGCAAAGTAATTGCGACAAAAATAAGCAAAGCTGCAATTTTTTTGACCAATTCAAATATGTTAAGCCTTATGGTGCATTTTTTCGGTGAAAGCTTTGGTTTATTGCGAAGGCCGAGTTGAATTGCCATCACATATCGACGCATGATACGAAAAGTAGGATGATTCAATTCTCCTACGAAAAGTAGGTTGTTTTATATTCTTAGAAGAAAAGTAGGACGTTTCAGAATTTTTAACAAAAAGTATGATGTTTCATATTTTTTTATGAAAATTAGGATGTTTTACATTCTTGTACGAAAAGTAGGACGTTTCAAACTTTTTTACGAAAAGTAGGAAGTTTCATAATTTGTTACGAAAAGTAGGTTGTGTTAAATTTTTAGAAGAAATATAGGATGTTTCATACTGAACGACAAAAAAAAAAAGGGTGAATCATATCATAAGCGCATATAAAAATTTGTTAACTTATTTTATGCATTTAAATGAACCTTAACCTTTCCTGTGAGCTTCTTTTAGTTTATGCATGACATAAAATGCTCGTTTCATCAACAAATCTGCTAAAATTTTTATTGTTTTGATACTCGAATTAAACACACATTAGCAATGATGGCTAGAATAAAACGTGGATTAGCCTAAACAAAACTACAGCAAACGAACAATCACATAACAGATGAATATGATTAAATTCAGAATGTTTTCAAAAATGATTATTCGTAAAGTATAACCCTATTTCTATCCTTGGATACTTGTTGTGTTTATAGCAAACCGTCTAAAAGAGCCAAAAATTAGTGTTTGACGTGAAAACGTGTATTCTATTAAGGGGTGTGGCACCGCGTATCTAAAACATTATGGTTATTCGTCCTAAGTGCTAACCTCATCTCCATACCAAATATCATAAAAATCGATGCGGTGGCTTGGACGTGAGAAGGTTTTTTTCTATTTAGGGGAGTGATACCGCCCACTTAAAAAAAAAAAATATCCTATGCACTGCTGCTCTTCACAGCCTTTCCAGCAAAAAAAATCAAGTGAATATGTTGAAATTTAGGCATAGAAAGGGACTGAACCGATTTCGTTTACCTCTTTATATATAGATATGTTATATTTTCTCATCGTTCTTTCACTTAATAACTTATACCTGATATTAATATTTCATTTACATTAAGAAATTGATGTAACAAAATAAGAAACACCCTAGTTTTTGCCAAAAATACGCTGCAAGAATCAACGTCAACCTAGTTATCGTGCAAGGCATCGAAACGTCCTAGTTTTCGTCCAAAATGTTCAGACATCCTATTTTTCGACATAAAAACTTTAGCGTCCTACTTTTATACACAAAACTTCGAAGAAACCTAGTTTTCGTCATATATAATGAAACAGTTTTCATCCAAATAAGTTTGAAACGTCCTACTTTTCGTCCAAGATTTTTTGAAAACCTACTTTTCGTAGGAGAATTGAATCATCCTACTTTTCGTATCATGCGTCGATATGTCCATGCTTGAGTATTATAAGTGGCTTTAAGGTATAAAAAAAAATCAGCATGTAAACGTGCACATTTAAAAATAAGCACAATCCGTAGCTTCAAGCAACGAGAAATAAATTGGCAAATATCGTTAGCATTGTGAGTGATTGCGGTAAAATGAGAGTTTATTTTTCATATCCCAAATCTCTCAATGGCAGCAGAAATTGCTGTGAGTAACATTTATATTTGTGCTGTTTCTAGCAGGGTTTTCCTGAATTCTGATACTTTGTTATAATACAACCTGCTATCAGTGTTTTCGATTGAAAAACCTGTCATTAAATAAAGGCAAGCCCAAAGATTATAAATTTGTTATAAAAATCTGGCCCCAGAAACTGATTTGCCTCTTAAAGGTCCAAGTACATCGCACATCCGCGCGACTTAAGGCAAAAAACTTTTTTCTATAGGATTTTGATGGGGAGTATCTCATTTTCTTCAGGAACTTACGCTGATGTCAAATTTGAAAGAATTTTTGAAATCCCAACGACAGTTTTTTTTTTAAGTCGGGTAAAGTGATTTTTCAGTACAAAATTTTTAACCATTTTTTTTTAAAGACCAAAATTTTGAAAACAGAGGCCTAAGAAAAAATGTAAACCGCAAACTTTATTCTACAGATTTTTCCCTATCATTTGATATTAAGAACATAAAAATGTAACTGCCGTAGAAAAAGTTATAACCTTTTGAAAATGAGAGTGTTTTTTTGGTAGTTTGCACACTAAAATCTATATATGCCAGGTAGGAAAAAAATGAAATCGAACTGTTGTGAACTAAAAAAAAGGTGTCAAATTACTCCGGAGCACTTACTAAATAAGACAAAAAAGATTTGAAAAAAAGTTCATCGACTACGGTTTGAAAAAGGTCACACACATGACCCATTCGACGATGCCAAAGTTCAAAATTGCATTTAGTTACCAAGGCTTGTTTTTGTTTTGTATCGCATTTTAATTGGTGCAACTCATTATTAACCAAAGCGATTGCTATTAACTGTTTGTCCACATCAGTGATGAACAAACTCAATAGTGAGTGGCGACTTATACAGAAAGCTTTTAAGCTCAATTGAACGCAAGCATAGGCTTTGGATACTGGTACACATCGCGATGCACTGTGAGTCTTAGACTGATTTTCTTCAAACATGGTCCTTTTCCATTTTCTGTCATTTGCCGTACGCAGAGAGGGTTCGCTCACAACTCAGGCACACATTCAACTTCTATTGCCATTCTCACGCGGGACAAAAATTTGTCCTACCTTTTTTACTATGTTAGAAATGGAGTACGACTTTAAATTATAAACCATTAGAAAAGTATTTGTGTGTAAATGCCATTAAGCCAGGTAAAATTAAATGCAAGTTTTTCAATATTAACAACTACAAAAAACGCGGTCACACATTTATCATTGTACCAGCGATGAAAAATGAGCTTTTCTATTTTGCAAAAAAAAAGTACTAAAATAATTTAATGCAATTGTGGTCAAACTTTGACTATTGGGCGATTCTAGCAAAATTAAATCTGCTTTTTCAGCGCCATTTCTCTTTTATTCACCACAAATCGCCGGTGCTTACGAAGACTATCTCTTCTTTAAATGCGGACAAAAAAATCCTTTTTTTCAAACTGCGGCGAAAAATATCTTTTTTTGTGCGAATGCGGACAAGAAAATCACTTTTTACAAAATGCGGCGAAGAAAATCTCTTTTTTTAAAATGTTTATTTTCGTAACTCGTCGAAAAAGTATTCACTAAATAAAGAGATTTTCTTCGCCGCATTTTGTTAAAAGTGATTTTCTTCGCCGCATTTTGTAAAAAGTGATTTTCTTCGCCGTATTTTGTAAAAAGTGATTTTCTTGTCCGCATATTACAAAAAAGATTCTTTTCGCCGCAATTTAAAAAAAAAAAGATTTTCTTCGCCGCAACTTTCGGTTGGAAGATTTTCTTCGTAAGCACCGGCGAAATATTGTTTTGTCTTCAACTTCAGTTATAAATATTATACAAACTCTTTTTGCTGTTTGTTGACACATTGCACCGGAATCGATTTACCAACTGTTTGAATTTCGCTTCAACCCTTGGGTTTTGCACATACTTCAATGAATTGACGACAGATTCTCTTTTTGGTACAGTCTCAGTAAACAAGTGGAAAAAATTACTTCGGTTTATCATTTGGCAATGCAACAAAATGGAATCTTTCAGCTAATGTTTCTTAAATCGGAAGCGTTTTAACTTATTTTCATTTTATATAAAAAGGCAACTTTTTTGTAAAAATATATGCACAAAAAAAACTAATTTATCTAATTTCAAATATGGCAAATGTTATCGAATCAGGGAAAGTCCGTCTGATTTCCACAAGCATCGTATTTTGGGTTCATTTTTCTACAAACCTGCAAAAAAATTAGCTGCACCAAAGTGCACACTGACTTCTTGTTGATTAATGTAAGTAATTTTGCACTAAGCGGCTCGTCATTTTTAATTCGCTATTTTTTATTTCGAAAAATGGATTTCAGATTTGATTTTGTTGGGAATAGATGCAGTGTTTAGTTCACCATTTCGTATCCGCCATTTTGTTTTTTGCAAAATAGATTTCGGATTCTTAATAAAAAACTTTTGATCACCGAATTTCAGAAGTTAAACAGCTTTTTTGATTTTCCCGATCACTGTGCAGCGCCACAAGAACGCATAATTTTTTCAGTATATATAAACTTACATATGGACGAGAATATCATGAAGGGCAAAATACATCAAAAAAAAAAAAAAAATAGAGCACCAAAACCCACACACAAAACCGGTTTCTTCCAGCCCATACAAAAACCTGCCAAATCTCTACAATAGAAGTTGTTTGATGAATTTTTTCCAGTTTTCCGTCAAAAAGAGAGGAAAACGTTAAGTCAAAGTTCTTAAACCAGATGCTCCGCCTAGTGCATATAGCATAAAACATGTTCCATCCTCCATAGATCAAGAGTTGACTGACTGCCACTTTATCATTTGATTTAAAAAATTTAAAAAGTTTTGCAACAGATTTAACCAAATTTTTTTTTTTTAATTCACTTGCGTGTTTAGTCTTTCGATTTAAATGCTGACTGTAGTCGTTATACTTTTATTCAAACGATTGTAATTAGCCAACAACAAGTTGCCACTTGAAACATTTAAAAATCTCATAATCATTAAATTTAAAACAAAACATGCGAGTGCACATGTTTCAAAAGCTAGAAAAATCAGCAAACGGAAAAATTTAATGGCACAAGTGTAACACAACAACAAAGACAAAATGCTCAACAACCCGTCATTGTATGTGCAAAAGTGTCCTATTTGTGTCAGTGTATGTAAGTATGTGCTACATGTTTGGTTAGGCGTTCGTTTATGTGTGTCAAATATCACTTTGACAGAAACCGCACTAAAGGGTGGATATTATTTCTAAATCAACTTAATTTTTTGATAATCCAAATTCGAGATATCCCTGCTTGAAGCTGTAGAAAACGCTGTTTTCAGATTTATAGCATAACTACAAGAAAGAATGTGAATTTTTCTTTTAATGGCATCGCATAGCCACATTCTTCCTTATCAAAATATACCTTCAAAATTTTCCAATAGGACTCTTACTTTCCGAGTTACGTGTATAATCCTTTAAAGAAAAAGTATTGTAGTCCCATACAAAGAACGAAATATTTTGGGGATGTGGCATTGCCCATTTTTATTGGCACTAACACATATTATAATCTGCAGCAGATTTTAACTCATTTCTAGTGTTTTTGGCCATAAATTGGTATTTCGAAATTAATATAATTTCTTCCTTTGCGTGGTGGCTGAAATACTTTATCTTCAAAGTATCATAACTCGGTAAGTAAGAGTCCTATTTGAAAAAATCCCAAGTAAACTTTGATAAAAAGGAGTGTGGCTATTTGATGCTATTAAAAGAAAAGAGAGTTTCACTTTTCCTGTAGCTACGCCATAAACCTGAAAATAGCATTTTCTCCAACTTCAAGCAAGGATATCTCAAAATTCTAGAGGTCTATTGAAAATTCTGAGGATGCAGTGCCGTCCAGCGTCTGCATATGAGAAGCATTGTGTTCACACAACTTTTTTTTTTATTTGGAATGCGCCGAATTGTTACAACTATGACCGTATATTGGAAAAGAGACCTTATCTCACAAAATTTTGCAGTGCAGTTAAAAAAAAAATGCATAAATCAGACAATTTTTGGAATTTTCCAGTGATCGATGTGTCATTTTATTCAAAATAATATTTAGTTTTAGAAAATGTTAAAAAACCGTTTAAGATTTTGTGAAGATAAGCTCCCTTTTCCAATACACGGTCACAAATGTTGTAACTTGATATAAAACATTTTTGAAAACAGGAAAACATGCATCCTTCGGTTTCAAATTTTTGAAGTGAATCCAGAAGAGAAAACTAAAACAGAAAGAAATAAAAATTTCTAATACATATTGTACCAACCCAAAAAGAAATTAATTCAGGAATTCCGGATTAGGATCAGATCCGGATCAGGTATTCCTTAATACGGCCATCTGATCAGTTCTTCATTATGATCTGATATCAAAAATCTTAATACGGTCCCATTGTGTTGTTTAAATCAGTAACGCATCAAATTTGTAGAACTAAATCGTAGTAAGGAATTTAATTTGTCTGATATAGAATAAATATTACATATCAAAACAACCACAGAAAGTTTTCTCAAACACATTTTAGTTGATTATCATGTTTATATCATAACAAATGCTACAAAATGTTTAATTAAAGCGTTTTGTGGCCGGACGAAATTAAAATAAATTTATATGGATATGATCCTATCCTCAATAGTAAATATATTACTTTTCTGATTATGACCTGAAATATCCTAATTCGATCCTGAAAACTTTATGGGATCCGGATCGGATCCGCTCAAACGGATCAGGTCTATTTCATGTGAGGTGTGACGTTTATTCATCATTGTCGGATCAGAAATCCTGACTCGTTCCTGATCATTCTTCAGGCAAGCCTGATCCGAAGCGGACCTCAACTTGAACTTTTTTCTAGTCGGGAATGCACAGGTTTTGCGTTTGTATTGGAACGAAGGCCATAAATAGTAGTAATATAGCTTGGCTCTTGAAATAAAGTACAAGTGGTTCCAGGGTGGACACAATGAAAATGTTTGATTTTGAACAAAATCGATCCATGGACATGCCTACCACCCATACAAAGTTGGGCGTGGTCGAATTTTTTTTTCAAAATGGGTATCAATTTCTATTAACTGGGCAACGCTGAACTCAAAAATTTTGCGTTATCTTTCATAGTTTTCAAGTTGTTCTAAAAAAACCAAAAATTTTATAATAATACGAAATTTGAGTAAAAAAAAATTGAAGTGAATAAATAGCTAAAATTGAAACGAGCCGATTTTATGAATGTGAACAAAATTATTTGTTATATATATTCAAATACTTATATAAAATTAGAGTGTTTACTTTAATAAATTTACTTAATTTATTTTAACAACATCGTGTAGAAGGCCACAACTGTATGACAGAAAACTTAGCGAAAACACCGGAGAAGCGTAGGTCTTTATGAGATCTTACAGCGCGGGGCACATCGGGGCAGCTATAATAAACACTTCTATAATCTAGAAATGTGGAATAATATTTGTAAATGAGAATCAATTAGGGATTTGCGGGGGTAAATAATTAAAAGTGTAAGTGAAATACAAATAGATGGACGAAAAATACAATACAAAAAAAAAAAAAAAAAATGCATGAAAAAAAGTATGATTTTACAAAAAGAACGCCACAGGTTTTAAGAAATTTTTTTTGATTTGTTTCTTTTGGTTAAATACAAAGTTATCAATATCCATTTTAATTAATTTAAAATCGAAAACTTTTTAATTAGTTTTTACAACAGAAAAAAAAAGTTTATTCACAACGTACTCACTCTGCCCTTACTATCAGCACTTTGGATGCTTTTTTAAGAAATACCGCTAGAATTAAAAAAAAAAATTATTCAATAAAAAGCTTGTTCATCACAGAGATTGTGTACCCGCTCTTCATTCCAAAATTTTGATTTCGATGTTTTATTTTTGGGCTATGGCAGAAACCACTATGCAATGTCAGTTTAGCGGCAGAAAAAAAGTGTTCTAGTTATTGAAGCGTTGTCATGAGTGTCACGTCATTCAAATGGAGCGTATATAATTTAAATGTCCAGTATATAAAATTTTGGAGTTGCTTTCGAATGCGATCATCTATTTCATTATATAAATATAGACATTTCTTGCAAAAAAAAAGAAACATTTCATAAGTGTCACCGTCATGAGTGTCACGTTATTTGGTTTCATTAGCGGATTTTACATAAAAAAGTAAAATTCGATTTCATTAACTTGACATATATAGTGAAGTGAGGAACTTGATTTCAGATCAAAAATCCAACATAGCTCCACCTAAATTTTACGTAAGCAAAATATTCCAGAGACATGATGAATTTACAGCTTGTTGATTTGTGCATATGTATATTGCATCGATTGCCATCTTAATTGGGTATTTAACGGTTTGTGTAATGGCTTTTTTTTATAAGGTACATCCTATGTATGGTCGTTGGGAAATAAAAAAATTGCGGGAAAATTAATGTTACAACTTTGTATGACGCGCGACTTACATTTTTTGCTGCGCATTAAGCATGTGTGCGTATGTTTCCTTCTTCCCTACGTATGCACATATGTGTGTAAATATATGTAAAGTGGGTTTTATGCTCAAATGCCACTTTCATAGAGCACGAAATGTTTTAACTTTAAAATAAATTTTACTACATGAATTTTTTCATTTTATACGACGATACTAAAAATTATAAAGGTTTTATAGACTTAAGCGTAAGCACGCACAAACTGAAGCAACAACAACAACAGCAACATTACAATCTTTAGGGGTTCCTGAACAAATAAGAAACTCAAGTTTGGTTTTAGAAGTTACTTGGTTTCACCTTTTTATTATTGGTTCTTTTTTATACGGCGGTACATTAATGAAGGCATTTTAAATCTTCTTTATGTAAATTTTTTGCACGTTTTAATGACTTCATTTATTTTAATTGCTACAAGTGTATGTGTACACATATGTACATATGCCCAGCAAACATTTTCAATCGCGGACAATCTTCCATATTTTTGGCGATGCATTTAAAGCTCTTCTACGCGAGCTTTCCGCGATAAAAATTTTCCGCGAGTAAAAGAAGATTCCTCCTTACACTCTTCTGGAAGATTATTGCGAATCAAACATCTTCGCGATGAATATACAACTCTTCCAGGAGAGTTTTGCGCGACAAATCTTCAGCGCGAGTAACAGAAGAATCTTCCTTACACTCTTATGGAAGATCATTGCGAATCAAACATCTTTGCGATGAATATACAACTCTTCCAGGCGTGTTTTACGCGACAAAACTTCAGCGCGAGTAACAGAAGATTCCTCCTTACACTCTCCTAGAAGATCATTGAGAATCAAACATCTTCGCAATGAATATACAACTCTTCCAGGCGAGTTTTGCGTAATAATTTTATTTTCAAAAATGGGTCCAAAATGGTCACTTAGAGTGGTCGAAGACATCTCTGATCATGTCCGAAATCTGTTTTCGACCTTTCCCTATCGATTGGTGCAATAAAAATTTTTCACCGAAATGGGCCCAAATCGGTCACTTAGAGGGGTCGGAGACACCCCTGGACATGTCCAGAATGTATTTTCGACCTTTCCCTATCGATTGGTGCAATAACATTTTTTCACCAAAATGGGCCCAAATCGGTCACTTAGAGGGGTCGGAGACACCCCTGGACATGTCCAAAATCTATTTTCGACCTTTCCCCATCGATTGGTGCAATAAAATTTTTTTACAAAAATGGGCCCAAATCGGTCACTTAGAGGGCTCGGAACCAAATCTGGTTATGACCAAAATATATTTTCGACCTTTCCCCATCGATTGGTGCAAAAAAAAAAAAATTCATAAAAAAAAGCCCAAAACGAATAAAAAAAGATTCGCCTAAGTCTCTTCTGGATGATGGTTTGAAATCGAACTTCTTTACGAATAACCAACAACTCCTTCAGTCGAGTTTTACACGATACAAGATGGCCGACTACGACATGACGTCATCTCCTGAGAAATTTCGAAAAAATTAATAATTTTTTTTTCTAAAAGGCAATATTTCTGAGGCCCGGTATTTTTCACGAAGCAAAATGTCAAACTACACGGTATATTTTTAACGGCACACATATTTTGACAGTTTATTGTACAAAAATTAGCAATTTCTTATGAAATTATTTTTATATCGCCATTTTATATTTTGTATTTTATATTTTATTATTTTTTTTTTCAAGTTTTTTTTCGCTTTAAAAAACATGTTGCGGAGTCGTCTGTTGACCCTTCCTGGGGATCATTTGCAGATTCATCTTGGGGAGTCGCCAGATGACTCTTCCTGGGGATCGTTTGCGGATTCATTTTGGGGAGTTGTTAGAGGATTCTTCTAAAACAATCGTATTCGGCCGGACAATTTCTCACGCCTGAACATTCGCGGAAGAGTAGAATGCGACTGTCGCGGACGATTGATTTAATCGTCTAGGCGAATCGAATACGATTCTTCCGCGATTGAAAATGTTTGCTGGGTGCATGTCTTAGGTTCTGTGTATTGGTTAGCATATGCAAATACTTAAATATGAATATGCGTTTAAGGGCACATTTAAGAATATTTTTGCAATAATTTTTAAGCTTTTACGATCATCTATCATTTCAGCGGTTGCCACATATTTCCGAATTTTATCAGATTTTTCAACATTTGTAGAGATTTGTGGACATTTTTCAGTTTTTCTTTTTTTTTTCTTTGCTTTTCCAACATTTCTCAAAACATCGTCGGCTGAATGCTCTTTTGATCAAAACCTCATTTTTACACTTTTAAGAATGGTTTTGAAGGTGAAGTGGCACCTTTTAATATTTATAAATGTCATTTTGACAACACTGAATTTATACATACAAACATATAAGTCTATTCCCTATTGTTAGCTTTAAGTTAAAATGAGAATAAACAGATCGGCAGTTATAAGTCGGCACGCAAAACAGAAACACGTATGGTGTTTTTATTCGTAGTACCTTGTTACTTTATAAAGGTTTCAAGACCAGCTCTTTCCAGTGATGAGCAAAGTAAGTCTTGGTTTTTAAGACTTCTACGGTCTTGGTCTTGTTATTATTAAAAGAAAATATTTGCAAAAAAGTGATTTTTGTAGCCTTTGATTTTGAATATCTTTGTATGCAAATAGAATTCCGCAATGGACTTTTCACACTTTATTATCCGGTAAAAAAAATTCACTTCAAATTATTCCGCAGAAAATTCTTATTTTCCCAGCCTTACAAAAACTGTATAAGGACAAATTTTCTTTGTAAATATCAGGGGGTAAATTGCAAAGAAAATATATAGTTTCTTCGGCCAAGTTTCGCTAAATTATTCGAATTATACGATTTTTGCTGAGCCATACCGGGAAAATTTCCTTCCATAAAAATTGACCCATCCAAATACTTATATATTAGGGTGGGCCAAATTGTATGGACGAAATTTTATCGACCTCGGCTACCCCCTATGTGAAAGTTCATTCAATTCTATGAATATTTGCCGAAGGAACTATACCCCTGCGTTGAATAAAACCCATAAATTTGAAAAAAAACCGAATTCTTTATTTTTGAGACACAAAACAGAACAGCACAACACAATTACACGAAAGTAATCGAAAAAAAAACTAATAAAAATTCCGAGAACTTTCGAAGAAAAACAAAAGCCAAGGTACGGTCAAATCGCAAAAAACACAAACAATGCTTGGTTTTCTATACCTTGAGTATATTTTGGTTCCATTTAACTTATTATGAATGAATTTTGTGTCTCAAAAATAAAGAATTCGGTTTTTTTCAAATTTATGGGTTTTATTCAAGTTTTTCAAGATATCTTGAATACCAAAAATGGTAAAAGAATGTAAGTGCCATTTACGGAATCAGTATCGCAAAACCGTCTAGGAAAGTGAAAATTGAACTGTGTAATTTTTTTTATTCATTTTGTATAGAAGAACTCAATATTAACGTTAAAAATTGCAATTTTTACACTTATAACAAAAAAAGCAAGAAACCGCCATTACTGGAATAAAGAGGACGTGCTTAACTATCACTGCAAATTTTCGAGAAAAAAAAAGATGGTGTTTTTGAGAAAATTAGTATTTTTATTTAAAATATAAACATCAATTTTAAGGAAAGTAAGGGTTAAAGAAATTTTTTTTTTAATTATTACTTAAAAAAATTTTATTGTGCACCAAATATGAAAATCAGTTGATAAATAAAGAAATGCGGTTGAAAAAACCGATTAAACTCCATGAATTTTTCAAAATTAAATTTTCGGCAAAATTCCTACAAAACGCCATAAAATCCCCAATTTTGGTCCAAACCAAAAAAAAATAAGTGTTCCCTTATTTTGATTGTAGAAAAATATTTTGCTAGTTTGAAGTTGATTTGCAAACCTAAGTGCACACTCACCGGATGAATTGAAATGGAATCAGTCATTTATGAATGGCATTCATAAACCGAAGTTCATTGATTTTTAAATAAAAATTTTACATTAAAATTTTTTGATTTTAAGAACGATTCATAAATCGTAAGAACATGAATTCATAAATATGTTTCTATGAGAAATTTTTTTTATGAACTTCCATTCTTAAATTTTAAGAATTTTTTCGTACGAATAATAACGTTTCATAAATCTACACAGTAAAAATTTTAGTTTAATTTTAAAACCAAAAAAAGTATTTATATAGAACAATGCCAAAAAAAGTTTTAGTTTTAAACTATTTTGGAATAAATAAAGAGAGGGAGAAAAATGAAAAAAAAAAAAAAATAAAAATTTTAAATTTAATTGAAAAAAAAAAAACAAGCCATCCAATACTGAGATTCGAACCAAGGGTACAACATCTTGTGTACATAAATTACGGAGCCTTTAGCTCACTCGGCTATCAAACGTATTGACGTAGTTGTGTGAAATTTGTATTTAAACAATTGAAAAAGAAACATTTTTTTTTTGTTATTTTGTTCTCGCTCTTTTTTTATGCTCTTTTCATAAATAAAGTTTTTCAAATTTTGAAACTAAAAAGTCTCTCCAAGCTAAATTAAAACTTTGACGGCATTAGTTTCAAACCAGAAGTATTAAAATTGGCGCAGAGAATATTTTAATACTTTTCTTGGACTTATTTTAAAACTAAAAATGATTAGTTTTTTGAATTTAAAGTTATTTTAGTATTGTTTTTAAGCCACTTTGGTATTAAAAAATTGAAGAAACTAATTGGTTTAAAAGTAAATATTTTTTGTGATAAAATTAAAACCTACCAGAATAAATTTCAAACTTTTTTGGAATAAATTTTGAATTTTATACCAAAGCAGTTTAAAATCAATACCGAATGGAATCAAAAGTAAACTATCACTTTTTACTGTGTACAGATACAAATTTTATGCATGTTTACATAAAATTAAACAAAACGTTCATAAATTTTAAGTAAAAGTGTCATCAATTTGAAATATTATTTTTAGTTCGTATTTCATCTTCTTCTTTTGATTCTAGACTGGTTTATGATAAATTTTAAATAAAGAATTGTTGAAAGTTCCTTTCTATGTGGCTTGCACCATCATTGTATGTGTGTATATTCTCCTGGAACTTCTAGGCATAGAAGCATGCTATGGTAAGTATTTATTTTCCCAAGAGGAAAAATAGCACCTTAAAAAGCGTTCTTTAGCATCAAGCGCTTACTTTCCTTAAGATACACTACTCCATTTCAATATTGTATGTCCTATGCCTTGGAGCTTGATCGTTTTCCTAATAAAAAAAAAATAATAAAAAAAACTTTTACCTGCATTGGGGTTCGAACCCGGAAACCAAAGCGCAAAGAAATATTACTAGCTCCTTATCGCTTACGCTACATACTCCTCTGGCGTTTTTGTGTAAAATTTGTATTTCAAAAGCTTAATCGAATTTTTTTATTTTGAAAAATAACAAAAAAAATTATGAATTTGGTTTTTCGATTTTATGAACGAGATCTTACGCTTTAAAAATAATTCATAAAAAAAATTTACGAATTTTGTTCTTAGATTTTAAAAAAAGTTCTTACATTTTATGAATAATTCATAAGCGTACGTATGCCTTGTTTAACGTATGATTAAAAATAATTATATTCAATGAATGCTGTTCTCGGCTCAAATTCGATGAATTTTTTCGTTATTAATAATAAATTTTTCATTATTATTATGTCCCTTTTTTTTTGTGTGTAAGTTTCATAGAAAATTTCATTACTTAACAATTGATTGACTTTTATTATGATAACAATAGAAGGCTTAACTAAAACATACCTGTGTACATATGTATCAGCATTAATTATTCTTGATAAAATCTTAAGCTAAATGAATATTTCCGATATCATTTCCAAAAATCAATTTCTTTTTTACATGAAAAATAACAAATTCTACCGAATTTTAAAGTTATTCCATAAAAACTACAGTAAAAATTGTTATGATTGAAAATGAAGTTTAATTAAATTACTTGTCATTTTTCATCTAATCAAACCACAAAACAATAAGACAATACATGTAAATATAAAAAAAAACTATGGGTTTTTCCTTGGGGGATAACAAACACAACCCATTGTTGGCACACGAATCATAGGACAGAATGCAATTCAAAGTGGACAAATTAAAAAAAAAAAAATACAGAAACAAAAAAACAAAAATGAATTTGGTTTACTTTGTTTTCAACTCCTGGTTTTTTGGTTACATCATCAAGGTTCAAAATTTGATTGAAAGTAAAAAAAAAAAATTGAATTTATGCTTCAGCACATTGGTGTGGTTTGGTTTGACGCGCAATGATAAAATAATCGAAAACCGCTTTTTTTTGCAAAAAGTTTAAGATTTAAAGGGTCACTAGACTTACTCGTATAATAATATGTAAAAAAAAATTCTGAACGAATACTTAGTAAACTCAAATGAGAGGGCGTGGCAAATTTCATAAAAGCGAAGTTCCTAAAATATTTTCCGAGGCTAAAGTTATGTGAGCCGTTTATTTTGAATGTGACCAAAGTCCAAAAGTAATGTCATTCACATTATGGGCTGTAATAATCGGTTTTTTGCCCGATACTATTTTTAATCATAACGCCATCAATTTCACATAATGTGGTAAACTTTTGGTAAAAACAGAATTCAATTTTATTCGTTCTGAACAAAATGCCAGCTAATTCATATTATGACATTACTTTTGGACTTAGGTCACTTTCAAAATAAACGGCACATGTATATTTTCTTCGTTCTACCATTTTTAATGCAGAGAAGGAGGCTTCGCAAGTGTGGCAAAGTATATAGGTTGTAATCGATAAGGTTACGAAGCTTCTGAGAGGTGATAGGGATGCCTGGACTAACAAAAAATTACACCTGAGGTTGTGCCTAAAATGTACCACTGAGGAGTTATAAGGTTCAAACTGATTTCTTGACATGTTTTAGAAAGAAAATTTTTTTGAGTCACGCAAACGTTCTAGCGAAATTTTTTTTTAAAAACCTCTTAGCTAATTGTATGAGCTTTCTTAATGTGTATTTGATTCAGAATTGATAATATAATTTTTTCTTTCTTCCTATTTTTATACTTTGACGGCCTTTCTAGTATAAGAAAGGTGATACATAAGTATTTTTTTTCGACCTCAAATTAAAAAAATTGGTATGACAAATGTACTACCAAATTAAAGGTAATTTAACGAGGTTTAAAAAAAAAAAATATATAAAAGGGTATGTTAATAGAACTTTTTTCATACAAAATGGCCGCCAAAATCAAAAATGGGGAAAAGAAAATTAAAATATCAACTTTAAAGGTCCAGAACTTTGCGAAATCCTTCTAAGCCCTAAAAACCATATAAACTATCTAAAAGCCCTTACAATTAGCTAAAACTTCGCCATAAAAATATTTTCTCTAGAAAGTAAGGGTGATCCAAGAAAATTTTTTTTTGTGAAACAAGTCAGAAAATCAGTTTTAGCCCTCCTCAAGGGTACATTCTAGAGTCCCCTTTAGGTGCCATTTTTTTGTTAGCCTTGGCTTCATCTATCACCTCACAGAAGCTTCGTAACCTTATGCAACACACCCTGTATAATGAATATTTTAATTACGAATATACTATTTTTAAGACTTGACACTTATGACAATGGTTCAAAAACTAGTTTAAATTTAAGAATTTTACGATCCGTTTCACAAATTAAATAAATGGTTAAGTCATATTTTTATTTATCCAAAAGATTTAACTATAAGATTTAACTAAGTATGAACTTAGATATGGTATGAAGCGCTTAAAAGCTCACTCAAAATAGGTATTCAATTTTTTGAATAGAAAATTTAGAACTTTCGGAAAAGCTATTCGATGCCCTCAAGGCAGGTTTTCACCTTGTGGGGTCAAAAAGTGCTCTTTTTTTAAGAATTTTTTTTGAGAAAACGGTTAAAGATACAGAGCTGAAATTTTCGTCTGAATATGACCATATATTTACTCAAAGAATACAATTTTTGAACTTGAAAAAATCCAAAAAGGGGGGGAGGGGGCGCCCATTGGTGGCGGCATGCATTTTGCTCCCGTGCAGGATTGGCTCAAAACCCGTGATCTGAAACAAAAAAACCGAACACATTCTTAATTAGTATCGTATCATCTATCAAATGACCCTCAATCATGAAAAAAAATCAAAATTCCAAAAGTTATGAGGTTTTGAAAAAAAATGTGAATTTTCGCATTTTTTTCTGTACTGATTATTTTTTTAAATAAACAATTTCCAATATTTTTGGCTGGTTATGGGTCATTTGTTAGAAAAAACCCTAAGGAACATTTAAAAAAATTTTGGTGACGATTGGTTCATTGTAGCGTCTTCAATCCTGTACGTAAGGTCCAAAAACATGGTTCTGAGAAAAACGCGTTTAAAGAGCCAAAGCGCGCTCGGTCGGTGCTCGACAGTGCTCTATGTAACGGGCTATAACTTTCGAAATTTTTCAGATTTTGATTTGAAACTTCTACAGCACATTTTTGGAACATATATCTACACGATAAGACAAAAAAAAAAATTCGATTTTTTTGACCCCACAAGGTGAAAACCTGCCTTAACTCAAAACAGGTTTGTAGCAACGAAAATGTAATTTTATTAAGCTTAGTGGTACAATCTGCGGTACCATTAGAAAAATCGGGCTTAAATCAAGTGATCTAAAAACTTATAGTAATTTCTTTGAAAGTGCAATCAGCAAATATTGATTAAAAAATTAAGTCCGATATGAACTTTCAACATTGAATTCTGACGTTTCAAGGTCTGTTGCATGCACGCACATGCATGAACACATGAAAACAACAACTAAAATTGATTTTGTTTAAACATATGGCAACACATAAAGTATTTTTAGAAATGCGTATAAACTTTAAGCAGCACGACACCAAATTGATTGGATTTTCTTTTACACAAGCCAGCAAAATATGCGCGGTACAAAAAAAAAAAAAACCCATGCGCCGAGAAGAAAAATAATGTGTCAAATGTTGAAAAAGGAAATAGTTGACATTGCCACCCTACAACTGCATTCAGAGCGATAATAAAAAGGGTAGTGATGAGAAAAGTTAGTCTTGGTCTTGGCCTTGGTAGTTTTTCGAGACCAAGAGCAAGACTGCTATGGTCTTGGTCTTAGTTTTGGTTTGCTTATCCCTAATAACGGGAGCAGATAATTTTATAAATTTAGCAAATTTTCTGTATATTTTCTATTTCTTAAAATTTGTTGACTAGTGTATATTACGTAAATTATAAAGCAGACACAAAACAAAAAAAAAGTTTCGCTGCAACATCAATAAATAATTATATTTTTAGGGCCATTACACAATTTTTGAATCCATCAAAATAATTAAATATTTCAGATATGACCATGGTATGTCTATACAGCTTTTGCGATTTGTATGAAAAATAGTTTTGGAAAAACAAGTTTAAACAAAAGTAATATCATGATGTTATGAGAAATGAAAAAATGGGGCTTTGATTCCACGAAAAGTTTACCTAAAAATGTAAAAGTAATGGCGCATAATCATAGTCAAAATAAAGCGCACGTTAAGATTAGTAAAGTATGCTTTCATGAAGACTATGCTTTAAGTCAATCATAGTCTCTTTAAAGCGTACTCTAACGCTTAAACCAGTTAATAATTCTTTCATGACGTGAATTAGTTGGCTACATAAGTAGTTCTGTATGGAATTCCATGTCATCAATAATCTATCTATACTACATATTTATATAAAATTGCTTATATGAAAACCCTATGTAACGCTGTTTTGCAAAACATACCAGACCAATTTTAATATTTTTTTTTAAAAACATTTAATGTGTGCTAAGGAATAAAAATGCATACTTATTTTTTTTTTGATTTTTAAAGACAAACCTTTTTTTTATTATGAAGTTGTTGAAAAAAAAAAAAAAAAAAAAGATCGATTGCATTTGCGTTGTTACTGCTTATGCTGCTTCAAGAGTTACGTGTTGTTGTGTTGTTGTTGCCTTTCCGCCTCTTTCATTTATCGTTACGCTTGAAGAATGAATACAGAATTTGATTTTATTATGTTGATGAGAGCAAAGATGAGAGTGATTTTATCAGTGATGCCAACTAAACTTTTTTCAATAGTTTTGTACATTTTTGGATTTATACAGCTGATTTTTAATATTTTTTAATAGTCTTGGACTTTTGCCGATATATTAGAGGGTGGCTGATTCGAACTGTTACCAACTTCAGATAGACTTATCTGACAGATGGAAAATGACAGCTGTCTAAAAATTGGCATGATGTTAGTTCATTCTATTGTCAACAAGTAACCAAAAGCATTTGCGCGTCAATTTATTGAAAATAAAAAATTTTCGAAATGGAATTCAAACACATAGTATGATTGCTCTTTATTTGGCTGGAAAATCGCAACCAGCAATTGTTCGTAAGCTGAAACATTTAAAAGTGAATAAAATGTTTGTGTATCGGACCATTACACGTTACAATGGTACCGGCAGCGTTGCCAAACGACATGGTGGTGGTCGGAAAATAACTGCAACATCACCAGAAATGGTTCGAAAGGTGAAGGCCAGAATTGAGCGAAATCCGAGACGCAGTGGCAGACAAATGGCTGCCGAGCTGAAAATATCGCGTGAACGAATGCAACACATATTGTCAAACACGCTCGGACTAAAGGCCCTCAAGTTCCAAAAGGCGCATGATCTTACTCCTGCTCAAAAAAAAATTAGGCTCGATAGAGCCAAGGAGTTGTTGCGCTTACACGCCGCCGGAAATCTGTCACAAATTGTCTTCTCTGATGAGAAAAATTACTGTATCCAGCAATATGTAAACAAACAAAATGGTCGGGTTTACTTGACAGGGAGGTCCTACGAAAATTTGAATGTTCGTTTGGCCACCAGGACGCAGGCACCACCGCATGTGATGGTTTGGGCTGCAGTGACTGCTGATGGGCGCTCACCACTCGTTTTTTGGCCGCTGGCGTCAAAGTAAACGCCCAGGTGTATCGTGAATCAGTGTTGGAGGGTGCTTTACTACCGTGGGCACGCAAACATTTCGGTCGCAAGCCATGGACATTCCAACAAGACTCGGCACCGTCACACAAAGCTCGTGTGAATCAAGAATGGTTAGAAAAAAACGTTCCTTGCTTCATTTCTGCTCAACAATGGCTCTCAAATTCGCCTGATGCGAATCCGCTGGGTTTCTCAATCTGAAGTATGTTGGACAAGAAGGTCTTGACTAAAAAATACCAGAGCGTTGATGCGCTAAAAGTGGCCCTTCAATTAGAATGGCCAAACTTCCACAAAATCAAATTCGTGCAGCATGCGACTCGTTCTTCGACCGTCTACGGGCCATAGTTAAGGCCAAAGGTGGCCATATCGAAAATCTCAAGTAGATTCTTAAAATTTGAACATTTCCCAACAATTATAGCGTTTGATCAATTAAATCTGTGCATGGAAACTAAAAATATAGTCTTTTGAATTGTTAACACTTCGAATCAGCTACCCTGTAGATGTTTTTTGATACATTTAGGCTTTTACCGATTTCTTCAATGTTTTCCAATACTTTTGGACTTATACCGATGATTTTCAATACTTTTGAAGTTTTTCTGATATATTGGAAGTTTTTCGACATTTTTGGACTTTTTGCGGTATCTTCCGTGTTTTCAAATATTCTTGGAGCCTTACCGATTTTAGGATGTTTTTCGAAATTTTTGGATCTTTACCGATATTATAAATGTTCAATGTTTTTCGCTACTTTTTGTATGTCAATATTATTAGGTCGATAAAGTGAGCTATGCAGGTGTGACGAATTTCCATATATTTTGGTTGGGAATTTCGAGCTATTTTCGAGCTTTTCAACAGTAATTTCGAGCTGTCTGGGAAATTTTCCATTTTCAGGAAAAGCGGAAAAATTGTTCTGCATAGCTTAGTTTATTTTTTCAGCCAGACGAGTCCGCGGGAAGAGTAAGCTATGAAATCTTTTAACGCAGGAATTTCGAGCTACTTTCGAGCTAATTTTGAGCTAAAACCATTTTCCGGAAAACTCCCAATTTTCCCGGAAAATCCCACAAAAACATTTTTTATGGCTAACTTAATTTTTTCAGCCAGACGAATCCGCGGGAATAGTAAGTGATGAAATCATTTAACACAGGAATTTTGAGCTTCTTTCGAGGTGACCTTCAAAATTAGCTCGAAAGTAGCTCGAAATTCCTGCGTTAAAAGATTTCATCGCTTACTATTCCCGCGGATTCGTCTGGCTGAAAAAATAAACTAAGCTATGCAGAACAATTTTTCCGCTTTTCCGAAATGGAAAATTTCCCAGACAGCTCGAAATTACTGTTGAAAAGCTCGAAAATAGCTCGAAATTCCCAACCAAAAAACATCGAAATTCGTCACACCTGCATAGCTCACTTTATGCACCTAATATTATTCGACACTTTTGAAGTTTTTTTGATGTATTGAATGTTTTTCGATACATTTGGACTTTTACCGATTTCTTCAATGTTTTCCAATACTTTTGGACTTGTACAGATATGTTGAATATTTTTTGACATTTTTGGACTTTTTCCAATTTATTCGATGTTTTCTAATACTTTCGGACTCTTATCGAGGGTGTTTTTCGACATTTTTGGATCTTTACCGATACATTAAATGTTTTTCGATACTTTTAGGCTTTTGTCGAATTTTGAATGTTTTTCGAAAGATTTGGATTCTTACCGATTTCTTCGATGTACTACGATATTTTTGAACTTTTACCGATATTTTTCAATAAACTTGGACCTTTACAGATTTCTTCAATGTATTTCAATATGTTTCTATACTTTCGGACTTTTCCCATACATATTTTAGATGTTTTTCGAGACACTTGGACTTTAACCGATTTCTTCGATGTATTTTCGATATTTTTCAATACTTTTGGACTTTTACCGATATGTTAGCAGTTTTTCGGTATTTTTCGACTTTTACCAATTTCTTCAATGTATTTTAACATTTTTCGAATTTTTGTGACTTTCACATTCACATTTTTCGATATTTCCGATACTTTTGGACTTTCACCGATATTTTAGGTGTGATAATTTTTTGAAAATAAATAAAATAATTTTTAATTGAACTTTTAGTCATATATTTGCAAAGATCGATTTACATATAAATCTATCAATTCATTTTCTAACACATAATTATGACAAATTAAGGATAGGATTAAAAACACGTCTACATATAGTGACATATTTTTCGTCTTTCGCCACAAAGACTCATCAGACTATTTTTCTTGTAATTATAATTATATTTATTTCACTAAATAAATTATAATTAAAAAATTGCAAGTTGAAAAACTTTAGTATTTTTGGCCTGGGCGGGAGTTGAACCCAAGACATCCCGGTTGATAGTAAAACTCTCAATCGCAGTGCAGTCGTTAGATCGACGCACCATCCTTGCCCGGCTGCGAAGCCGACTTTTGTGTTAATGCATAAGCATTGAAAAAATATAATAAATATAAAGTATTGGAGCATCTGTTTGTGGCACATTATTTTAAATAATAGTTTTCGTCGTTAGCTTTTTAGTGCTTTTTATGAAAACCCGAGCAACGCCGGGTAAAACTGCTAGTAACAAATATAACACAAATAAAACTGAAAAGATTTGCAAAATTCTCATGTGTAAAAAAAAATTGTTTCATTACGTTTGTAAAACACCACTACTGATTAAATAATGTCTGTTCAACAATTTGAGTATACGTGGTAGAATATCTACCATTGACATTTCATAATCTTGTCTTTATGAATATTTAGCTACTTCGGTTGAAATTCTGTTTGCTCGAAAATTGTGTGTAATTAAACACAAATTGGTTCAAATTTCACACAGTTCTATTTAGAACACAAATACCTGAATCCATACTGATCTCAAATTCAAGCAAATTTCCATGATTGTATCTACCTGTAAATTCTGATTTGATAATAAGCTTAAGGATAGCCCTTATCTTAATATATAAGTCAAAAAAGTAATGACATATTCTCAATAATTGCAATTTATCTTCTCCAATTTAGATGTCAGCTGTGATGAAAGCGATACAATTAGCACAACTTCATCCACGCCCACAGCCAATCCAACAACGAGCACCATACCCTACAGTATGCTAACGCGACCACCACCAATACTAAAGCAACCTCAACATCATAGTATGCAACAGCAACAACAACAGCAACACTCCATGCCAAAAGAAGTTCATCGCACGCTGCCTCAACCACCCAAGGGCGTGGGTTTTGGTGCCTTTCATACCAAGGAGACGGCATTACAACGCATACAACAACAATGTGGTCTAATTGGTGGCAGCAAAACAAATTTAGCTGCATTAGGCGCTACGCTGGGTGCATCATCCAACAATTTGAGTGGAGCAGCTGCAGCTACAGGAACAGCCTCTGTTGTAACAAGCAACAATTATGACAATTACAACAATATCAGCAACACCGATGGTTCAGTTATTGGCGGGAGTGGTGGTGGAAGTGGCGTTGTTAATAGTTGGAGTAATGCTCCAGGCAGCGGTCGCAATATGAGTCATTTATATATGGACTTGCATTCACCGACAGCAACACCATCACCACCACCGCATGCACCAATGGTAGGAACAACAACGGGTGGTGTACCAACCGGAACAATAACAACAACAACAATGCCAGTGGGTGCAACACTACAGCACTCAACAACAATGAACAATAAATTCAATGATTTGCTGAGTAGCGGTGGTGGTGCAACGACATTAAGTCGAAATAATCTTGGTGTAAGTTGGGTCTTTTATTTAAGCTTTTAGCTTTAAAGTCGATGCACAACATGAAAATGGCAACATATGTTTTTTTTTTTAATTTTCTCAACATTTTTTGACATTAACTCCATTTTTATTTACTTGCATTTTGTAACATTTTCCAACTTTTTCCCGTTACTGGACTACTCATGTTCTTAATTTTTTTTTTACTTTAGAAACATGTTTTGGCTTTATCTACAGTGTTATAGCTCCAACTTTATTCAGCATATGCAAGCAAGATACTGACTTAAAATTTTGATTCCATTATTTCCCTGATGCAGTACACTGGCCCAACACCACCCTCAGAAAAATAAAAAATCCCCACACTTATATATTGCCACCTTTATATTTGACATAATCCCTACGCGAAATAAATAACTTCTTTTCTGTTGTTTTTCGTGACTGACCTCAACTTAATTGCTGTTTTGTGGCAGCATATCATTATAAACAAACTTTTGAGATCTTCCAATTATTTTGGCTATTTTCCATTGGCTTCGAAGCTACGAACTTCTTGATGATGGAACGCTCTTCGTTCGAGCAATGCCTTCCACGACACATTTTGTTCTATTTTTGATATAATTTTTGTTAACAATGTCATCTATTATCTAAAACACGGAGATCGAGTGATACTTACTAGAGCTATTTTGCAAAAAAGGGAGTTATTTGAAGTATTGAACAGATAACTCATAGAGCAATCTTTCTGAAATTCTGAACTAAAAACATGAGTGGACGAGGTGCCACAGGAGAAACACGTTAAATTTACTGATAATGCTGGGATCGTATATGAAAATGTCAGTTACTTCAAACTGCCATTGAATCCGAAATGGCATTTGTGTTACGGTAGTTAATAATTTACTGAGTATAGTGATACCTCAACATATGTACCTTATTTCATCCATCTGAGATATGACGATATATGGCATCTCTTATTTTTTAGTAGATAATTTTTGTCACAGCACCATCTTCATAGGTATCAAATCTCATCCATATATCGGATTTTGTTTAATGGACGTGGCAGCACCCTCTATTCCCAAGACCTTGGTTTGACAAGGTTCTAGCTGACAAAATTCCTTGATCCGACCTAACGATTGAATGGGATATCTAATAGCCATCGCTATCAAATAAACTAACCCCGGATAAAATGAAGCTGTTTGTTTTAAAACTGGAAAAATTCCAAAAATGTATTTGACATATTAAAATAATTTATATCAGAATGACAAGGTTCTAACTATTATTTGCATAGGAGTTCTCAATAACACAGTGCTATAAAATCAAAAAAATTTCATACACTTTTTGAAAGATCTTGTAGGTCTTGCCTGGACTTAAAAATTGTAATACACCCACACAAATTTAAGTTACGCTTAAAAACCATTTTTGGGTGACTTAGCGGGCTTAAATATTTATAAATATTTCGTTTTTTTAACCGATTTCAAATTTTTTGACGGCTATGAAAAGTATAATATATGTTTCTTTCTTAAAATATATATCGTTGCCTGAGTATACTAGAATCATGTAGAGATATTTTATATGAAAGTTGAAGTTTGCAAATATTTTTTTAAATTTTTTTCAGTTTAATATACCTCGAAGCATGACTTCACAAAGCAAGGCACAAACATTTTAATTCATTAATAAAGTCCGTTTAATTTCAAATAAAAATAGCCATCATTCATTTAAATTAGTTGGAAGTTGCTTAAATTACCAATTTTTTATACATCTTACTTTATTCGAAATTGTAATTTTTAACTATTGTATTAAAAATGCTTACCCGATCTCTTTAGTTTAAAAGAAAATAAGTTGAACTGGTTCAAAGGAAATGATTTTTGGTGATCTTTTGGAAATATTTTCCGTACAACAAAATTAAAAATAATGAAAAAATTTAAAGTGGAATACAAATTTAGTCTAAAATTATTAAATCTCGATCTTATGGTTTACTCAGGCGGAAAACAAAACGATCCGTATATGCCATTGTAAAAAAGGAATTTTTTCATATCCGTTTTACTTAATTGAAATAACAAAAATAAATCAAAGTTTTACCAAGTTCTTCTGCAGTTACACCCTTGTCACTCTCTCTCATATGACGAAAGTAGTGCGACAATGTTCTAACTGCAAAATAGCCTTTGGATACTGCTAAATGAGGTTAAGCTTTTGGTCAGTTCCGGTGATAAATATACTTTATATATATAATTTATATCGATACGTCCAACGTAAAAGTTGGTAACTCAAAAATCTGCGTATTCGGTTCCAAATTTGAAGGGCTGAGAGCTATTAATTTTATATGTTTATACAAAAAAAAAAAAAAAAAAACAAAATACAAAAATGATCATAACTAAAAACTACGATTTTCGAGTTACCAACTTTTACGTTGAACATATCGATATAATATGCTTGATTTTTCTTTGGTGTTTTCCATAGCTTTTCGGCATACTCAACATTTTCTTTATCAAATTATCTATCTATTATTATCTATTTATTTTTGTACAAATTTTCCACTTTTGGGTTTGTTTTCTCAAAGTCTAGTTTAGCACTAATCATAACTTTAACTGAAAGCTTTCAGTGAAAAACTGTCTGCTAAAGTTTTCATTGACCATAAATTGAGAATACGGCCCTAAGACGTTTACATTATACATATTTTGACTTTTACAACAATATTCAACAATTTGAACTTTTTTTTTTTTTGGTTTTTAGCTAAAGTATATGTTTTTGAAAGTATAAGTGGTTTCACTTTATTTTGTTTGGCTTCTGCAAGTCATAAAATGCTTTTTTTTATGTATTCAATAGGTACATTATTTTATATTTATAATTAAATTTAATTTTTCTTATTTTTCCTCATTATCTTCTCTATCTCTCAACAGAGTATTCGCTTACAAAAGTCCCCAATATTGAATCGTCGTCGTTCGTCATCAATTGCTGCCAATCTTCTAACCGCCGACATCAGTTTCAATCGCAATAGCTTAGCAACAGCTGCCGGAACGGAGGAGGACCACAGCATTCATGCTCATAATCATGCAACGATACCACACAGCAATACGCGGTAAGTTTACTTGCAATAAACGGCAACACTTTACAAATTATCCTTGCCATGAGTGCTCTACCGTGCAATTATGTGTATTAGTAGCTGGGTGTTACCAGATGGTAGAATAATTTTCCTAATTTGTGCTTGCTTAAATATTTTACCATAGTTTGCTAAAATCTATAAATTTTGGAGAAATTAAAGGCAAAATCTTTCTTCTTAAAAATGTATTTACATTTTGGATTCAATAAAGACAATGCTATAAATAACTTTCTACTGGCAACACTGTATTCCCTTAGATCTACTTATGTATGTGCACATCTGTTCAAAGAAATAAATAAATACGGTTTGATTTTCCATGATGTATACGAGTACGTCACATTCTGTGCGTATCTTTACCATTTGAGGTAAATTAAATTTTCTTCATTTCGTCATTACACTCGTTTGGTATTTCCTTTTTACTGGGGCTTCCTTTCCTTCCACTTAGTATTTTATTGCGTCACAAATTGATTTGTATTTCATTTTATCACGATTGATTGTTAAGCAATGGTATAATGTTGCAAATCACTTAAATATTCCTACACGTAATTAAGTTAGGCTGCCATTCTTACATTATTGTAAGCACTTTAATTTAATATTTTAATTATACTTTTATACAATTGTATATTTACCCAATGTGCACAAAAACGGATAAGGATCCGTTTCGAACCCGTTACGAGTTCATAAAGGTATAAAAAACGTAATCCGCGGTAACGGATCCATTTCGAACCCGTCACGTACATCAAAAACGAATTCAAAACGCTTCGTTTAAATAAAAAAATAAATAAAAAGAAAAAAATTATCGATCCGCTTATGGTAGAATTCGAACCCGGGTAATTCCGCAGTGCGGGCTCGTTTTGAATCCGAAACGTATGTAAAAACGAATTCAGAACGGATTTGCTTTTAAATATGTTAATGCTGTATATTTACAGAAAAAAACCGTTTTGATGTGTTTATTAGCAATTAAAAAATAATAAAAAGAAATAAAAGGAAGAAAAATAAAGGGTAAAAATCCACCTGTGGTAGGATTCGAACCTAGGCAAATCCGTTTCGAATCCGTAAATACTTCAAATACGAACTCAAAACGGATTTGCTTTAATTAATTTTAATGGTGATAAAAAAAATATTTTTGATTTGTTTTTTTTTTTTATGTTTTTATTTTATTGCGTATGATTTTTTGTAAACTTTTTAAACTCTGTTTGAAGAAATGTTTTTGATTCCAAATTTGAGTATATAACAAAGAACACAGAATACTTATAAAAAAAACAACAGAAATTTGTCTAATATACAAACTTTAAATCTCTACATCAAATAAGTCTACATCAGATAAGTCAACATCATATCGCTTAATAGCCTAGTTGTCTAACGTCTCGTGTATTAAAGAGTAGAACCCCGGGAGCCTGGGTTCGACTCCCGGCCGGGCTGGCTAGTGATCTTTTCTTTTTTGTTATTTTGTTTTTTTTTAATTAAAAATAAGCGCTTCACCCTTTTTCTTTTTTTTTTATAAGCAGCATTAACATTATTAAAAGCGAATCCGTTTTGAATTTGTTTTTGATGTACGTTACAGGTTCGAAACGGATCCATAAAAGTAGAAAAAACGATTCGTTATTTTTTTAGGAATCCTTCCCGCAAACGGATCAGTAACGGATACGTAACGGATTCCGTAACGGATAAAAAAAACGAAAATATGAACCCGTTGCGGATCCGAAACGAGTCCGTTTGGCACACTGGGTATGTTCATTAAGCCTTATTTTCATTCAGAACTTTAATACTTAAATTTTGCGTTTTAAAGTTACATTGGTTCGATTTTCCATTTAAAATGTTTCAATATTTGCGACTGTGTTCAGAAATGTACCTCACTTTGCTTTATTCGAACATTATTTATCTTTTTCGGAACTTCGTTTCAAAATGTTGTTTTTGCATTTATCCATTCAAAAGTCATATATATTGGAGTCAATAAAGCCGTCGAAATCGGAAGTTTACAAGAACAGCTCCGATTTTGTTGAATTTTTTTTTAATTTTGTTTTTTTATTATTTAAATTCAGAAATCTTTTGAAGCTGGGTCAGAATTATTTAATTTTTTTAACAATATTGAAAAAACTTATGAAAGGATAAAAGAAAATTTAAAAAAAATACAATAACAAAAAAAAAAAAACTAGTAAGGGTGTAAAATTTGGCCTGGCCAAACATTAAATACCCTACACTGCAGTATTTTAAAAAAAGCTTGCATTTATAGTTTTTAGTGTCTGAGTGAAAAACGTTTTCAGTAGAGTTTTGAAGCTTTTTCTTATATAAGAGATGCCACGCCCTCTTGTCCGAGTTCGTCTAGATTTAGCTTAGAGCGTGCATTTATAGTCTTTAGTATTTGAGTGAAGTTTGGTTGGATTATCTCAAAAAACTCTTTCAGTATAGCATTTTGAAACTTTTGCTTATATGAGAGGTGCCACGCCCCCTTGTCTGATTTCACCCAATTTTTGTTGAGAGCTTTAATTTATGATTCTTAGTGTCTGAGTCGATTTGGGTACGAATATCTCAAAAAACGCTTTCAGTATAGCGTTTTAAAGCTTTTGCTTATGTGGGAGGTGCCACGCCCTCTTGTCTGAATTCGTAAAGTTTTTTTTAGAGCTTGCGCTTACAATTCTTAGTATATATGCATATTTTGGTTGCATTGTCGTGAAAAATTCTCCTAAAATTGCATTTTGAATATATTTTTTGTATGGGCGGTAGGCGTGTTCGTTGACCGATTTCGCTCATTTTCAATCCCCCAAGCTATCTTTGACGACGAAGGCAGTGTACCAAATTTCATTGAAGTATCTGGCTCAGTTTTCCCAAAAAGTGTATTTCAACACACAGCCACCCATCCAGCCAGCCAGCCAGACAGACGGACATGGCTATATCGACTCAGGAGGTGACACTGATCAAGAATATATATACTTTTCTATATCTGCCACGCCTCCTTCTCTGCGTTACAAACGGAAGGACAAAGTGAATATACCCTGGGTGTTGGGTATAAAAATAGTAATTTTCAATATACCTAGGGCACTACTAATATTTCGGGAATAACAAATAATAACAAACATTTTTAATTGAAAATGGCTTTATTGTTTCTTAGAATGTGTCCCTTGATGATCAATTTACTCAATACATTCGTTCAAACCATTCGTCATAGCAGTTTTCCAATTCCTCTTGAGGCACCTTCAAAACATGGTTTTTGAACGCTACAGCTGGTTCTTCGTAAATCGTTGACTACGCAGTTTACCTTTGATGTTCGGGAACAAGAAGAAGTCATTGGGTGCCAAATCAAGACTGTACGGAGGATGATTCATCAATTCGATGTTTTGACTGTTCAAAAATTCACCTGTTTCACGAGATGTGTGAGAGCTCACATTGTCATGATGGAGAATGATTCGTCTTCGGTGGTTAGTTTTACGATTTTTTCCGAAGACTTCCGGCAAAAAAATGGTCGTGCACCACTCAGAATTGACCGTCCTACGTTGCTCAAGAGGAACAGTGGCCACATGACCCATTCGGCCGAAAAAACAGGCGAGCACTTGCTTCGCTTCAGGAACAACTTTTGTTGGATTTAGCTCGTCTTGAAATACCCACACGGTTGATTGCTGTTTTGTTTTCGGCGCATACGCATATATTCATGATTCTTCACCTTTCACAATCTTATATACGACTTTTGAAGCACCACGATTGAATTTTTTAATCTTTTCCTTACACCAAACGATGCAAGCCTTTTTTTGAGCGATTGATTAATTATGAGGTTTCCAACGAAAACAAATTTTTTTTCAACATAGTGTTCATGCAAAATCGAATATATTGGAGTGATGATGATCTCGCATTATCAGTTCATGCACTGCATCGATGTTTTGTCGCTCAACAATCGATTTTGGACAACCTTCACGGAATTCGCCGGTGGCCGAACTCCGACCATAATTGAATTCACTACACCAACCATATACTGTGGTTTTTGATGGTGCTTTATCGACAGACAAAGAACTGAGTTCATCGATACATTCTTGTTGACATAATCCACGTCGAATGTTGTGAAAATTAATCCAACGAAAACCTTTTCTTGAAATTTCCATTTTTTGGCCAAATTAATTTTCTTAACTCACTGGAAACACTTGCACATCAAAACGTTGTGAGTACGTTTATGCTAAAAAATGTCAAACTTCATTATGGTGTTGCCAGATTTTAGCTATTGACATAAGTATTGCCAGTGCCCTCGTATTTGACTATGCTAAATTCGAATCTTGTATCAGTATCGCTGTATCTCATATGGATACTGAGATATCTTGTCATGTTTATCTCAAGAACGATTGTAGGGATTTTAATAAAACTTTGTAAAATGATGCTCGTGAACCATATAAGATATATTAATGAAATTTAGTACACAGCTACTGACTGTCAATGCATTACAATGAGCAAAAAAGAGGCAAATTATGAATGTGCCACGCCCACTTTTTAACCCTTAGAACTTTTGATTCAATATTAAACGCAATCTTTTATGTTACGATATCTTTGTGAAAAATAAAAGAATAATAGCTAGAACATCTTAACCCATTACTTCCTGTTCTTAAAGGTCTTTTTGACCCCTTTATCAATCAAACTTGGTTAAAATAGGTTAAAGTGTACCAGAAAAATTTTCTACGGAAAATTTCCTCAGGGGTCGCTAAAGACGAAAAATGCCTTATATCAAGCAAAAGTTTGCAGAATACGTGATAGATCTTAGATATAAGAATCGTTTAAAGTTTAACATGTCAAATCAACACCAAATTTTGTTCAAAGGGGAAAACTTTGACCCCACTAACAAAAATTCAGACGTAAAATGCCAAAACGTATTTAATTTTTTTCGTCCTCTTTACCAAATACATTGTCAGAAACTTGTTATTTTGAGAAAAATCTGAAATTGTTTTACGGTGTTTTTTTGCAGTTACAGTCAAAAAGTATGTAATTCGTGCTTGTGTTCGAAAAAGCAATTTATTCGATTTTTCATAAAAATGTTAGATTATTCGCATTTATATTCAAAAAGTTAACTTTTAAAATTTTGCATTAAAAAAATTCTACATATTTCATACTCAGTATTTCATATAAATAATATAATTTTTTTTTTCTTTGATTTTCTGCAATGAGTTTAAAAATGCATAATTCTATTTCGGATTCTCTTTGCCTCAATATTTATAATTTTTTAAATTTAAATTTCTCTTTTGCAAAAAAAAAAATTTATGCTCAATCCTCATGGGAGCAATTTTTACACTTAGGAACTTACCAACTTTTTGCTTAATTTTCATCTACTCATCCCATTTCAGTTGGGTGATTTTTTTTTTAATGCTACAAGACAACAACCCTTTCTTTTTAGAGTTTTATCCTTTACTTGGCGCTTGTTCTACTTTCGCGTACTTTTCATAATTTTTCTCACTCCTTTTTTTTACTCCATCCTAAAAGGATTAAAACGCCGGGAAATGCACTTAAATTACTCTGTACAACGACGATGTTGATGATGATGATGTTGTTTATGAGATCAGGTTGAGTTGTTTATAGTGTTGCAAAGGAAAAAGAAAAGGAAAATAAACGAAAAAGAAAGTGTTTATTAAGTAAATCCACTAACAGCTAAAATGTTTGTGTGTGTATATGTTGGTGGGAGGAAAAGTTAAGCTGGCAGTTTTCCTTAAATTGCAGTACATTCAACTAAAAAGTTTTAAAACTCTAATTAACATTTACGTTAAATACTTTAAATTTGTAACAATTTGTGCAACAAAGCTGCTGCCAAATTTTGAATTGCCTTTTTAGTGCAGTAAATGAATAGTGGGCTAAAGAAACTAATTATCAGTGAAACTAACTTTGTGATGTGTTGCCATAGCGAAGAATCTCTTCCAGTTATTTTTAAATGTAGCTGATGTAATGTAAACAAAAGTTTATTTTTAGTCATATATGTAGTGAGGATAAACTTTGCTGATTTGTAGCGAGAAAGCCTTTTCTCATTATGAATAAATTCGATAGAGCTATGTTACTTTTAAAAATTGTATGTTTTATGAAATCAAATTTCCTACACTATTTTACCAGTTTATAAGGTTTGATTGATTTAGCTCAAACTAAGCAATGCTTGACAGATTTGAATAATTTTTAGTTTTAATAAGTTTTCAAAAATGGTTTGAGAAAAAAATTTCTAAACGTTTAGAACTTCCTTAAAAGACTCTAAGCATTTTATGTCTTATAAAATTTTTTCATGAGAGGCCTTGCTCTGGAGTAAAACAAGCTTATATTCAACTGAAAACTTTAAACTAATCAATATCATTTGGAAGCTTTCATTTGAAGTACTTTACCATACCCCTCCAAAATTTTCCAAATTCCATAAAATTTGTTTTTTTTTTTGTTGATTCGAAACAGTTTTTTAAACTAAAAAGGAAAAGTTTGCAGAAATTTTCTTGTTCCTAAAACCGAAAGATCCTAAGTGCTCCTTTTCTGGAAATACTCTAACGCTAAATTTTGTTTTTACCTGGCGAAATCAGAAATATCTCCAAAGCGTTCAGTCGCACGATTAAAAGTACGAGAATTTTTCTACAAACAATATTGTTATGGGTTTACGAAACATAGTTCTGTAGTAGGCGCGTCGTGTTGGAGTGTTAAAACATTTCGTTTCAGTGTCTTCACAGTATTTAAATATGTAAGAAGAAAAACAAATACTGCACAGATCTATTCTGTTTGATTTGCTTCAGTTCAGTGCATATTCTCTAGTTGTAGTGTACTCTACAAAATGCTTCTTTAGTGACAAAAGTAGTTTTCCACTCTCTTTTTGTGCCGCTTTTTTGACAGCGCTCTTTCTCTATCTCGCAAAAATGTATGAAAGCTACTACAATTCTGGTTACCAGTGCATTTCAACTTGCAAATGCTACTATATCATTAATTTTACTGTAGGTTTTCTACTTACACGTTTTGCACTGACCTGAAGCTTCTATAAAATACAGTACAATGAAGTATTTGTCAGAATCAGGTTTTTTTTTTGACACTCATAAAACAAGACATTGTACTTCAGTGTCAAAATGAAATCTGTGTAGGTATATTAAAGATTTGAATTTTGAAATTTTTGTAACAAATACTTCAGTTCAGTGTAAAATATAAAAAACGTACACAAACATATCTGTGGACTTTTGACAAAACAACCTAAGTCGAGATAAGACAATTCTCCAGGATTTTAGTTCTTAATATAAAATTTGAATACGCTTCTATTCGTATAATCGCCATGTCTCTATAATTTCTTGTTCCTGGGATATAGTTCACGCAAGATTTGAACTTAGCGCCATACGTGCGATGAAGTGTCATGAACCAAAAAAAAAAAGAACAATAATAATTTGACAGCTGACACTTTAAGATTAGTAAAAATGTATGGAAAAAGGAGATTCAACGCTGCATCAACGAAATTGAGCTACATTATTGAAAAGTAGTTAATCAGTTTTTAGGCTCTCCTGAAAAGTTGCCAATTTCGAATTAGGTTGTTTTGTCAAAAGTCCACAGATATATATCAAGATGTTTTATGCATGCCCTCGCCTTTCTCTATAATGGAGAAAAAAAAGTTTTTGAAGAATATTTTCTAAAAGGGTACATTTTCGAATACATTGTGAATATTGTTTGTCGAGAATCATAGTACATAATTTCTACAGTGCGGCTCACCGGTGACTTAAACAAATTAGCAGACAAGAATTTTGGCAGAATGTCACTGTCCCAAAAGGCAATTACTAATTTCACTGTTCGACAATTTCGAACTTTTTTAAAAACACATTATAGTAGAAAATCCAAAAAATTCTTCAAGTACACGTTAAAAAAATACCCGTTTCTCGTGGTTTTTCTCCAGCACGACACATTTTTTTTAATCGATTTTTGAAGTTTTTAAATCTACTGTACATACATGAAACAAAAACAAAAATAACGTATTCTTGTGTTAAATCGATGAATTTAACTATATGATTCTTACATTTGAGGTATATCATGTGTTCAGCAAACTTATGCAAGATACTGCGGGGAATATTTTTGTAGAATATTTTAACCCTGTTTGACCCCCACATGTGGGTCATTTTTTCCCTTTTCTTAAAAAGGTACAAAAATGACATCCAAAACAGGGATATATTGAGTCAGTAGGTATGTACTACAGAAATATTTGCTCTAAAATTCCACTACTAGTTTTGAATCACATTTGAGCCCAAAACCAAAAAAATCGTTAAAATCAATTAAGACTTTTCACATTGCATATTAATTACATCCCTAACGCGCTTATCTTAAGTTTTAAGAATTTTTCATCTGTGGTAACTCTAAGTGAAATTTTTTGTAGGATATTTTTGCAAAATTTTTTAACCCATTGTGGCTCAGTTTTAGAAAAAGGGGTCAAAAAGACCCATAAAAACAGGATATAATAGGTTAATGTATTCTAGGAAAATGATCCTTGTGTGATTTCGTTATGATCTTGTAAAACGAGTTTTGTCCAAAATGTAGTTTTACAGTTTTACAGTGGGGTGAAATTTGGAAAATATTTATTTATTGTTAGAACTGTTTACTGATTTTAACGATTTTTTTGCTTTCGTGATAAAATTTTGCTTTTTTAGTGTTCAGCAACTAGTACATACTGACTCAATATTCCCCTGTTTTAGGTGTCATTTTTGTACCTTTTTAAGAAAAGGGCAAAAATGACCCACATGTGGAGGTTGTGCAGGGTTAAAATTTTCTACAAAAATATTATCCGCAGTATCCAGCATAAGTTTGCTGAACACATGATACACCTCAAATGTAAGGATCATATATGAGGGGGTTAGAAGCAAAGGGGTACAAGTGACAATTTATGAAAAATTGAGTTAAGCGTGGGAATATATAGAGCGAGCATTAATCTATTTGGGAAAAAAATAATAATTTAACTTTTAAAGTCCTAAGCCTCTGTAGAGCACGATTCAGAATAGCCAGTCAACACAAATACAGTTTTGTTTAGAAGCAAAGGGGTACAAGTGACTTAATTTTTTTTTGTAGGAAATAAATAGTAAAGTTAACGATGCATTACAGCTCACATAGCCTAAGGAATAATGAATTACCCCAATTTTAAGAATCTTTGATGAATTTTCTGTTTAATGTATTTTTTAAAACTTTTCAAAGCTTTCTCTTTCAGAAGTTATTGGTACTTTACTAAAAGCCCTTGTACTTGTACCCCTTTGCTTCTAAATTATTTTTTACATTTGAACAAAAATTTTAATAAAATATTTTTGTTCAAATACGAAAATTTATTTACAGATGTTTAGAAGCAAAGGGGTACAAGTGCAGTAGGTTTTCAGTAAAATATTAATAACTTTTTACTGGTGATGCCTAGGCAATTTTTGAAAAATACGTTGGATAGAAGATACTTCAGAGATTCTAAAACAAGTTAAGTTTTAATATTTAACTCACACTGGAATTTACTAAATAACATTGACTTTAACTGTATTTTACTCACAATTTACTTTTTGTCACTTGTACCCCTTTGCTTCTAACCCCCTCATATATACATAGTTAAATCGATTTAACACAAGAATGCGGTATTTTTGTTTTTTCCATATACAGTGGAAAAAAAAACTTCAAAAATCGATTAAAAAAAAATGTGACGTGCTGGAGAAAAACCACGAGACACGGGTATTTTCTTTAACGTCTACTTTAAGAATTTTTTGGATTTTCTCATGTGCTTTTTTTTGTGTCGAACGGTGTTATCAAATGAATTGAATCGTTGTAAATATCGTAATTTATTTTACGTTTTTTTTTTTTGTTTAATAAATGTTTCTAGATTAAGTTTTCATAAATTTTGTTTAACATAAATTTTGTTTATTTTCTAATAGCGTGAATTTGCTTTTTCAAAACATTGGCAAGAAAAATTACAATGGACAGCAATAAAAATAAGAATGGTTGGCAGAATCATTTATTGAATTATTTTCATGAGTGTCACTCCGTTGAAATAGTAGTGATTAAATAATTTTGTTAATTTGAAATTTCCAATTTTTTAAATGATCTCTCAAAAACGATCAACTATATTATTATAAATACCAGAATCGCCCAATGGTTAAAATTAGGCCACAAATGTATTAAATAATTTTAGTACTTTTTAGACAATTTTCGTACTTTTTTTTGCTATTTGGTACGAAATAGAAAAGCTCGCTTATCGCCTTTGGTACAATGACAAATGTGAAATGCAAAGAAAACAAAAACATGAAGTCAATATCAGTCAGCTTTTTGTCTTTCTCATTGTGCTGTGTCCACTTTTTAGCTCTGTGTGACCGCATATTTTGTCGTTGTTAATATTGTACAATTTGCGTATAAATTTACCTGGATCAATGGCAAAAAATTAAAAAAATTTTAACTTTGTGCACATTTACACATAAATACCTTTCTAATGGTGTATAATTCAAAGTCGTGCTCCATTTCTAAAATAGTCGAAAAGATAGGACAAACTTGGGTCTTTCGTATTAATACATAGATACACGTAATATTTTATTGCAAAAATACGTGAAATAGAAAAATGTGATGAGTATCACGATGTTTATCAGAAAAATTTTTGCCTAGATTTTGGTAGCCTTATTTATTTTCGACATTTGACATATTAGATAATCAGAAAAATTCAAATCCAAATTCAAACAAAGCGCAACGAAATTTTCCTTGTGCGGAATACGTAATTCCTTTTATAATGCCGCACACACTAAAGGACTTCATGTGAAAGTGGAATATAATACAATTGTAAGAATATGAATCGGCATTCTTCGGAAAATATAAAATATTTAAAAAGCCGTAATCAGCAATGCAGTTGTGTAGTATTATTGTTGTACATCTTCTAAAATTTTCATAAATGCATTAAGAAACACGCGCCGCAGCTGCTAATTACACAACCAGAACAATGCACCTTTTTTCCACCACTTACTTTAAATTCTTAACAAATTCCAGGCAGAATACGAGTGGTAATAATGCAAGTGAGAGGAGAAAAATAAAACAAAAACAAAAAATATTTCCAAGTCCCTTGTGACGTCTTGCATTAGAAAAACTACTATGAGAGGCATAGCTACTGATTGGTGCCATTGTTGCTTTATTTAGTCTGCTGACTTACTTTCTGCCTTAACATTTGCAAGCCAGCACTCTGCTCCTTCCCTGCTTGCTTACGACTTCAAACTGGGACAATTCGCGTGCATCCTGGTGCCTTAATAAAGCGCGCATTTGTGCGAAATAAACCCATTTTCAATGCTTGACGCGTGGAATTGTATTTTTTTTTTCTACTTTTTCTTTTTCATAGTTACAGTTATGCATTGCTAAATGAATAATTCATAAAACAGCAGCAAAATTAAAGAGAGGCAAAAGTGGCGGAAGAAAGTACACGAGAAAAAAACGTAAAAAATTATAAAAGTATTGTTGTAGCAAACATGCAATGAGGCCAAACCGGAAACGGAAATGAAGGCTGCACAATCTGAGCTGCCAACTGTGACGAAGTTTGCTGCGACTTGTCGCACATGCAATGTGGCGGCAACTCTATGCTCAATTAAAAAGAAGAAAAAGGATAAAATAGCAAAGGAGACTACAAAAAGAAAAGGGTGCTATCATTGGAAAATTCAAACCCTACATCATTTACAATAATGGTCCCGAAAAACTCATTGTTTTTTATTAAAATTTTGCATGGAAGCCTGTGCTTTCGCTTTTCTTAATTCGACAAAACTTTATAAAGTGCTTGCACGAAACATGCCCTATATTTGTGTGAAACTTGATTTTATTGCTTTGACCCAAAATCATGCTTTAGTAAATCCCCTTTCAAATACCACTATATGGGGTATTTTATACGTCAGATTTACACTTTAAAAATTGATTTTAGTTTTATAATTTTTTAATGATTTTCTGTTGGAAGCGATCGAGTACGTATTTTTTTATTATTTGTTTTGGTGAAAATTAACAAAGTTATAATTTTTTAAGGTTTGATGGTTTGGGAAAAGATTTATTTTTGTAATGCATTTATCTCACAAACTATTAGTTATGGACAAAAATTGTTCATAATGTAAAATGCAGATAGCTAACTGAATTTTTGAAATTTGTAAAAAAATTGTTTTTAACAAATTTAATAATATTACACTTGTAACAAAAAAGCACAATCGATTTTTTTACGTTTTTCAACAACGAGGTCGGAAAAACGATTTTTTACTCAAAACCAAGGCTTCTAATGAAAATAGTGCGAATATTATCTCTATCCCTAAAAAGATTTATAATTTTTAAATGCCAAAATTTTTGTATCCATTTTACTTCGAGCTAATTTTGAGCTAAAAGCATTTTCCGGGAAAACTCTCAATTTTCCCGGAAAATCAAAAAACAAATTTTTTTTGTGGCAAACTTTTTTTTTTTAAGCCAGACGAATCCGCGGGAAGAGTAAGCGATGAAATCTTTAAACGCAGAAATTTCGAGCTGGTTTCGAGCTGACCTTGAATGAAGTGTTTTCCGGAAATCCATAAATTTCACCGGAAAATCCCAAAAAAATTCTTAAGAGCTTGCTTTACTTTTTCAGCCAGACGAACCCATGAAAATATTTGGCGATCATATCATTTGACACACGAATTTCGAGCTAGTTTCGAGCTCATCAAAAACAAAAAGTGTTTTCCGGAAAATCCCAAACTTTACGGAAAATCCCAAAAAACCTTTTTTTATGGCGCTGCCATGACTTAATCCCCACGGACATAATCCCCTTCTCATAAATGGGTGTTATGTACGCAAATAATTGGATAAATACACACTGATCTGCGGCTGGAGGTCCCCGCGAAGCCGGTGTTCGATTTTTGAGAGTTTTAAAAGCTGAGCTGCGGCCGCAGGCCCCCTACTTACCTATACTCTTATGTAAAATTATTGTGGCTAGCAAACTAGGTGTTGGATATTTTATAGGCTGATCCGCGGCTGAAGGGCGCCGCAAAACCGGTAATGAATTTTTGGGAGTTTTAAATCCTTAGCTGCGGCTGTTGTCAATAAAAATATAAGGCGTTAGGAAATATCGTTATGGGATTATGTCCGAAAAACTTTCGGATTATGTCATGGCACCGCCATTGGGATTTTCCCGGAAAGTTTGGGGTTTTCCTGAAAACACTTTTCGTTTTTGATAAGTTCGAAACTGGCTCGAAATTCGTGTGTCAAATGTTATGATCGCCAAATATTTTCATGGGTTCGTCTTGCTGAAAAAATAAAGCAAGCCCTTGAAAAATTTTTTGGGATTTTCCGGGGAAATTTCCGGAAAACACTTCACTAAAGGTCAGTTCGAAACTAGATCGAAAATCCTGTGTTAAAATAATTCATCGCTATATCTTCCCGCGGATTTGTCTGGCTGAAAAAATAAACTAAGCTATGCAGAGCAGTTTTTCCGCTTTTTCGGAAAATGGAAAATTTCCCAGACAGCTCGAAATTATTGTTGAAGAGCTCGAAAACAGCTCGAAATTTCCAACCAAAAAATTTTGAAACTCGTCACACCTGTATGGCTCACTTTATGCACCTCAAAATAGGCCTTCAGTAGAATCAAAAGTGCTCCATTGTTTTTTCTCGGAGTTAAATAAAAAGTGATGCAGATATCGTATTTGAGATATTTTGCTTCATACATAATCGACCCGGTCTAATATACATTAAAGTGGGTCGATTACTATACAAAAAAAAAAAAAAAAATTGTTTTCTGATAACCATTGAAATATGTTCCTTGGCTTATTGTTAAACTTCTCACAAAATATTTTGACTCTGGTGAAATCTTCAATTAGCTAGAATTTTTTTTTGCCAAAAATAAAAAATTTGTATGAACAACTTTTTTGTTTGGCTACATAAAGCAAAAACAACAAAAAATCACAAAAATAAGACAAAAATGTTTAAGTTCTGTATCAAAAGTTTTTGGAAAGTTCCTTTCTGTCTCAGGATACTGATTTTAAGAAATAATGACCAATCTTTAATTTCAAACTTGTCACCCGTTGAGCACATTGCCTGAAAATATGCTACGTTTTTTATATCAATATGCTGCACTTTAAAAACTAGCATTCTTTTGGTTTTCCAAAAGTGTTTTTTAAGTAGAAGATTTAACTTTAAAAAATTGTCTTTCAAAAGAAAACATAAACCCTCAAAGTAACATAAAAATTTAAAAAGCTATTTCGATTGAAATTTTTTATTTCCTAAAAGCCGCCATGTTCAATGCGTCATTTTGTGTATTTTAGAGCGTCAAATTTTTCCATGCGTCTTGATCGGTTAATCTTTATTTCGAAAGTATTTTTCTATAAGTACCGCACCATTTTCTTTACAATCCAACGTAAAGATAAACATATTCTTGGTGTAGGCTACGAGTATAACAACAGAAACAACAACAAATTGATGAAAGAAAAAACTATCGTTAAACTTTTCCAAGTACGCAAAAGGTGTAACTATGAATAAGGAAATCCTTAACACACCCATGTTCTCTTGCTTGGTGGAAATACTTAACCAAAACTCCGTTGATTTTGCAAATTATAGTGGTGCCTGCGTAGTTTTGTGGTGCTGCTTTACGGTCGCTTTTCTACACTTTGATAAGAAAACACACATCTAATTATGTGCACGTGATCGAGTTCATTTTTACCTACGTGCTTACCTTCTTTGTTTATGTGTTAGCCCAGTAGACATACGAATATGGTATGAGTTTTATGCTTTACATTTTGGCCGAATTTATTTGAATATCAGTTACTCCAACAACTATGCACGAAAACTTAGCAATCAATTAAGAAATCACTTTTTCCTGCATGGGCTACTCGTTAGAAATCACTTTTATCTACATTTTTTTGGGTCATACACACGCATGTGCTTACTATGTATTAATGTTATGAAGACCGTATATTATTCATGAATAAATTATATTCAAAAAAAAAAAAAAAACACGGAATGTCATATTTTATTATGGAAAAATAAAATTGGCTTTAATTTTTACGTTCTGAGCATTCTGAGCAGGGGTCGTTATCCAAAATTACCGACTGGTTTAGCAAACCGTAACCCTAATCGAAATTGTGAATTTATCAAAAATTAATGACCGTTAGTTAACCGTTATTATTTTCAGAAAATAACCGAATCGACACCAATGTTGTAATAGCATATAAGGGTACTTTTCTCTTTTACATAGGAATTATACTTTCTTAATTTGAGCATACCACTGTGAAACTATGTTCCAAATGTGATGCTTAGCTTACTTCAAATAAGGATATGACGTATTTTGTTTGACAATTTGTTTCATTATTGTGTGGCACCGCCAATTTTTTAACAAAATGATTTATCATGACACTTTTTGTATGTGTACCAAACTTCATTTAACTGCCTAAAGTAGTTTCAGAGATATAATGAATTAATTTTTTGTAGCACATGGTAATACTCTTTCAGCATTTGACGATACTAAGACACTGTTTAAAATTCATTATAACTATTCAGTTAGTTTCCGAGCTATGTATATAGTAAATTTGGTTTTCTTCTAATAACTTTCTATTTTTGGAATCGATGTATACAAATTAATGGACATTAATACCTATTGGAGTAAAAACTTCAACCACGCCATAACTTTGTATAGGAGGTATTTTGTTCACGATCAAATATTTTTTTTGATTTAACCTAAAAAACTTCTGTACTAAATTCCAAGAGCTTAGCTCTATTACACTGCCCCACAAAATTCAACTTTTGGTTACACAACTGAAAAAATCTAATATATTCTGAAAATATGGCTTAAGATAAGTTAAACGTGTCTTCCCGATTTTCTGGATCAGGTCGAATTTTTTTTTAATTGATTTTCGAAGTTTTCTATTGCTCTGTACAAAAATTAAAGAATAATAATGTTCTTGTGTTGAAGAGGTATATAATTTTTTCTGAAAACTTATGCAGGATATTACGAAAAATATTTTGGTAGAAAACTTTAACCCTTTAAGTCCCCGACAAATGGGTAATTTATAGCTTTTTCTTAAAAAGGTACAAAAATTACCTCAAAAACCGGGGAGTTTTGAGTCAGTATGTTACCACAGAAATATTTGCTCTATAATTTTACCACTAGTCGATAAACACTAAAAAGTCGAAATTACATCAGGAACGCCTAAAAAAATCTCAATATCAAATTCCATTTTTATTAAATTTTTGACGCATTTATCTAAAGTTTTGTTGAATATTTTAACCCATTATAGCCAATTTTTTGAAAAAGGGCTAAAAAATACCAATTAAAACAGGATATAATGGGTTAAAGCGTTCTAAGAAAATGTCCCTTGTGTGATTTCGTTATGATTTTGGGACAAATTTAATCCAAAATGTCAATAATCTGAAAGTGGCACTGTTTTTTCAGGGCCGATCTTAGATATAAAATCAGTTTGAACAAAAATGTTAGCTGCTACTGTTTAAAATATATATAATTATAAAATTAAAACACAAAAATTCTATTTACTAAGCGTTCAAAAACATATTTTTGGCATTATTTAAGTCTTATAGCAAAAACTGGAAATTTTATGGCATACAACTTGGTATGGTATGAAAAGGTTAGTCTTTCCTTTAAAACACAGTCTGAATAATATCGATATATTTTTTTTTTAATTCTTACCTAATTAATAAATTAAAAATGTGCATAAGAAGGATATAACGATATATATTTTTATAGTATTTCAGATAAAAGTAAATTGGATTTTAAACAAAAATGTCTTGTGCTTTCACTGCCTATCTATTTTATATTTGGTTAAGTTTTTCTTTAATATAACGTCCAGTTAAAACCTTAAGACAATATTGTGTCACTTACTTAAGGATAAAAAATATTCTTTCCTTCTATTCTTTATTCATATTTTCGCTATAATTCAATTTATGAATGGAAGTTCATTTCAACAAGTAAAATAATTAAAAGAAACATTCATTGCGGAGGAAACCTTACAAAAAAAAAAAAAAAAAAAAATTATTTATATTAAAAATTTAATTTCTTTGAACTTAGGTACTTTCTTTAGAATTTATGCTTCAGTTTTAAAAAGAATAAAGTTTGAATAAATGTAAAACAAAAGTGCAGTGGAAAAATAAAGCAGTAAAGTTCCAACTGATAGCAAAAAGTTGCCATTTTTCGTATTAAAAATGCTGAGTAGTTTTTTACTAAATTGCGATTTAATGTAAAACACAATCCGACAATTTTACATTTTTTGTAAAACCCAAGGGAAAATCCAAAAAAATCTTAAAATAGATGTAAAAAAAATACCCGTTTGTCTTCGTTTTTTTCCAGCACGTCAGATTTTCTAATACATACTTATGTAATATCCCTGCAGTTTAATTATAAGACAGTCTACAACAAATACTTGTTCACAGTTAGTACTAACCTAAAACTAGTGAAAAATGGATGTAGTGGGGGCCAGTTTGATAACAGTTTGAAGTTTGTAGGGTATATAATATAGATATCGTTACAGGGTAGCTGATTCGAAGTGTTGCCAGTTCAAAAGACTATATTTTTAGTTTCCATGCACAGATTTTATTGATCAAACGCTATAATTGTTGGGAAATGTTCAAATTTTAAGAATCTACTTGAGATTTTTGATATGGCCACCTTTGGCCTTAACTATGGCCCGTAGACGGTCGAAGAACGAGTCGCATGCTGCACGAATTTGATTTTGTGGAAGTTTGCGCCATTCTCGTTGAAGGGCCACTTTTAGCGCATCAACGCTCTGGTATTTTTTAGTCAAGACCTTCCTGTCCAACATACCCCAGATTGAGAAATCCAGCGGATTCGCATCAGGCGAATTTGAGAGCCATTGTTGAGCAGAAATGAAGCTAGGAACGTTTTTTTCTAACCATTCTTGATTCACACGAGCTTTGTGTGACGGTGCCGAGTCTTGTTGGAATGTCCATGGCTTGCGACCGAAATGTTTGCGTGCTCACGGTAGTAAAGCACCCTCCAACACTGATTCTCGATACACCTGGGCGTTTACTTTGACGCCAGCGGCCAAAAAAACGAGTGGTGAGCGCCCATCAGCAGTCACTGCAGCCCAAACCATCACATGCGGTGGTGCCTGCGTCCTGGTGGCCAAACGAACATTCAAATTTTTGTAGGAACTCTCTGTCAAGTAAACCCGATCATTTTGTTTGTTTACATATTGCTGGATCAGAGAAGACAATTTGTGACAGATTTCCGGCGGCGTGCAAGCGCAACAACTCCTTGGCTCTATCCAGACTAACTTTTTTTTGAGCAGGAGTGAGATCATGCTCCTTTTGGAACTTGAGGGCCTTTAGTCCGAGCTTGTTTGACAATATGTGTTGCATTCGTTCACGCGATATTTTCAGCTCGGCAGCCATTTGTCTGCCACTGCGTCTCGGATTTCGCTCAATTCTGGCCTTCACCTTTCGAACCATTTCTGGTGATGTTGCAGTTATTTTCCGACCACCACCATGTCGTTTGGCAACGCTGCCGGTACCATTGTAACGTGTTATGGTCCGATACACAAACATTTTATTCACTTTTAAATGTTTCAGCTCACGAACAATTGCTGGTTGCGATTTTCCAGCCAAATAAAGAGCAATCACACTATTACGTTTGAATTCCATTTCGAAAATTTTTTATTATCAATAAATTGACGCGCAAATGCTTTTGGCTTCTTATTGACAATAGAATGAACTAACATCATGTCAACTTTTAGACAGCTGTCATGTTCCATCTGTCAGATAAGTCTATCTGAAGTTGGTAACAGTTCGAATTAGCCACCCTGTAGTTAGGTAATTTTAAAATTTTTCACATCCACTTATACCAGTCTGTCGGATCACTTTTGTGGTATTAAAATGGCACTTTTAGTGCTACTTAGGGTTTCAGCTTGCTTCGCTAAACCGCCACTCTAACCTAACCTAACCTAGGGGCACATAAATTTGAATCGTAACGAAAACAAAATACTTACAATTTTCGTTTTGCTTTGAAATAATTTGTGTTTTGCGTCACTTGAATTGTGTATCAAAATAAATTGTGAAAAAAAATTTAATTAATGAATTCATTTTTGTTTATTTTAAGAAAATATAAACTCGAATAAAATAAAATATTACTATTGGTTGACTACACAAGGAACAACTGCTTGAAGACTAATTGTTAAAAGACTACTTCACACGACAACTAGCCCCAGACTAGTGTAAACGTAATGAAGAATGGCATGATTGAAATTTCGTAGGACATCAACACACAAAAAAACAGTTGCTTGTATGCAAAAGGAATTGAAGTCGGACTAGTACTGGTTGGTAGAGGACTAGTTAATGAACTACACTTGAACTACTCCGTTTGCCTGCAGGGATATGATATTTTATTTTTGAAAAATGAAAGCAAATGAAACGAACAAAATAAGGCACATGACATAGAATTTTGCCAGCATCTAAAGCAGAATGAAATGACAAATGATATAGAAATGTAATGCTTGCACGTAAAAGTCATAACTTTAAAGCCAGATGAGCATTCTCAATAAATTAGCCAGTAAGCTGATACTACGCAACAACGGTGCCAAGATATTAGCAATACAAAAACTTGTTCGGAATTTCTAAATTTTCAAATTCAATTTCGCATTTTAGGAAAAAACTCAAAACTTCAAACGATTTTTAGCCACCTCGAAATTCACCAAAACCTCGAAATTCAATGAAACAAAGTCAAATAATGTATTTATATTTTTACAATTCATACAATAAACAGTTAGAAAAAACACAAAGTAATTTAATTTTAAAATAAACATCTGATGAAACATCCAATTTTGCTACGAAAATATAATTACAAAAGCAAATCACTTGCGACCAAAATAGATGACCGCATAACAATTAAAGCAAAAATAAAACCATTGTCAATTTGTTTCGCGTAAATGAAACTGCGGTGAAAATATGCACAGAATGTTACATATAAATCTGCAAAATATGCTTAAAATTCCAACGCAACCACAGCCATCATAATGCAACTTAAGCAGATTAAATACCCAATTTGAATGCGCGTGTAGCTAACTTCATAAACTATTTACAATTACAAAATGTTGAAAAAAAAAAAACAATTTACAAAATTATAAAGTAGAAAACTATCGTGAAATGTAACACTGTGTAACAATGGCTATACTGGGACTATAGCCCTACTATAGCTGAGTAAAATCACCGATGGGTTTTGCAAACTTTGTTGCATAACGGTTTTATCGAACTCCAAAGTTTTTGTCAGAGGTTCCTCAGTTTCCGATCAATAGCTAGTGTACTTTTTCAGGAACTGGTTTTTTATTTACTAAAATTGTAGCTAAATGTCCAACAAGAAAGTTTTTTTAAAAAACTATATCAAAAAATTTCATACAGTGGATGTTTTGATGTAAAATGTTCGGTCTTCTTTAGTTTTTTGACCATAACTCACAAAATATAAATTTTTCAAAAAACCTTCTTTATGAAAAATTGAACTATACTGTAAAATGCATAAAGTTTGTGAACACCCAATATGAGACTTGGTCTCATATTGGGTTTTTTCGGGTGTTAAACGCCCAGTTTCGGATAAACTCATTTTTTACTCAAAAGTGAAGCATCGTATGAAAAAAGTGTATATGGCATAAAATGCTTACAATTGTCCGGGAAATACGTGTGAATTTTTTCAGAATTTTTTTTTGGATACAAAAATTTTTCTAGTTTTAAATTTTTATAATTTTTGAAAATTTTAAAATATCTCCAAAAAATTCTGAAAAAACTCACACGTTTTTTTTTTGACAATTCTAAGGATTTTACGCCATATGCCTTTTTTTCGTACGATGCTTCACTTTTGAGTAAAAAAATAGTTTTGCCGACCGCGGGCGTTCAACAGCCAAAAATTCTCATATAACGACCAAGTCTCAAATTGGGTGTTTGCAAACTTTACACATTTTACAGTCTAGTTCAATTTTGCATAAGGAAGGTTTTTTGAAAAACAATAACGTCGGCTTTCATCACGGCAACGCTAGACCACGTACTTCTTTGGGGACCCGCAAAAAACTGAAGGAGCGTGGCTAAGAAGTTTTAATGCATCCACCATACAGCCCAGACCTTGCTCCTTCGGATTACCATTTGTTTCACTCATTGCAAAATCTAGATATATGTAAGTAGGCAAACGAAACCGGTTCATCAGTATCTGTTTCTATACCTTAATCTCAACTGATTTGCTTGATTTTGTTTGTTAGAAGAGTTGTGAGGTGGGCGGTGCCACGCCCCTAAATGACAAAAACGCACTCAGAGCTAAACCACTGCATCGATTTTTATGAAATTTGTTATGGATATAGGGTAAGCACTTAAGAACGATAAAATGACCATTATGCTTTCAAGTGGGCGGTGGCACGCGCCTTACTGGAAAAAACGCTCTCACGGCCAACCCACTACATCCATTTTTATGAAATTTGGAATGGAGACAGGGTCTACACTATGGAACGATAAAATAACCTTTATGTTTTTAGTGGGCGGTGTCACGTCGCTCAATTGAGAAAACGCTCTTACGGCTAAGCCACTGCATCAATTTTTATGAAATTCAGTATATAGAAAGGGTTTGCACTAAGGAACGATAGAGTAATTTAGGGTAATGTGGTTACCTTTTTCTTTTTTACCAATTTCTACCAAAGTAATGGTAGTAGGTAAGCTTGGTCAATTGATTTGTATTAGTTATTCTATTGTTTTTACTATTTGATAATTTGTATTCTAAAATATTAACATTTTCAAGCGTGAGGCCAGTTAAATTGAAAGTACCTAAAAATAGCTGAAAAAAAAAAGTGTCGGGTAATGTGGCTCACCCTGCCCATTTCCTAAAAAAGTACCGTTATTCGCAAATTTTGTTGACTAAAAGTCGAGTAGTAATTTTTAAGATTATATTTGCTATGAAATAGCTTTCTATTCTTATTAAATAATATTTTCTGGTAAGATAAACCAAATTCATACTAACATGTGAACAAGTAAGAAGGGTTATCGAATCATACGTAAAATAGTACTCCGCATTACCTAAACTCGGGTATCCTACACATGCAATTAGCTTTTTAAGGTGTAACAGTAGTCAAAGTTGATATACGGTATATAATATGGGGTAGTCCACATTACCCGAATGCTTCACGTTTTTGAAATAATCATTGATTATATAAAAGAAATGTAAAATCAGATTTGCTAATGCATTTTTTCGTTGAATAATAGATCCACAATTGCATTAGAGTTATTTGAATTTTAGAAAACTGAGTTCTGAGGAAGTCACTAAGTTATTCACCAAGTACTACAAATAAGTCAACTTGACCTCACAGCATATGCTAAGAATTTCACACGAATAATTAGCATTATAGAAAAGCCAAAGAGCGTAAAGAATATGTTTTTCGCTTTTTATTGTGCACAAATAACCAGAATTGTTGTGCAGTCTTTAATATGAGAAATAAAAGGGTGCACCACATTACCCGCATAGTCCACATTACCCTAAATTACTCTAATATGACCATTACCACGGCATTGATTTTTATGAATTTTTGTATGGGGGTAAAACGAACTGGACGGAAAGATATCAAAAACTTTTTACTTGTTAATAGGAGTTACACGCCTCTCAATGGAAAGCATGCTGTTGCAACTAAGCTGCTGCACCGATTTTTATGCATGCAGAAAACCCGAACCCTAAGGAAGAATATTAAAAGCTTTTTGTGTTTTATCGACCAAGGAAGGGTATAAAAGCTATTTGCTTTATAGTCAAATCGAAATTATAGAATTTCGGGCACAAGGCAAACTCCAGTTATCTTAATCGCGTAAATTTGAGTTCCCTAACGGATTACGTAAAGGAATTTTTTAAGGACGGTGTGGCGACCTGCCAACTCTACTGAAAGTAAAGACAGCTCAAAGCTACCTGACGACTTCGAATAAGAGATATTTTTGTCAAATGATTTTCAAGAAAATTGTCAATGTGAAAATAATTAGATTTGAGAAACATCTTAATAAATAATTATTGTAACATTAAAATATAGTTTGAAAACTTATATTATTGATTTTCAGCACAGACCACTTTTTGGTGTTTAAAATGGTTTAGAATGCATCATATATTCTTTGAAATGGACCAAATTTTACGTAGTGCATCAAAGAATACATTTTGGTGCCGTGTGAGCGCAATTCCAAGGGATTTTTTGTTTTTCATACAAATTTAAGCAAGTCTAATATACAATCATTTAATTCAACTGCACTGCAATCAAACCAAAACTGAATGCAGCTCCTTTTATACCACCATGTTGCGCCAATAAACAGTCTCTCCATGGTTCTAGCATCAGCTTTATGGTAAATTATTTTATTTTCACCTCATGGACATCATCTGTTGTAGCTATTTGATTATGCTTAAAATTTATTGTATGCTTTTAGGCTTACCTCGTTTTAATTTAAGCACAATGGAGGTGAATAACCCCAAGGGGAAAAGAAGTGCTTCAAAAACCCTTCTGAAGTGCATCCTTTTCACCAATAAGCGCTTCCGCTCCGTAAGAACAATACTTTCTTTTTAACATTGCATGTCATAGGATGTAAGCGAGTAAAAGCTTACCGCAGCCTTACCAAAAAAGAGTTTTTAAAGCGCTTATTTGTAATGCTGCGGTAAGCGTTTTTTCAATAAAATTAAAAAAAAGAAAAAAAAAGGAAAAAAAAAAAAAACTTGCGGCGCCAGGATTTGAATCCACGACCCTCCGCGTGCTAGATATTTTTTTCTTACATTTACCAACCCTTTAGTCCGCTCCACCAACGCTCGATGATATGAAGAGGTATTAAATTTGTATATTAAGCAAATGTTGTCCTGCAGCATTACATAGAATCATTGTGCAATCAGTTTCAATTCAAGTAAGCAAAAGTAAATCAAAATGAGAAATTAAAATAGAAAAGTGAAATAAAAAAGGTTGAATAAAAAATATTTTAATAAAAAAAAAAAAAATAAAGCAAAAACAAATAAAAAAACGAAAAAAAAAATCACCCGGGCTGGGTTCGAACTCACGTTGTTCTTACTGCAGCCTTATATGGAATCATTGTGTAATCAATTTCAATTCGGTTAAACAAAAGTGAATTAATAAGAGAAAGGAAAATAGAAAAGTGAAATAAAAGATATTGAATAAAAAATATTTAATTAAAAAAAAAAAAATAAAGCAAAAAAAAGTAAAAATAAGTAAAAAAAAAATCTCCCGGGCTGGGTTCGAACTCACGTTGTTCTTACTGCAGCCTTATAAAAAATCATTGTGATAGTGCTTCTAAATTTCTATGGGGACAAGCACTTTTGAAGCGCTTGGATCAGAAGCGCTAGAAATTTTTCCTCTTGGGACATTATTCAAATTGATTCGTATTGATATAGTATGTTTTAGCCAAAAATTACAACTTAATATATCGTTGCCCGAGTTCTCATTTGCCCCATACGCATATTCGTTAAAAAAACAAAAGCAAATAACTTGCGTTTGTTTCGACAAAAGATATGTTATTTTGCTTTTTTAACGAATATGCTTATGGGGCAAAAGAGAACTCAGACGACGATATCCTTTTTTTTTCATGTCTGCAAATAATTGTTGTTCTATTTATCTTTGTCTCAACTTTGTACGAATAAGAAATATTAAATTAAACTCAAGCATTTTTTTCTCTATTTCTTTTTTTACAGCGATCGCCTTTCGCATGCCAAATCACCTGTGGGAACCAAACCGAATCGCATACCCATTGAGAGCGGTGTTCTTACATTTCAACAAGCGATGTCGGGTGCCGTTTCACCACAATACTCGGCCACATCGCCGTCAATGCATCCAACGACGGGACATGATATGTCGTGTCTCATCGGTTCTAGCATGACGATGGCAGCGCTGCTCGAGGGAACCACAGAGACGACCACACAGTCAGCAAGCGCAACAACGACCAGTGGAGGGGGTGGTGGTGGTTCGATAGACTCGCCCACAGCAGAATCACCCACTGAGAAACTTTATGGTAAAAATGGTTACATGGGTGGTGCTGCAGGCGGCAGTGAAGCTGCCGGTAGGGGATTTCTATGCGGCAGCTCGGCAACAATTGCACAATTGGGTAATAAACAAAGGCAGCGACTGCGAACATCTAGCATGCCGGCAGAGAGTAGAAAGGTAAATAAATGGAAACACACAACACTTACACAAACGTTTGCATATGCATATTATAGTTAGTTTATTTTATGTATGAGCAAACCCGTACGAAAGTATGTGTTGTGTGTGTATTTGAAAAAATAGAGCGAAGTTCATTGCATGCACGCCGTTGTCTTGCCATCATAGAAATTGCAAAAAAAAAACTGTAGGTAACTTAATATCTGGCCTGCAGCTGCTGCAGATGCTGCCAAATTGTTTTGAGAGAGAGAAAGCTATGTATCGAGTAGAAGCCCAGTAGAAAATATATATACCATTACTTATCTAGTTAAGTAGTTCTCTTATTAACCCTTTCGATCTATCTTTTTTGTTTTTCATCCTTAAAATCTAATTTTTTTTTTGTTACTTATATATTGTCTAATCAATCAAAAGTGAACAAATCCTTTTTTTTAATTACGAATTTTGGAATGTAGCCATATGACAACAAATGTTCGAGGTGGTTCGAAAATATAGAAGAAAGATAATTCCCTAAATTTTTAGTTTCATTCTACTTTGGTTTAAAATACACATGGATAATGGAAAAATTTTAAACTTATTTAAATATAAAAACAAATTCAGTGCTGAATATACGCATAAATACACATTTTTGTACCCTACTCTAGGGAAATATTCACTCTATAATCCTGCTTTTATGCGTTATAAATTAGGCGTGGGAGTTATAGAAAAGTATTTATATGGGCATATCTGAAAATTTTTGTTCCGAAATTTTTTTGTTTTCATTTTCTGTAACCAAATGTGGTGGCATATACAGGGTGGTTGATAATCGGTTGAACACCGGAAAATGTTAGATTTCTGGGGCTATTCTCAACAACTTTTCTTAGTTCCGTATTTCGAAATTCGCAAAACTGACGGAGATATAGACATCGGAATATCGGGATATAGCTTTACGAAAACCGAAACCAGTGTCATATGAAAGGTATTTTAATTGGCTATAAAATTAATATGCAAAAGTTTTAAATTTTAGTCAGGGTTTTCGAGATATAGCAAATTTTCGAAAATGTTGACCTTTTTTTTTAAAAAAACGCTACTTTTTCATAAACTGTATTATTTACACAAAGTTTAAGTAACAAATTATAAAAGCCCAATTTATTCCCTTTCATTGGGTGTGTAATTTGTACGTGATTTCTTTCATTGGCATATTTTTTGTAGGAAAAAAAAGTAAACCAAAGAAATTTTAATGCAATTTACCAAAACATTATAATAGCACCAAAAATTCCCCATATCTGGAAAATCCTGACTCGGATTTCAAACTAATTCACACATTTTTGTATAAAGAACCTTTTATATGACAAAAATATTATTAAAATCCATCTAGGGGTTCCGAACTGATACCGGATTTCACAAAGCTATATATCGATCTTCCGATGGCTATATCAACGTCAGTTGTGCGAGTTTCGAAAAACGGAACTGAGAAATGTTGTTTAAAATAGACCGGTGTTTTACCGAATCATAACCACCCAATAAGTGAACAAGAAAATTTCGTCATGAGGGGCTGTCAGGACGTCCTTTTACCTGAAAATTTCGGGAAAATCGAGATTTTCGATAATATACGGCAGAGCACACATTTCAAAAGTAGTAGATATGTTACAGGGCACCTTCCCAAATATTCTCAAGTAAAATTCATAAAAATTGTATGTGGCACACGGTGAGGAAATGGGTTAAAAAGTCTAAATCGCTCATTACGGCCACAAAACATATCCTGTAATTCGAAAAAAAAAATTCCAACAAATTCTTTGATGAAATAAATAAAGCCGATTTATTTTTCATCAAGAAATTTGCTTGAATTTTGTCAGAATTTAAAAATATCTTATGTGGCCGTATTGAGACATTAAGAATTTTTAACCCATTTCCCCACCGTGTGCCAGGTACGATTTTTCTGAATTTTATTTGAGATGATTTGGAAACGTGCCCCGTAACATATCAACTACTTCTAATATGTATACTCTCCGGTACCTCCTGACAGGACATGAATCGATATAGTTATGCTATTCTGTCTATTGCGGGAAAAGTCCATATGTAATTGTGTCTTGGTTTTTGTGGTTTTTTTTTGGAATCTTTAAATATTTTGTTATTGGCAATACCGAAGTGATTAGTCCATGTAAGCACATTCCAGGAATACGTTTTCGTCAAATAGTGTTTCGTGCCTTTGTAAATGTACTCTAATGTATACTAGGTGTACAAATATGAAACCGGTAATGACATCTAGCGGTCGATAGCCGTATATGTATGAGCTTTCGAACCGTACCAAATGTCTTAATTGTTCATTCTGTCATCTGTCAACAATATTCAGTTCACAATTTGTCAAGTTTCATACAACAACGCATTTTTTCCGCTCGTAAAGATGTCGAATTTTGTGCCTGAAAACTCTCATTTGCGGGAAGCATTGATTTTCTGTTTCCATTTAAAGAAAAACGCTTTTGAATCGCATCGAATCATCACTGGCGATGAAAAGTGGATTTATTTCAACAATCCCAAACGAAAAAAATCATATTTGATCCCCGGCCAACGACCCAAATCAACGCCAAGACCAAATCGCTTCGGGCGAAAGACAATGCTGTGTATTTTCTGGGATCAGCGTGGTGTTATTTGGTATGAGCTACTAAAACCAGGTGAAACAGTTACCATTTTCGCAAAATAAACGTGTTTTTTTTTAAATAAAACTTACCGGTTTCATATTTGCACACCTAGTATTCGCAATTTTCCTTACAGGGTTAGGGAATACACCCGCAATTTCACTACACACACACACGAATGCATACACACACATACATAATTTATAGTTGCATAGTTGCAATTTTGGAGCACAACATCTAAGTTTCGTTTTCGCTCTTCTTCGAAATCTAGTCAGCGTTTCTCCTTTACGTCGCACAATGCACTGTTTCCGGTATTCAACGGAAACGATGGATGAATGCACTTGAGGCACTGCAGCATTTTCGTTGAATGATAGATTGCGATTTATCTTAAAAATTGACACAGCAGGTTAAGCCAGGCAGGCGTACACGGTACACAAGTATCTATCGATGCTGTCTAGGATTATTAGAGCGAGGTCATTGACTTTTAAGCTTTAACAAATACATAGCATTGCTATTTTATTGCAATAAAAGTGGGCGGGGGGGTTGAGAGATGATTTACTTTTCTTTTTTGTGTCATTTTAAATTGGGGCAAAGTAGCGCAAAGCACTGCAGTATTTTTCTTTTTTGCGTACGCGCACTCTTCTGCTTTAGCTCCGCGTGCTTGCCGTCAAAATGCATTAACTTAATGAAGGTTTGCCCACGTTGATGTTGCACCTTTGAGATATAATTTTGTACTTTTATTTCTTGCAGTAAATAGAGTTTCAGCATGCAGCTATGTCTGTCATAAAATTGTTTAAAATGTTGAATGTTGAAAAGATTTTATTTATCGTTTATTCGTAAAAAAATGTTACAACTTATATAAAATTGCTTTTATGCTCGTATTTGGGATTTCAATCCCGGGATTCGAGCCTTTTTGCAGTCCCGAAAATCCCGGGATTAGTGCTACCAATCCCGGGATTTCTTTTGCAAGTTTTTCTTTGTTAAATAACAGAAAAATCACATTAAAGTAGAGATAAAACTTATTCTCTCTAGATTTAAAACTGAAATTGAGGACAATAGCCGTACAGTTAATGTAAACGCAGCAAAAAATTTGAAAGAAAAATTAAATCTAGTTTTGAATAACACTTCAAAAAATTTGTTTTCTAGATAATCTTATAATTTATCCGACGTTTTAATGGAAGAAATTGATATATTTTGTAATGGTGGTGATAGGGGTTATTTCCTCCAGAAAACTTTGGATTATCTTTTTTCAATTCAACCAACAAGTGTTGAATCAGAAAGATGCTTTTCGTGTGCAGCAGAGGTTGAAATAAGAAAAAAAATATTACTGCAGAATTTTTTTTGATTATTTGCAATTTTTTTCAAAATTTTTTTAGTGTCTTATTCAAGTGTTTGTTGAATACTAAATATTAATATTAAACAACAGTTATTATGGCAATGATTTAATTTAAAATTGAAAATTTATAGTGAAATTTTCTTTCTTGCATTTGTAAAAATATGTTTAAAGTAGAGTTGCCGAGTACTACATTTAAGCCCAGATTGGGAGGTTAGACAAGTAAGACAACGATTATATGCAAAATAAAATGAGAATTTAGTTTCAACGATTAACTCAAAAACAAAGTAATATGAATTTGACTAAATATTATTATTACAATTTTTTACAGTTTTTGACAATATTCTGAGGTTATTGCTGCAAATTTGAAGTTATTTCTGCAGAAATAGGGCATTACTGCAGCTTACTTCAATGCCTGGTGTGAGGTTATATATCTGTGGACTTTTGACAAAACAACCTAACTCGAAATTGGCAACTTTTCACGAGAGCCTAAAAACTGATTAACTACTTTTCAATAATGTGGCTCAATTTCGTTGATGCAGCATTGAATCTCATCTTTCTATACATTTTTACTAACCTTAAAGTGTCAGCTGTCAAATTATTATTTTGATTGGTGCATAACACTTCAAATCTTGCGTGAACTATGGGACACCCTTATATCTCTGGAACATACCAATGGAAGCATATTTAAATTTTTTATTTAGGACTAAAGTCCTGGAGAATTGTCATATCTCGACTTAGGTTGTTTTGTCAAAAGTCCACAGATATGTAATAAATTAAGATATAAATTGGATGATAAAACAATAAATGCTTTAATTTTCCTAAAAACATATATTAATAATAATAAAACTGATTAAAAGAAAAGTTATTCCTTTCAAGTCCAACACTTGTTAAAACTTCGATCTCACTATTTTATATAATTAAATATGTATGATATTTTATGTATGCATTTAACTAAGCATACAATGCTACAATGTATCTTTATGTTTGTTTTTGAAGTAAATAAGTATTTATGAATTTTTGTTTTTTTAAAAGGCGTGAATTGCTTGATAAAATTACCTGTTTTAAGAAATTTTTCTTTAATATTTTTTACACTTTTTAAATAAAATATCTTTGTAGGGGTGTAGTAGGGGTATATAAGACAAAATATTATGAATTTTTAATACTAAATTCTGCCTTATTTAAAAAGAAAAAAAATTCATACAAATCCCGAAAAATCCCGGGATCCCGGGATTCAAAAATTTCTGATCCCGAAATCCCGGGATCGCAAAAAGTCCAAAAATTGGAATCCCTAGCTCGTATGTAACGCTTTGGTGCAAAATCTTCTGAAGCGATTTTAATATTTCATTCTTTAAAATAACACATTTTTGTTAAGAACGAACCTGTCACACTTTTTTGATTTGATTTTTAAGAAATAATTAACCTTATTTTAGGATTTTGGTTTGCAAAAAGTTTTCGTTAACTATAGCGCTGTAACTGCTTAGGAGCTTATAGCATTCAGTGTTGAAACTTGTCTCTTGTAAATTATTTTATAAAGATCGAAATATTTCAACGATAATTGAATAGAAACGAAAAATTGTTACTTAAGAATAAAATTATGTGTCAATCATTATCGTTATTCTTAACCTCAACTTAAGAGAGAAAATCATCACTATTATTTATGTTAACTTATTTAATTTATTTACATGTAATTAAGCAATTACGGATTAAACAAATTTACGTCATTCAAATATATGTAGTTCATTTACAAAGAATATCTGAACAAACAATAAATCCTATGAATAGATAGCTTTCGACACGCGTACACGCAGAGACAAATAAGAAAAGTCAACAATTAATCTTCAGTGAAATTCCCGGAAACCTCAAACATATGCATGCAAATCAGTGATGACATTTTCAGTACAATTGTACTATTTTCAGTACATTTGTTCTGAGCAAAGTAAGCAAGTGTAACTGGAGCTACAGTTTTTAGTACTAAAAAGTACTTTTACATACAGGGTGGGCCAAAAGTCACATTTCAATAACTTTTTCGTTAATACATATATAATTTTTTTTTTTTTCAGATTATAAAATACACAAAATGGAAATTTTTTTACACTAAGTATGGAAAACAATGTCACTCAAATGACCCTCGTTTTCAGTTTCGGCGAGTTTTTGACACCATTTTCCATACTTAGTGCAATGAAATTTACATTTTGTATATTTTATAATCTAAAAAAAAAAAAAATTAAATAAAATAATATACAAAAACTAAAAAGTTATTAAATTTTTAAGCCCCATGGTGATTTTTGGCTCACCCTGTATTAGTACAACAGAGCGATTTATAATTACTAGAATCGCCCAGTAGTCAAAATTCGACCACAAATATATTAAATAATTTTGGTACTTTTTGGTCACTTTTAGTACTTTTTTTCCTAATTGTTACGAAATAGAAAGCTCATTTATAATTTAAGTGAAATATAAACAAAAAAAAAAAAAAAAAACCTGAAGTCAGTGCTATGCTTTTTGTCTTTCTCATTGTGCTTTATCCTTTTTTCAGCTCTGCGTGACCGTATATTTTGTTGTTGTTAATATTGAAAAATTTGTAAATAATTTAACCTGGCTTAAAGTCAAAGTATTAACATAATTTTAACTTTGTGCATATCTACACACAAATACCTTTCGAATGGTGTTTTATTTAAAGTCGTACTCCATTTCAAACACAGTAAAAAAGGCAGGACAAATTTTTGTCTTGCTTATTAATGTATAGATTCCGGTGATGCATTTTTATTGTTTTCGTTTGTAACACAGAGAAGAAGATGTGGGAAATGGAAAAGTATATGTATATTCTATATTGAAAATGAAGTGAATTGGTCACAGGACACGCCTACCGCCCATATGAAATGAAATGAAATGCGTTAGGAAATAACGCCCAACCAAAAAAAAAAAAAAAAACAAAAATGAAATAACGTCTAAAGAGTATGGAATAACGCCCAAAAACAAAAATGGAATAACGCCCAAACTATTTTCATACAAATAAATTTTGGGTGTTATTTCCAAAATTATTATCGCCCAAAGTTATATGAAAATAGTTTGGACGTTATTTTGTTTATGTTTTTGGGCGTTGTTTCATAATTTTTGGGCATTATTTTATTTTAATTTTGGCCGTTTTTACGCCGTTTTATTTTTTGAGCGTTCTTTCGTTTTTTTTTTTAGGAGTTATTTCATTATTTAAAAATAATACGAAATGATGTCCAAAAAAAAAAAAAAAAAACAAATAAAACTCATATTTGTGCGTTCATTCCAAAATAACTATCGCCCAAATTAATATGCAACCAAATTTCACTCAGCTACTAAAGAAAAAAAAAAAAAAATGGAAATTCTGGTCTGAATCTTGGCTGCTTCGGATAGGAGGGTGTGGCACCTCCCATACAAAAAATGTTTTCGAAATAATTAACGGACAGCACTGTTTAAGTGAAAAATCATTTGCGTTCTAGGCCTGATTGCCAACGGTGCTCGTCGTTTTGGACTCTTCTAAACGTAATATCGACTAAAACATCTCCTCTTTAACGGAAAATCTCCCCCAGGGAAATCGTTTTTGGAATTGCATCAGTGGTATTCCCTTTTAGGCATTTAATGCCATCTCTTCATTGGAGACTTTCGCTATATTTCTCTTATAAGTAGTGATGAGCAAACCAAGACAAAGACCAAGACCATAGCAGTCTTGGTCTTGGTCTTGTTCTTGCATTTTAAGTCTTGGTCTTGGTTTTGATATTGAGTGTTGGGGTTTATCTTGCTCATTAAGTCTTGGTCTTGGTCTTGAAAAAATTTTCAAAGGTATTGAGAATTCAAAATTTTAAAACCATATTTTTCCAAAGCTGTTGGGATTTTAAGATGCCAAAATTCAAATTGAGAGATGATTTTATCTTCGAAACGGGCTTGAAACAACTGATTACCAAGACTGAAAAGCAGTCTTGGTCTTGACGATTATCGTAAGCAAGACCAAGGCCATAACCATAGCAGTCTTAGTCTTGCAAAAATATCAGCGTCTTGGTCTTGGTCTCGCGAAATTACCAAGACCAAGAAGAAGACTCATGATCAAGACTAATTTTGTTCATCACTAGCCACAAAAGAAGAAATTAAGTGCGCTAAGCAAGATGATGCATAGCTGCAGTGTTTTTACTGTCAAAGAATTTTTTGACTTCTGGCGACTGGATAAGCCTCAAGGTCTTTCTTCTTTAAGCGAAGTATGCTTTCGTGCCATTAATTAACCGATTTTCTTCGCTTACCAGCATAGTTCGTATGATGTTTCCGACTGAAAATGAACCAACGCGATCCTGTAACTCTCGTCTTCTCTCCGCTCAATTTCTGCAGTTGAAGAACGCATGTTCCATGCCGTCGAGTTCTGTGTCGTCGTATATACAGGACCAAGGACCAAGTACTAGTAATTTTTAGGACAAAAGTTTTAAAGGTCATGATCTGCAGGAGCGACCTTCATTTAGCAAGTTTTTACAGCACAAACCAATTTTAAATAATTAACTGCGAAATCGACTACAAATAAGCACAGTTTCTTCTATAATATGTGGTTATCACTTTCGATTGAGATTTCGAACAAATTTTTATTTCAATATATTGTTCGAACCTTGTCATTATGTTTAAAATACATTATCATTCTTTTGTGGTAATATTTAGTGATTTGTCAGCACATATCGTGCAATAACTTGGTCATAACTTGGCAGATGCTCGTTTTCAAAGTGTTTGCATATATACGATCCTTTGTGTATTCTCGAATAAAAAAGTCAAGCGGTAATAAATTGCATCATCTAGGTGGCCAACTAACTTCGTCGAAATGTAAATTTATACGTCCGTAGAATTTTTCGCGCAACAAAACATTAATCATCATTAAGTTTTTTTTTTGTTGTCTTATTGTAAGTGTTTTTGCTTATTGAAAAAAGCACTCTCGACTTCCAAAAAGTATTTAAATTTAGTATATATTTCAAAGAAGTTCATATGCCATCACTGGTATAAGGTATTGCAGACTTACTTACACAAGCACATGACATATGCATGACTTTGTGCTACTGTTAACGTGGCTATATTTCAACACAACGTTACAATTTGTCTTTCGCACATAAAACTGTGGGCACTGTGAAAACCACCTGCTGGGATTAAGTTTTCATGAGGTTTTACGAGTAGTTTAAGAAAATACCAACTTACCACAGGCTTTCCTTGGTAACTTGGTTAAGTTTTAAATGAAATAGAATAAACAACAGAACAAAAGTAGAACAAAACATACAAAAACAAATAGTTGCTGTTTTTTTTCTACTAAAAGTTTAAATTTTTCTTAAAGCAAAAGAATTAAGTCGCGAAAGTCTGCAAAAACTGTTGAAAATGCGCCTAAAACTATGCGCCAAAAATGTTATAAATATGTATTTGTATTTTGAACGCAATTTTAAAGATTTTCACTAGCATAGTTTTAGGCGCTTTGTTTGTGAGGAATTACCTATATACTTAAAGAGGCTTATAACCATTTTACTCTTTTTACCTAATTTTTATCAAGTCGCCTTTACATTTTTTATACATTTGTTAATAGTCAAGTTTTGTGTTTTTCTTTCTTTTCCCCGCACTTTTTCTCTATCCACTATAGCCTCGTCTAGCCGATACCAGACGTGCTGCCATACACTGTGCCGATATCGATTTGGATTACTATCGCCTTAGGAGCTTCAGCATCACATCACATGGTGTTTGTAATTTGGGAGATTCCCTTCGGTAAGACATGTCCCACTGACGTATACTTCGACTTAACATGTACTTAACACACACAAACAGTTGGGTATTTATCATAGCATATATTCTTTACGTTTTATTGCTTTAACTAAAAGAAATGTCCAGTTCACAAGCAAAATATGTTATATGAATTTATGCTGTAACACTCTGAAATATCTCTATTTGTAAGCAAATGTGTACATGTTAAGCATTTGGCTGTTTGTTGAAAATAAATCATGTTGACATTTAACTAATCACATGTATTTTTGCCGTCTCCGTTTTTTTATTTGTTTTTATCTTCTTTTTGTTTTTTGACAACACCCTACAATTATTCAAATAATCGATGTTGTTATGGCAAACACGCACTCAGAAGTCGTAGATCACGTTCAATTAATTCAGTGACATCGACTGGGACGTCGAACAGTGGAAAAGATAGACACAACAGGTATGTTTGATAATAAGGTTTCAAAATTTCACATTAATTTATAATGATTTCATCGGTTAATAAGAAAAATTAATAAATATCAACTTAAGAAATATAAAATTATTATTATATGGTGTTCAAGAATGGAAAAAACAATATAGTTCTTTTAATTGAATGTCTCAAAACTTGCTTAAAATGTTTAAAAGCCGAAAGTAAACAGAACTTTTTACAAGGTTAAAATAAAAGGTTAAAATATGTCGAAAAAGAAGTGAAAATTCTAAAGATATTAAAAATGTTGAAAATAATACAGAATCTAATAAAAAACGGAAAATTTTGTACAGCCCGAAAAATGTTGAATTAGTGGAAAATAATGTATAAAGTCGATAGAGGGTATAAAATCTGAAAACGGTTAAAATTGTGAAAAAATGTTAAAAAGCCAAAAAAAAAAGTCAAAATATTTTACAAAATCCAAACAAAAAAAAAAAAAAAAAGAGAAGAAGCAAGTCGAAAAAATCGAAAAGTTTTACGAAGGTAAAAATGAAAAAATAGTAAGATAATAAGCCACATATGAAAAACTGATAAGTATTTCTTTCAAACCAATTTGAACACCATGCAGCACCAACACATTCTGGGGTAGTACGAAAAAAAAATTTTGAAATCAATAAGGTGCTAAAAAGTTGTTCTTTGAGTTTTTTAATTACCACAATTGTTTTGAAATTGAACAATATCTTTCAATACACCTATGAACGTCTTGAATTTTAAGTTTTTGGGCTTATAACACAGTAAAGGATAAAAGTCTAAAGGAGATTGCATTTCATTTCATTTCATTTCATTTTATTTCATTTCATTTCATTTCATTTCATTTCATTTCATTTCATTTCATTTCATTTCATTTCATTTCATTTCATTTCATTTCATTTCATTTCATTTCATTTCATTTCATTTCATTTCATTTCATTTCATTTCATTTCATTTCATTTCATTTCATTTCATTTCATTTCATTTCATTTCATTTCATTTCATTTCATTTCATTTCATTTCATTTCATTTCATTTCATTTCATTTCATTTCATTTCATTTCATTTCATTTCATTTCATTTCATTTCATTTCATTTCATTTCATTTCATTTCATTTCATTTCATTTCATTTCATTTCATTTCATTTCATTTCATTTCATTTCATTTCATTTCATTTCATTTCATTTCATTTCATTTCATTTCATTTCATTTCATTTCATTTCATTTCATTTCATTTCATTTCATTTCATTTCATTTCATTTCATTTCATTTCATTTCATTTCATTTCATTTCATTTCATTTCATTTCATTTCATTTCATTTCATTTCATTTCATTTCATTTCATTTCATTTCATTTCATTTCATTTCATTTCATTTCATTTCATTTCATTTCATTTCATTTCATTTCATTTCATTTCATTTCATTTCATTTCATTTCATTTCATTTCATTTCATTTCATTTCATTTCATTTCATTTCATTTCATTTCATTTCATTTCATTTCATTTCATTTCATTTCATTTCATTTCATTTCATTTCATTTCATTTCATTTCATTTCATTTCATTTCATTTCATTTCATTTCATTTCATTTCATTTCATTTCATTTCATTTCATTTCATTTCATTTCATTTCATTTCATTTCATTTCATTTCATTTCATTTCATTTCATTTCATTTCATTTCATTTCATTTCATTTCATTTCATTTCATTTCATTTCATTTCATTTCATTTCATTTCATTTCATTTCATTTCATTTCATTTCATTTCATTTCATTTCATTTCATTTCATTTCATTTCATTTCATTTCATTTCATTTCATTTCATTTCATTTCATTTCATTTCATTTCATTTCATTTCATTTCATTTCATTTCATTTCATTTCATTTCATTTCATTTCATTTCATTTCATTTCATTTCATTTCATTTCATTTCATTTCATTTCATTTCATTTCATTTCATTTCATTTCATTTCATTTCATTTCATTTCATTTCATTTCATTTCATTTCATTTCATTTCATTTCATTTCATTTCATTTCATTTCATTTCATTTCATTTCATTTCATTTCATTTCATTTCATTTCATTTCATTTCATTTCATTTCATTTCATTTCATTTCATTTCATTTCATTTCATTTCATTTCATTTCATTTCATTTCATTTCATTTCATTTCATTTCATTTCATTTCATTTCATTTCATTTCATTTCATTTCATTTCATTTCATTTCATTTCATTTCATTTCATTTCATTTCATTTCATTTCATTTCATTTCATTTCATTTCATTTCATTTCGTTTCGTTTCATTTCAATTCATTTCATTTCATTTCATTTCATTTCATTTCATTTCATTTCATTTCATTTCATTTCATTTCATTTCATTTCATTTCATTTCATTTCATTTCATTTCATTTCATTTCATTTCATTTCATTTCATTTCATTTCATTTCATTTCATTTCATTTCATTTCATTTCATTTCATTTCATTTCATTCTATTTTATCCAATATGAATCATTCATCTTGTTGGCAAAAACCACTCTTTTTTCTCTACTGGGTACAAATAGAACAAAATAAGTGAGGTTGCATTACATGGAAGAAAAATAGGTAAGTACGTAAGTAAGTACGTACGTTCAACTATGATATCAAGTAACATGGCCATAAATAACTTTGTTTTATTATGTAACCAGAAAAATAGCAAAAAATTCATAGCGCGAACGTCACTTAAATAAGGATATACGTACGTATATATTGTTCAATTTCAAAACATTTTCGATGGTTAATAAACAACACGTACTCAGTCGTTATTGATTTGAAAAAATCGGCCCGCTCTACTATACTTGGATTACATATTGTACAGCCCTGGCCAAAAGTACAATACAAGGCACCCCAAAAAATGCATAATGCATGTTCTTTAATTTTGTTCAGTACTCTAAGGAGTAAAAAAACTTTTATTTCTGTTTTAGTCAAAAGTTTGACGACTTATTGATTTAACAATGTCAAAAATAAGCGATAAAAGTTAGAAAACCAATAGTAAATTGACCAAAAGTGTAAAGCACCCCTCATTTATAATTTTTTGGGGTGCCTTATACTTTTGGCCAAGGCTGTATGTGTTTATAAAACAACATTATTTTTTCAGTTTCTTTGATGTTGCTAAAACTGAACATTTCCATTTTATATCTTCCACAATTCCCAACAGCAATGCATCGCGCACATCAGGTGACATAATTTTCGAACAACCGGATAAACGTGATGCCACTAAAGGACAAATTCCTGCCTATAAAATTGCAATGCTCGGTGCATCCGGTGTTGGCAAAACAACATTAACCTACCAGTTTACCACATCCGATTACATTTGCGCCTACGATCTCAGTTTGGGTGAGTTACACGAATTAAGAATTTATAAATTGCAGCAACAGACAGACATTTTCCTTAGTAACATAAGTATCTATATTTATGTCAATTTGTTGGGCTGTTAAGATAGTAAAAATGTTTAAAAGAACTTGAATTCAACAACACCCAAAAAAATGTTGTACATAATAATTGAGAAAAATTGAAGGTTATTGTGAATCAATATTCCTGGAGAATTATCCTCAGACTGCAGTGCATTCTCTGTTGCAGTTTGAGAAAAATTTCCTGTGAATATTGATTCACGATAACCCCCATTGTGTTTTTAATTACATATTATTATTTATTTATTAATTATATTATAATGCAGCCATTCCATGCCTTGCGTAATAAGAACTTCCACACTCCCTCCTATTTCGCTGAAATTTTGTTCATGGTTTCATTTCTTGCGAAGAAACGATAAAAATGAGCATTTGAGCATTTCTTAACCGATTTCATGTTCAAACCATTATTGGAAAGGTACTGAGTATAGTAAGTTTTTCATATTTGGTAAAAATATTTAATTTAGTAAGTACCTACTATTTTACCAGACTAATAGTTATAGTTTATTTAATATTTCGAAATATAATCCACTTCAACAGTCTTAGTTAAAAAATTATAACTTCTGAGCCGGTAAAGGTACCATCTATGTATTGGATTCATATGAACAATAGTTTTTGTCTTCTTCTCTAAAAAAACATATCTAAAAAAGTATTAAAAATAGTACTTTTTGCCACATAGCAGAAAACTTACTTTATATAATTTACTAACTTTATAAAAAGAGTTACAACATGTAAATTGGTTGAGAAATGTTCGAGATGTGAACCATTTTTGTTAGTTTTGTGAAGCAGCTTCAGTCAATTCATTCGGTCCGAATTCACCTAAATTTCATTGTTGCATTATTTCAGACGACCCATGTAAAATTTATTTGTATGGAAAGTGCCAGGCCTTGGTTTTTACTTTGAGCTTGGCTTGACTATTTTAAGTGTCTATATGAAATTTGGTTGCATTATCTCAAATACCGCCTGAACTATGGCATTTTGGAAAATTTTCTTGTGTGGAAGGTGCCACGTCTTTTTGTCCGAATTTGGCAAGTTTTTATTTAGAACTTGCTATTTCGAACATTAATGCATGTTTTGGTTGCATTTTCGTAAATACTGCTCGTAATGTTGCATGTCAAATGATTTTTTTGTATGGTCGGTAGGCGTGTCCTTTGAGCGATTTCGTTTATTTGCAATGTCATAAGATATCTTTTTACGACAAAAGCAGTGTATGAAATTTTATGGAACTATTTTATTTCCTAAAAATATTAAAATGATTTCCACAGACAGACAGCTAGCCAGACGGATAGACAGATGGATATGACTATATCGAAGCAGAAGGTGACGCTGATCAATAAGATATAATTTTTCCATACCTGTCACTCCTGCTCCCTTGCGTTACAAATTAAAGGACAAAGTGAATATGCCCCGAATGCAGAGTACTAAAATTTTGATGAAAAGTTTAAAAGTACTCAAACAAAAAGAAGTAAACGGAACAAATTAAATAAACTATATCATTGAATAGGATTGGATTTCCCGGCTTTAAGTTATAACTTAAAAAATGATTTATTATGCGCCTAATTGTATACTTCAGTTTTTGTTAGGTTGTTGAAGTTTCGAGTATATTCCTTTCATTGCTTATGACTACTCTCAAATGTCCTTTAGTACATTATGGCTTTAATTTGCTCATTGCTCTTTGTAAAACAAATTATTCAAAATATTATTCATAGGTACATACTCTTAAGTATATCTATAGCTAAACATTAGAGATGGAAATCCACTCAGTAATAATTGCAGTATGCCTATTCCAGATCATATTGATTAACATGAAATTGACCAATAGAATATTAAATGCAAATTTAAGCTCCACTTAATTTCCACTTAGGAGTAAACTTAAATTTCATGCCAATAGCTGTGGGGAAGATAAATAAAATTAAATGTGAACACAAGGACGAGGAGAGTAAAAACAAAATCGACACATTTTCAAATTACAGCAAAGATATCCGTACGAGTAAACATGCAACATCAAAAGCAAAGTAACTTCAGGATATTAAACACATTTTTTTTTTCTCTTGCCAAAGTCACATAAATGCAGTAGGTACTAGAGTTTTATAGCATTAATTCAACAAGAGTTTGCCAAAGTTAAGTCATGTGCGACAAGGACACTTATTAGACTAGCAGGACACAACAACATACACACACATATGCATAGCATACAGATGTTGAGTAAATAAATGTGGTAGTAAAGTAGTAGAACTTCTAAATGAAAGTTAAAGTACCCACAAATGCACGAAATAAACACGTAGGCTGCATATTAGGGTGAACTGAAAATTTTATTTTTGCGAAATCAATAAAAGCCGCGTGCAGAAAAGTTGTCTTTCGAGTTGTTTAATAAACATTCCAAAGTTCAACAATTTCTTCACGTTTAATTTAGGTAAAAACACGGTAAAAGGTAAACATTATGAATAAGTTCTTTTCGGCTAAAAACCACCTCATCTTATTAAATAACCTTGGAAATTGAGATAAACCGTGTTTTAAAAATTAGATAATCAAAATCTTGATGCGCTAAAAAAAAAACATTTACCAGATTTGGAATCAGCAACCCCAACCGCAACTCTTATAGGCTAGACAGACGACAGCTTAAATTCGGATTTTAAACGTAATAATGTGAATCTTTTTATTGCATGATTTTAGGCATTTTTTAAGTACATATTTCATAGACATTGATTAAAAGAAAATTTCCCAATTCAGAGGCCAAAAAATTCTAAAACACCAAGCACAAGATAAATAGTGAGATAAGCATCAGAAAAGCTAATTAGAATTATTCGGCATCTGAATTGGGAAATATTGTTTTAGTCAGTGTCTATGTATTTAAAAAATGCCTAAAATCTTGCAATAAAAAGATTCGCATTATGACGTTTAAAATCCGGATTAAAGCTGTCTAGCCTATGGCTGTGTTATAATCTATATTCACCAATGCTAGAGGAGAAGATATTGTTCAATTTCAAAACAAATTTTCCATGGTAACTAAACACTCTAAATGAGCAATTTTCCACACTTAGCTGTTGTTAAATTCGAAGAACTTTTTCTTTGCCAGCCCGCCCTGATGCACATCTATGTCCGCAGTTTGGTATGCTAGTAGGAAAATAAATTATGGCTTTGTGAAAACTTTGTTTTTGAAAAAACACATATAAAATTCTGTTTCGTTTCGCAGCAATTATAAGTTAGATTAAAATTTAGGAGAATTCTGAAAATGAACTTGTCCCAAGTTTGTCGTGTGTGTCAAAATGTCGTTGGGGCTCATATCTTGTCTTATGACCCCAAACAGTTGACCTCAAAAGTGGTGTAATTTAGGGAAATGTGGACTATGTGGGTAATGCGGTGCACCCTTTTATTTCTCTTATTAAAGACTGTACTGTGTCAAACACTGTTTTTATGTTCTATGGATTCCATTTGGTTTCATTGGAATCCACTCATGTTTCAGTGGTCCGTGGACAGGTGACCAAGTGGCATACGTAGGCTGCTCGATATATTTCTGGCCTAGGCAACACTAAGTGTTGCCAGGTGCAATCTGATATTTTAATTGAAAAGTTTGATATTTTTTAGCATAAACGTACTCAGAACGTTTTGACGTACGACCATCATTTGTGTTGTTTACAGTGACTTGAAAAAATCTATTTGGCAAAAAAATGGAATTAACTCGTGAACATTTTCGTGCGATAATTTTTCACAACTTTCGATGTGGATTATCACTTATGAACTTAAACCTTTGTATGGCAACGAAGCACTATCCTATAGCACTGTGAAAAACTGGTTTAATGAATTCAATCGTGGCAGACGCTCGCTCAAAGACGAATTCCTTGAAGGTCGTCCAAAAACGTCTATTGTGCCAGAGAACATTGATGCAGTGCGTGAACTAATAATGCAAGATCGTTATGTGACATACCGTGAGATAGAGGCATCCTTGGGCATTAGTTCCATTCCAATACATTCGATTTTGCATGAACACTTAGTTGTAAAAAACGTTTGTTCTCGTTGGAAACTCCATAATTTATCAATTGCTTAAATTTTCTATGGAAAAATTGATTTTCTTAACTCACTGTAAGCAAAACAAATAGCACTTGTACATCAAAACGTTGTGAGTACGTTTATGCAAAAAAATGTCAAATTTTGTCAGCTATTGACATTAGTGTTGCCTAGGCCAGAAATATATCAAGCAGCCCACGTATTGGGTTCTTAGTATGAAAAGTCTTAATTTTCAAGGATAAAATCTTGGCATTAGCAAAAAGAAACTAGTAGCAGAGCGAAATAGAAATTTCGAAGAACATGTTTTTGGGGTTTTTATCTTCCACAGAGATAGGTTTTAAGATAAGATTGGAAAGGTTCGAGAAAGTATGCATAGTAACTGTAAGAAAAAGTTCAAGTCAATATATGTTTCGGTGGAACTATAAGGTTTAGCTAATATCAAAAACGGAGTTTTATAAAAATTAGCCGGGACCACAGTAAAACGGTTTGAAAATGTGGAAGTTTGAAATAAATGAGAAAATACAACTAAATTGTGCACTATTGTTTTATTTCCTACTTGGCAATTGCATCGCGTGCATATTTACAAACACTCAACACACAAAATTCTATTTAATTAAACAACTTATTGCAACGATATTGAAGCAGGTAACAAACAGATGAAACAAAACTTTTTGAATGTTGTTAAAAGTTGGACAAAGTTCAATTCAGGAGTGCTACTCACGGTTAAAAATGCTTTGCTGTTTTCAGAATTTGACACAACCATTAAATACAACAAAGTTTCAAGTGCAGCAAAATTTGTGCAAATAAATTTCGCAGAAGAATGGATTGATTAGAAATTATTTTCCAATTTATATATGGCATCTCTGTAGTCGTTTCCCGGAAGGTATATGCAAAATATTAATCTTCGACAGCTATTATCACATTATTTGATGAAAATTGTTTTCCGAAAAAATGTTTTTGAGGCTTGATATGAGCCAGAAGTCAGAGGGAGTTAAGTCTGGCGAATAGAGTGAATGTTGTAAGTGATAGTTTTTTGAGAAGATGTGAATGCCAGTGCGTTATTCCAATGGAGAATTTTATTTTTCTTCTGTAAACTGGGATATTTTCTACAAATTTTTTTATACAATTGATCCAAAAATATTGTAGGGGAAGAGTAACGCCAGCGGGCAGGGTTTGGGTGTGGGCACCCCCCCCCCCGTAACTTTTGACGGAAAACAAATGCGGCTGTTCTGACAAATGTTAAGCGCTTGTTATGACAGCACGAAGTTCTTGTGCATTTACCCGAGCAAACAGACGCATTTGGCTTGATGCTGTGAAGTAAATAATTTTCGAATTAGGGAAACTCAAAACAAAAGTTTTTTTCAATAATTTTCCAAGTGCAATAAATCGAAGTGAATCAATCGAAAAGCTGAATGCAATCTATATTTATGCAGTAAATTTATTATATTTTGTGATTCAAAACCGAATGCAACCAAAATGTTCACACAACACAATTTGCTCATTGCTTTTCAAAGTGGATATCAAAGTCGAGTATGGGCCCCGAAATGATTCGGGTGTGGGCACCCCTCTTTTTTTATTTAAAGCATGTGTTTGACTGAAATATCGCCGTGGATACCAATATTACTAATCTAAATGGTATCCTTATGCCATTTTACACTGGAAAAGAAAGAACCAATAGGCTCTTTAAAGATATCGTAGTAAAAAAGTTGTTTTCATTAAGTGTGGGTGTTAAGGTGGCATATCACTTTGCAAAAAATCTCGGTATTGAGTTTCCAGACAAGAAGACCCAGGAGCAGATGGCGGGCATGGATTGGTATAAAAAATTCATGTTTGGCAAAAAAGGGCTAGAAATTATGTCACCTAGCTAGCTTAATCTGCAAAAGAATTAATCTGTCATCAGCCGCAGATAATCAAGTCTGGTTTCTGGGCAACAGGCATGGTGCCATTCGATCCAGTTAATTTCAGTGACGCTGATTTTGTTAAAGCCGTTGAGCAGAATTTGTTAAATTTTTGTGAGTCAATGTTTTCGAAATAAGTTAATTTTGCTTTCTTCTCCATTTGAATGCGTTTAATTTCATAATTTCCCATTTTCTGCCGATTTTCTAAGGGTGCCCACAACCGGACCAAAAATGATCACTTCACTTCCATCTGACGAAATCACTTTACTTTCTTCACCAATAGTTAGCTAAGGTCTTAAGCTTTAAATTGACACTTATATGTCTGCATAATATAAATTTGATCAAAAGTTATGAGTCGAAAACAAAACGATGCCCACACCAGGTACTCTTCCCTTATATGATAATATGACATGGTGTCGAAAATTCATTTTAAATAAAATTTTATAAACCCCATTTTTTATTGCATAGGTATGTATGTATATTAGAGATGATCAAATTTTTTTCCCACTTACTTTCATTCAGTTTCGGATTCTCCGATAAAATCTAAGTTAAAAACTCCTTGGGACCATATATCTGCGGTGAATTTCGACTCAGCCAAAAATCGTTTGAAGTTTTGGGTTTCTTTCGCTGTTGCGAGATTGTCTTTGAAAATTTATAACTTCCGAACAACTTGTTGTTTAGCACTGTTAGAATGGTGATGTTGCGTAGTAAGAACGCTTTGGCTAATTTATTGAAAAAAGTTATCTGGTTCAAAAGTTATGACCTTTTGAATGAAAATATATAAAAACTTTATACAAAATGTACCAAAAAATTTAAATTTCTAATATACTTTGTATGAAGTTTTTATCTGTCTTCATTCAAACGGTCATAACTTTGAAATGACTAGCCGTATCTGGATGAATAGACCCTCTCTAGATAGTTCTTTTTATACACTATAAAAAAATTTAAAAGTATATTTTTATTTTTAAAAAAGATAAAATTTTTGGTACTTTTTTTTAAAAGTTTTTATGTATTTTCATTCAAAAGGTCAGAACTCTTGAACCAGGTATTTTTTTTCAATAAATTAGCCAAAGCATTGATACTAGGCAACAACACCTTTCTAACGGTTCGGAAGTTATAAATTACACTAGTTTACAAATGATTAAAATTTTTTTTCCCAGCGAATGCCGATACTCATTTTATATGGAAAATGGGCTGCTGATTCCGAAAATCGCATTTTTTTTTTTTTATTTCGTGTCGTTTTCGAGATATCGGTCATTTTCGGTTTTTGGACCGAAAAAAAAAGATAGTTACACTTAAATACAAATATCTCAAGAACCAATGTTTATATTCAAAGAAATAATATGTCATATTAAAGGAATTTAAATTACCTACAAATGATATCCACATCACTTTTTGGTTGGTTCGTTAGTTTCGATGAAATAAATTGATTTCTGAAAAAAAAGTATATTTTTCCGAAAAAATTACAAAAATGTCTAAATCAACTGCATATTTTTACAAGAAAAAAAAATTTTAAAAATCATTTTGCATTTTTATACCATAGTCTATAAATTTGTTAGGCAAATAAAATACTATTTAAGAAAATCGATGGAAAAATGCAAAAGTTGTATACAATTCATTGATAAGTTACCAAAATGCGTTTTTCCCTATTTTTCCGTTTTTTTGTAATAAACCGTTCGAAAATTTGAAACTTTTTGTAAAAGAAATTAGAAAATCCAAAAAATTATTAAAGAAGGCATTAAAAGGAAATACCCGTGCCTCGCCGTTTTTCTCTAGCACGTCAGATTTTTTTTTAATCGATTTTTGAAGTTTTTTAATCCACTGTACATGAAAAAACAGAAATAACGCATTCTTGTGTTAAATCGATGAATTTAACTATATGATCCTTACATCTGAGGTGTATCATGTCTTCAGCAAACTTATGCAGGATACTACGCGGAATATTTTTGTAGACAATTTTAACCCTCTCAAACCCCCACATGTAGGTCAAAATGACCTTCATGTGGGGGTCAAAATGACCCACATGTGAGGGTTTTAGAGGGTTAAAATTTTCTACAAAAATATTCCGCGTAGTATCCTGCATAAGTTTACTGAACGCATAATACACCTCAGATGTAAGGATCATATAGTTAAATTCATCGATTTAACACAAGAATGCGTTATTTCTGTTTTTTCATGTACAGTGGATTAAAAAACTTCAAAAATCGATTAAAAAAAAATCTGACGTGCTAGAGAAAAACGGCGAGGCAAGGGTATTTCCTTTTAATGCCTTCTTTAAGAATTTTTTGGATTTTCTAATTTCTTTTACAAAAAGTTTCAAATTTTCGAACGGTTTATTACAAAAAACGGAAAAATAGGGAAAAACGCATTTTGGTAACTTATCAATGAATTGTATACAACTTTTGCATTTTTCCATCGATTTTCTTAAATGATATCTTATTTTCTTCACAAATATATAGTATATGATACAAAAAAAAAATATTATAAAAAAGTTATATCTTCTTGTATAAATTTGAAGTTGAATTTGATTTTTTCTTAATTTTTTCGAAAAAAAAAATTTTTTTTTTTAGAAATCAATTTATTTCACCGAAACTAACGAACCAACCAAAAAGTGATGTGGATATCATTTGTAGGTAATTTAATTACCTTTAATATGACATACTATTTGTTTAAATACAAACATTGGTTCTTGAGATATTTGTATTTTAATAGAACTATCTTTTTTTTTGGTCCAAAAACCGAAAATGACCGATATCTCGAAAACGACAGGAAATAAAAAAAAAAAAATGCGATTTTCGGAATCAGCAGTCCATTTTCCATATAAAATGAGTAACGGCATTCGCTGGGAATTTTGGCTGTAAACTAGTGTTATCAAAGACAATCTCGCAACAGCGAAAGAAACCCAAAACTTCAAACGATTTTTGGCTGAGTCGAAATTCACCGCAGATATATGGTCCCAAGGAGTTTTTAACTTAAATTTTATCGGAAAATCCGAAACTGAATGAAAGTAAGTGGAAAAATTTGGCTTGGAACAAATTGATCCTCTCTAACGTATATGTTTTCTTTTGAGCAAGAACTACTAAATAAAACTTTTTTTAAAATCTTTTGTTTACCATTTTTTATAGAGAGGTCGAAAAAACGGTACACTTGGAAAAAGACACAACAAACCAAAACAAAAATAGTTATTTTCGATGCAATTATTGGTGCTGAATCTGAATACGGTCTCAGAATCGCTTTAGTTGTAATCCACGATAAAATTTTTCAAAAAATCTCAAAATTTCTAAACCGTATACAATTAAGACCTCAAATTTTCTCTACTATTTCGTATTTCAACGATTGATTCCATGATAATTTCGGATGGCCGCGTTTCTCCTACTATGAGTGTTTTACTCCAATGCAGACTTTTCTTGTCAGTTTGCGCAAAGTCCAACCTATTCAAATCCATTAATGCCTTCTGATGTTAACGGTGACGAAATTTTTCGTTCAGAATTGACCTAAACTAATTAAAACGAAAAACAAATAAACAAACCAATCTGCCAACTAAGTATTTGTTTTGATAAAATTACGCGTGCCTCCAGTTATCTCCCAAATTACTACCTTCTAATATGCATTTATTTAGAATTTAACCCATAAAAATTTAATATTGCTTTTAGTTATATGGGTAAATATTTTATATTGGCACAAATGCTTTGCAATTAATTTAAATAACAGTGTAGGCAACCGTATAGGCAGCATAAAAGCACTATGCATTTGATTAAAAAGCACACAATGCAAACATGCCCCCAATGTAAGTACCATACGCATTTACGTGTGTGCCACAGTCCACTGGGATCAACCAAGGGGAGTACTCATACGAATGAACATTTGTAAATGTATATGTTCATTAGGGTGGCCATTGCATCCAGGGCAATGAAAAAAAAAAAACAAAAACACATACACACATTTCTTTATTGAGCTCTGATTGGATCTATGGTAAATTTTTCCAAATGTTTGTAAAAGTTAAGATTATGCTTAAACGGAAACGACTATAAAGCTATTTGGTACAGATTGTAGTTAGGGTCGTAATCAGGCAAGTCCAGAAAAGTACCCAGAATTTTAAATCGGTGTTTTCCACATACCTCAAAGGTAATTCTTAATGTCCTGTAAAACTTAATGGAATTCAAAGAAAACTAGTAAGGGTGGTATCTTTCGCCTGGCCAAAAACTAAATACCCTACACTGCATTTCAAGTATATTATTAGGAGAGTATAAGAACAAATTGCTTATATGGGAAGTGCCACGCCCTCGCCTCCGAGCTTACCTTGATTTTGCGTAGAACTTGCATTTACTGTTCTGAGTGTTTGAGTAAAATTCGGTTAGGTTTTCTTAAAAAAATCGTTCAGTATAGCATTTTGAAAATTTTGCTTATATGGGAGGTGCCACGCCCTCTAATCTTACTTCGCCTACTTTAAGCTCAGAGTTTACAACTAATGTTCTTCGTATCTGAGTGAAATTTGGTTGGATTATCTCAAAAAACACTTTCATTATATAATTTTGAAACATTTGCTTATATGGGAGGTGCCACGCCCTCTTGTCCAAGTTAACATAGATCTTGCGTATAGCTTGCATTTATAGATCCGAGTGTTTGAGTGTAATTTGGTTGGGTTATCTCGAAAAACGCTATCCGTATAACATTTTGAAACTTTCGTTTATATGGGAGGTGCCACGCCCTCTAGTCAAAATTCACCTAGTTTTTGCTCAGAGCTTATACTTACCTTCCCTAGTATTTATGTGTATTTTGCTTCTGTTATTGCAAATAATGCTCTTGTTATTGCATTTTGAATATATTTTGAATATATTTTATTATGAGCGGTAAGCGTGTCCGTTGACCGATGTCGCTCATTTTCAATCCCCCGAGCTAACTTTTACAACGGAGGTAGAATACCAAATTTCATTGAATTATGTTGCTCAGTTTTCCTAAAAAATGTATTTCCACACACACCCAGCCAGCCAGCCAGCCAGCCAGCCAGCCAGCCAGCCAGCCAGCCAGACAGACGGACATGGCTATATCGACTCAGGAGGTGACGCTGATCAAGAATATATATACTTTTCCATACCTGCCACGCCCCCTTCTCTGCATTACAAACGGAAGGACAAAGTGATTATACCCTGGGTGTAGGGTATAAAAAAAGAACCATGTTTTTCGGGATGCATATTTTAGTCCAAAATTTTTCCCATGTTATACATGGTAAGTAATGAAATGCATCTTTTAAAACCTGATTAAATTCAGCAGATTCCATGAAAAAATTGTTATATTGTTAGAAACCGAAGTTATGAGCATTGTGCTAAGCCGTACCGATTTTAAAGCTCGAAAACCAGATAATTTTTTGTCATATGGCCCACAAGTAAGAAATAATCGGTTTCGGGCAAAATAAGCTAGTTAGGGTGTTACCTTTGACCTGGCCAAAAATTATGTACTCTACACTACAGTATTTTGAAAATTTTACTTGTACTAGTGCTACGCCCTCTTGTCTAAATTCACATAAGTATTTTTTGTTCAGATCTGGAGTTAACTGCTCCAAGTGTCTGATTGATATTTGGTTGGATTATCTCAAAAAATGCTTGCGGTGTAGCATTTTGAAACTTTGAGGTACAATGCCCGTTTGTCCGAATTAATCTTTTCACTATTCACGTATTTGACTTATTGCTCTGAGCTTGCACCTACCGTCCCTAGTATTTATGTGTATTTTGGTTGCGTTATAGTTAAAATTTTTATTTGCATAGACGGTAGGCGTGTTCGTTGACCGATTTTGCTTATTTTCAATCCATTGAGTAAACTTTGACGACAAACGTAGTATACTACTTAATTTTGATTAAATTATCTTGCTTCCAAGAAATATTAAAATGATTTCAACGGACAGACAGACAGACGGACATTGTTTTATCGACTCGAGAAGGTGACGCTGATCAAGAATACATATACTTTTCTATACCTTCCATGCCGCCTTCTCTGCGTTACAAATGGAAGAAAAAAGTTAATATACCCTGGGTGTAGGGTCTAGTCAAATCGAGTAAAGTACTATGATAAAAATTTTGGCGTGATCGCTGACTGTCCTAAAAATTGGTTCGTTTCCAAAGGTATTTTTAAGAAAAAAATTTCAATGGCGCTCTATTTATCTCAAATTAAGTTTAAAACATAAGAAAAAATTACTGTAAGAACCTTGTTTAAGCAAAAAAATCTGAGTTTACATGCATAAATTTGGTATAATTATGTTACTCATTATTATATTTTGCATATTATTTGCAATGTTTATTCTCGTTCGAGGAGGTTTGGACCAAAATCTATCCCCTGTCTACATCCTTGTAATCAAGAAAACATTTTTTCAACATTTTGAGCTGATTGACCGCCAACTATCATTGGAATTCGAAAAAAGCCATATAACGATCACCCTAATGAACATACAAAGGTCATGCGGTTCATGTTAGACTGCTGGAAAAAATTAATATTTTGTAATTTTATGGCTTCGAACTTGAAATAAATGGTAATTGCTGTAATTATCCAAAAACTACCTTACCAACAATTCAACTGAATTTAGTAGTCTATACTAGAGACTTAATGGTGATATTGAAATATTTCGTACAGCAGAGGTAAAATTGCAGTCTGACTAATTAAAATTTGAAATATTGTTCCAAGAATTCGAAATTCAATCATTAAGTCAAATTGTGCTGGGCATGGAAAATATGTTTTTAGAATACGACTTTTTCTGAAACAAAACTACGTATATATGAAAATAGAACTGAAAATAGAAAGAAAAATGCGGCATTCAGGTTTATCATTATTAGCATGGAGGGTTTTCATATGAAAAAATAAAAAAGTATCTTAATTCAAAATATTAAAGGGGGAATTGGTTGCTATTTGGAAGTCAGGTTCAAGCAAAAAAGAGCATCGGTGAGCATCAAAAGAAAAAGAAAATAGTCACCACTGAGCAAAAGAACCACACGATTTTGAGCAGAAAAGTGCCGCAGAAGTTGGAGTGTTCCTAGTTTTTTTGTTCGCAGAGCCAAAAAAGAGGATAGTCAGATAGTCAATCCTTTTATAACCAAGAGAGCAATAAACTCAAAAGTATATATCGTCTGGTTAAAACTACAACTAGACACCTACATTTTTCATGTTTTGAGAAAAATCGTTTTAAGTATTTTGAAATTCATGTTTTGTATGGGATTTTGAGTTTTCTGGTTTTTATACTTTATACAAAATTACGTATAGATGGGGATTACACTTCAAAAAGGCGACCGAGCTGGGGCATAGATCCATTTTTTCTTCATGTTTCTGTATACTTAACTCAAAACATCAATATGTGTAGATATCTAGTTGTAGTTTTCACCCGACTATATATATATTAAGGAATACTTGAAAGAAAGCCTCGAGTCTTTCGAAGAAATCTCAAAGTTTCTCCTTTCTTTGGTTCTAGCAAATACCTATCAGTTAAGATATATACCAAAAGAATTTATGTAATATGTGTTTTGCAAAGTTTAATCTGAATTGGAAAGGTTAATTTGTTTCCAATTTGTTGTATTTCAATGAAAAAAGTAAAGTAAAGTACTCAACATTTTAAAAACAAATCCTTTAAAATAAGCATTTTTGAAGCGTGCCAAACAAAACATGTTAAAAAAACTATTTGCCACATTCTAATGAACATTTTGATGACCGAATAAATGACAGACTATTTAAAACGGGGCTTAATAAAAGGCATTGCTTAAAATAAGTAACTTTAGGTTAAAAGACCACTTAACTTAATTGGCATTGGGATCAAACCTCATTACTGCATATTGGTATACGTGCAATTTATTTATGTCAGAGTATACATCGTATGTGTATAAAATATAAATTACAAGTAAAATAACATGCATATGCCATTTTAATGCGATAGAGCACGATGTTTAATGCATTTACATTAAAATGAACAAAAGTGGAAAACGACACGGCTACCTGGTGCACATAAAATCCCTACTGTGCGCTGAGGTGCGCTAAAAATGGGTACAAATGTCATGTGCTGACAACGATGATGATGATGATGATGATTACTTAGTGGGGACATCAGATTAGCATCAAATTAATATTTCATATCAGAAAACATGTTCTACATGCGGCAATTAATTTCAAAAACCAAAAGTAAATTTACATTGAAGTTAAAACCAATTATTTACATATGAAGCAATCCATGCCAAGTGTACCAGATGAAATTTTTTTTTGTCTCCGATTTCGCTCACATTTGGCAGTATGGTAGTTCCAGTGTGCAAAAATAATAATCCGGGAGAATTTGGTCCTAGTACCATTTGTTGTTAAAATACAGGTTGTTGAAGTTGGCGTTTTTAGTCATTTTCATGAAAAGGTTGTTTTTTTCAGAAATTTATAGCTTACACCAAAGGTAGTAAATTGGTATATGTTAGTAACTGGTCCAATTCATTTTTAAGTGTTCTTTATACAAAAATATCGCTTGGTGAAAAAATTTTTCGCTAGATGAGAGTTTTTGGCTTTTGAACGCCCGCTGCAGGCAAAACTCTTTGTTTACACAAGAGGAAAGGCATCTTACGAAATAAGTGTTCTAGGCATAAAAGGCTTAGAATCATTCAAGAAAAATGTGTGAAATTTTTGAGAATTTTTGTGAAAGTTAAAAAAAATATTTTATTTTGGAATAATTTTTGCAAAATTTTTCAAAAAAAAAAAAAAAATTTCAAAAATTATTAAAAAAAAAAAGTTTAAAAATTTCCAAAAAAATTCACACGTATTTCTTGAACGATTCTAAGCATTTTATGCCTAGAACACTTATTCCGTAAGATGCCTTTCCTCTTGTGTAAACAAAGAGTTTTGCCTGCCGCGGGCGTTCAAAAGCCAAAAACTCTCACCTGCGAGCGAATTTCTTCTTGAATCATACCTCATTTTAAAGCTTATAAATTATGCTTTGATTTTAAGTACTTTTAAAAAAAAATTTAAGTGGGGTTTTTTTCGAAAAAAATTCAAAAATGTTTTTAAGTTTAAAAATTTTTAATATTTTTTTGTAAAAAGAACACTTAAAGATGAATGGGACCAGTTACTAACGTATATCAATTTACAAACTTTGGCATAAGCTATATATTTTTGAAAAAACACCCTTTTCATGAAAATGACTAAAAACCCCAACATCAACACCCTGTATTTTATCAACAAATGGTATTATAACCAAATCCTCCCGGATCTACCATATTGCCAAATTTGAGCGAAATCAGAGACAAAAAATTTTTCAGCTGGTACGCTTGGCGTTTTTTCTTCCAATGCACTATAGGTCAAAAGGCACACTATTTTGGCCAAAGACCCCTGACTTTTAATATTTTTTTTTGAAATTTTTAACTTCATGTAAGCTTTTAAAATTTTGTTAGAATTTGTTAGTCCTAAGAAACCCGAAACCAGTAAACCGCTGCTATTGTTAATGTTATTTAGAAATATAGACGCTCGATTTTGCCCGTTTTTTTTGAATGAATTTTTTTATCAGGTAATTTTTTTTCCGTTATTCCGATTTATTCGAAATTTGGTTGCAAAGACAGACAAAAAAGAAAACGAAGAAGCTGTTTTTCAATTTCTTATAAGAAAATACGGAAGATATTACTAGTCTAAGGGCCGGTTTCACAATGTCCAGTTAAAATTTAACTTTCAGATAAATAAAAATTTTGTATAAAATTTTATGTCAAAGTGCCAGTTAAAGTTCCAGTTAATGCTTAACTGGACATTGTGAAATTGGCCCTAAGTAACTTGGGTAAAAGTGCGTATAATTTTTGCATTAGGTTTTTCGAAAAATAGAGATATTTGTGGTTAATATACGAAAAATTAGTACTTTTTTTACTTTTGAGGTTAGTTGTAGACTGCTCAAAATTTTTTTTTACTTTTTTAGCGTAATTCATTACTGAGTACCATTTTTTACCTTCAAAACGAGGTCTTAAAATGTTTCATATAATACTTAATTTCAATAGTTATTAAAGATTCAAGATGATGTCATGCAATCGAAAGTAGTGTCATTTTACCCGTCTTATGGGATTTCAAGATGACATCTTAAATTAGCCATAACTTTTAAGGGAATTATTGCATGGCAGTTTTTAAGAGCTCATTTTGAAGAAACAAAATAGAACTACGAGATGCATTTGGAAAAGAAAATAAAAATTTTTTGCAGTTTGCATCCAACCTAACCATTTTTCATAAGTTTGACCTCAAATATCTCCAAATCCTGAGGTGGTAGGTAAATTCTGACCGTAGATTCGGATTTTACGCATAAATTTACTTCGGAAATGCTTGGCAACAAAACCTTGTTGGCATGTGTTATTAGTTTAGAAAATTTATTACGTACCACTTTTGACCCGGTAGTACAAGGGATAAGATTTTTTTCAGAATTGTTCCCTTAGTCTAAAGTCAACATAAAAACTTCATTTGAAGTTGGTCACAATGATAATATGTACGTTATGAATTTTGGCCAAAAAAATGTCCTTTTGACCTATAGTGCAATGTAGCAAATCTCATCCTTCTGCGTCGAACAGTTTCAAAGATGCATATGATGAAATTCCACGTGCCTTCAAGATATACTTACATTCATTCACCAAAGTATACAAAATGACGGTCACATAATTTTATGATATCCCGGAAGAGACTGAAGGAATCTTAAAAATACTTTGCCTTATGGCTTCATCGGCTGCTATAATATCCAGGACTGGAAAAAATCATGGTAAGCGGTTGAATTATTCTCGAATTAAAGTTTATTAATATCCCAGGTGAAGCCGAAGGAATATCGAAATAGAGTTTGTCCTAAAACCTCACCAAATAACATGTTTTTGAAAGAAAAAACTGATGCAAGTCAAATAACTGGTTTTCGAGTTATGGGATTTTCCAAGTGCCGAAGGTATTTCGAAATATTATATGTATCCTAAAACCTCACCTGGCAAAATATCTATGAATGGAAAAAAATTATGCAAAGCAGACAAATCATACACAGACAGACAGACAGAAGTTGTATTTGATATAGTAGTACTTATGATGATTTTCAGCAATAAAATTAACATTTTTCAAAAAAGCTTAATTTTGGCACTTCGCTAAATATAATTTAGAATTATTTTGGTTTTCTTATTTTTAGAATATTTAGTCTTTTATATCAATCAAATATAAGATTGTAAAAGACTGCTCGAATGGCGGCTGCTCATAATATAAGCATCATCAGCGCATCTCTTCATCATCGCGAAAGTTCAGTTTTTAGTGCGAAACTGCTCCTCTTCGGCGATTCGCCAATGCGACTCGCGTTGGATTCGTTACATTGAAAGTTTGAGCTGAATATACGTATATTTAAGTGTTTATTTCGATATTAATAATGGCAATAATTTAAAATGAAAATAACTTTAAAAGCTGCCTTAACTCATAGGATACCTACCCATGCTTTCCTTAAATACTCGTAAGGACACTTAAGCTAAACGAAATGCATTTCGAGTATGTTGTTATTTCATAAAAAATATTTTTCATCCACTTGTCTCTATTTTTCGTGGTTCATATTTCATTTTGAAACATTTTTTTTTCTCATTTCTCTGCAGACGATGACTATGGGCAAAAGACTGTCTCCGTGCTGGTCGATGGCATTGAAACGGACTTGGAGGTTATCGATCATCCAGCGTGTGAAATGTCGGTGAGTGTCAGCAGTTGTGGGTCAAGTTTTCACTTGACCACATTTCAGTTAGTTAAGGGAAAATGTATGTGTGTGAAGATTGTTTGTGTATGTGTGTGTGGTTTATTTGTAAAAGTTATGCTTCTACACGAACAGACAAAAGTGCACACTCACCACCCACACATGCTCAATACAAATATATTTGTATGTAATGACAACGATTGTAGTTGACATTTTGTCGAACGTTATTAATGTCAGACGAGAGTAGAAATACAATTTTTAGCTAAAAATATATATACAGACATTGAAGTGTTGCTACTTATTTTAAATTAACTTGACATGGGCCCATAGCTGCCTTCAAATTATATCAATGATATATTAGGAATCGGGAATGATATTTTAAGTGGTGCTACATTCATAGATTATTACGGATAATGTTTGTTTTGTATTTGTCACATACTTAACAAGTTTTCTTTAAAAATCTAAACTTTTTGCAAAATAGGCAGCAAAATGAATTTTATTATTTGTTTACTAAGCACACCGTGCAGTAAGCAAATTATTACCATCCTAAAATATAGAAACTTTTTGAATGTGCAGTATTTTTCTACAACCTCTCACGTGAAAACTCTATATTTCTCAAAATCGTGGCTGATCATTTTCGAAAGATATGCCTATATATATATATGATCAAAATTCCAGAAATTTGGAAGATTCTGATATGACATGGTTTTTCTGAACCAAAAACAAAAAAAAAAAAAAACAAAAACTGATTATGCAGAAAGTTTTCCCAATGTATGTAGACGGAAAAAAACCAAAACCGGAAAATACTAGGTACTCTCCATGGAGATGCATCAGAAGATATTGAATATTTACGTTTTTGCCTTAGAAAATAATCAGATACGATACTGCATACTTTGAAAATCTCCACATTTTAGGCTGATTATAAGCTGCTTCCTGAAATAAAGAGACAACAAGGCTGTTTATTTTTTATTTGCTAATCGAGTGAGTCGAAGTGTAAATTCCGCTATTTAATAAAATTGTTATAATTTCAATTATTGCTTGTGTTTTCTGTAATAAATAAAAAAGCTAAGAATTCCCAGAAGTATTATCATCACAGAAACTATAATGAAAAATAAAATTAAAGATTACATCAACAATAATTGCCTGAAATACATACTACATTTTCCCCAGCCAGGCAAACATGAAGGAATTCTGCAAAACATACGAATACATTCAACGTATACTATGTTGGTGACTCAAGTTACAACTTTCTTACGGAATAGTGTTTTTCACTTAAATATACACAGAGTTCAACTTCAAAAATAGTTCTCAGCCCTTAAAAATTTCAAGCTAGAGGTACCTCAATTTGGTATAAGATGGAGTCTAATATGCAGACTTCAAAAAACGCTGTCCCGTATAAAAGTTGCAACTTGAGTTATCAACTTATACGTTGGATGATTCGATATTAAAAGGTGAAGAATCATTCAGTAGTCGGCAAATTAAAGAGAAAGAGTTTATGTTTGAGAGAAGAAAGATAGGAGATAGAAAAAGATAGATGGTTATAGATGAAAAATTGACCATTCACTTAGATCAGTTAGGTCCAGTTTCTCCAAAGGAGTCGAAGAAGAAGTATGTTTTTCTGGTCATAGATGTTTTAGAAAAGTTTATTAAATTATATGGTCTACGCTCCACTAGCACCAGTGAAGTATTGAGTTGTTTAACGGTATATTTAAATGCAAATAACCAAAGTGGTGATGTCCGATAGAGGCAATGTGTTCACTTCTAAAGATTTTCAAAGTTTCTTAGAAGATAATAATTGCTACGGATCGCTTTAAACTAACGGGCAAGTTGAAAGGGTAAATAGAAGTAGACAAAGTTCCGCCAAAACGACAAATAATTATTTATTGAAAGAAATAGAAGGGCCTCATTTAAGTCAGATATATTATGAGGGGAAGACATCAAGCAACCATATTATCAATCACGTAGTGTTGAGAGACTATTTTTGTGGACTCTGTGGCGGCTCTCTGAAATAACTCCAGAAAAATCTGCATACAAAATTCTGGCATTATTTCCATTTTGTTCTGGAAATAAGACCCAAAAATTTTCTGCCGTTATTTCGTGGTTAATTTTTGGTTTTATTTCTAAAACAAAATGCACATAACGCCTGAAATTCGTGTGGAGATTTTTCTGGCGTTATTTCCAAAAAAAATTTCTGCCGTTATTTCCTATGACATTATTTCCAAAAATTCTGGCGTTGTTTCTTCATCAGTTTTTGGCTTTATTTCCAGAAATTAATGCAGGACAATTTCTGGCGATATTTCCAAATAATTTTCTGGCGTCTTGTGTCATTTCCGGCAGCCCTCTGTGACATTTAAAGTTTCGTATCGCGCCCTAATGATGTTAACGTGTTGGAAAAGAGGACCTTTCATGCTTCCTACCGGGGCAATACATATAATCAAGTAGCATGGAAGAAAGTTTTTTTTTTGCCATTTGCATATTTACTCTAGGATAATACGGAAAATATATATATGATCTGTACATGAGCGATTTATATGGAAATTGATTTATTATCAGCGCAATTATCTCTTTAGGTTGCTTTGACTGCTTAGTTTGTACCTTAGACATTAAACCATGAAACTGAAATAACTTTGTATGGAATTTTAATAAGATAGCCCTCGAGCATTTTAAACTGTAGTAGTCAGAATAGAGTTACAGAAAATAAATTTGCAAAAGCGGCAACACTTCATGTCTTTAAGTATTGAATTTATTATATTTTTATCAATTAATTAAATACAATTGACTTAATTTGATCAAATTAAAAGTTAAACTTTTTATCTGTTTTTAATCAAATATTAATCAAGTCAGTGTAAATTTATTCATTTTTTCTTTTTTCTACTTTTTTGTTCTTTTGTTTTATAAAATAACAAATGAAAAACTATGCTACATACAAACTCGTGCCTTAACTGCCTGTTGGGCCAATCAAATCGCATCTGACCTTCCGTTGTCCTTCCTTACACATGGATATGCACAGACGGAGGCCTTTTGTTCTACGTACAACATTGACCTATTTGTTGTTGTTTACTCAGTGGTGGACCGTAGCTCTCTGAAAGCTGCTGAGAAAGTATTGCAGTATCTGAAGGAGAACGAGATGTTGTTGACACGTGGTGCTATTTTGGTGGGCAATAAAACTGACTTGGAGCGACATCGCGAAGTGAACAGACACAGTAAGTAACTGATATAAATTTACTTATTTAATTTGCATCTATGAGTTTATTACTTAGCAAATACTTGTACATGTATCGAAATCTACGTAAACACATAATTGATATTATAAGGAGAAAATAACACTGTGCAACAAGAAATTTTTAGTAGGATCCCGATAACTTTTTTAGTTCACTTGAAGTCACTGAAACCAAATCTGGTAACCATTTTCACTATCAGGTCGCAGAAAATGCTTTTTTTATACACATGGTGCACATATAGGCAGTACTTTTCAGTTGGTAGTTCACTTTTGCCAAGGGCATGCCCCTGATCTTCTCATTAAATCTTACCTTTGAACTGTTCCAGTTGGGTCATTACTTTTCGAGACATCATCCATTCAAATAATTGTGTCGCAACTCCATGTAAAGGACTAGATTAAATTTGTATGGGATTGAGATACCGTTACTTTACTGCAAGGGTGTCAGCGTTTTCAAATCACTGAGCCAAGCGCAGGCAGCGCAGTCAGCGCAAAATTTTCGCTTTACAACTTCAAATTCGAAGGACAACAATAACAAAAACTATTTTTTGTTGCTTTTTTGTGGCTGGTTTACAACAACAATAATATTCAAACAAATTTTAAAATTTCTGAGAACTAGAACAGACACAAAAATTAGGGGTATTCACGCGTTGATGCGCATTGCCCTTGCGTCGTTGCGAAAGTGCGATTTGCAAAAGTTTGATATTAATAAAACAACAAAAATATTGCCGAAAATTTTGCACTACTTCTGCAGTTTCGCAAAATGGAAATATTTACATTAAACGTTCAGGCGTTAGTGCGAAAAAAACTCGCATTTTCGCAACTGCTCATCAACGCGTTATTACTCATATTGTTCGTTGTTTTTGTTTTTGATGCGACGTAGTCGTTGTTATTGTTTTATGTTGGTTTGAGTTCGATTTTGTGTGTATGCAAAAAAACAATAAAAACGCGAAGTTATGACGAGCTCAAAAAATAACAACAAAAATTATTTCTGTGATTGTTGTACTTAAGTATTCGTATTGTTGGTCGAGCCAAAATTGGCTCACTTTCGTTCTACGCTGACACCCTTGCTTTACTGGATGATATCTCGCAAAATAATAATCCGATTGGAAATGTTAAAAGGTGAGATTCAATAAGGATAATTATAACGATCTTATACCGTTGACGAAAAGGAGTTACACACCTTCCTAGATGTGGATAACTTACATCACAGACCCAAGCCAAGACCAAGACCAAGACCAAGACCAAGACCAAGACCAAGACCAAGACCAAGACCAAGACCAAGACCAAGACCAAGACCAAGACCAAGACCAAGACCAAGACCAAGACCAAGACCAAGACCAAGAACAAGACCAAGACCAAGACCAAGACCAAGACCAAGACCAAGACCAAGACCAAGACCAAGACTAAGACCAAGACCAAGACCAAGACCAAGACCAAGACCAAGACCAAGACCAAGACCAAGACCAAGATCAAGACCAAGACCAAGACCAAGACCAAGACCAAGACCAAGACCAAGACCAAGACCAAGACCAAGACCAAGACCAAGACCAAGACCAAGACCATAGCAGTCTTTGTCTTTGTCTTGGACATTGAGTCTTGGTCTTGGTTTTGATCTTAGGCATTAAGTCTTGGTCTTGAAAAAATTCGAAGGATTATTGAGTATTCAAAATTTCCAAACCCGATTTTTACAAGACAGCTGGGTTTTTTTAGATGTCAAATTTCGAATTGAGATATGATTTTATGCTTGAAAAGGGCGTAACACATCTATTAACTATAAATTACCAAGACTGAAAAGCTGTCTTGGTCTTGATGATCATCGTGGCCAAGACCATGGTCTTGGTCTTGGTCTTGGTCTTGGTCTTGAAATTATATCAGCGACTTGGGCTTGGTCTCGAAAAATTACCAAGAACAAGACAAAGACTCAAGACCAAGAATAATTTTGCTCTTCAATAAGGATACAATACCAAATTTCTAATGGAAAAATGGTCGGTGCCGCGCTCTATAACTGGGTAAAAGATGCAGATGAATAAAATTGGTACATATTTAACATATTTAAAAGGCACCATTTTTCCGGTTGATGTTATTTTCGTAATTTTTCAGTTACCTTTTGCATATGCAAAAATTTTCTTCATCTGCGTTGAACATGAAAAACTATATTTTTGGGGCGTGAAACCGCTTATTTTTTCAATGGACATAGTTTGCACTGGAGTCGTTTAAATATGTAAGTGTGCACCTTAATTTTAACCATCAAATGAATCTTTTTTTTTTTGGCTTCCTCTAAAGGGCCAGGATATACTTAGGTTCAAATAAAAGATGAGCATAATAAGTCCTGGTCTTGGTTGTTGGTTTTGGTAGCTTTTCACGATCAAGACATATAATAACAAGAACAATACCAAAAAACCCAGCTGCTTTGAAAAATATGTTTCGGGGATTTTGCATACTCAACAACCTTTTGCAATTTTTACAGTACTATTTTATTGCTAAGGTCAAGATCAAAACCACGACCAAATGATCTGGTGCAGTGACTAGGAGACCAAAACCATTAATGAAACCATTTCTCAATATTAAAACCAAGATCAAGACCAATGTCTAAAACTTAGATGACTTGCTCATCACAGCTCCAAATCATATGAATTGTTGTTGCATGCAACCCATTGTTTTTCGGCTTTGATTTTTAGCAGCAGGTGCTGCAAAAATTAAAAATTTCTTTCGGCGCTCAGTTTATTCAAACAATTTGATTTTTTCAAAAATATTTTACCCAGGGAAGTGGCCATTGATTCGTATACCCATCACCAATTTGACCGTTATACTCGTACATTGCTCACTTAAACAATCTATCTTATAGAGTTTTGTCCACATATTATTAAGTTTAATAAGTATTTTTGACAAATTTTCAGAAAATGTTCCAAGAATGGTTTTATTTTGACGCCCGTTCAACACTAAAAGGTGACCATGGCATGAAAAAAAAATTTTATTAACTAAATTTGATCATAAGAAGAGGTAATTTTAGCGGTTCTACAGATTTAGCATTCCAGTATAGCGATAGGTTAAGATATACCAAAGTATTTCTGAAAGCAATATTTGCATGTAGACACTCGTATAATTCATGTTCAGGAGCAGTATTTTCAGGTGAAAAACTAATACTACTTTATTATAATACCCTGCTCAAGCAAAAATCAATGAGATATTTTTATGAAAGCACGTAAGAAAAATAAAATCATTAATCTTTAAGAAGCATACCTACTAAATAAATTGCAACCTTTTTGAATAATTCAGTTTATGGATTAACCTTTGTCTTCTTCAACTTTGTTTTTTCTTCTCCACAGTGGGTCGCAAAGTGGCTAAAGAAATCAACTGTAAATTCATTGAAACCTCCAGTGGCCTTGATCATAACGTCGACGAATTACTGGTCGGCATTGTCGCACAGGTAAAATTAAATCCGCAGCGCATTGGCAATCTGAGTGAACGTGACCGACAGCGGCTGAATTTACAAAGCACCATACAGAAACATCGTCGCATGCATATGCCATCGCGCCGGATGATGATACGTCAGGTGTCGATGTGTCAGGCAGACGATGAAGCTGGCGATGCTGATGGCGACGATGCTGAAGGCTACGATGATGATGACGATGGCGGTGATTTCGATGACATGGAACGTGACGAAAATCAACCGCATTATAACAACATCAACAATAATAACAACTTGATGACATTGTCATCGACCGGTGATGAAGGCATCGGTACCGGTAGCGAACGTACGGCGAGTACAAGTTTATCTTCGAGTACCACAACGAGAACCTCCAAGGGACCAATACGTAAGACAAATAAGCGTACACTCAATTTAGAAAGCATTTTAAAGATGGGCGAAAGTGAAATCGAAGATGAGGAGGAAAACGCTGCGCGTCATAAGCCTCAGCAACAACAACAACAGCATCGACCACTGAGCAAATTTGAGCTGTTGACATCCGGTAAAAGTGGCAGTACCGCTGTTGGCGCTGGCAGAGTACGCACACCTTTTGGCAGTTTGAATTCGAGTCCGAAATCTCGTCATTCATACGAATCAAACGCAGGCGGAAGTAGTGCTGGTGGTGGTAGTGGTGGTCACAATCGTGACAGTGTACGTAGCGCCAGCGGTGTTGCAGGTGCAAGTCGATTTCGTGATTCACCAAGTCAGGCAGAAGAAAATCTTTTGCCTGATTGTAATCGTAGGACAGTGTCGAAATTCACAAATCGCACAAGAATGTTTTTATCCTCAGTGCTGCGGTTCAAGAAGGCCATCAATGTAAAGCGACGTAATTCATCGAGTTGCAGTGATTTATTTGTTATTTGAAGCACTTTTATTGAGGTGATGTGGATCAAATTTGTCCTTACTGTCATATTATGGTGAAAAGTTGATAATCTGGAAATATTAACCACAAGTGAATAAGTTCTATTAATGATAGATTCAAAGGTTTCTTTTAGGTTTTATCTCTTTGAAAGACAATAAATATTTGAAACGTTTTTAAAACAATAGACTAAAAACTGAAAACGGAGTAGATTAAAGTCACTACACTGTGCTGAAATAAGCAGTTTAAATAAAACTTTGTTGAACTCGAAAAACTGTTTCGTCTGGCGCTTCTTTGATTAAAAACTAACAACTTTTTCATATTTTTGACCTAAGTTGTGCCGGCCCATTTTTTTCTGCCGACATTTTTCGGTTTTTGCATACAAAAGTGTATTAGGCAAAAAATGCTTAGCATTGTCCAGGAAATACGTGTGAGTTTTTTCAGAATTTTTTTCAGAACTTTTTTTTGACCATTTTTTGAAAAATTATAAAATAGTACAAAAAATTCTAAAAGAATTCACAAGTATTTTTTGGACAATGTTAAGCATTTTTTTGTAAGACGCCTTAGTTATGAGTAAATTCCGTTTTTCCGATTGAACTTGTATTAAAAAGCCGAAAAATGTCGGCAGAAAAAGATGGGCCTGGACAATTTTGGTGAAAATATGAAAAAGTTTTTAGTTCTGAGTCAAAGATGCGCCAGACAAATTAATTTTTTGAGTTCAACAAAATTTTACTTTAACTGGTGATTTCAGTATCGTGACTAAGGTTTGCGCATAATCAAAAACTTGTTCTTGATTTTGATATTTAGCATCTATCTAACTTTTTAGTGAAAAAACTTGTACCTTTCAAATCTTGAAACGAAAAAGCTATAATGAAAAAATAAGAGGCTGAGATTGAAAGTCAAAGTTGGTCAAAATATGGCAACATAATTTACGTTCAATTAAATTTATCAAATATTTTTGAAAACGTTTTTTTTTTGAACAAATGATCCAAAAATTATTATCAAATTATTGTTTGTTTTAGAGTACAATAGTGACTAAAATCTCCGTTGATGTAACCGTGATTATGATTATAATTATTTAAACTTAGAACTGAAGTATTTGATCCAAAAAATTCAAGATTGAAATTTTTACTCTACACTGATCTCGTTTTGTTACTGAGGTATAATGTCTTGTTGTATCAGTGATGAAAAAGAAACTGATTCTAACAAATAATTCAGTGTACTGTATTTTATACAAACAAATACTTCAGGTCAGTGTGAAACGTGCGAGTAGAAAATCCCCAGTAAAATTTATGATATGGTAACATTTCCACTTTTATACATTTTCACGAGAGAGAGAGAGAGCGTATGAAAAAAAAGGCACAAGGAGAGAGCGAAAAGCAGCATTTCGTAGTGTGCACTACAACTAAAGTGTATGCACTAAATTGAATCATATCAAACATGTTACTGTTAAAACATTTGCATGAGACACTGAACTGAAGCATTTGATAAATAAATCGCGGATATAAGACAACGTGTATTAAATTTATATTCTTAAAACGCCAACAAGACTTCTTGTGCAGACCCATAATTATAAATGAGCAGATTATGATAAAAAGGGTAAATTTTGTTGAATTTTCACTATAAAAATGAAATGGCTATACTTTCCTAGCATATAATGTTTGAAACAATTTCAACATGCTTCTATCCAAAAGCAGCCCGACCAGTTTTTAAGTCGCCTTATATTTAAAATGATTCAAGGGTTTCTCCAGATTGTGGTTTTAGTATTATTTTGAAATAAAATTTAGTTTCCATAAGAAAAATTAAAGCTGAAACTATCACCAACTTATTAGAAAATGAAAAAAAAAAAAAACACAAAAAGTAAAATAAACTTCCTATCATATCAAATCTTACAACACATGTTAATCATCAACATATTTACTACTACATACAATCGAATATAACCCAACGTAAACAAAGCACCCAAGGACCCTTAATGCCGTAGTGCAAATAAATAATCCAGATAATGGTTTTACACACATACACACACACACTTAACATTAACACCGTAAAATTTTTATTATACTTGTATTGGAGAATGCACAATTTACAACGTATTTAATGGAAACGAATGTAGAATTAATTAAAAAGAAAAAAAAAAAAAATAAAACCTAAGGAATTTATTAATCAAATGGAATTAATTCAAAGTAACCAAATTAATAGCATAGAAAGTATATTTAAAAATATGCTTAATATAACGAGGAGACTGAAAAAAATGAAAAAACAAAATTTTTAATTCTATTTAATTGATAAAAACTATATGCTTACACTGTTATTCGTTTTGTTTTTTAAGAGTTGATACTTTAAATGTTATTAAGTATTTCATATGTGTGTATGAGTTTCTTTAAAGCGCAATATTATAATATAACTTAGCTTTTAAGTAATGACTTGCCATCGCTTGATCAAAAACACAATTTTAAAAGTTTCGAAACTGAATACTTTATTCACAAAACAGTTAACAGTTATACAACTTTTTAATTGACAATTGAATTGAGTACCACAGCTAAAAAGTATTTTTATACCCTACACCCAGGATACATTCACTTTGTCCTACCGTTTGTAACGCAAACACAGAGGAGTTGCAGGTATAGAAAAGTATATATATTCTTGATCAGCGTCACCTCCTAAGTCGATATAGCCATGTCCGTCTGTCTGGCTGGCTGGCTGGCTGATTGGTTGTTCGTCTGTGCAAATATTTTTTACGGGAAAAATACACAACATAATTCAATGAAATTTTAGTACAGTGGATTTGCCGTACAAGTTAGCTCGAGGGATTGTAAATTATCGAAATTGGTCAAGGGACACGCCTACCGCCCATATAAAATATATATTCAAAATGCAACTTTAAGAGTATTTTTCACAAAAATGCAACCCTTATACACGTTAATACTAGAAATGGGTAGCGCAGGTTCTGGGCAAAAACTAGGCGAATTTGAACAAGAGGGCGTTGCACCTCCCATATAAGCAAAAGTTTCAAAATGCCATACTGAAAGAGTTTTTTGAAATAATTCAACTAAATTTCACTCAGACACTGAGGACTATAAATACAAGCCCTGAGCAAAAACTGGGTGAACTTAGACAAGAGGGCGTAGCACCTTCCATATAACCAAAATTTTCAAAATACTGCAGTATAGGGTACTTAATGTTTGGCCACGCCAAATGTAACACCCTTACTAGTTTGGTTACCTTTACACGCTTTCTAATTTTCTTCACATTAGTATGTTTGTTTGTAAGATTCTATAATTCTATAAAAGGTCCGAAATTTTGACTAAAAAAAAAAAACAAAAAGAATATAGTAATGGAGTTACATTTGGTTTGGCCGAAAATTAAATACCTTACAATTTAATATTTTGAAAATTTTGCTTGTACGAGAGATGCCACGCCTTCTTAGCCGAATTAAACTAGTTTTTGCTCAGATCTTGCAATGACTATTCCAAATTTCTGTGTGAAATTTGGTTTCATTACCTCAAATAGGGCTTGCACTACAGCATTTTGAAAACTTTGAGTGTATGGGAGGTGCCACACCCTCTTGCACAATTCAACCAAGTTTCTAATCAGATCTTGCATTTACTATCCATAGTGTCTGAGTAGTATTTGGTTGGGTTATCACAAAAAATTATCTCAGTATAGCATATTGCATTTGTTTATATGGGACAAAAGTGTCCCAAAGTGTGTTTTTTATATAAAAATTTTTGCTCGCTTATGGACGCATTGTAGAAAAATTTCAATGACGAGGGCTTATAGGTGATTGGGTAGATACGTAGCCCATTGAGTTCCTCTTGGCTTTGTCCGGGATAGTAAAAATCTTAGTAACTCTGGAAACATTAACCCAATTTGAATGTTTGTTTTTTATGAGTTGGTGAGGTTTTGTGGTGTTTTTTTTTTTCAAACTTCTCTCGGCTTTGTCCGGGATATTATAAAATAATTCAATGACGACAGTAACCTACCTATGAAGCAAAACACGCCAAGTGTACCAGCTGAAAATTTTTTTTTGTCTCGGATTACGCTCAAATTTGGCAATATGGTAGTTCCGGTTTGCAAGATTAATAGTGCGGAAGAATTTCGTCCAAGTATCATTTGTTGCCAAAATACAGGGTGTTGAAGTTGGCGCTTTTTGCTTCCTATATAGGATAAAGAAAAAGTTAGACACTAATTAATCATACCATTTAAAATTCAAATAAAATTTTTTCTTTGTCCAAAATTACGGATTTTTTATAGAATCGCTCATTTACTGTTTGAAATATTCCTGAAAAATTTTGTATTATCGCCACAGGGTATGAAATATGTTTTGGTTTAACCTTAAAAACAGGGTAAATTTACTTTGTTCGTCCGGGAGATATAAAGAAGTATGTATATCGTTAAGAATTCAGTCTTAAAATTATTGTGATTACTTTCTGAGACTACCGCTTCATTCTTATGCTTTTGAAATTTTTTTTTTTTTAAACCATATTGTTTGCAGTGGCACACAATGATGTTAAAACATTTTTAACGCTAATCCATGTTCTATAGAATTCACCTAAGCTTCGTCTGCGCACAGCCATAAATAATTGACAAATGTCTAGTTAATTATTTTGGGTTTTTGGGACAAAAAGTCCTTTTTTTGGAAATAGAAATTATGATATGCAGGTTTGAACGCTTTTTCTTATTCTTTGAATTCTAAAAGTTTCACCCATGCACACTCAGAAAGTAGTGACAAAGTGACCATGCTGGGTTTTTACTTTGATAAATCACAATTCTCAAAATACAAATTCACGTGTATAAAAAAATGGAATTTAATAATATTACGTGTACATATCGTTTGAATCGGTGTTTTATGTTCTATGAATTTCACCCATATTGATTTGTTAATGTTCTTTTATGTGGTGTGAACAGAGACATAATGTGGTGTAGGGTTTTAATTAAAATTATTTTCTGATGAACTTTTTATATTTCAAAGAATTAACTTAATATGTATTAAAACAATTACAGAAATATGCACTACTAAGTATTAAGTACACTAGAGACACAAAAGAAAATTAAAAATCAAAATTTATTTTTTAATAATAAATGTTTTAAGATACCTACATAATTACAACTTTAAGTACGTATGTGAATATTTATGTATATCTTTTATATGTAAAATGTGTTTTTGTCATCATTCAATTTACATACATACAATATAAATTTAATTATTATGGTAAAATATTTATAAAATAAAAGTTTTTTACTTGCTTCTTTGATTTTTTAAACATTACATAAGTATGTAGATTTGAAGAACAACAACAACAACCAAAATCCATATAGCATATACACAAACATGTTATAAATACATATAATAAATATTAACAGTATGAGTACATACGTAGATATATTGTTATGTACTTTATAGATAAAATCTATCAACATTTTTAAATAAAACATTAAATAATAAACAGAAAACTTAATATAAAATTGTTTCAATTGAAGTTTTTAAAAAAAATGTGACATTTAAATGGAAATTTCTTCTGTTAATCCTTTTTCAGCTTCAGTAAGTTTCTGTATTGGAACAGCTTTCGTGAAAATATCGGCGACCATTTCATTTGTTGGCAGATACTTCAGAATTACTTCCTTACTCTCAATTTTCTCCTGAATAAACTTTGCTTTGAGATCTACATGTTTCGTTCGCGAAGAGTATGAGTTGTTTACAGCCACTTGTATTGCTCCTTTATTGTCGCAGCATAAGACCATAGTTTTTGTATTGCCAGGTACCAGCTCGTGCTCAAGTTTTTTTAACCACACGGACTCTTGTATCGCTGCCACCACTGACATATACTCTGCTTCAGTTGATGATAAAGCAATGGTTTTCTGTTTCTTCGTACCCCAAGACACTGCGCCATGTTGGAACAAGAAAACATATCCCGTCGTTGAACGTCTATCATCAACGTTACTAGCCCAGTCTGCATCACAAAAACCAGTCCATTCGCCATTGTCTGCCTTTCTATAGACAATACCCTTGTCGATGCTTCCTTTCAGATATCGCATGATGCGTTTTACCGCCTCCCAGTGAGCCTTCCCTGGGTTCTGTGCATATCTGCTCAAAGCATTTACTGAGTAGCAGATATCAGGTCTACTGATTTGGGCTGCATATAGCAAGCAGCCAATCGCTTGCATATATGGTACACCGGCCATTCGATGCTTCTCAATGTCATTTTTGGGTGACATTTCAGCAGTTAATTTTTGATTGCAATCCATCGGTGTTGATACAGGATTGCATTCGCTCATCATGAAACGATTCAAAACATCAGCCAAGTATTGCGTTTGATCTATTTTGATAGCATCCTTGGAACGAGTAATTCTTATTCCTAGAATGGATGAAACTTCACCCATATCTTTCATCTGGAATCGTTGCGATAGCTTCTTTTTTACGTTTGTGATATCGGCTAAACGATTGCCAAATATTAAAACATCGTCAACGTAAATTGCGACAAAAACCATGTATTCACTTGATTGTGTATGATACACGCACTGGTCAACTTCGCTTCTAATGAGATCAATGGACAGCAATACGTTGTTAAGGGTTTCATTCCATACACGTCCGGATTGTTTAAGACCGTATATGGATTTGAGAAGCTTGCATATATTGCCTGATCCATCATCAAAACCTTCGGGTTGTCGCATGTAGACTTCTTCTTTAAGTACTCCGTTTAGATATGCGCTTACAGCATCCATTTGATGTACGTGCATATCGTGCTTGACAGCTAGAGCCAACAGAAATCTTATTGACTCGTACCTCACTACAGGCGCAAACGTTTCATTATAGTCTATGCCTTCTCTTTGACAAAAACCTTTTGCCACCAACCTGGCTTTGCGACGAATAGGAACACCATCAGCGTTGCACTTGGTTTTGAAAACCCATTTTGAGCTTATGGCTTTTTTTCCTTCGGGGAGTTCAGTCAATATCCATGTTGCGTTCGAATCTAACGAATCCATCTCACTCTTCATGGCGGCTTGCCACTCACTTGCGTTTTCGGATGCAGTTGCTTCAGCTACAGTCATCGGGTCACTTGAAACGAATTGCATTGCACAGAAACTGTATTTCTGAACCTGCTGACTTGCAATTCTTTCAGATCGTCGAACTTTAACGTGATCTTGCTTAACGTTGTCTTCTACGGATATTTCGTTGTCAATACTATCCTGAAACTCATCTTCATCACTTGTCACATCTTGTGATGTTTGAGGTAACTCTTGAGGCGTCGAGTCATCACCATTTACAGCATTTACACCTCCTGAATCGACGTCCTCATCAGTGTTGTCACGATGATCACTCAATACTTCTGGAAAGTAGAAATCATTAGGATTGACACGACTCAGTCTCATATTTGACATATTATCTTCCAAGAATACAACGTCTCTGCTGATAATAATGCATTTTCGGTGTGGGTCGTACAGCCTATAAGCTTTACTCTCACTGCTGTAGCCCACCATAATACATTCAGTTGACTTCACGTCCAACTTTTTGCGCTTCTCTTTCGGAACATGCACCATTGCCTGGCAGCCAAACACTCGGAGAAATTTTAAACTGAGTTTTCTACCGGTCCACACTTCTTCAGGACTGCTCTCATTTCCACGACAAGGCACACGATTCGTCAAAAATGCAGCTGTTGATGCAGCCTCCGCCCAAAAACGATGGTCCAAATTACTATCAGTCAACATGCAACGCACGCGCTCAATTAACGTGCGATTTATCCGCTCTGCTACGCCGTTTTGTTCCGGTGCATATGGCATCGTTTTCTGGTGAATAATGCCATTTTTCATCAAAAATATCTCAAAATTTTTGTTGACGTACTCTCGTCCGTTATCAGACCGCAAAATTTTTATTGAGCGTCCACTTTGATTTTCGGCCATGATTTTGAACTCCTTAAATTTTTCAAAAGCATCTGACTTTTGCTTTATTGGATAAACAATGACTCTACGCGAAAAATCATCCACAAAAGTCACCAAAAATCTTGCACCAGCAAACGAACTTGTTTTTAACGGCCCGATAAGATCCGAATGCACCAACTCTAATAATTTGCTCGCTCTTGTACCAACTTCTTTATTGGGTTTTCGAGTCTGCTTTCCTTTTAGACATACGATGCACTGATTGTTGTCACAATTCTTGAAATTCACGCCACAGCTTAAGTTCTTTAAAGCGCGTAAATTTTTATCACAAATGTGACCTAGACGACGGTGCCACAAATTATAATCACTATTCACAATGAGCACTTTGTCCTGCTTATTGGTTCTTATGGATTCCAAACGATAAAGATCATTATGCACTGTTGCCTTTGCAATAATACGTCCATTTTTATCAAAAATTTTGCAGTCGTCTTTTTCAAATATAACTTTGTTGCCGACTTTCGTCATTTGACGAACTGAAAGAAGGTTTGCACATAAGCCAGGTACATATTCAGCGTTTTGTACTTTTGCCGTTGAACTTCTATTTTCAATTCGAAAATGCAAATTTACATCACCAGCACACTCTACAGCCATCTCATTCTTATCAGCTACAATGATGCTTTTGCTGTCTGCTTCATGCACATTTGATAAGAGAGTTTTGTCGTTCACAAAATGTCTGCTAGCACCCGAGTCCACGTACCAGTCAATCGAACTATTATCAGCAAAATTCAGGATCTTCGTTTCTCTTACTTCTGCTTTACCACATGACATTCCAACGTCTTTTTTCGTATTGCTGTTCGCACCAGTAACTATTTTGGCAAAAAGTAAGCCGCCATCATTATTTCCAGGATTTCTTTTCTTGGTATTATTAAACTGAACAGATTGCCCCAGAAAAATTTGATACTTTTATTCCATAAGATTATGATTTACCTGATGATCATGTAGGTCGAAGTATGGGTGCTATTTTTCTATATAATATGACGATTACAAAAATATATAACACTTGGTAAACAAACTTCAAACGATAAAGATGTCTAGCAACCAAGAAAAAAAGCGCAAACTCATTTTGTACACTTACCTGCAAAAACCAGAATTAAAATATTCAGCCATAGCTAAAAAAACAGGTGCATCAAAAACCACTGTCCAAAGGGAAAGCCAGTATAGACCCACAGTTGGTGAAAAAGTTGAAGCGCCTTTTTAAGCAGAATCTCAACACTTCAGAACAAGATATGGCTGCCAGAGCAGGAACCTCAAAATCTTCTATAAACAAACTAAAGTTAAAACTTATGCTAAAGACCTGCAAAGCTCAAAAAGTACCAGACCGTTCCCATGAAAAGCAGTTAGAGGCTCAAACGCGAGCTCGAAAGTTATATGTCGGTTACCTGACTAACTTTGACTGCTGCATAAGGGACGATGAAACATGCGTTAAGGCAGATTTTAAACAGCTACCAGGACACGAATTTTATACCTGTTCGAAGAACGGGCAGGTATAGGCAAATTTAAAGAGAAGAAAATTACAAAATTTCCCAAGCAGTATATGGTTTGGTGGGCCATATGCTTTTGCTGTCTGAGAAGCAGTTTTTTTGTACCACAGGGCACAATTAACTCGAAAATTTATATTGATGAATGCCTTCAAATACGTTTTTTGCCATTTATTCGTGAGCACGGGAGTACTGTAATGTTCTGGCCTGATTTAGCAACCTCTCACTACTCTAGAGCCACCATAGAATGGTACAATAGCAATAATGTAAATTTTGTTCCCAAAAATGTGAATCCACCTAACTGCCCAGAGCTTCGACCTATTGAGAGATATTGGGCTCTAATGAAATCAGAACTTTGGAAGAGTAAAAGTACTGCAAATAATTTAAAAGATTTCAAAAATAAGTGCAGAAGGTCGTATGGTACTGTCGACGAAACAAATGTACAAAACTTAATGAAGGGTCTTAAGAAAGAAGTAAAATATTTTTATATAAAATAAATATTTGGGCTAAAGTCAAGCGTTGCTCCCAGAACCCAATTTGGTTTAAACCAAACTTTTCTTGTTAAAGTTATAATTCTTACAAAAAATGTTTAATCGAAAAGTGTCGCTCGGACCTAGTTTTGGAGATATGGTCATCGGAAGATCGGGATATAGCTTTTATAAAAACCGATATAAGTTCTGAATCCCTTGATGGATTTCAAAAATGTTGATGTTATATGAAAGATATTTTAACTGGCTACAAAATTATTTCGAAAAAGTTTAAAATCCAAGCTATGGTTTTCAAAAAATGGTGATTTTGTAAAAATTTTTACCAGTTTTTTTTTAAAAAAACTATTATAAATTAAAAAAATACCTTAATAACCTATAGCTGCAGAAACAAAATATGGAAGCCTTATCTATTTTCCTTCATAAGGTATTCCATTTAAAGCTGAATTTGCATTATTAGGGCATATTTTATAGAAAAACACAAATTAAGCTAAAGAAATTTTCATGAAATTTAGCAAATATTACAACAACAACACCACCACTAACAAAAGCAGCGCTAACAAAAACAACAACAGCAATGTCTCAGAGAGACCATCCTATTGGGGGGCCAGGAATAGCAGCCTTGACGACAATATCTGGCCTGGCGTTCGAGTCGTTATAATAACAACAACGACACCACCACTACCAAATACAATGACACCACCACTACCAAATACAATGACACCACTATCCACAACAATAACAACACCAACAATACAACCAACAACAACACTCACAAAACAAAAAACACAACACTAACAACAACAACATCAACAACACCAATAACAACAACAACAGCAGCAACAACAAGAACAACACAACAACACTAACAAAATTACAACACTACTTACAACATCAACAACACTAGCAACACAACAAAACTACTACTAACAACAACAACAACAACATTACTATCAACAACACCACTATCAACCACAACAAAATGAAAATTTTTATTCAAAACCGTGAGGTTTACTACTACTCTTTCGCCTGCGGCGCTTTCTTTTTTGGAAATTTTTGCAAATTATTTAGTCAGGTTATATAACTTACTACAAAAAGAAGGTCTTAACCCCCTAACGGTGAACCACTCAATTTCTTTTAAAGATCCAGTAACTGATGACCACACAAATACGATTAAGTGTCTGTGGCGATATGTCAAAAACGCTTTGCATGTATTTAACAGAAGAAAACGATTTTACGAAGGATATATTGCAAAATTCATGTTCCTTAAAAAGTGAAAAGCAGAGGGGGTTGAGCCAATGGAGGATTTTTTAAAATATGAGGGAGAGTTGCATAAAGTCGTTTCCTATGAAGCAGAGAACGATGATGATGATACTGTTGTAGATGAAGACATCTTATAAAAAAAATACAAATTTTAATTCTTCTATTTTTTTTTTTTTTTTTTTTTTTTTGGAAAAACCTTACAAATATAGGAAATCAGATACAAATGGCATAGTTAATAAAAGAAAATAGATTGGCCTTTCATATTTTGTTACAAAAATTATGGATTGATGAGACGTTTTTTGGAAAAAATAGTGTTTTTTTTAAAAAAACCTGGTCAAAATTATCTTAAAATCGCCATATATCGAAACCTAAAACTCGGATTTAAAACTTTTGTATAAAAATTTGGTAGCTAGTTATAATACCTTTCATATGACACCAAAATGTTTGATAACCATCAAGGGACTCAGAACTTATACTTGTTTTTATAAAAGCTATATCACGATCTTCCGATTGCTATATCTCCGAAACCAGATCTGAGCGACACTTTTTGTTTTTGCTGTTGTTGTTGTAATTACTTTCCAAAGCCATATTTTGGCAAAAAAAATAAATTTGGCTTTGGGAGCAACGCTTGACTTGTTCCAATATTTGTTAATAGTGTAAGGTTATTTATGTTTGTTATACTACTCATTAATAAATAAAAAACAATATTGATGAAAAACAAAGTATCAAATTTTTCTGGGGCAGTCCTTAGCTTTGTTTTCCCTCCGCGACTGCCTTTGAGGTTTCTCGCGCTGCAAAACAGCTTTGAGTAGCCGAAGGAAATCTTTTTGGCTTTGGTCATAGTGTATTCAATCTGAGATTATAATTTTATAGCATGGTAACCAAATTTTTAATTTCCATCCTGTCTTTCTACCAATAATTCTCGCATATAGAATATTATAGGACTGTCCCGTAATCCACATGGTTTCAGTTACTTTTCACTTAAGAGGCTTTTTGATGAAAACGGTGAGTCACACGATAAAATGTATCAGAATCTTTTTTATGGAGAATTACAAGTGCTACAATATTCATTTATTTTTACGAAAAAGTAACTGTTTCGGAAATTTTCGATAAAGTCGAATTTTTCGACTTGTTGCGATTTTTTAATAATATTTACTAAACGATTACTTTTTCGTTAATGCCAATCAATGTTATATGTGGAACTTGTGATTACCCACAAAAAAGTTTCTGATACTTTTTGTCGTGTGTTTTACCATTTTCATGAAAAATCCTTCTAAATGAAAAGTAATTAAAACCACATGGATTACGGAACATCCTTGTTAATTTAGTAAGTGTTCAGTATGAAAATTATTGTGAAAGAAATAAAGTCAACGAAAAATACAGGCTACATTGGGCTTACTTCATGAAGATAATGTGACGAAGCCTTTCAATAAGTCAGCAGTCATTAAGTGGTAAAAAGAAATACCATCAGATTACTCGAAAAATACGCTACTACAATAAATATATCACAGTTTATCAAGGAAGAAGTGTAGGAGTTGCAGCATCCAGAATATGATGGAATGGATTATATACCCATTAGACTGGTTCAAATTTGTATGAAAAGCAAAAATTTGCTTCGAATTGCACTCCCACGGCATCTCTTTGATGCAAACAAGCACTAGGATAAAATTTTGTCAACAACATAGAATATTTGATGCATTCCAAATCATTTTAAAAACCGAAAGGTTGTGAATATAAAAGAAAATTTGTGTTTTAAAATTTAACTTTTTATATGGATTTGGAGCCGCTAAATTCGAATCTGCAATTTATTTTTCCATAAGTTCTGTAATTTCGGAGTTATTTGCCATTCAGTTTCATTACTTAATTTTCCAACTCGAATGGAAAATATCTTCAAAACTACAGAATTTAGTGGCTCAAGATCCATTTAACAGTTTAAAACAAAAAAAAAAATTTTATATTCAGGACCACTTCTCGGTCTTTAAAATGGTTTGGAATGCATCAAATTGTCTCCGAAATGGACCAAAAATGCAAGGTAAACAAGAATATCTCTTATAACTTGTTATAATAGTAGGGTAAGGGAGGGAAATATGGACCACCCATCTTTCTTTTTTAAATAAAACCCAAAATACATAAAACAAAACAATTAATTTTATGTCATTCTGTAAAGGAAACAATTTGCCTTTATTCTGATGCACTCTTAGATAAATATCTCATCAGGATAAAGAAAAAAAATTAAAAAACTGAAAATACTCAAAATGAAGATTAAAAAATAGTGTAGTGTAATATGGACCATATAGTCCATTTGGTACAGAAGTTGCATATAAAATGTCACTTCCACATACGCCATATTTTTCATGACTCCAAGAACGTCAGATTACACATTCAACCCAAAATTCGCCACGTCAATCTTCTGAGTAAAGGGTATTACATTATATGCATTTTTTATCATTTTTTTCCTTTGTAGTTAACGAATTACATATAATGACCATCAGACTCGTCATGAAAACTGCAACTAGATTCCCCATCTGAAAAAGATGATAAATACATTTGTTTTTGAGGCTGTTTTCTTTGGTGGTCCATATTACCCACAGCACGTGTTGGTGAAATAAATGGTTTTTTTATCAAAAACTCTTTTGGTTAATGAACTTATTTGTGCTAATAAATTATAAATAGTATTCACTGACTTTATATAATTAACCATTTATTTAAAAACGCGATGTCTTTAAAGTGAAATAATGCAATACACTCAATAGAAAAAAATTATCACTGATCTTTTTTTTAGAAAAATCAACTTTACAGAAACATGCGACCTCACCGAACGCTAAAATCGCCCTATTGCTTTAGGTATTAGCGTTTAGTTTGAACATGAATAACGATAAATCCTATGTATACAGTGGGAAATAACCGTGTGGTCCATATTACTCGCGTAGTAAAATTGGTTAAAATTTTGCCAAAAAAAAAAAAATAAACTCTTTAAAATTTGTTTTACATTAATTTTATTTTATAAAAATTTATACGATAATATATTTTCAAATATTACTGATAATACAATTTTCTATAAAGATCTCTAAACTTTTAAGCAGAAGATTTTTCTCCATGATTCTAGTAACTTTGTCATTTACCAAGGGGCCGCAGATGCTGTTTAATCATCTCACATGTTTACATCAGCTGCTCTAGCAAAGACATGAACCCTACTTTTGCTATAATTTAATTTGCATTTTTTTACGTTTGTTCAGCAATGCCCCTTTATGTTTCTAGTGGCCGTAAAAAGATATTTATCTAAGTAATTGTAACAGTATTATTTTCCGTTTATATCATGATCCCTCCGCTTAAGCTTATTCGTCCCGAATGCTGAGAAATGAGTTTGTGAAAATCTTCGAAACAATTGCACCGATTTGAATGAAGAATTCGCTATTTGATTGAAAATGAGTAGGGATGACTAATGAAAAATTAGCCACAAGATGGGACTTCAGTTAAAATGCTTTGTCTAGTGATTTTCTTATTCAACTTTGAGTATAATTACAATTGAAGATAGTAAATTTGAAAATGTCCGAGTAACAATTCTGGATCAAAAACAAAAAAAAAAAAAAAAAAATTTTAAATAATTTACAAGCAGCAGTTTTATTAATTCAAACATTTTTCTTTATCATACATTTATAAAAATACGCTGACATTTGTGAAAAAAAAAAAAAAAAAGTGCCGTTTATTACTTTCTACATATTCATATCATCGATAAGAATTTTAATTTATTTCTTATAATTATGAGTGTTTTCTTTTTATTGCTTTTTTCTTCTCACTAACAGCGTGTGAATATCCTCGCACACACTTCGTGGCGTTTTTAATGTGTTTTGATTTATGCGCCATTTATTCAATTAACTTAAACATAAGAATATCTCCACACATTTCCAACACAGCTCTGTCTTCACTTAATGCCATTTATTTAGTCGGTTGTTGTTGGCTACTTAATACGCCCATAATGACTATGAGACACCCACAGAAACACCACAAGTTGTGTCTTCTTCGTGTTGTGTGTAATTCATCGCCGTAGTTGTAGGCTTGACTTTGTGTCTGAAGCATATTAGAGATTATCACCTCACTGTGATGATGATGATGATGATGGTGATGATAAAGACGAGCATGAAAATTACTTCCTTTTGTGTTATCACCTTTCAGTTGGACACATTAGAACATTGTACGTTTTTATAAATATATAAAAAGAAATAACAACTACATAGTATTGTTACCTACGATACCATAAGCCAGGGTGACCCATTTATATATAAATAGTTTATAATAATCAGATTTGGGGGTTTTGCATTAAATTTTATTTTTCCCTAAACTTAATGCTAGTGAAAAAATATTTACCATCAAGATTTTTAAAACTTTCAGCTAGGATTTTATTTGGAACAGATTTCGAAACTATAGTATAGCCATATAGTCAACGGTTTTATTAGGCATTTTCATGAAACTTCTTTTTGGTTGAGTACGTGGGTGAGCATAGGTTACTTTCTTAAATAAATGAAATCTTCCTTGCAATAAATTGATTTTTTTTTTTTAGTTCAGTTTGGTTGTATATTCCAAAAAAAGTTCAGCTTTTCCCAAGAATAGGTAAAATTTGCGCTAGTTTATGCAGCAATACCCTCTTTGCATGCTTTTACTAAATTTTTTCCACAGTATTTTTATTAAAACTTTAATGATTCACCCTGTATATCTATTTATGCTTAGTTCAGCTTTATCATCTCTGTTTCGCGTAGAAAACCATTAAAACATTCTTTTGTCTTTGAATTATCATCGTAGAAAGCATTTAATCTTGCTATTAAGACACCACCGTTAAGGAAATTACTTTATGCATTAATTTGAAGTTTTATTTTATTTCGATAAAGAAAAAGTCAATTGAAATGTATAAAAACATAGAAGACATAATGTATGTAATTATGGATGGGAATGTCACAACAAAAATAGATGCCTTAGTTAACACCTCATCCACCATCAAGGCATTATTTGTAAAGTTCTAACTTATGTTTGTTTAATTCCTATTAAATCCATAATATTATAATGAAAAATTATAACAAAAATAATTTACACGTATCTTTATACCCTACACCCAGGGTATATTCACTTTGTCCTTCCGTTTGTAATGCAGAGAAGGAGGGGTGGCAGATATAGAAAAGTATATATATTCTTGATCAGCGTCACCTCGTAAGTCGATATAGGTGGCTAGGTGGCTGGCTGGCTGTGTGTTGAAATACACTTTTTGGGAAAACTGAGCAAGATATTTCAATGAAATTTGGTACGCTGCCTCCGTCGTCAAAGATAGCTCGGGGGATTGAAAATGAGCAAAATCGGTTAACGGACACGCCTACCGCCCATACAAAAAATATATTCAAAATGCAATTTTAGGAGTATTTTTCACGACAATGCAACTAAAGGTTACCGGACATAATCCCAACGGACATAACCCCCATGGCCAAAATGGGGATTATGACCGAAAAATTTTCGGACATAATCCCAATGGGGGTTATGTCCGAAAAATTTAATTAAGATTGAACAAAATTTTTGCAAAAATCCATTTAAAAAAATTATATAGTGTTGGATGTTATAGACTGATCCGCGGCCGAAGGCCGCCGCGAAGCCGGTGTTGGATTTTGGGAGTTTTAAATCCTGAGTTGCGGCCGCAGGCCGCCCACTTACCCCTACTCTTATCAAAAATTACTGTGGCTAGCAAACTAGGTGTTGGATATATTATAGACTGATTCGCGGCCGAAGGCCGCCGCGAAGCCGATGTTGGCTTTTTGGGAGTTTTAAATCCTGAGCTGCGGCCGCAGGCCGCCCACTTACCCCTACCCTTATGTAAAATTACTGTGGCTAGCAAACTAGGTGTTGGATAAATTATAGGCTGATCAGCGGCTGAAGGCCGCCGCGTAAAAAGTATTGGAATTTTTGGGAGTTGTAAGTCCTGAGCTGCTCTGTTGTCAATAACAAAATATCGTTATGGGGACTATGTCCGTTTTTTCCTGGGGATTATGTCCGAAACATTTGCGGACATAATCCCCATTGAAAAAATGGGGATTATGTCCGAATACCTTGCGGACATAATCCCCATATCGTGAATGGGGATTATGTCCGTGGGGATTATGTCACGGCACCGCAACTAAAATACGCATAAATACTAAGAATTGTATGCGCAAGCTCTGAACAAAAATCAGGAGAAATCGGACAAGAGAGCGTGGCACCTCCCATAAAAGCAAAAGCTTCAAAACGCTATACTGAAAGCGTTTCATGAGATATTCGACTTAAATTTGACTCAGACACTAAAAATCATAAATGAAAGCTCTCAACAAAAATTGGGTGAAATCGGACCAGGGGGTGTGGCACCTCACATATGAGCAAAAGTTTCAAAATGCTATACTGAAATTGTTTTTTGAGATAATCCAACCAAACTTCACTCAAATACTAAAGACTAAAAATGCGCGCTCTAAGCAAAAACTAGAAGAATTCGGACAAGAGGGCGTGGCTGCTTCTATATAAGCAAAAGCTTCAAAACGCTATACTGAAAACGTTTTTCACTCAGACACTAAAAACTATAAAACTCTGAACAAAAACTGGGTGAACTCGGACAGGGCGTAGCACCTCCCATATGAGTAAAATTTTGAAAATACTGCAGTGTAGGGTATTTAATGTTTGGCCAGGCCACATTTTACACCCTTACTAGTTTTATACAAAATTTTTTTTTATTATAGACTGATTCCATTTCAATTCATACGGTGAGTGTGCACTTAGGTTTGCGTATCAACTTCGAACTAGCAAAATATTTTTTTTCAATCCAAATAAGGGAACACGTATTTTTTTTTTTTTTTTTTTGTGTTGGACTCAAATTGGAGATTTTATGGCGTTTTGTAGGAATTTTGCCGAAAATTTAATTTTGAAAAAGTCGTGAAGTGCATTCAGTTTTTCAACCGCATATCTTTATTTTCAACTGTTTTACATGAATCAAAATGTAATTGATGCTCCATAAAAAAAAATTATTTCTTTAACCCTTACTTTCCTTAAAATTGACTTTTATATTTTTAATAAAAATGTAAATTTTCTCAAAAACACCATCTTTTTTTTCTTGAAAATTTACACAGTGATAGTAAATTTTGCTGTTGATGAAATTGATTCCTTGAGAATAAAAAAAATTGAACAGTGAAAAATGCGAAGAAATACAAAAGTATTCAAAAATGCCATGTTTGAAGAGTGAAGGAACCAGAGGGATAACTTCTTGTTACATACCCAGAACAGCACAACACAATAACATGAAAGTAATCGAAAAAAAAAACTAATAAAAATCCCGAGAACATCCAAAAAGAAACAAAAAGGTACGGTCGAATCGCAAAAAACACAACCAATGCTTGGTTTTCTATACCTTGAGTATATTTTGGTTCCATTTAACTTATTATGAATGAATTTTGTGTCTGGAAAATAAAGAATTCGGTTATTTTAAATTTATAGGTTTTATTCAAGTTTTTCAAGATATCTTGAAAACCAAAAATGGTAGAAGAATGTAAATGCCACTTTCGGAATCAGTATCGCAAAACCGTCTAGAAAAGTGAAAAGTGAACTGTGTAATTTTTCTTATTAATTTTGTAGATAAGAACGCAATTGTTACATAAAAAATTGCAAATTTTACACTCACAACAAAAAAACCAAGAAAGCCGTCATAACTGGAATAAAGAGGACGTGCTTTACTATCACTGTGCAAATTATCGAGAAAAAAAGATGGTGTTTTTGGGAAAATTTGCATTTTTATTTAAAATATAAAAGTAAATTTTTTAGGAAAGTAAGGGTTAAAGAAATATTTTTTTCCCATATTACGTAAAAGATTTTTATGGAGCATCAATTACATTTTGATTCATGTAAAACAGTTGAAAAATAAAGAAATGCGGTTGAAAAAACCGAATGCACTTCATGATTTTTTCAAAATTAAATTTTCGGCAAAATTCCTACAAAACGCCATAAAATCTCAAATTTGGGTCCAAATCAAAAAAAAAAAAAATACGTGTTCCCTTATTTTGATTGAAAAAAAAAAAAAAAATTTTTGCTAGTTTGAAGTTGATACGCAAACCTAAGTGCACACTCACCGTATGATTTGAAATGGAATCAGTCTATATTTTATTTTACTAATTTATGCTTCAAACGTAATTTAGTTTTTCCACAACTTTTGAGCAGAGTCAACATGACTTTACCAATTTATTCAATTGCTAAATTAATTTGCTCTTTTTGTGACTCTTATTGCAATCGTAATCAGAATTTTGTTGTTGGAGAAAAACTTTTTGAAAGTCATTAAAAGTGAATTAACACTTTTTGTCGATTTACCTTACCTGTTCATAAATGTACGAGTATGTTAGTAAGTACATTAGATAGTATCGGCCCCCATACAACAAAAAAAAAAAAAGTTCAAATGACCGCCCCCAGTTTGAAAGCTAATATTGGAAGAATTTTAAGGAAAAAAAAATTTTTTTTTTCGGTCTCTAAATTCGATGCGGTCTTGTTTTTTCTTATATCTCCGCCAGATGACGTCCGATCAACAAGAATAGTATATCGTCGTAAATGTCTCAACATGGACTACATTTCATTCATAGAAGTCTTTTGTCTCAGATTTTTTTTTTCGACTAGTTGTACTCATTATCTCAGTTTCTACTACCCTAAGGTGTCAAGGACACTACATAGAATTGAATCCTATATAAAATCATAATATTCATTTCTACGAAGTTTCCTCAAATTGTTGAAATTGAAAAAATTATAGCGAATCTACAAAAATATGAAAAACAGGATGTTTCAAAAACGACAATCGCCCCTTAAGACTGTGCAATATTTTTTATTTTATTTATGTGCTTGCTGTTTGAAATGTCAAATGTTAAAAAAAAAAATATTGCAGTTTTTTTTTTTCCTTAAAATTCTCACAATATTTCTTTCGAACTTTTTTTTTTTTTTATATGGGCCGCGATACTATCTAATGTACATATTGGTGCCTGTCCGTATTTTTTTTTTTTTTTTTTTTTTCGTTTATCCTTTATGGATTCGAAAACAATACAAATGGTTTAGATTAAATTTTCACAGCGTACTAATATCGATCAGTAGAAGGTTTCTGTGTATAAACTTGAGCAGTGCCACGCACTTACAGAGAGCAAAAACGACCACATGAAATTGAACAAAATTAAGAAGATTTCTCTATGTTTTTCATCCAAAAAGAAACTCACATCAAAACCATAGAGAAAATCTTCTCATGAGAATTTCGATTTTGTAAGTAAATTTATAGAGATTTCTCTATGAAAAATTCAAACTTTTTACGCCTTTTAATCGAAATTCATAGCAAAATAGCTTAAGACGACAATCTTCTTCTTTTTATGTGGCATTTTTCGCTCTGTGCATGTACCATATGTAATTCGTCTGTCCCTTGAAACGACTTATGAGATTTGATGCAAATGTAAAAGGCAACGCGACAAATGTCATTCAAATAATTGGCGGCAAGAAATTACGTTCACTGGAAAAATGGGCTGTGCTACGGTTCCTAAAAGCATTATTCGTAATATTTTTAAAACTACTTACCTGAATCGATTGTTTAAACCTTTGAAGTTTCCAATAGTTGCTTTCTTGCATAAAATGCAAACCAACAATATAGATTCGGTTTTTTCGTCATATTTATGTATACTTAACTCAAAACATCAAAAATTGTAAATGTCTTTTTGTAGTTCTAACCCGATTTTATATACAGGCCTGTTCCGTAATCCGTGTGGTTTCAATTACTTTTTATTGCGTAGGTTTTTTGATGAAAATGGTGAGTCACACTATAAAAAGTATCAGATTTTTTTTTTTGTGGAGAATTACAGGCTCTTCAAATAATATTGATTTGAAGTATGATAATTTTATATTGAACTAATTAAACAGTCATTTTTGCAATTTTTCAACAACAGACGAAAGCAAGTGTTAACATGGAAATTGATTACATATGTTTCGGCTACTTCCACATACATATTTATATATTTTTCATATATAAACATGTATATAGCCTCATCAGATCAGTTTTAGTTAAATCTTGCCAGAAACCGTACTCGAACTCGTGACTCCGGTTTTCTAATGAAAGAGAACACGGTGCTTAAGCGATTGTGCTATAGGCCACGAGTAAACTCTCTGAGCAGGATCGCCATTATGCATAACTCATAAGGCTCACTAGCGCCGTCCGTTGTGAAAAATTGCCAAATTGTTAGTTGGTAACACACTCTGGTTTTGAGACATGCTACGCTAGCTACAATAATGGCGATCCTGCTCAGAGAGTTTACTCGTGGCCTATAGCACAATCGCTTAAGCACCGTGTTCTCTTCCATTAGAAAACCGGAGTCACGAGTTCGAGTACGGTTTCTGGCAAGATTTAACTAAAACTGATCTGATGAGGCTATATACATGTTTATATATGAAAAATATATAAATATGTATGTGGAAGTAGCCGAAACATATGTAATCAATTTCCATGTTAACACTTGCTTTCGTCTGTTGTTGAAAAATTGCAAAAATGACTGTTTAATTAGTTCAATATAAAATTATCATACTTCAATTTAGAAAAAAGCGCGTTGGTACTTTCATTAGTACTATACAAGCAATAAAAAAAACAGTCAATAAACTAACTTCATAATATTGATTTGCATTAACGAAAAAGCAACCGTTAAGGAAATATTCGGTAAAGTCGAATTTTTCGACTTTTTGAAGTTTTTTAAGAATATTACCTAAACGGTTTTTTTTTCGTTAATGCAAATCAATAATACTTGTAGAGCCTGTAATTTTTCAGAAAAAAAAAAACAGTTACTTTTTCGTAAGTGGTACAAACCATTTCAAAACGATCAAGATTTTTTTTATGGCATCCGATTTGGCTATAAATTGGCATAAGCAATAGTTGCATAGTGGAAAAAATTACTACCAAATATTTTTTCAAAATTTAAAAAAATGGCGGAGATATGGGACTTTGAAATTTTTAGGTTAGTTTTTTTTGAGAAGCTATAACTTCGGTTGCATTTATCCAATTTTCAATTTTATGGTGTTAAATGGTTTGTCTTAAAACAGACTTTAAAATAAAAACTAAAAAACATTTTTTTTTTTTTTTTATATATAGTTTACACTGAAAAAAAAAATTTAAATTGAGTTTCCCAAAATACGTCCTTTTTAATATTTTTTATTTTTCTTGTAAAAAAAGCTACAAGTGTAACTTACCAGTCCTCCAAAAATTGGAGTGGGCCTCCCAGTGGTTCTCCAGAAAAACAATAAAATGTAGCTTTTGCCGCAATTTTTCAGTACAATTTTTTTGAATTTGAAATTTTTTATTAAACGTTAATTTGAATTTGAAAAAAGTGCGTTGGTACTTATATTAGTACTATACAAGCAAAAAATCAGTCAATAAACTATTTTCAGCATTTGAAAATTTTTTTTAATAAAAATTTTAAATTAAAAAAATGTACTGAAAAATTGGGGAAGATGCTACATTTTATTGTTTTTCTGGAGAACCACTGGGAGGCCCACTCCAATTTTTGGAGGACTGGTAAGTTACACTTGTAGCTTTTTTTACAAGAAAAATAAAAAATATTAAAAAGGACGTATTTTGGGAAACTCAATTTAAATTTTTTTTTTCAGTGTAAACTATATATAAAAAAAAAAAAAAAATGTTTTTTAGTTTTTATTTTAAAGTCTGTTTTAAGACAAACCATTTAACACCATAAAATTGAAAATTGGATAAATGCAACCGAAGTTATAGCTTCTCAAAAAAAACTAACCTAAAAATTTCAAAGTCCCATATCTCCGCCATTTTTTTAAATTTTGAAAAAATATTTGGTAGTAATTTTTTCCACTATGCAACTATTGCTTATGCCAATTTATAGCCAAATCGGATTCCATGAACAAATTTCTTGATCGTTTACACATGGTTTGTACCAAGTACTAAATTAATATTATTTGTAGAACATGTAATTGTGCACAAAAAAGATTAATACTTTTTATCGTATGATTCACCATTTTCATCAAAAAGCCATCTAAATGAAAAGTAATTGAAACTACGCGTATTACGGAACAGGGCTGATAATAACGCTCTTATTTTCAATAAATATATGTCTATGTAGGTACTTATTTTTAATGTTTCCTTCAATCTGAGAATATTGGTATTGATAAGAATCTTAACGTTTGTCATATTTATTATACGTATTACTTAAAGCAATGACTTATATCCTTTTCTTACCCATGACAATGTGTTCCTTTAGCAACAGCAACAGCAATGAGACAGTTAACGAGCAGCTACTCAAAAAGATTGACATCATTATTGTCATTGTCACTTTTGAATAGGGTTAATAATTGGTTTGACAAACAAACAAACATTCGCCATCGTTGACTTGTTGCCTTCTGGCTTTGAACTCTTCTGCTATGAAGTATATCGTTTCTTACAAATTGCAATAATTTATGTTGTTGTTGCCGAGGCTAATGAACTTTCCTGTTTTATAATCAAGAGAACTTTTCATCTTGTGATTGCCGGACATTTTAACAAGTCACTTGATAAAATTGTTAGAAATTATATATAAATGAAGCAAAACACGCCAAGTGTAACAGCTGCATTTTTTTTTGTCTCCGATTTCGCTCAAATTTGGCAATATGGTAGATCCGGTGTGCAAGAACAACAATCCGGGAGGATTTGGTTCTTGTAACATTTGCTGTTAAAATACAGGGTGTTGAAGTTGGCGTTTTAGTCCCAATCATTTTTAAGTGTTCTTTTTATAAAAAAATATTACTTGGGGAAAACCATTTTTGACATTTAAAAATACTTTTGATTTTTTTTTTTTAAAACCCCCCTTAAATTTTTTTTAAAAGTATTTTAAATTAAAGCATAATTTATAAACTTTAAAATGGACTCAAAATGGGATTCGGTGGCTAGATGAGTGTTTTTGACTTTCGAACGCCCGCGGCAGGCAAAACTGTTTGTTTGCTCAAGAGGAAGGCATCTTACGAAAAAAGTGTACTAGGCATAAAATGCTTAGAATCGTTCAAAAAATACGTGTGCAATTTTTGGGAATTTTTCTGGAAAGTTAAAAAAGCTTATAAATTATGATGTTCACTGATGCGTCAATTCAACCGCCGTTTTTTTTTTTAAATATCTCGCTAACGATTATTTCTATAGACACAATTTTATAGCTCATAAAATTTTCTAAAAAAGTAGTAAAAGTTATATTCATACGTCTCACAGTTCCTGAAATATAGGGCTTTATCGTAAATCTGAAGGGAGTTCCATTCGCTCCCTCCCGGGGAAGGAGCAGTTGAAGTAGTGAATATTTCATTAATGGAAACTCCCCTTCCTGCAAGGATACTTTTTTTATTTTAATATCGTTGACATTTTCAAAAATAACCAGTTTGCAACGCTGCGTTTTTCCAAGAGCGTTGACATTTTACACAAAAACAACATCTGGCAACGCTGTGTCTTTCCCATATCTTTGACATTTTGCGCAAACACCGGTCTGAACGCTGATTTTTTCCAATTTCGTAGACATTTTGACATTTTTTTCCATTTTCCACTGGATTTTGACAGCTGACTTAAAAAAAAGGTAAACAAGAAACAGCAATTGCAAAAGAAGAAAAAGAAGCAATTGCAGCAGTGAAATTTAAGATAATGCTTTGCTTTTTAAAGTAAAAAATGTATTTTTAATAATTTTTGTGGATTTGAAAAATCAAAAGTTTGCATCAAAAAATTTAAAAAAAAATAAAAAATTTAAGTGAAAAATAGTTGTGGCAGAACCAGTATAAGTTGGAAACGCTTGGATGGATATTAAAAACTTTAGTGTCATATGAAAGCTATTTCAATAATCTTTAAAATTGTTGTTCTAAAGTTTTTTAGTCTGTCAAACGTTATTTATAATTATTCATTTATACATTAGTACTCCCTAGCAAAAAGTTGAGGAGCAAATTTAACAAATAAAAGTGAAAAAACTCGCTCCCAACTTATTGTCGATTACATAATTTTTCCAGTGAATTTTCCCTTTCTACGAAATTTTTTTTTCGATTGCAGACCAGGGAGTTAGTGAATAAATTCTCGAGACAATTTATTTACGATAAGGCCCATAGTATTTTTCAACATTTATATTACTCTACTCTATGGTACAAACCATATATCTTTAGTTAGTATATCTCCTTAATTATAAGTTGTACGAAAACACTTCTCACATATTTTGACAGGCAGTTTTCCAAGTTGCGAAATTTACCAAAAACTGAAATTTGCAACTTTTGACCTTGAATAACTTTTTATTTCGCAATTGACTTTCACATATTTTTTGCATGCATTAATAAAGATTATTTCGGTAAGATATTTATTGTGTGCGCATAAAAAGTTATTTAGGATCAAATTTTTAATTTTTTTTATAATTTTCACAAGCAGCAGACGTGCTTTTGATTATTTTAATTTCAAAACTTTTAAGGCCATCACCTCTTCTGGATATATAGTATGTGCATCACAATCCACTTTCGTCGGCGTTGAAATTATCAGCTTGATCATAACCCTTTAGTAATCCGGGAAGAGTTATGGTTTTGAAATCATTTGCACCTTTTGCGTTTTCTGAGGATTTTTCACCATGGATTTTACGAAAGATGACATCCGTTATTAGCGATCATTATTCAATTATTGTAAAATTAAGGTTCGTGTCACTACTACAGCTACAGCAATGGGAGATTTATTAGACACCATGTAATGAGAAAAATTTTTCTGCTATGTTTTATGGTTTTGGATTGTATAAAGTAGAAAAGTAACTGTATTGTTCGTATAGAAGTTTTAAAGATCTCTCAAGAAAATTCCAATATTGCCCTAAGCTATTATACAATAAACCGCATTTATAGTCTAAGATACGAATAAGGAGAGATTTTCACTCATCTGTTTAATGGATGAAACCTATTTTTTATGAAAGTAAATACGTTTAGAAACATATTGTTAGTGGGTTGCCTAAAACAATCCTGGCAAGGCTATGGTTCATTCCATATTGAAAAGTGCATTTTTTTCAAAAAATCCACTCATCTGTTTAGTGAAAAAATCATATACCAATCGAAAGTTTAGAGCCTCTACAATATGTAAAAGTAGGGTTGCCTATTTTTTTCCTGGCATGGCATAGGGTTGCCAGGCTTTAAAAGGTCGGCCAAGACCACAAATTTCCACTCATCTGTTTAATGAAAAAATTATATACCATTCGAAAGATTAGAGCCTCTACAATATGTTAAAGTAGGGTTGCCTATTTTTTTCCTGGCAAGGCATAGGGTTGCCAGGCTTTAAAAGGTCAGTCAATACCACAAATTTGTACTATGCGTTTAAAAAAAAAATGTGTTTAATGGAAAAATTACATACCAATCGAAAGTTTAAAGCCTCTACAATATGTTAACGTAGAGTTTCCTATTTTTTCTGGCAAGGCATAGGGTTGCCAGGCTTTAAAAGGTCGGCCAAAACCACAAATTTGCACTCATCTGTTTAATGAAAAAATTAGATGCCATTCGAAAGCTTAGAGCCTCTACAATATGTTAAAGAAGGGTTGCCTATTTTTTTCCTGGCAAGGCATAGGGTTGCCAGGCTTTAAAGGTAGGCCAATACCACAAATTTGCACCATGTGTTTTTAAAAAAAATTTGTTTAATGAAAAAGTTATATACCAATCGAAAGTTTAAAGCCTCTACAATGTGTTTACGTAGAGTTGTCTATTTTTTTCCTGGCAAGGCATAGGGTTGCCAGGCTTTAAAAGGTCAGTCAATACCACAAATTTGCACTCATCTGTTTAATAAATAAATTTTGTTTTTAAATAAAGATAATTTCATTGCGAACACGGTGATACAGGGTTGCTTGTGAAAAACCTGTTTTAAGGCAGGGTTGCCGAGCTTTAAGAAATTAAATATTGGTACAAATGAAAATGTGCGACAGAGAGATCCGAGCGAACTATTTGGTTAGGATGTATACTAGACCTATCGTTAAAATTGAAAATGAAAAAAACCTTGCTCCCAGGGGCTAAAAAGTTTCCTATTGGTGTAAATATCAAGCATAAAAATTTTGGTTCCGATCGGAAAATATTTTACAGTGCCGCAAGGCCGTTGAAGGTCGGAAAAACGCTATTTATATGAAAATAAGGAAACAATCAATCCCATCTTTGGAACTATTTAACATAGGAGGATAAGATTTGGTATTTATATGAAGAACACTTAAGTTAATAGTATCCAATAAAAAAATGGGCTGTGCCACGCCCCCTCCAACCGAAATTTGTCGTATCTCTGAAAATATTTGGCTCAGGTAAATGAGGTTTGGTATTTTTCTTATTGGCATTGGGAAAAAAATTTTCAAAAAAACGGGCGGGGCCACGCCCCCTCATTGAAAAAAAGAACAAATTTGTTATATCTCATCCTCCTATGTCAAATAATTTCAAAGATAGGATTGATTGTTTCCTTATATTCAAATAAATAGCGTTTTTCCGACATTTAACGGCCTGGTGGCACGGTCAAATATGTTCCGACCGGGACCAAATTATTTTTGCATGGTGTCTATATTTAGGAGACCATAATAAGAACAGAAAAAATTACTGCTTCTATATCAACTAAGTACCTTAAATTGCTTTAACATTTTTACAGTGCCATATCCTATTCACTTTCCATTACCTGAAATCAAATCTTATTCATATGTGTCAAATAGTTTCAGAGATATGACAAATTTAATTTTTCTAGAAGGAGGGGGCGTGACCCCGCCCATTTTTTACCAAGCATTATTTTTCCCAGTGCAAATGACATATGTACCGAGTCTCATTCCCATGAGTCCGATATTAGAGATACAATAATTTCGGGTCGAGGGGGCGTGGCATCGTCTATTTTTTTATTGGATGCAAATAACTTAAGCATAGTTTCAGAGATAGGACTGATTCTTGCGATTAAGGCACCATTTTTCCATATAAATAGCGTTTTTCCGACCTTCAACGGCCTTGCGGCACTGTAAAATATTTTCCGATCGGAACCAAAAATTGTATGCTTGATATTTACACCAATAGGAAACTTTTTAGCCCCTGGGAGCAAGGTTTTTTTCATTTTCAATTTTAACGATAGTATACATCCTAACCAAATAGTTCGCTCGGATCTCTCTGTCGCACATTTTCATTTGTACCAATATTTAATTTCTTAAAGCTCGGCAACCCTGCCTTAAAACAGGTTTTTCACAAGCAACCCTGTATCACCGTGTTCGCAATGAAATTATCTTTATTTAAAAACAAAATTTATTTATTAAACAGATGAGTGCAAATTTGTGGTATTGACTGACCTTTTAAAGCCTGGCAACCCTATGCCTTGCCAGGAAACAAATAGACAACTCTACGTAAACACATTGTAGAGGCTTTAAACTTTCGATTGGTATATAATTTTTTCATTAAACACAGTTTTTTTAAAAACACAAATGCAAATTTGTGGTATTGTCCTTTCTTTAAAGCCTGGCAACCCTATGCCTTGCCAGGAAAAAAATAGGCAACCCTACTTTAACATATTGTAGAGGCTCTAAGCTTTCGAATGGCATCTAATTTTTTCATTAAACAGATGAGTGGAAATTTGTGGTTTTGGCCGACCTTTCAAAGCCTGGCAACCCTATGCCTTGCCAGAAAAAATAGGAAACTCTACGTTAACATATTGTAGAGGCTTTAAACTTTCGATTGGTATGTAATTTTTCCATTAAACACATTTTTTTTTAAACGCATAGTACAAATTTGTGGTATTGACTGACCTTTTAAAGCCTGGCAACCCTATGCCTTGCCAGGAAAAAAATAGGCAACCCTACTTTAACATATTGTAGAGGCTCTTATCTTTCGAATGGTATATAATTTTTTCATTAAACAGATGAGTGGAAATTTGTGGTCTTGGCCGACCTTTTAAAGCCTGGAAACCCTATGCCTTGCCAGGAAAAAAATAGGCAACCCTACTTTTACATATTGTAGAGGCTCTAAACTTTCGAATGGCATATGATTTTTTCATTAAACAGATGAGTGGATTTTTTGAAAAAAATGCACTTTTCAATATGGAATGAACCATAGCCTTGCCAGGATTTTTTTAGGCAACCCACTCACAATATGTTTCTAAACGTATTTACTTTCATTAAAAATAGGTTTCATCCATTAAACAGATGAGTGAAAATCTCTCCTTATTCGTATCTCCTACTATTAAGCATTGTGTTCTAAAAAGAAACTTTAGTAAACAGTGGCCATTAATTTATTTTTACCATTTTTAAGAAGAAAACTGGACTGTTGTGAAGATTTTTATAAAAGAAAACTGCGAGTAAAATAGAAACATCTCAAAGAATTTTGTTTTTTTTTTTGGATTTCCAATTTCAAAATTTGAAATTGTATTTGAACTACCTTTATATTAATTTTATATTATATTCCCATTGATTTTAATCGACATTTTCGAAACATCGATGCTTGTAAACATACCACTATGTTTATTACAGAATAATTTGAATTTTAATGAATTCTTTATCAAAATAATCGTCATTTTATTCTCATTTACATGGCATAAAGCTGATGACAGTGATGTTCCAAGGCGAATTTACTACAATTCAGCACTCTGTTAGTTGGTTGGATCATGAAGTGGTAAAATATTTTAATTTCAAAAGCTGTGCAAAATTTATGCAGAACATGAGTGGGGGATGGAAAACAAAAGCAACAGACTGACTTCGTAATCTACAGACAACTACTGGCAATAACAACACTAGGAACATCATAATTTATGGCACATTCATGCAGACATACAAACATGCAAATTGTTAAGACCAATAAACGCTGAAAACTAGGCAAAGAAAAACAACAGAAAAAAATTTATTAATTATGTTATGTAAATTAAAATCGAGCATAAAAAGTACACTTCTTTCTGCATTTTGAGTTCCGAATCAGTTATTATCCAAACAAACATACAGATAAATAGATTGATAGTACAGGGTGGGCTTAAAGTGGAAGCATTTGTTTCTGAAAAAAATATATGAAAAAAACATTTTTATTTATTTTATTTTTCATTTCGATTTTAATTATTTTGGTTCAAGGAGATATGTTACAGCTATTTTTTGAAAATGATATCGCGTAAATGGCCACCTTTGGCCTTGAGTACAAAATGTGCCTTTTTTTCGGCGTTTTCCATCGTTTTGGCCAATGTATCGGTCGATATGGCGGCGGTTTCACGTCGTATGTTGTCTTTGAGTTGAGCTATGGTCCTTGGTTTATCAGCGTATACCTTGGATTTCAAATAGCCCCACAAAAAAAAGTCTGGTGGCGTCAAATCTGGTGATCTCGGGGGCCAGTCAAAATCACCGTTTTTCGATATGACTCGTCCGGGGAACAATCGTCGTAACAAATCGATTGTTAGTCGAGCTGTATGGCATGTTGCACCGTTCTGTTGAAACCAGAAGCCATTTAAACCATTTTCATGAACAATGGGCATAACAAAATCATTTATCATGGCTCGATAACGATCGCCATTAATAGTTTTCGTTGCTCCATCATCGTCTTCGAAAAAATAGGGACCAATGACCATATCCGCACAAACACCACACCAAACTGTAACTTTTTGGTCACATAGAGGCTGTTCCTCAATTAATTGAGGGTTTTCAGTGGCATAGAACCGACAATTTTGCTTATTAACGCATCCATTTAACGTGAAATGTGCCTCGTCTGACGCACGTTTGGTTTTCACAATTGAGAAGTTATTTTGAATGTAAAGCTGAACGATTTCAGCGCGTTCTTTTGGTGTGTACTGTTCCAAGGTAAAATTGTCTTGGAATGACGCTTCCAACGCGGTATGTCATTAGTCGATCTGACAATTCTGTCAAAAGTTATTGGGTTGCCTGATGCTTCCACTTTAAATGGCCCACCCTGTACTTATAAAAATTAATATACATAATTATAGACTGATAAAAGTAAAGGGTTTATATGATGATAGAGATATGGATACTTCCAGAAATATCTACATAAAAAGATGGAGAAAACTTATGGAACAGAAAAAAGTAAACAGCGACGCAAAACTCAAAAACATGAAACCTGCGGTCTTTATTTGCTGAAACTACACAAAAAGAAGAACTGAATTACAGGAACATGTTTGTCTATTTGCTATCAAAAATATCATATCGACCATGCTGGCACATAAAGAATCTTGGACCTTGTTCGCATGACACGTAGAAAGCATACTCCGCATGAGGAAGAGAGATCTTGAAGCCTACCAAGTTGCCAGAAGTCGGGGAAATATTTATAGGCTTAAATATTATTTAATCTATCGGATTTCTGCCGGTAGGCATCTTCTCAGAAATCACTATCGCAAAACTCTGTGGAACCCTCAGTCATGAAAGTGTAGCAGCAAAAGTATGACTGATATTGGCAAGGATTGCCGAACAAATCTGAAGCAAAACATGGTTTTCCAAGTGATCTGCATTTTTGCCAAAGAGAAGTGATGTTTTATTTGGAAGGAATACCCTAAATAAATACCCTACACTGCAGTGCTGCGCCCTCTTGCCCGATTTTGCTTAGTTTTTGCTCAGAGCTTGCGCTTACCGTGTGTATTATAGTTGCATTGTTGTGAAAAATACTCCTAAAGTTGTATTTTGTAAATGTTTTTCGTATGGGTGGAAGGCGTGTACGTTGACCGATTTGCTTATGGATTCATATAATTAGTTGATGGATAAATGTTTCGATATATAGAGAGGTAGGTAGGTACATACACGGAGAAAAATACACGTCAGAATTTTTACTCCACTCGAGTAATCAAAAAATTAAAGTAATTAACACTAACCATTTCGACTTTATAAATTTTTGCGTTTGAAATTTACAGTAAGGTTATTATCATACAAATATATAACCATATTGACTTTAAAATTCTATCAAAAATATTTATGTTTTGACAAATTTTCGTTATATGGTCCAGTAGTGCAGAGGATATGTTTCTATTTATAACACGGATGGCCTACGGTTCGAATGCTAGTGCGGTGAGTTGTTTTTTTTTTTTTTTTTTTTTTGTTGATTGGACTTAAATATCACATCAATTTTTAAAAAAAAATGTTGAGTCTGTAAGGTCATTCAAAAATTCTGAATTGAATTCAAAAATACTGTGACATACCATGTTTTGTTACTATTTTTGCTTGAAATTCTTGAAAAATTTATTAGAAAAAAAGTAATGCGTACTAATTCCTTTCTCCGTGTAGAAACGTATTTAGGTAGTGATGAGCCAAGACCACAACAGTCTTGCTCTTGGTTTCGAAAATTTTCCAAAGCCAACATCAAGACTCAAGACCATGACTAACATTGCTCATTAATTTATATAGGACAGATAGAATTTTTACTTTAGAAAAATAGTTTTAGATCTCCAACAAACGGCCATTGCTTGAGTACTTGGCTTACTCTCTTAAATGATGAATGACTTGAAAATATTTCTAATTAATAAATAAAACTTTTGATTTTTCTTTATTTTAGAATTTACATAAATTTAAAATTAATTTCGTTTTCGTTATAAATAAATAAATTTAATAAATATTTTATGCACCAAAATGCTATCTACAATAAATACTACTCATATTCATTGATTTTTTTCTCCGATTTTCGTAATTTCTTCAAAAAACTCTTTCCATTTCAATATATTCCTTCGCTGGCTTATTTTTGTTTCGTCATATTTCCCCTTTCTCTCTCTCAATATACCGTATTTACACTATTTCCTAACATGCTGGCGAATTCACTTTGCCAGCTCAATTGAAAAAATCCAGAATTCCACTAATTATCTCGTAGGCGTAACCTGATTCTGGAGTGGCTGCCTTCTTTTTTTTATTCTTTTTGGATTTTTTTGATTTTTTTCCTTTAACAGTAGTCGCTGCAGCAACAACGGGTGTCGGTGTTACCGCCGCGGCAACAGCAGCTTCTTCCAAGGATGTAACAGCTTCTGCCGCATTAATGACATCAGAAGCTGTCGATTGTGCAAGAGCAGCCGCCGCAGCTGCTGTACCCTTATCATTTTTACTCTGTGCAATATCCTTCTGTCCAACTAGAACTACTGCTGTGCGTGTGCCACTCGCTGTCACTGGCGCAACAACAGCAGTTACTGCTGCTGCAGGTTTATTGTTGGCGGCAGCGGCCGCGGCCGCGGTGGTCTCATCATCATCATCAGCAAGTTCTGCAAGAAGACCACCAAGACTGAAACCACCATAGTCAGCATCTTCTGGTGCTTCTGTTTCTTCATCATCAGCGTAGTCATCTTCTTCATCATCATCAGCATCGGCATCGGCATCGGTTGCGGCATCATCATCTTCATCGGCATCATAGTCGTCTTCATCCTCATCATCGCCACCAGCTGTGAAATAAACGCAATTTTTTTTATTTTTATAAATTTTCTTGATAATGCTAATGGAATTCATTCAATGTCAAACAGTCAATCTGTGGAATACTTTCTACACTGAGGAAAAGATTTTGTTGACATAGCGCACAATAACGAGGGAGACTGTTGGTTGGTGAATTTAAAAAGCGTGAATCATTTTTATTCGTGCGTTTTTCATTGAATTCCTTGAGCATCAGAACATAACAAAATACTTATATGAAAGAAAAATTATAGACATTTGATGCTCTATTTCGAAAACATCTATATATCTGCACCACAAATGAAAAACAGCTTAAGAGCTGAACTGACGAACTTACAAGGAATGCCTTTGGCAAGATCTAACAGCCTTAAAATTTTATATTACTTCCACCACTAGGGTTTCTAAAGGCCTTAAAGACTGAGAATAAAATATGCAAATACTTCAGAGAGTATTCAACTTCGTAGTTCGTTCATTTCCTTACAAGAAGAGAGAAGTAACTTGTTCGTTTACTTGATAAAATGTCCAGACTAATATGCATTTCTTCAAAAATGTATTATTCTAATGACTATCTACAATTTTAATGAAAACTCTTCTATTCATCTCACCTGCAAATCCAAAGATGTCGTCATCATCTTCATCCTCCTCTTTGATAACTTCACTAGGCAATGGTTCTGCTTCAGCTACACGAAGACCGTCGGGTCCAAATTTAAAGCAGCTCACACGCAAAGCAGCTTCAATTTCATCTTCTGCACGTAATTCAAAGCCCAGACATGCTTTGAAATTCTCTTTTGCCTTCGAGAGACCATAAACACGTCCACAGAACTTTGAATAACCACCAGGTAGGCCAACGCAAATGGGTTTGGCATTTTTACCTAAAAAATAAATAAAATTTTATAATCACAGCCTATTATCAAACACTTCCAGCTAGACTTACCGGAAATAGTTCTTGTAGCCAAAGTGATGTCACCATATTTAAGTGAAACCGACATCTTTTGATTTCCAAGATAAGTAATCTTAGCACAGCCAGGACCGCGTACCGGAATAATTGGCAAACCAAATTCGCGACAGCAATCACAATGGCTGTCTGTGCATTTGCAATATTTGTTTATTGCACTCTGATCGTTGACGTTGCTCACTGCTGCTGTTGTTAGTGGTTTTGGAGTGGCCACAGCTGCTGCTGCTGCTGCTGCTGAAGCGGCAGAGGCAGCTGAAGCAGCGGGTGCAACAGGTGCTGCGGCAGGAGCCGCAGTAACTGCATTAGCTACAGCAACAACGACATCTTCAACTTCATTGGCAGCTTCATTGACTGCCTCGTCAACAACTTCTGCCGGTCCAGTACCAACTATTTCAGCAGCAGCACCAGCATCCTCAACAACATCTTCTACAACGTCTTCAACAGCTCCTGTTGGGCTGCCACCACTGCCAGTAGAAGATTCTTCAGGATCAATGGTATCAACAACCACTGGCGCAGGCGGTGCAACATTTGGATCAACTTCTTCTGGGGTCAAATCGAGCTGTTTGAAATTTTCCGAAATTTTATCAGTGCGACGGAATACAGTTTTGCCATGAACTTGGCGATTGCAGGTGCTTATGCAGGCCAGCACTATGCTGAGGAGGAGCAATTGAAACCGCATCGTTGGATGTATAGTGTGTTTAGGAATCTTAAGCTAATAGAAAGTGAAAGTTTTAAAATTAATGTATAAATACACATGGGTGAGTTAATATTATTTTCAAGAAATATTGAATAAAATTGTTATTTGTACATATATGAACCCACTTTCCGCCCGTTTCATGGTATTCACTTTAGTGCGGAAGTTCCGATTTCATGGCTTAGAGCTACTTCGTCTTGCTATATCGCTTGAAAAATAGCGAATAGCTGTATTTTTATGCGCTTTTAAGTTAGAATATGTTTATGGATTTTGAGATACCCAAACTAAATCTGATATGGAAATTGAAAATACTGGTCTTCTTCTTCAAAGCAGAATTGGAACTACTGATTAAAAACCATCTTATCTTTTTATATCACATCTATCACGCATATAAGTTATGATATCTCAAAAACCAGAGTAGCTAGGATTCATTGATTACAATTGAGGATTGGGTTTTTATATATACATTGAGGATTTGACCAAACGGCTCTACCATAAATTTTTAAAATTGCTGTACACACTGTTTATGACATATGAAACAAATTTAAATAGTTTTAGGCAGAGTGTGATTATACGAAGAAAACAATAACAAAGCAATAGGAAACGAATGTGCAAGCTAAATTCCCCGTTGCTAATCAGTGAAAAGAGCTTGAAGATGGAATTCCCGGGCTTGAAACAAGTCCTTTGTTTGGTCCACTTGAAAAAAAAAAAATATTTTTAGATCATGCTTGGTTTTTATAATCACTATGGACTACACGGAAAGAAAAATATATAAATAGGAGCTGTTAAATGTGTGCAAATGATAGACTAAGGTATTTTTATGAGTCGGGTCAAGAAACACTTGGCAGCAGCTATCGATTTATATAACAAATTATTTTACTTCTATGACACCGATCGACAAAATTCAACTTTTGGTTGCACAAATGAAAAAAACCAATATACCTATTCTGAAAATAAAGCAAAAAATAATTTATACGTGTCTTCCGGATTATCTGGATAAGATCGATTTTTTTTTTTTAATTGGTCTTTGAAGTTTTCTATACATGTGTGGAGTCGACACACTAAATTTTACGATCCTTGCATCTGAGGTATATTATGTCTTCTGAAGACTTATGGAGGATGATAAGAGGTTCAGAGGGGAGTAATGAATCAATATTTACCACAAAAATATTAGGTATAAAATTTCACTAATTGCTATAAAAAGTCGAAAATTCACCGCGAAGGCAAAAAATCGTCAATATCAATAAAGACCTCACACATTTCATGTTATTTAAATTTTTTTAACGTATTATTCGTAAGTTTTGAGTATTTCTTGACTTCAGTGACCCCTAATGAAATTTTCCACAGAATAATTTTTTGTAATATTTTAACCCATTATAACTCTTTTTTTTTTTTTTTTTTTTTTTTTTGGAAAAGAGGTCAGACAGACCCACAAAAACGGAGTATAATGGGTTAATGTGTTTAAACAATTGTTCCTTATGTGATTTTGTTTTGACCTTAGAACAACGAACTCGAAAGTTCGTTTCTTTTGCCTATTTTAGGCAAAAACTAGTAAGGGTGTAAAATTTGACCTGGCCAAACATTAAATACCCTATAAGTACTGCAGTATTTTCAAAATTTTGCTCATATGGGAGGTGCTATGCCCTCGTGTCCGAGTTCATCCAGTTTTTGTTAAGAGTTTTATAGTTTTTAGTGTCTGAGTGAAAAACGTTTTCAGAATAGCGTTTTGAAGCTTTTGCTTATATGGGAGGTGCCACGCCCTCTTGTCCGAGTTCTACTAGTTTTAGCTTAGAGCACGCATTTTTAGTCTTTAGTATTTGAGTGAAGTTTGGTTGGATTATCTCAAAAAACTCTTTCAGTATAGCATTTTTAAGCTTTTGCTCATATGTGAGGTGCCACGCCTCCTGGTCCAATTTCACCCAATTTTTGTTGAGAGCTTTCATTTATGATTCTTAGTGTCTGAGTCAAATTTGGTTCGAATATCTCATGAAACGCTTTCAGAATAGCGTTTTGAAGCTTTTGCTTATATAGGAGGTGCCACGCCCTCTTATCCGAATTTGCTCACTTTTTTTTCAGAGCTTGCGCATACAATTCTTAGTATTAATGCGTATTTTAGTTGCATTGTCGTGAAAAATACTCCTAAAATTGCATTTTGAATATATTTTTTGTATGGGCGGTAGGCGTGTCCGTTGATCGATTTCGCTCATTTTCAATCCCCCGAGCTATCTTTGACGACGGAGAAAGAGTACCAAATTTCATTGAAATATCTTGCTCAGTTTTCCCAAAAAGTGTATTTCAACACACAGCCAGCCAGCCACCTAGCCACCTATATCGACTAAGGAGGTGATGCTGAACAAGAATATATATACTTTTCTATATCTGCCACGTCTAAGGTTAAGTATCAGATATAATAACACATAGAATAGATAAAAATAACACATTAACCCATTATATCCTGTTATTGTGGGTCTGTCTGGTCCACAAATGTTTTGGTCTGCAAATGGAAATTTATGAAGTTAGTTAAGATAAATTTTTATTGAACATATTAAACAGCAATTTTTGCAATTTTTTTAACAACAGACGCAAACAAGTGTTATCATGGAAATTGATTACAAATGTTTCGGCTATTTCCACATACATATCAATACATTTTCATATATAAACATATATGTAGCCTCATCAGATCAGTTTTAGTTAATTCTTGTCAGAAGCCACACTCGAACCCTTGACTCAGTGTTTCTAATGAAAGGAACGTAGCCAAGAACAAATTCCACCGTACAAGAACGCTCTATGTATATATCATAAAGCTCACCTGGCGCCGTCTGTTGGGAAAAATTGCTAATTGTTTTTAGTTGATAACACACTCTGGTCTTATTGGTTTATTATAGCTAGCGTAGCATGCCTCAGAACCAGAGTGTGTTACTAACTTAAAACAACTAGCAAATTTTCACAGTGCTACTTTATTGGACGCAAGAAAACATTGGCCACAAGATGATTTTGAAATTTGAATTAATTCCTATAAAGTGTATGAAATCTCCCATTGCACAACATATTGGTTTACCATAATGTGTGGAAATCATATCATCCTTTTTAATGTCAAAAAAATGTTCAATTAAAGAACAATGTATAAAAAATAACAATTTAATAAAAAAAAATATTATTCCAATATAGCAAATGTCCAATCAACATGAGTATGGCGCCAATACAATGAATAATGCGCTTCAGATTGTTGTGTTGGTGTTGTGCTGCCGCCATTAAATTTCACCACTTTACACCCAAACAAAAAAAAAAACGAAACCCGCAACCGCAAAAACAACACGAGCAATAAAAACAACAACAACAACAACAATCGAACGAAGAGTAAACATTGACACACGGTGTGTTCACGCATTATAACAAAAAAATCTCTACACTTAACATAATTATTAATGATATTATTTAAATAAAAATTAAAATTAAAATGAGAGTGAAATTTTTTCGTTGTTAAAATATGCGAAATAAAGAAAAAAAAAGAAAGAAACGAAAATAAAAAAATACAGCAATGAAAACGAAAACGAAAATATACCGTAATTCCCTGAATTCGCGCTTGGTACATTGATAAGATCAACAACAACAAAAACTGTGTGTTTTGGAAACGGAGTGGGCAACAAAACAACAACAACAAAATGAAAACCTTAAGCCGAATAAAAAGTTATTTAATGAATGAAAAACGAATAAAAAGTAAATAACGAGAAGAAGAAGAAGAAAAAAAGTTAAAACTCACATTTGACCAGAAGGCAGATACTTAAATAAAAGAGGTAAAAAATGGAGAAGAGGTAAGAAAAAAATCTGTAGTGGTTTGTGTGCACATGCATTATTTTTTCTTGAAAAAAAATTTTTATAACAAAAATTTTATTGCTGAAGAAGAACATGGTGAAATTTTTTTTTTTTTCTCTTCTTCCGTTTTTTTTTTTTTTTTTTGTTAGAAAGTGTGTGACCAATTTTAACAATAACAAGAGCTTTTTTTTTCCTTTTTCAGTACCGGTTTTAAAGAACACTCAATGGTCACTATGATTCTAAATCTGTTGATGCAATAAGCTTAACGTACCCAACTGTTTTCCTTCCGAAAAACAGGAAAAGCCATTTGACAGATTAAAAGTTTTTTTTTTTCTTTTTGTTGTTGGTACATTTATTTTTGATACGTTTATTCAATTTTAAAATGTCAAATATGTGACATTTTTCTAGAAGGATAGATTTTTATCATTAAAATGATAAAACAATTAATATTTATCTCCGCTGGAAACAGGCTATTATTGTTAAGGAGATATCTTAATTCAAACTTTGTCTCGCTCGCATTTCTTTAGCAGAGTATACACCGGCCTATGAAAATATACAAAAAGCTTCTGTACTTGAAAAATCAGCCTGCAAAGCGTCTGCCTGTTATATTTTTTTGCTCAGGGGCATTCGATAGAACTATTCTGATTAACGACAGACACGACGAAATGACTTAATATAGTGATTTTTTTTTTTACATTCTTACAAAATTACAGTTATTTTTTGCAGCGTTATCGGAATGGAACAATGGAAATCATCTGTCTGACGATAAAATCACATAATATTTTTATATCATAAAATCTGAGAAAAAGGTTAATAACCCAAAAACGCAGCTTCCTAACTAAAATACTTTTCATTAGAAAGTATCCTAAACTAAAAGTAATTGAAATTACACGGATTTTGGAACAGGCCTGATAGTGTTTTTTTTTTTTTAATTACGTTTTAATTTAATTTCACATTTTATGTTTTTCTGATTTTATTGTCAGCGGCGGAGATTACTTTTTACAATGGGATTAATATGTATAGACGAATATCCGCCTTTACTTATGTGACCACAATCGATTCCGTACATTTTGTTGAAAACACTTCACGCCACTGTCAATTGTAATGATATCGTTATTTCTCAGTGTGTACATGACTAACTTAAAGCAAAATAATCGATGTAATCATTAATGAGCATACGTTGATATGCAAAATTATGTATGAATAAAAAATCATTATCATACATACGAGTATGTATGTACATCATTTTGATTAGTGTGAAAGTTATGTATAATTCGTTCGGCCCGAATATTTAAACCCTTTTTTTTTCATTCAGGTTATTATTCTTCCATTCTAGACCCAAGCGGTTTCTGAAGCTATATTTTAACCCGAAAAAGATTAATCTGTGTAATTGTTTAATGAGTTTAATGCACGCACCTGAACAAAATCAATGAATTTTTTATTTCGTATCGATGTTCGTAAACTAAAAATTTTTAATTAGAATTTTAACCACATGCGTTGAATTTGTCGCCTTTTGAGTAATTCTTCTATCGAATTTAGCATAACTGTCTTGCCTTAAATGGTAACGTACCTACTGTTTGGTGCTCTTCTTTCTTTTAGCCTACATTTCTTTAAGTAACTCAATAAAAGTTGGCAAATTTTGTTGTTGCCAATGTGTTTTCTGTTGTTGTTGTATATATTATTATTGTTGTTGTTGTTGTTCTTGTTGTTGACTTAAAAATAAAATACGTAAAATACGCGTGCATTCAAAACTTTCTTTCTGTCAATGTACAACAACTTCACTTCAAATATTTCGATTTTAGTTTATTTAGTTTTTTTCTTCTTTTAATTCTTTATTTTTACTTTTATTTATTTGAATTTTTATTAATTCATTTCGTTATTAAAGAAAACGAAAATCAAACAGAAGCCAAAATTTGGAATGCAAAATAGATTTCAAACGAAAAGTATATAAGTGGCCAGAAACTACTCAGTACATACTATACATACATATAGAGATACTTGTTATCTAGTCTATTGTAAAAATTTATTAAACAGAATATGGGTCGTAATTTGCATGCCCGCAATTTTTACGGTTAAGAGCAATTCAAAATACGTATTATTTTGAAATAAGCAATATAATGGATTATCATATCTCGTAAGTGAATTGATACTTATTATCATAAGTAGTATGTGTTATTTCATAAACTTTTTCACACCAAATCTATATGTCCATTCTTTAGAAACTATTCTTCAAAAGAAAAGAGTAATAAAGTGTTGTTAAGCTCTAAAATTTAACAGATGGGGCATTATACGTGTAGTGGACAGTAATTTTTGATCATGTTATATCTTTGTATACCCTGGATCCAGATACAAAATATTTTTCAAATATAAGGTCTGGTTAACGAGCTAAAGGGCTTTAAAATTTTGACTGACCGGCAGACGCGTACTATTTCAAATCCCATTATCCAGCTTAAATAAGTTAAAATCAAATAAATGAAGTAGCCAAATTTATACTTCATTTAATAGTCTTATTAACTGCATTTTTGAATTTAAAAAAAATTACGTTTTTTTGGAAAAAGGTGGAATTTAATTTTTGAAAATAAATTCTAACAAAGTTGGTCCCTTTTTTTTTTTTCCACAAATAGCCAAAAATAGTAAATAGATAACTTTGTTAGAATAAATTTTCAAGAATTAAGGTCCACCTTTTTCCAAAAACGAAATTTATTTTAAAATCCTAAATTAGCTAATAGTGAATAGATAATACTTGCCAAATTTCATAACGGGCGCGGAAGTCGTTTAGGAGCTAGACCATAATATGTATATTATATAGTTTAAACAGACTGATTATAACTGGTCTAGCTCCAAAACACCTATCACGCTCAAATTTGGCAAGAATTATTTATTCACTATGGCTTATTTTAGAAAAAAAAATTTTAAAAATAAAAGGAACTAACTTTGTTAGCATTAATTTTCAAAAATAAAATTCTCCTTTCTCCAAAAAACAAATTTTTTTTTTTTTAAATTCCAAAAATATTGTTAAAAAGCTCATTAAATGAAGTATAAATTTGGATACTTTATTTATTTGATTTTAACTTATTTAAGCTGGATAATGGAATTCGAAGTAGTAGGGTAAGGAAGGGAAATATGGACCACCCACATTTCTTTTTTAAATAAAACCCAAAATACATAAAACAAAACAATTAATTTTATGTCATTCAGTAACGGAAACAATTTACCTTTATTCTGATTCACTTTTAGATAAACATCTCATCAGGATAAAGAAAAAAAATTAAAAAACTGAAAATACTCAAAATGAAGATAAAAAAAAGTGTATTGTTATATGGACCACATAGTCCATTTGGTGCAGAAGTTGCATATAAAAATGTCACTTCCACATTCGGCACATTTTTCATGACTCCAAGAACGTCAGATTACACACTCAACCCAAAATTCGCCACGTCGATCTTCTGAGTAAAGGGTATTACACTATATGCATTTTTTATCATTTTTTTCCTTTGTAGTTAACGAATTACATATAATGACCATCAGACTCGTCATGAAAACTGGAACTAGATTCCCCATCTAAAAAAGATGATAAATACATTTGTTTTTGAGGCTTTTTTCCTTGGTGGTCCATATTACCCAAAGCACGTGTTGGTGAAATAAATGGTTTTTTTTATCAAAAACTCTTTTGGTTAATGAACTTATTGGTGCTAATAAATTATAAATGGTATTCACTGACTTTATATAATTAACCATTTATTTAAAAACGCGATGTCTTTAAAGTGAAATAATGAAATATACTCACTAGAAAAAAATTATCACTGATCTTTTTTTTAGAAAAATCTACTTTATAGAAACATGCGACTTCACCGAACGCTAAAATCGCCCTATTATAAGCTTTAGGTATTAGCGTTAAGTTTGAACATGAATAACGGTAAATCCTATGTATGCAGTGGGAAATAACCGTGTGGTCCATATTACCCACGTAGTTCATATTTCCCTCCCTTACCCTACAGATACGGTCAGTTAAAATTTTAAAGCCCTCTAGCTCGTTAACCAGATCTTATATTTGAAAAAAATTTTGTATCTGGGTCTAGGGTATATACAGGTTTAACATGGTCAAAAATTACTGAAATCAGATATGTATATCAACTTTCTTTTATTTCCGCTACACGTATAATGCCCCAGATTTTAAGAACTTATTCCAAAACAAATATTTTTTACAACGAAGTTGTTTTGTGAATGTGTTTTCCTCCAGCTGTACAATTGTCACTTGCTATTAAAAGTTTTTTAATTGTAACTAGCGTAGCATGTCTCAAAACCAGAGTGTGTTACCAACTAAAAACAATTTGGCAATTTTTCACAGCAGACGGTGCTAGTGAGCCCTATGATCTGTGCATATAGCGATTTTGTACAAGTTTATCCGTGTCACTGGCCTAATGGTTAAAGCATCGCGTTTTCTTTCATTAGAAAACCGGAGTCACGGGTTCGAGTACGGTTCCTGACAAGGTATAACTAATACTGATCTGATGAGGCTATACACATGTTTATATATGAAAATAAATAAATATGTACGTAATAATAGCCGAAACATATTTAATCAATTTCCATGTTAACACTTGCTAGCGTCTGTTGTTGAAAAATTGCAAATTAATTCAATACAAGTTTATCATACTTTTTTTTAAGATATTTTCGTGCATATCATAATGATGATATTATCATATCTCTTAACCTATATGACGCAAAAACGGGCACATTAAGTTTTGTATGCATATATGTATGTAAAAAGTACAGGGAGACTTAGATAAACAGGGTGTAATCGATAAGGTTATGAAGCATCTGTTGTGTTCTGAATTGTACCCATCAGGAGTTTCTGGGTTAAAACAGATTTTCTGACTGGTTTTACAAAAAAAAAAAAATTTCTTGGTCACCCTAACATTTTAGAGAAAACTTAGTACAAAGAAATTTTTTTAGCTAATTGTATGAGTTTTCTAAGAATTTATTTGGTTTATAGGGTTCAAAAGAATTTTGCAAAGTTCTGGACCATTAAAGTTGATAATTTAAATTTGTTTTCTTGTTTTTGATTTTGGCGGCCATTTAGCAGAAAAGACATTGTGCAAATGGTCATTGGAACGAGAAATATTTGAATTGTTAGAGAGGACAAGAGGCACTAAGTAGTCACTGTGTAGATGGTGAAAATTTGTGGAGGTACCATGCTCCAAGACTAGAAAATCAAAAAAAAAAAAAAAAAAAACAAGAGCGGATAATATTCAAGTAATAGTTGTCAGTAACAGCAGCTACAAAATCGCTTTGACAAAATGAATGTGTAATAATAATAATTTTTCTTTAAAGCTCTAGCAGCTCGGTGTCGGCTTAAAATATGCACCAAATATTTTTACCAAAACTTTCCACAAAATGTTTTGTATTTTTTTACAAAAACATCAATCATAAAATTACGTTAACAAAAATATGATATCATCGCAAAACGATCTGCAGTGCCATAACACTTATGATATGGCTTGTGAGCGACACAAAACACAAAACTTGATCACGCGTTGCAGCACAAGAATGCGTCTGTTTATCAACAATCACGGAACAACCTGCGATTTAGAAAACTAAAACTTTCAATGGTTTAATGTGATATGAAGACATTAATATGCATAAAATTCGGATATTACTATTCGATGAGAAACAAAAAATTTGCTATTTCCTTGCATAATGTTGTCAGCAACCCATTATCGATCATTAACGCGTTACGCCCCACATATCCGCGTCTATCCGCGTAAAATCGACAAGCATCAGCAAACGCTAATGACACGAAATTACGTCCGAACTCATATTAATCACCATGTTGGTCCATAAGGAAAGTGTTATCAATCGAATTGGTAATTTATAGTATTTTTATTTCTCTCTCTCTTTCTCATACCACTTGTATTTTCATTTCCCATTCTCTCTTTGGTAATCTGTCCGGTAAAGACGAATTCATGAAGAATTCAAACACTTTCTTTTTTCATAAGCGATTAATAATTAATTATGTTAATTTTTGTGAAATCGCCATTGATTTGAATGGAATGTGGGGTTTTGAATTATGGTTAGCTATGCGATTTTTTCAAATGGGGGGTTAAATGAAAAATATTTATATTTATTTACATATGTACATTGTACATACTTATATGACAGCAAAAAAAAAAAAAAAAAAACCCATAACTAGTTACATAGCTATTTGCATTCTTTATGTCACAACCGTTACGCAATATAATTTAAAGTTTCATTAATATAAAATTCCATTTTTTTGAATAAATTTATCCAAGTTGAAAGTTTACTTTTTTCTCAAAAAAAAAAAAATAAAATTATGTAGCGTGATAATGGGTAAGTCGATATAAGGGGCCGTTCACATATTACGTAACGCGCCACGGGGGAGGGGGGGTTGGACGATTTGTTATGATGTGTTACATGGGGGTGGGAGGGTTCATCAACTACGCTACATACATAACGTCGCACTATGGTTTTTTTTTGGACAAAAAAGTGTACACAAAAATAATTCACTACAAGGACACATTTTCTTTAAAAAAATCAAACGCGGAATTAAAGGTTATACATTCACCTATCTGAAAAGATCCCCGCTTTTTCCAGCATCTCATCCACAAAATAGTGACACGGGTCGAAATCTCTTGAATTTTGAAAAAATCGATTTTTCTGTTTAAAAATGTTAGTCACATTAAACGCAAGAGTGATATATGAATAAATTTATGTGCATTCAATCAAATCAAGTAAGATTAAATCAACTCAGAGTGAAAATGGGCGGTGCCACGCCTCAAAAACAAATTCGTAATATGCGTCATATCTCCGAAACTATTAGACGCAGAGAGATAAGATTCGGAATGTTTGTAACAAACACAGAAAGAAATTACATCCACTGAAAAAAAAGGGCGGTGTCACGCCCTACAAATATAAAACTTATCATATCTCCGAAACTATTTGAGCTGTAAGGATGAATTTCGGTATTTATGTATTAATACGCAAGACAAATATTTGTCCTACCTTTTTTGCTATGTTAGAAATGGATCACGACTTTGAATTATACACCATTAGAAAGGTATTTGAGTGTAAGTGTGCACAAAGTTAAAACTATTTTGCCATTAAGCCACTTAAAATGAAATGCAAATTTTGCAATATTAACAACAATAAAATACGTGGTCACACAAAGCTGAAAAGAGGATACAGAACAAAGAGAAAGACTAAAAGCTGACTGACACTGACTTCAGGTTTTTTGTTTTCTTTTATATAATACATTTGTGTTCAAATTTTGACCATTGGGCGATTCTAGTATATATAAAGGGTAGGGATTCAAATAACGTTTGCTGAAAAAAAGGGCGGTACCACACCCAGCAATGAACATATCCTTATTAATTGCCACTCTGTTCTATAGGAAACAAGTTTATTCATGTAGCTCTGCCTGTGGGCGTGGCAGCAAATATTTTTTCAGCAGACATTATTTGTCTTGATGACTTTTCACACTGCTCCTGAACAAACGATAGGTTGCATGAAAATGACACCAAAAACGAACAATGCCCATTTATTCGTAATCGTTCACTGAGTAAAAATCAACTTTATTTGAAATCTTAGCTGCTCCTTTTTTGAAAATATCTCGATTTTTCCAATTGGGGCATTTTCCCATACAAAAAAAAAAAAAAAAATTTTTTTAACTATATTAAATAAAAATTAAAATAATCACAATCGATGTGTTTTGCAATGCTCAACGCGAATCCAACCTCAGAATTGCTCTATCGTGTATAGTTTATGAGATATTATAAGCTAAAGACCAAAAAAAGTCGATTTTTGCCATTTTTTGAAGCTATATAACTTGTAACATATCATTTATTCGTCAAATGTGGGTTAAATACTTGAAAGCTCCAATCTTTTTCTTTAAAACCTAATTTAAATTATGTTGATATCTTTTTTTTCCTCAAAGATATTCTAACCTAAAAAGACACAAAAGTGCAAAAAACCCGTTTTGACAATATTTCGGTCTACGATATCTCTTAGAAACATGAAAATATAAATATAATTTAAATTAGGTTTTAAAGGGAAAGATTGAGGCTTTTAAGTATTTGATGAATAAATGATATGCTACATAGTTATATTGCTTAAAAAAATGGCAAAAAACGACTTTTTTTGGTCTTTAGGTGACAATATCTCCAATGCCCCAATTGGAAAAATCGAGATATGTTCAAAAAAGGAGCAGCTAAGATTTCAAATAAAGTTGATTTTTACTCAGTGAACGATTACGAATAAATGGGCATTGTTCGTTTTTGGTGTCATTTTCATGCAACCTATCGTTTGTTCAGGAGCAGTGTGTTTTGTATATAAACCGAATTTCACCCACATGGGTCAAATAGTTTCGGAGATATGATGTGTTTCATATATTTGGGGCGTGGCACCGCCCACTTTCTACGTTACTAGGGAGGGTTGGTGTTGTACGTCTTGTTACGTTGCGTTACGATCAGGGAGGGGGGTCAATATTGGTCGAAAATTGCGTTACGTAATATGTGAACGGCCCTTTATAACAAAATTCGGATACGAGGACTTAAGTGAAAATAACCATGTTGATGGGTTGGCTCTGTAAAGAATAAGAACTTTTCCCCATATTTGTAATAAATAATATTTTTGGTATATAAATGTTACTCATGCCACATGTTTACTATGTTCGGGGTCAACATCGAACTCAATAAAATCATTGTATCCGAATTGGGTAAGAACTGCCTCTTTGTACTTGTTTCACTTCAACAAAGCATATACTTTAAATACAAAAACTTCTGCCTTTTCCACAACCGGACATCTCCCATAACCAGACAAAAATACGTGCAGTGCTACATGAGATTTCACTTTATTGATAAATGTTGGAAAATTCGAAAATTAGCTTCAAATGTTGGAAAAAGCAAAATCTAAAATTGAAATTTTGTTTCTAAAATTTTTTCCCATCCAACCACAAAAAATTATATAGAAGTGGTGACCCGGCTCATTTGAAAACATATGACAGAATTTTGAGCCCCTTCATTAAGTTAAAAGTTAGTCTTCCTTCAAGTTGCTCAAACTGAAAACACATAATCACGCATATATACTGACACACGTAAATGTTTATATTACTATTGTTTTCGACATCATATATTCGAAAATAATCTGATCCAGGTTTCCAGAAAATTTTTTTTTCATATACCATAACTAAATGTAGTGAACTATATTCCTAGGCGTGTAAAATAAATCTCCCAATAGGTAATAAGAAAATTTCGATATGAGGTGGTGTCAGGGGGTTGTTTTACCTGAAAATTTCGGGAAAATCGAGATTTCCCATGATATACGGGAAAGCACACATTTTAGAAATAGTAGTTACGTTATGGGGCACCTTTCCGAATATTCTCAAGTAAATTTCATAAAAATCGTTTGTGGCACACGGTGAGAGAAAAGGTTAAAATTTTAATGCGCTCATTACGGCCACATAACAGGTCTTAAGATTCTGAAAAAATCAAGCGAACTCGATGAAAAATAAATAGACTTGTTCATGATGTTTTTTTTTTAATTTAAGCCCCTCATGCCGAGAAAAAAAGATAAACGGTAATTTTTCAGGTAAAACGACCTCCTGACAGCCCCTCATTTCGAAATTTTTTTATTCATCTAGATATTGGAAATTTAATTTTACACGTCTAGGAATATATTCTCGTACTACATTTTGTTATGGAAAATGAAAAAAAATAAAATTTTTCTGAAAATCTGTGGGTCAAATAAGGGAAGATTATTTTAGGATATGCCCATATCCCATGTAGAGTTTCAATTTGAAACGCCCCTATCACATTAAAATGCAATTTAAATGACGCCCACATTAACAACTTCTCACCACTGTAGTTAATTTTTAATTGTTCTGACCGGATGGATCTTTTGATGTATATGAGTTGTCTAGTTGCAAAACCCGACATCCATCTCGAAATTTCGAATTAAAAAATAAATCAATAATTAGTCAGATGAATACACATAATTTTGATGTTAAACTAGACAATTGCAACATTTATTTAAAAAAGACCGCAAGCTATTGTTGTCAATGTCGTATTTTGCAACTGACTGACTCATATTTGCAATCGCTCTTTGAATTTGTTTGTGACTAGATACGATTCGAAGAGGTTTGGGATCTAGTCACTTAAAGACATAAAGGGAGTTATCGTGAATCAATATTCTCAAGGCATTTTACTCAGACTGCCATGCATTTTTCATTGCAGTGTGAGAAATATTCCCCGGGAATATTGATTCACGATAACCTCTATGGTAAAAACTCTAGTTTGACTTAATAAAAAGTAAGTCCATATGTGAATGGCATTAGTAAATGCTATTACAAAATCTTCAGAAGTCATGATGGGACGAACAAGTTTGGGAAGGAACAATGGGGGCTATAGTAAATAAATATTCCAAAAATTCCCAGGGAATATTTTTTTTATTCACGACAACCTCCAATATAACATACACGCAAAAGAAAAACTATTGGATATTGGGAAGTTAAAGCTTATGCAAATGCTAAGCAAGATATATTTTAAGCTAGTAAGGTTGTAAAATTTGGCCTGGCCAATCATTAAATACCCTACACTGCAGTATTTTTGAAATTTTGCTTATATGGGAGGTGCCATGCCTTCTTTTCCGAACTCGGAAAGTTTTTTTCAGAGCTTGCGCTTACAATTCGGAGTATTTATGTGTATTCTGTATATGGGCGGTAAGCGTGTTCGTTGACCGATTTTGCTCATTTTCAATCACACGAGCTAACTTTAACTACGGAGGCAGTGTACCAAATTTAATTGAATTATCTTGCTCAAGAATATATATACTTTTCTACATCTGCCACACCTTCTTCTCTGCGTTACAAACGGAAGGACAAAGTGAATATACCCTGGGTATAAAAATAATGCAACGCAAATTATCAAACAGATTGAATTAATTTTCATAAAACAAAATGAAGGTTGGTATTTACCAGCACTACTCTTGAATTGCTTTCTTTCTAGAGCTGGACACGTGTATGTTTTCGTGGCCTGCGGGCCTTTACTCTTCGACATTGGGCTCGAGCCTTGAAATCGTGTTTTGTGCAGGCTTGGATATAACAATAAAAGGTCGAAAATAAGAAGTCTTTAAATCACTGGACGCTTGAGAAACATAAACTTGAAAAAAATATGTAAAATAATGCATAAATTTGAGGCTAAGGATGACAATGGAGTAAGTCAAGTCAAACAAATTGTTTTATTCGATTCGACAAAAAAAATCATATATGCACTTTATGCATAATGTTTGTTCTTACCTCATTTGAAAATCATTGGTTTAACTTCATCAATAAGTTACAATTCTTTCAACTGATAAAAAAAACTGGTAATATGTAATTCAAGTGCTTGTTTCGTGTTTGTGCCGGGCCGGACCGGACATCAAAAATTAGGCCCGTGCCTAGCTCTATTTCTTTCATAAGAAACCAAGTCACCAATTCGTGAAAGATATTTGAAGCTTATTCAAACCATAAAACAAAATTTGCAGTAAATGCAGAAGGTCATACTATGTAAAAAGCGCTTTTAATAAAGATTATGATAACTGAATCTTTTGTTTTTGTGAAGCTTAGGTTTTAAATATTTACATCAACGTTTTACTAAAAAGTTTTCGGAAGAAAAAGCAAATTTAGAAATTTATTCAAAATATCCTGTTTTTATGGGACTTCGAAAAATGCGTTAAACTTACGAATAACTCTAAAAAAATTTAATAAAATATAATAAGGAACAAAAAAATTAAAAAAATTTCTACATCACTTTATGTACTTCAGTGAACTTTGTTCTATGGTTATTACATTTTTATTACTTTTTTTACGGATTGTTCTTAAGTCCTAAGCATTTATAGTCCTTGGTGACCCCTAGAGCAATTTTCTGTGGAATATTTTTTCAGAACACATTAATCCATTATAACCCAGCTTTTTGGGAAATATTTGTGACGTTATGGTGACCTTGTAACAGCAAGTTTTATGCAAAATGAAGATTTACAGTAGAGTAGAGTTTCGGAAAAACTTTCTTGTGAGTATTTTAGGTAAAAAGTCATTTGTTGCTAGTTTAAGGTTCTTTTAAGTATACCTTTATTCACGACAAAAAAATTGATATATCGCATTACTCATTCCGAGCATTTTTGAGATCGTAATGAAATAAAAACCGTATCAAGCGTGATTTCACTGTTTCGATGAAAACTGTCGAAATACTTCGCGGAAGAAACCATTTTTTCTTGGCTCTTTAATTCTTTTAAAATGTGATATGTTTGGAATAATGTAGTTAGTACCTTATGACTTTCATAAACAAGAACTCTTATATCTCACTGACCCAGTTTGTAACGTAAAAACCAATGTCAACAATAAGATGAGGCAAGTTATTCGTAAAGTTTATAAGTAGTTCTTAAAAATAAAAATTTCTTTTATAATAAAGTTTACCTAAAACTTTGTGTTTAATATTAAACAAGAAATAGTAAATCCTTTAAAGTGATAATTGGTTCAAGTTTAAAAAATATCCGTTGTAGTTTTTAATATAATATTTATATAAATTTAGTTTTTTTTTTAATCACAGTGTAGTCCACTTTTTTAAGCCAGATATTTTGAATTTTCACTTTCCGAAACGTTGGATCACACGTTACGATCACACCGCTAGCATACGAGAATAACAACTAAATCGAAAATATGCAATCAACTAATGATATGGACTAAGACGACAACGCTTTAAGCCAATACACGAACGGATGGATGGACTGAATGTGAAGCACAAGAAGAAGAAGAATAAGTTAACTCACAAAGTAAACTTGGTTACAGAAGTCATCGAAACAAAAAAAAAAAAAAGAAGTCAAGAGAAACGTATAACTCTGATTGCCCACTAAGTTATATCAGTACATATATACATACGTACAAAACGTATTACAAATCCATGGAATACAAAATGCTCGCATGTATGTAAGCATGGTATAAGCCAAGTGCTAATGTGCCCATGATCTTCACATGGCTAGCTGGCTGGCTGGCTGACTGACTTGTGCTTGACCAACCTGTTGTAGAATGATTTCAATAGAGGTTGCCTCGTATTCGTCGGAATAAAAGAAAAAAACAAAATGATGAAGTTGTATCTGCTGGTTTGTAGGAAGAGCAAACTGGAGAGAAGCTTTTACATATGGTTGCGAGCAAACGTCAATGCCTCAGTTCCAGCTCCAGCTTAACGCAAAGCGCGCTCCCCATAGTCAACTGATAACGGTGTCTTTTATTGTCACGTACGAAACGTAGACATGATTTATATTGGTGGCCTTTTTTTTATTGTGTTACTGGATTTTTTTCTTTTTTTTTTTTCATTTTTCCTTTTTTGTTTTCATTTTTATGCGGAAGTTATGAGTACGACGAAGACAAAGTGGGAATGACCTACCTAACGTACGCCTAATTCTCATTAGCCTACACCTGTTAGATTTTGTTGAAATTATTTTCATCAAACTGGTAAATTATAATTTCAAAGCGATACGTAAATACACGCAGTTGTGAATTAAATTGTGCTATTTAGATACAATAGGAGTAACTTTATCAGATATTTATACATTAGGGTGATTCAAATGATTTCAACACAATACGCCAGAATGTCGGAAATATTTGCTTGCATGATCTGAAACCATGCCCCTGGCGAATGACGCACAGTGGTATGGCTATGGTAAAAATTTTCGAAAACTTGCCTCTCTCGAAAATTATGCCTCGGATTCAAAACTTTTGTGTACGAATTTTGTATCCAATATCTTACAAATGACACCAATAATATTAAAATCCATTAATGGGTTCCAAACTTATACTGGTTTTCAAAAAGCTGTATCTCGATCTACCGATGGCTATATCTCCGTTGGTTTTGTGAATTTCAAAAATGGATCTGAGATAAGTAGTTCAAAATTGTTCCAGGAGTCTTACATTTTCCGGTGTTCTACAGTTTCGAGCACACCCTGTATATTTCAATTAAAAGTGCAATAAAAATGTATGCAACAAAAATAATTTTTATAAAAACATACACCACTAAGTTCATCAGTTTAAAACGTATAAGCTTTAAGTGACTTTGACTCATTTTCTCGAAATAAATAATCACTTTTAAGAAAAAGTTTTAACGGCACCTTCTTAGGGAAACATTTCTTTAAAAACTAAATAATTATTGTAGATTTTTGAAATTGTGTGCCGCACAATGGTATTCTAGCGGAATTTGAGTTGGTAGTCCTGTGAAATAAGACTTTCTGATAAAAAAAAAAAAAAAAACATATACAGCGCTTTTCAAAAGTCGCGAAAATCAGTTTTGCGTTAGACAGGAAGCCTAAATTCACTACCAAAATTTTTCAAAAGTAATATATTCGGCGTTCCCCTCTTGTTTAGATTTGCTATAATTTTATGTTGAAATTACATGAGGTATTCCTGAAATTTAAATGAAATGAGTTTACAAAAAATTGGTCGATTTTTGACCTATTTTACTGGACATAGAGAGATTTTTCATCACTTAAATACATTCGATCGAAGTTTTCTCAGCTTTATCTGATACAAGTAGAAGTATTAGCTTAGCTGATATATTTCACATCACCCTGATATACACATGACTGCACTGGCTTCCATAAATGACTTATTGGTCATATGATCAAGACAAGTTCCATGAACTTTTGATGTAATGAATCTAACTCGCAATTCTTTTATATTTTCTAAACTATTGACATCACACGTAAGCTTTTATTTAGAATAATATTGGTAGGTACGAACATGTAGATACAATCAAAGAAAATTATTTACGAAATTATAATTTGAAGTCATATTGCATAAAAATCAATGTATTTGTATCAAATAATAAAATTATTAGAGCTGTCATGTAAGAATGTGCTTTGGAGTGAAGTGAAAATATTTTATTTATCTTTGCAGGTAAGGTTTCAAAGCATTATTTTTCGATATAATAAGGTGAGCAAGCAAAAGTTGAGAAAATACATAGTTTGTAGTTGGGCAGCAGGTGTATAATAAGATTCAGTTAATCTTTTTGCTCAGTTTTTTAAATCAAATTTTGAACATGATGTAACTTCAATTAATCCCGAAGTTTTGCAGCAAGTAAATTCTTTAATTGACTTTGGATCTCTTCATTTAACATTAGAAGATATTAATTCTGGAATTTGTGATCTAAAAAATTCTCAAAAATCTGATATTGATGGTCTATGTCCTTTTCTGCTTAAAAATTGTGCAAAAACACTAGCGGAGCCGTTGCACATCCTATTTAATAAATCACTTACTATGGGTGTATTTATAGACGATTGGAAAATTGCCGCTATAAGCCCCATATTTAAAAGTGGAAATAAGAACGATGTGTCTAACTATAGGCCTATTTCTAAGCTATCCACTGTCTCAAAGCTGTTTGAAAGTATTGTCAAGAAGAAGCTATTTTTTGCCGTTAAATCTGCAATAAATCCATCTCAACATGGGTTTTTTGCAGGTCGATCAACGGTAACAAATTTGGCAGTTTTTTCTGATTATTGCATCTCTGCATTCTCTAACAGCTTACAGGTAGACACGATTTACACTGACTTTTCGAAAGCGTTTGATAAGGTCGTTCATAAGATTCTTCTTGCTAAGTTGTCCAAGTTTGGTTTTCATTCCAAATTTTTAGATTGGATAAAATCTTATCTGGAAAATAGGTTAAATTTTGTTTTAGTTGATGGAGTAAGATCTAACTTTTTTGTTGCTACTTCCGGTGTTCCGCAAGGAAGCATTCTTGGCCCGCTATTTTTCCTGCTTTTTATAAATGATATTGGATCTTGCTTCAAGAGTTCAAGGTATTTGCTTTATGCTGATGATTTAAAGCTATTCCTCAAAATAAATAACTCAAATGACATGATTGCACTACAAAATGATTTAAATAATTTATTTGTCTGGTGCACACTAAACAAACTGTTTTTAAATATTTCAAAGTGCTACCATGTAACTTTTTCTAAAGGGGTCCTACCATTAGCTTCGTCTTATTATTTAGGTACCTCAACTGTAAAATCAGTTAATGAAATTTTGGACTTAGGTGTGTTATTTGATTCAAAATTTACTTTTGTGAGTCATATTAATTACATAATCCCTAAATGCTACTCTATGCTAGCTTTCGTTAGGCGAAATAGCACTGATTTTAATGATCCGTATACGCGAAAAATTCTATATACTTCTTATGTTCGGTCAAAACTAGAATACGCGTCCGTAATCTGGTATCCATCGTTTTCAGTGCACTGCAACCGGCTCGAAAGAGTCCAGAAAAAGTTTCTTAAATTTGCTCTTAATAGTATTATTTTTTCAGAACCAGTGCCATCTTATAATTCTCGATGTTTATTGATAGGCCTTCAGTCTCTTCATTCAAGGAGAATGATAGCTTCATTAATGTTTATATTTGATATTATTGGAGGCCAAATTGACTGCTCTTATTTACTAGAGCGAATACATTTCAAAGTTCCATCTAGATTTCTACGCCACAGCAATTTATTCTCTTTACCAGTCTTTCGAACAATTTATTCCTCAAATGGTCCAATTGTAAGGGCTCTAACTGAATTTAATAATATCTCTTCAAATCATGTAATCGATTTTTCTATTCCAAAAAGTGAATTTAAAAAACTGTTATTTATAATATACTCATAGCATACTCTTTTTATATTCTTAAATAAACATTTACTATTAATAACTTGTTTATCCTAAGATTATATTTATTTTTTATAAGCTTTTCTTATAAATTGTTAAATTAGTCTGTAAGATAATTTCATAGACTAATATTTTATTGAAATAAACGAAATAAACGAATGTTATGCTACAATGGGACAGAGATTGAACTTAATGATGTTATCTTAAAATGACCATTAATTTGATGACATTTGAAGACACATTTCGATGAAAAAAAGAAGCACTAAATGTTGCTTTTGATAGAAAAGAAGAAAAACTTTTGAAGCGTCTTCGAGTAATCTTTGATTTTTATTTTTTTTTTTAATTTTCTGTGACGTATTATTTTTTTTTTTTTTGGACCAATTTCGGCAACATTATAAAATGTCTCAGAAAATTCTGAACAAATTCACACATATTCCTTAGACAGTTCTAAGTATTTCATACCATATATGGGGAAATCTCAGCAAGTGTGGCTTTCAGTGTGAATAGGTCTCGGTTCGCCGAGTGAGCACCCGTTGCATTTCCCATCCATTCCAACATGTCTGAGACACTTATTGGATGATGTTAAATATAAAAACATGCGTGTGCTACCGCCTGGAAGCTTTATTTTTTATTTTTTTTCCCGAAATTCGAGCAAAATCCACAAATTTTGAGTGTGAATTGAATAAGTCGCTTCCGTTATTGAGCTATAACTTTTGAGGCGGTCCAGCAAATTGTTTGGGGCTTTCAGAACCTTTAACATGAATGTTTGGACGTAAGAAAAACTGCATCTCGTTGATGTGCCTTCAGTGGGACGCCAGATATGGGTCTCCAATGTTGTGTGAATGGTTTTGACCCAAAATCTGGTAATTTTCGGTTTCTAACATGCTGTTCTGGAGCGATTATTTTTTCGCAATATTTCTCATGAAATGTTATTTCTTAATGTTATGACTAAAAGAAATAACCAGATAAAAGGGTGTGCCACCCCTGGTTCGGTGGCAACACTCTTGAGAAGATGCTCAAATGGCGATTTTTCATGCGAAATTACGTTTAAAAAAATGGTATTTTGATGGGCACAACAATCCGGGGGCAAAAACTTATCTCAAACCTTGCGAAATCATTGGATCTAGGGTCAATGAATATGTAAAAAAATCGCCCCTCAGTACATACTTCAACAATGGCTAATATGTAAAATTTTTTAAGGTTCATCTATATATACAATGACTGTGTGTGTGTGTGAAGCATTATCACTCAGAAACTACAAAGCCAATTGAGCTAAAATTTTGGGAATGAGTGTATCTCAGGTATGGAAATGTATTTATGCTATACACGAAGGTTTCCGAAGATCACCCGAAGGCTTCATGGTCAAAACGAAGAATATTTGGGTACACAGGAGGGAAAATATCTATAGCAAACGTTCATCAAGTTTTAATTGATAATTTTCGGGGCCACCCGAAGTTTGCCGAAGGTCACCCGAAGGCTTGATAGTCAAAACGAAGAATATCTAGGTATACGAGAGGGAAAAAATCTATGGCGAACTATCAAAAAACTTTAAATGATAGTTTTTTGAAATATTTGGGAACCCAGAGGTCACCCGAAGGCTTCATACTCAAAACGAAGAATACGAGAGCAAAAAAATATCAACAAACCTTAACTAATAGTTTCTGTGACACCCGAAGATTTCCGAAGGTCACAAAAAATTATACGATCGTTAGGTATGAAATATACTTTACGACCTTTTCTCACACCTACCCCAGCAATGAATTTCAATCCCATGTGAATCGAAAAAATTCGATTTAAAAAATATTTTTGTATGAAGGCCACTCTAAATAAATTTTTTTTTTTTCAGAAAGCTTCCTTTCAATCTTCCTCCATACTTGATTTCATGAAAATCGGCGCAGCAATATGACCTTAAAAATTTTTTTTATATTATGGGCCACCCTAACTATACATAGATGCTAAATTTTATTCCTCAGAAATGTTTCCTTCAATTTCCATGCTTACTTTCATGATAATCGGTGCAGTATAGCCTTAAAAAAATTTTTTTGTATGAGGGCCACTCTAAATATGCACCCTATATAAACATTTTTTAACCTAAGTTGTGCTTCTTGATATAAAAGGCAAATTCCATGTGAATCGAAAAATACGATTTAAAAAAATTGTGTGAGGGCCACCCTAAATAAAAGTTTTATAGTTAAAGCTGTGCAATTTAATATAAAAACCACGTGGTGTAGAATTAATGTGAATCGATTAACCGGTATGTGAGTAAATCCGATTTAAAAAATATTTTTGTATGAGGGCCACCCTAAACATACACTTTTGCGGAATGAAATATACTTTATAACCGATTTCCGTATCTACCAAATACATATCAAAAATTTCATAAAAATCGGTCGAGCCGTTTCAGAGGAGTTCAAACACAAACACAGTGACGCGGGATTTTTGACGATATTGTGGGAGGCGATCGAAGAAAGTCAGTAACGCTGGCTGTAAAATACTTGTAATGCATCTCAAATTAATATTTCGCGGTCCAAAAAAGGGTGCCACACGTTTGAAAAATAACTTTTTTTTTCGAAAAAGCCACACTTGCTGAGATTTCCCCATATATTTATTTCGTAGGATGCTTTGTTTTTCTCTTTTATTGAATTGGACGGCACACTATGTTGTTAATAACTTTTGAACCTATATCGATTACCCCAATTTTTTTCTGCAATATAGTTCCTAGACATGTGGAGAGTGCCCACATTTTTTTTATAATTTTCTCAGAGGTGGTGAAGTTGTTTAAATTTTTATTTATTTGAAATATGGATTTTCAATAATAAATATAAATGAAAAATGTTGGTGCAAAAAAAATACTATTTTATTTCCTGGTCCATGTTAAATATATTAGAAAAAAAAAAAAAATAATTTCCAAAATTTTTACTAGTAGTTGCAACAAAAAATAATTTTTCTTAAAAGCATTTTTTACGTTTTTACGTTTTAGTTCACTGGAGAAAATTTTGGCCTTGAGCTAAATGAATCCTATTAAATTTTCGTGGAAATACCAAAATGATTCATTGGTTATGACTTGAACATATTTCATCGTAAGCAATAAAAATCCCGAATCAAAAGTGGTTCCTCTTCCTTTGTTCTGCTGCGTTCTTTGTTTGTAAATTATTCATAACCTTGAGTTAAGTGCGTTCAAAAAACTGTATCATCTGTCGCCACTTTCCATTAATATGAACAACACGTAAATACTTTTAAATGCCTACGATACTGCACCTACATAACTACTATAGCGCACATTAAGAAAGACTCTGTCAGCCAAGCCGTTCTCTCTTTAAGATCACATCGAACGAGAATGAGAATAACAAAAGCACAATGTTAACTGGGTCAGATCAATAATTTGATGATGATATAGCTAATACTGTTAAAAACCATTTCATCTCACATCATTTGTATTCGATTCATTTAGGCGTAGCATAATGTATTTACGTATCTACTATACATAAATAATAAAGAAAAAGATTTAGCCACTTTTTAGTAAAAGTAAAGACAGCAAATAGACCAAACAGTGTGAGTCGTGCTACAAAACCTTCTTGAATCTTTGTAAAAGGAAGATAGCACAGACAAAAAAATAAATAATAAAGTCCATGCGTCATACGAGAGACTGCTGAAACCGAATATGGCTATAAAAATCATTTCGATAGTCCATTTTCTCGCTCTCTCCATTTTCTCGCTCGCACCCACTATTGCCCCATAACCATAACCATAGCCGTCTTGGTCTTTGTCTTGGTTTTGATATTGAGCCTTGGTCTTGATCTTGTATGTATGTATTCTCCTTAAACTCCTAGAAGGAGCATAGGGCCAATATGAGACGTTTCCATTTGTTGCGATCCCTTGCGATGACTTTGATCTCTTGCCGCGACTTTCCCATTTATTGTATTTCCTTTTCCAGCGAACTTGGTCTTGGTTTTGAAAAATTTCTAAATATTGTTCAGTGTTCAAAACTTCCAAACCTTATTTTTACAAAACAAATGGGTTTTTAAGATGCAAGGTTTCGAGTTGAGAGATGCTTTTGTGTTTTAATGGGGCATGGCATTCTTGATCTTGGTCTTAAAATTATATCAGCGTCTTGGTCTCGAAAAAATACCCATACTTATTTTTCTCATCACTATTTTTTCCGTGACAATTCTTAATAACTTCGAAAAAGCACAGGGCTATTTGAGATGTTAGTTTTCAAAGTGGGGTTACAAAAGTAATATCATAAAATGAAGTGGCTGACATTTTGTTACAATAGAAATTAATGAAATCGGACTATTCATGAAAAATGTGAAAATTAAGGCATTAAGTTTATAAAAATAACTGATAACTGATTAATAGGGCACAAAATGTGTATGACATTACTTTTGCCTCTTTAAGAACTTACCCCACTTTCAAAATAAACGATTCATTTGTGCCACTTCGCCTTAGTTTCGGGAGCCTGTTACCTTTTTTGATATGGTCGAGGACTTGATCGAGCTGCTCAACGGTTTTGCTTTATTTCACTGTTATAAAATACTTAAGTTCTTAAGTAAATTGCACATGAGGTCAAATGAACACATTCAAAGCAAAATAAATCTGATTTTTATTATGACAATAGGCTTAACTATAGCTCTCAATTAGCCCTAAAATTGGTGCCAAGGTTGATCTTGGGCAATTTTTACATTGCAATATAATTGCAAGAACCCAGGTGGTCGCACGGATAAAAACAAAAGTGACTTTCGCAGCCAACAATTCAAACAAAACAATGATTTCAAGGAAACCTGAGGCAATATTTCAATATGACTAATTTAAGAATCTTGTGCACTGATGTCTCTTAAAAATGGTTTTGATTTTACCCAAAAATGATATATGCTTTTTTTAATTTAGCTTTAATCACGGTCGCATGGGAATTGTCTCATGGGACATTTTTTACCACCACACAAATTTTAAATTGAAAATCTTACAAATAATCAGTATTTCCCGGTGTACGTTGCTCACTTTTTCTTGTGAAGTTGAAGTGGCATCACCAATTTTTCCAAAGGACTTTATTTGTCTCGATCCATGTTACATGCATATATACCAAATCTAATTAGTGATGAATTTTTATTAGAGGCTTGGCATCGCTTACTTTCCCAGTGAATATTATTAAACATTTTGTCGCGGTGTTCTGTACAAATTTATCAAATTTCATTCATTGCGTTAAATATTTTCAGAGATATGATGAAGTGATTTTTGTGGGGGCGTGGTACCGCAATTTTTCCAAGTACGCATTATTTGTCTTGGTGCTCTTTACATACATAGGTACCAATTCTCATCCATTTACGCGTTAAATAGTTTCAGAGATATGATGATTTAATTTTTTGGCTCACGGTTTACTTTTCTGTGAAAGCACCCACATACCAAATTTCATACATTTGCATTGAATAGTTTCGAAAATGTGACTAGTTTAGATTTTAAGGGGCGTGATTTCACTCAATTATTTCAATGATAGTTGATTGCCTTGGTGCTTTTCACATGTATACCAAATCTCATTTAACTAGCTGAAACAGTTTCAGAGGTGTGACGAATTATTTTAAGTGTGAAGCATGGCACTGACCATTTTTCTGTCTTATGATCTACCTTCAATCGATTCTAACACCCTTTGAAAATTTCATTAAAATCAGGTGAATACTTTCCGAGCCCATAAAGGCCGGACAAACAAACTGAACCTCATGAGTATAAAATACGTATCATTCTCCATTTTAAAATTTGTTCAATCTATGAATTTACCAACTTTGCGATCAAACAAACAACACACAAAAAATAGAACATAAGATTAATGAAAAAATTCATTAGAGGTATTCACGATCTAGAGTAACGTCCTGAGTAACAGAGTAACAGGGTAACTGTGCACAACCACAACAACAAAATATACGTAAGTTACTCTGTTACTCTTTTACCCTTTTAGTCAAGCTATTTTCTAGTGTAAAATAATCTTACACTTTTGCCTTTTTTTTACTATTTCTATTTCTATAGAAACGTTTGAATTTGTTTATGATTGAGAGGCAATTTTCGTTCATCAAAAATAAAAATTTGAATGGGAGAAAAATATTCATTTAAAAATTTTTTTTTTTGTTGTCAGCTAAGATTATTTTGAGAAACAAAAAGCAAATATACGTGCAAAGTATTGAGTATGCTCACTATTCAGAGTAACTGAGTGCACTTTTACCCTCTTACTCAGCTCGTTACTCTAGATCGTGAATAACTCTATTGATTATATGAATCATTTCATAAAATATAAGAACGAAATTCATAAATTTTTTTATTTTATTTTCATTTTTCACAAAATAAAAAAATTTATGAATTTCGTTCTTATAAAGGGTTTTTCAATAGGGACGCTACAAAAGTAGACCAATAGGGACAGCAAACGACGGCTTATTTTTTCCAGCTCTCTTGACATTTCTCTTCAATAAGGTTTGCCATTTCATCATGAAAAGAAATACGAGCCAACAACGAGTAGAAATTATTAAACTTTACTACCGAAATTCGCCTCAACTTTAAGAGAGCTACGTCCAGTTTATGGTCGTCATAATCGTCCTACCAGATCAACAATTGAGCGTCTAGTGGACAAATTTGAATCCACAGGCACAGTACAAAATTTTCCCGCGTGCCAGTGAGACAAAGAAGTGCCCGTAGTGTCGAGAATATTGCTGCCGCTGAGGCTTCAGTTCAAGAAAGCCCAAATGTGTCTCTCACACGTCGTTCTCAAGCGTTGGGCATCTCTGTGACATCGTTGTGGCGAATTTTGCGAAAAGATCTTGGCCTACATCCTAACAAGATCAAATTGACGCAAGAACTGAAGCCGCTTGACCAACAGAAGCGTCGTATGTTCGTGAATTGGGCTGAGCAACAACTTGAAAATGATTTTCATCGAAAAATCATCTTCAGCGATGAAGCTCATTTCTGGCTGAATGGCTTCGTCAATAAGCAAAAAAAATGCGTTATTGGTCAGGCAGCAATTCACACGTACTCCATGAGTCACCATTGCATCCCGAAAAAATTACGGTTTGGTGCGGTTTATGGGCCGTACTTCTTCCGTGATGTAAAATTTACGAATTTTGTTCTTAGATTTTAAGAAAAGCTTTTTACGTTTTATGAATAATTCATAAGCGTACGTGTGCCTTGTTTAACGTATGATTGAAAATACTTATAGTCAATGAATGCTGTTCTCGGCTGAAATTCGATTAATTTTTTCGTTATTAATAATAAATTTTTCTTTATGAAAACGGCTGAAAATAATTTTATTTCAATATGTTTATTACACGTAAGTTTCGCCTCATACACTCTTCTGTTTATGTTCGTTGCATGAGTAATCGAACGCACTAATGCTGTTGTTCTGAACATCTGAACACCTCCTAAAGAGATGTTTAAACGAAGTCGAAATGAAACAAGCTTTTGATTTTACTAAGTTTAAAAATGTATGGAAAGCAAAAACCAAATGTGACTTTTGTTATTGCTTTATTTACTTTATTCATTGCTGGTAGCTCAGTGTAAAGTGGCAAATAAAACTTCTACTTATGGGCAAAAAGCTTAAGTACTAAATTCCATTTTTTGTTTGACACCAAATTATCTGCCAACTTATTTACTAACACTTTCACCACAGCAATGGTGTTAAGATTCACTTCAGTTCAAAACACTTTAATCTTATCCACAAACCTACATAACTTGGATTGTAACCTTAAATTTTCTTACTATTCTTCTCATGGGCAAGAGGGCAGGCGATTAAATAAAATTTCGCTGATGGCATTTTCTTAATTTTTATAAAACGGAAATCTCAGCAACTATTTCGTAAAAATCTGTTGAAAGTTACCGATGGCTCAAAAATGGAGTCTGGTGCTGGTGCTGAGGTTTTTTCCAAGGATTTATGTAACAGTGAATCTTTTGCACTACCTCGCTACTGTAGTGTATTTCAAGCGAAAATTCTTGCTGTCTGGAAAGCAGGCCAAATTATTAAACCCAAAATTTATGATCGTAATGACACTATTGTTATTTACGTTGATAGTCAGGCAGCCATTAAGGCTCTTAGTTCCAACACTACTAAGTCTAGCTTAGTCCTAGATTGCAGGAAAGCCCTATGTGAAGTAGTGCTAGTGCTCCTATGTAATCTAACAATATGTTGGGTTCCTGGACATAGCAATTTTATTGGCAACGAGAATGCTGACGAACTTGCTAGGAAAGGGTCTTCAACTGACATAATTTCTGAAACCTATATTATGAAACCACTTGCATTAATTAGAGCCAATATTGACTCAAAATGTATTTTATGGGCTAATTCTAGATGGTCTAACTTAACAACATGTTCTCCGTCGAGGGCGATATGGCCACTTTATGACGCTAACAGAACACGAAAAATTATCTCATTAGACAGGCAAACCCTCAAAACCTTAACTGGTGTCATTACAGGGCACTACTTTATTGGTAGGCACGCCTCAAGGTTGGGGCTTGCCGATGTAGGAGATCTTTGTAGAAGCTGTAAAGATCCTGATGTCGAAGAGTCCATTTTTCATTTCCTTTGTGAATGCCCAGCGTTGGCTAGCCGACGTTACAAGGTCTTCGAAAGTCACTTTTTCGACTCTCTTGAAGATATCGCTCAAAAGAGTCCCAAATCCATTTTGGAGTTAATAAAAACTTCTAAACGGTTCATATAGGTTGACAACAAAGTTATATATCGGGTATACAATGGGCCCAATCGCGGCATAAGTTATGGTGGCAACTGCCATCTCCCGCACTAGCCTAACCTAACCTACCCTGTAGGCCCGGTGGAGACAATTGTCTCAATAGTCCCATCTTTTGTCTAGTTATTTTGTAAGTAGACCCAAAAGGACTACACCTTAAACTAGAATAAATTCACTTTAATTATCAATTGCCCCAAAAACAGTCCGAATGTTATGCATAACTCGTCATTTGTACCAAAAGTGGTCCAATTGTGTATCGATTGAGTGTATAACGTTACTGTATTATGTGTCCAATATAGCCGACGTATAAAATAATAAAAAAAAAGAGTTTCATTAAACATCGAGATTTCACCGCGGAACACAATGCTCAGAAATACATACATAACAAAGTCTTTAGCACATTCGCCCTTGAAACCTTTTGACGTTTTTGTGTAAAATTTGTATATGAAATTAAATTATTTGAAATTTAAAAATAAAAAAAAAAATATATATAAAATTGGGCCTTTTCTGGTCCGAATTTAATGCATATGGAGACAATTGAACTTTTTGTGGTCTCAATGTAATATATAAGGAGACAATTGGTTACGTCCAATGAGAAACAATACAAAACGTGAATATAACTATTAATGTGATCGGACAAAACTTTTGACGAGTCGGCCACCCTCATGGATTAGTTTACAAACTAGTTTTGGAATAGTCCGTGGTCCTGCAGGGTATTTTAACTTTCAAAATCAATACAGATGAAAGCGGTTTATGTTACAAAGCACTAACTTATGAAACTTAAGCCAAGCAGACAGGCAACTAAGATATACGTAGTAGATGAAAATGTGCGGCTGACCATCTAATTGTTCTGTACTACCTAAGACATTTAAAAACTGTTTACTATGGGTAATGGGACTATCCTAAGGTTAAGAATAAAAACAAAACCAGATTTTTATGTTATTTTTATACATTATTTCAGTTACACGTTTTTTTATTGATTTTCATTTAATTTTATATAATAATTGTTCAATACATAAATATAGACAAATAGCAAATAATGTGTTTGTTGTATATAGTATATGTATGTAGTATACCTATATATTAATTCCATTGATATTTGATAAATTCATTATTGTTATTATCTTGATTTTTGCTAATTATTTAATATTATTTTTGTATATTACTATATAAATGAACATATGCATGAGTACATACATATGTATTCAATTTGTGTGTGTGTGTGAGTGTGTATATATATGTATATATATATAGCAATAGAGTTAAATACAGCTTATGAATGAAACATTTGTTCATCATTTACATAATGTATGTGTAAATTCATTTAAATTTAATTTTCCTTTTTAAATTGTATATTTTGATTATTAATACAATATGTATTCTACTAAAATAGTTATGTATATTTGTAAATATGCAATTTAGCCTTAAATTGTGAAGCATTTTTTTTTTTTTCAAATTAATAATTAATAACCATTATATAGCAAAATTTCAATACAAAAACTTAAAAAATTTTTTGATACATAAGTAGTTATTTTTTAATAATAGTTAAAAAAACTTGTTCAAAATTAACTTTCATCAAAGATATGATAAAACAAAATGTACTTGAGCATAAACTACATATGAGTACTTATGTATCTAGAACAGAGTACATATGTATGTAGTACACTGAAAAATTTGCAAAAATATGCGCACCTATAGCTTGTTTTTTAATTTTTCAAATCGTTTTGAAACCCTTACTTTTGAGTTCAGTTTAGTTTTGATTATTACATGATACAAAAATACATATACATTATGTATTATGTATTATTCTTAAATATAATTATTTCAATTTAGTAAAATAATGCGCGCATTCCGCAAAACGTGCAAGAACCCTTCGAAATCGTTGTAAAAAAAGGTCAACATCAATACAAACTTTCACAGTTTTACGAACTTACTATTTTCAAGGGATTTACACGTTTTGTGGTACACGCTCAATGTATAAAAATTTAATTTGTGCTCTAAAGAAAACAAAATTTTGAAGTTATGTAGTTTTAATCGAGTTTTTTGAGAGAAAACAAAGCGATTTTATTTTTCAAAATTAGAAAAACAAATTATTTCAATATGTAAAATTGCAATTATAAGTTTCAGGTTTGATTTTATTTTATCTTTCAAAATAACAAAGCACAATTTATGTTTTTATTACACATACATACATGTGTATATCCATTTAATATTACTAAGTTTTAATTTATTTAATTTTATGCTTTCGCATAGCTATTTCTTCAAATTTGTTGTTTGGTTTTATGTATTTCCTTTTACTTTATTTAATTTAAACAACTTTATTAAGTTGTTTTATTTAAAAATATTTTACAAAAATACAAAAATCATATGTGAATATTAATTCCTTCGAAGATAACTCAACTTAAATACTAAAAAATTATAGTATTTTATATAAGTAAGCATTTTTCTGTAAAAAAATAAATTCTACATAAATAAAATATTTTAAATAATTAAGGCGCATTAGTAACAAAATATGTATGTATATGTAAATATTTTTTTAAATAAGTGTTTATATTTTTAATTTATTAAATTGTATTAAATTAAAAAGTTTATGAATTTACACTATTTACATTAGGTCTGTATGTTGAAGTAAAACTTTATAAATATTTTATAGTACAGCGAAATAGACATTCGAACCACTTTTTTGGTTCAACAAAGGTTTTTGCTTTTAAACTTTATATGTAAATATTTATAAAGTTTTATTTCAACATAAAAAAACTATTTTATATATGATTACTTTTAAAAAATTAGAAATAAAGAATAATTTGATGCCTCAGAATTAAATGAAATTTTGGAAATATTTTGAAGAGTAATTTTCTTGATACATTACACAGGGCAACAATGATTTCGCTGCGAAAATTTCAGAGTCAATTTCTAGTAAACATGATCTACTTAACCCATATTGTACCTTTGATGCGTTAACGAATCACTTATATTGCTTATGATTGCCAATTTTTTTCGGTGAAATATATCTAAATAATCTAAAGTTTATAAATTTAATATTAAAGACCAATCTATTAGCTCTTTTATAGATTTTTTTTTATGCCACGCCTTATTTCAGAAGTTAAATGGGCGTCAAAGCAAAACCATGATTTTGGTACTAAAAATTTGTCAAAAATATAAAAAATGTATCAAATGTGAACAAAACCCACACAAGATGGATTGAAAAGGACTGAACTTATTTTTTGCAGCAATGATTGCAGATTTCTTAGGTGAGCAATATAAAGCGCTGAAGTAGGTGATGGCTATAAAACACAATAGCCACTTCGGTGGGTAAAATACCTAAGAGAAAAACAAACTTCAGTTGTATAGTCCATTAGAGGCATAAAAACAAAATTTTTTTTTTTATATGATAGTATGGGAATTGGCCATTGATGGGTTAACGCACCAATTTTAAATCTGCAACTCTATAAATGAACATTTTTCGGTAAGGCTCAAACTTATTTTCCGCCACTTTTATTACTCAATTAACCTTATTATTAAAACAATTAAAAAAAAAAAATTCTGCAATTTTTGGTACGATATGGGTTAATACGAAAACAATATCAGATTCACCAAATTGACTCTAGTTCTCTACACAGCAAAAAGTTTGAGTATAAAGTATAAACTTTGGATTTGCATTCATTCCAATGTGGTTTGAATTTTACACCCAAACTATTTGATTTGGTTTGAATTTTCCACCCAGCAAAAAGTTTGAGTGTAAAATTCAAACCAAATTGGAATGAATACAAATCCAAAGTTTATACTTCACCCTCAAACTTTTTGCTGTGTATATATCCTAGCTTGAAGTTGCAAAATAGCTGTTTTAATGCATTTTTGAAGGACATCACAGTGTAACTAATTTTTGCTAATGTCATCTGATAGCCATTATCTTTGTAATGAAACCTTACCTTCTGACTTTCGCAATTAGATTCTTACTTTCCGAGCTATCATCCCTTAAAGTAAAGGTATTTCAACTCCATACAAAATATTAAAAAATAGTTTTTAATGTTTGCATGGAGTTGACCTATGCTTCGACAGATGAAAACTCGAAAAGTAAGGATATAATAGAAAAGTTTAAAAATATGGTTTATCGAAAAAGGTAATGGCTATCCAATGCCATTCGCAATAATTAATTCAACTGTTTACTGTAAGTGTGATATAATTTCAAATATACCTCAAAACAGTTATTTTTGTAACTTTAAGTAAAGATATCTGGAGAACTAAAGTCAATTCAGATAAATAAATCATAACCCAAGTATTTAGTAACCTTAGTAAACCTCGATTAACTCAAAAAACTAAGGCAGTGTCGCCCTGTGTTGTATGTTCATTATACTCGAAATGAGTTACATATGTTCGTAGTCCTTAAATATGCTAAAGTTTAGCAATAGCATCAGAGTTTAGCAATATAACAGAAATATATTACTTCCACATGCCTAAAATTATGCTCGCACATTTTATATGGAAAACAGATTTACCCCCTTATCCTAAGCCATATCATCAATTAATTGATAGAACTCTCAACAATCTCGATGAAAAATTAAGTTTGAAAGTAACAAAAAACACGCTTAGAGGTCTAGTGAAAAGTAATTTATTACAACTAAAGGGTACCGTTTAAGGCAACAAGCATTGCATATCCTTAGGCTTGTGTCAACCAAGCTTAAAATATATCATTACAAATAAGTTAAAATATTTTGACGGTTTATCTAGTGAACCTGTTTTATGCTTTAGTACAATAAGTGTGTTGGCGAAATCCGTCCAATTTCAATTAGTTTTCATTTTGAAAACTTTTATTCAGATGTGAAATTTTTTACCACTTTTTCAGACTTTAACTTTTCACAGTTGAATTATCAACTTTTTGGCTTTTGATAGCACGCGGTTAAAAATGCACGCAATTAGACCAAATCCGTCCCAGATGTCAATTTAAGGATTTTAGCTGATTTGCAGAAATGTTATTTCACTCTGATTTTTATTGATTTTATATTAACACCCGCCATTTAAAGCGGCTGATTTCGAAAATGTAAAATTGTCGACTTTTTACTTTTCATCGGAAAAAATATTTTTGTTGTTGATATTTTTATTTGAACAATACTTAAAACACTATTGTATGCAACGAATAATAAAAACGCGCTTAAATTACAACAATAAAACAGCTTTAAAAAAGCAAAACGCATTGTCGACTTTTCAAAAACGTTTGAATTCCACTTCAAATTTATTTCTGTGTGATAGCGAAATCGGGGACGTGACGGACTTATCCATAATTATGCTATAGCGACGCTGTGTTAATTTCAAGACTTTACATGTTTAATTAACTAGTTAAGTTATCAGTGTGAAAACAAGGTCAAAACACTCTCAAATTTTAAAACTTAGATAACAGAAGTCCACAAATATTTTGCTTATTTTAATCAGAACTTATATATATGGGTATCTGAAATTTAAAGTAGGGCATCTTTCAAAATAAATAGCAATGATATGTTAATTACATACGTATTTCCAAAATTGTATGAAACAAATGAGAATATTTCAAATGTTTCATCAAAAAATATACACATCTAAATACAAAAAATGAAATTAGTTAATATAAACTCTTAAAAATACAACCCAAAGCATTAAAATTAATGCAAGAACACTTAAGGACAAAAATTCATAGAACGATTTCTCCATTTTTTTTTTTGTTTGATTTTTTTCAGTGTTAAATGAATGCTGTCCTTTTAGATAATTTTAAAATAAATTTTATTTTAATCAAAACTCTTTTAAACTTCCATATCGCTGTAATTTTGCAACACGCTTAACGCCATCGATATCCTGGACACCTGAACGTTCAGCTTTACTGCCACTGCCACCGCCACCGCTACTTGATTCTGCACGCACACGTCTATCAAAGAAACTTGCACGAAAGCGTACTCTACCGCGTCGTTGCGATCCTAACATCACTCTTTCTCTGGGCATCCTCCAACACCACTCATTCACCGTAGATTATAATTTTTTCTCCCACACCACTATGTGCGCATCATTGGAGTTGGCTATTAACGGCGACGATGAACCACTGTTTAGCGTAGCTCTATTGCCAGGTGAATTAGCATTATTGTACCAAACATGCCGCCAGTAACCACGTCCACCCATCAGTGTAATGATGGTGCGTGGACCATCGGCGGATGCCTGTTGCTGCTTTGCGTTTTGTTTCTGTTGCTTGCGTTTGAGTGTCGTTGCTCCTGCTGACGGCGCCGGCATATTAGCACTCAGTATTCCTGCAACAATATTGCCAGCTTTATTTTGCTTATCGGCCGTCATTAGCTTAAAACCGTCTTCGGATTTTGGTGTGCTATGCGTATGTATATCAACTGTTGTCATCAGTCCATTTTCGGAAATGTTTCCTAAATCACTGCCATTGCCCGATGTTTTGTGACTTGCGCTGCTGCTGTTCCGCGATACTGAGCGTCCACCGAAGAAGCGTATGCCCATGCTTTCTTCACTGCCCGATGATGTGTACAGACTAGATGATTTGGAGTCTACAGACCAGTTGGATAAATCGAGTGATCGTGGTCGTGATGCTTTCATACGTAAGCGTCGATCAAGTGTACTGACTTTTCCCGGTATGGCCGCCAGTTCGGGATCAGAGCGACGCATACCTTCATACATCATATCCATTAGATTGCCCTGAGTACCTTCACCAGCATCGTAGTCTTCTTTGACAAATATCAATTTGCCGTAGAGGCCGTAGACATCACAACCGCCATGTTCACTACTATTCAATGTGCTTGTGTTTGAGTTGGGACTGATATTGAAGTAACCAGCCGAGCCAAGACCACGTGGTAAAGTCTTCGACATGCGTGCCGATTCCGATGAGAGATCTCGGAAGCGTTTGCGATGAAATGCTGGTGAATTTGCTAAAGAAGCGCGTATTTTCGCTGAAAAAGATTGGTCCAGTGAGTTTTGCTTGTCAAGCTTTGAGCAACGTGGCGATGTGGTCGTCGAATCTTGTTCTACATTCAAGTCACGTAACATTGCCGATGAGGGCGAGGCTGAACCGCCAGAACCCAAGTAGTCCTTTGGTAAATCACGTCGTAATATAACTGATGTCTCATCCAAGTCTTCTTCAGCTGCCTTCTTCGGATCATCATCGATAGCAGGCAATTGCAATTCTTCGCCCATGCTTGGCGCAGCAGGTGAGGTAGTTGGCGGTGGTTCAACAGACAAGCTGGCAGGTAATGTCTGTGCGGGTGGAGGTTTGTAGTTTGAGTAGACTTTTGGTATTAATGGCAGCAAGAAAGTAATTGGACCAAAATGTGCATGACACGACATGCTAATGCCGCCACTTATAATTGGTACACCCTCAAGACGTGGCAACGGTATTGTAACAGCAATGCCAACATTAGTGCCAACCCATAGCAGACCTTTGCAGGCCATAAGTGCCGTTACATAGATGGAACTGTTGTTGAGACTCTGTTCTTTCTTGCTATCGTTGCGTAAAACACTCGTTGCAATATTTATGTCCTGTAAATGTTTGAATGTCTCTGTGTGATAGAGGCACAGTACGGTCGAATTCTTCAACGATATCCATAATCCTATGCCAGAGTGTGTCATTAGATTCACCTGTTGGTTTGCACCATGCTGCACTTCGAAACTCTTTTGAATCTCACCGTTTAGTGCATTCAGCACATACACTCGATTGCCGCATGAGGCATAGATATTCATGTTGATTGGCAGCAAGCTTGTTACAGCTAAACCACTGTCACCGAGTTGTACCAACTGTGGATCCTTAAGCATCCAAATGCCATCGTACGAACGACGGTAGATCAACATGCTGGCATTGGATAATGCAACATAGATTGAGTCAAAGTGATATAAAATTCGCATAACTCCACCCGGTACCATGCAGCAGCCCAATTGCTCTTCCTGTTCTGGATTATGTGCTGAGTATATTAATATCTTGCGACTGTCTGTGCCAATCCAGATTAGATCACCAAACAGACTGTTGTGGTCATCGCGTGTTTTGCAATTATCCAGACACTTGACAAATTCCAATGCGGTCACTTGCGTTTCGACCAAATCGAATGAGCTCACATCTCGCAAGTTACCAGCCTGCTGGTGATGTTGCGAGAGTACCGCAATATGTGAAGAAGTTCCGTCACTCGTGCAAATCCACAAATAGTTCTGTTGCTTATGACGTCGACGTGAGTTGCCCGTTAGTTTTGTGTCAGCATTGGCGATGGTGTAATAACATCCACAGCGAACCTTGGGACATAGTGGGGGTACAATATGAATTAGTGACGGGTGAATATTGAGAAATACTACTGCCAACTTACCTCCGTTTGATGCTGTGACTTGAAAACTGGCATCGCCTTGACAAATAACGGCATTTTTGTCGACTGTTTCTGTTGCAACTGTTGCTGCTGCTGTTGCTCGTAGTTTTGCGTCGTTGCAGTTGGATCCACAGATGTTGCTTCCCATGCAGGTGAGTTGTTTGCATCTAAGGCCAATTGAGCTAAACGCAATTCTGTAATCCATTCCTTCTTTACATTGGGATTTTGTGTTTGGAATGTAAAGGTTTCTTCTTTTCCCGATTTATTGCGTGCAACTAATTGCAAACAACACGAATCGACCCAAGCCATTTCCTCATCTTTACGTTGTATTGAACCTTGTATGGTATTCAAGATATTACGTGTTACATTCGAGTTGAGTTCCTTGTAGGTGCCCTTAAGGCTGCTAACGAGATCGCTTATGCGTGAGATTACTTCATAGTCATACATGAGGGTGCTCATTTCATTGCAAATATTATCGGCAGCACCATTTGTAAGCTGAGCTGAGGGTGAGTTATCCAGTGTGGTGGGTGTGAAGGAAGTTTGATTTTGTAATGTTGGTCCACCGACACCAAAGTTTTGATTACCAGTACTGTTGTTCGATTTAAGACTTCCGCCACGGTTAAGACCTTAAAAATACAAAATAAATAAAATTTCTGAGTTAGTTAAGTTGATATATGTATGTTGTATATAGTCACACTTTGGCATTAGTTGGAATTTTTTAAAGTTTTTTCTTTTAAATTAAAATTAAAGGAAGTTAGACGGGAAAACTATGTGGATTTGCGCAGGGAAAGACGCCGTCTGAGAGACTCGTTCAATCCATCAGCATTTCTTCAGTGGACCTAACATTCATAGCTTTCCACTTATTCCTTGACTTTATTTTTGTGCAAATTACCCTTGGAAATAGCAACCTTTTTTCTTCATTTATTAAACCAAGCGTTCGGATTCCATTCAAAAAGTTACTTCTAAAAGAACTCCTTGCTACCCGACAACGTGCACAACTCCATTTTTATACTCTAAATAGTTTAATAATAATGAAAACACGCCAGGAAAACGGGAATATTTTCGAAAAGTTACGACTAAAATTACTTTGGCAACTTAGGGTTTTGGTAGCCCGCATCTCTTTCTCTAAAGTTCGCTACTGGCATTAGCCAACAGAATAAACAGAGCCAAGGATGCAGCAATACACTCTTGGAATGACAGACAAGAAGCTTACGGCCCAAATATATTCATCGTTTTCTGTCAGAATCACAGCACACGAGAATAAAACTAATCAATATTATGGCACGATAAGAGAAATGAGAGATTTCATGGTCGCGAATGAAAGAAAATCAACATTGGAGCAAATTAGTTGAAAAGCAATAGGCAATGTTCGATTTTTATCGTTTTCCATTCTTTCAACACTGATATCTTGCCTTAACAAACGGCAGAGAATCTGCAGGGTGTCCTAAAAGAAAGTTTATGTTTGTTTAAATTCCTGCGTAAAAGCAACGAATCGGAGGGACGCGTGGGTATGCGTGGTATACCCTGGCTCTTCCAAATTTAGTTGCTGATGAGTGTTTCTCGAGAGCAGACCGCGCATTGTATGTGCGAGAATTTTACAAAAACAGTGATTAGGCGACTGCAGCGCGTAGAATATTCTTCAATATTGGATACTTTCGCTCCTTAAATGAAGCGCCAAGCATAGCTCTCATTCGAAAATGTGTGAAGATATTTGAAGAGACCGGTACAACATTGGAAAAACCAGAAACGGAGCCACCAAGGTCATTAAGAACGGCAGAAAACATTTAACCAGTCTGATCCGAACGCTACTGCTTAAATGTGTCTAGATCATCTTTATACCGTATTATGCACAGAGGTCTAAAGCTGCAACTCTGTAAAATTTAATTATTATAAAGATTAAACACCAGGATGCCAGTGAAAAGCTTGACTTTGTAAACTAGGCAATTGAGCACTTTTCAACGTTTACTAACGTTTTCAGATGAAGCTCATTTTCATCTTAATGGGCATGTAAATAAACTGCCGCTACTATAGAATGCGAAGAATCCAAAACGCAAGCATCAGAAATCTCTACATTTGATCATATGGTCTGCGATGCCGACGCGAGGAATTATCAGCCCTTACTTTTTTGACGATGAAAGAGGACGGTAGAAATAAGGAAAAATATAAGAAAACTTCTTGTAAAACTTTTCTGGCTTCAACTAAAGAACATGGTTCCATCAGGACGAAGCAAAGTCACACAAATCCAATATGTCTTTGCCATTAGTTCGTAAAATTCTCCCTAGCAAATTGATCTCCAAATGAGGTGACATAAATTGTCGTCCACGCAGTCCTGATCTTACTCGTATGGGCTTTTTCCTGTGGCGTTATCTCGAATCTTAAGTTTATGCCAATATATCAACTTCTATTGCGGATTTGAAAGAAAATGGCAGCCGTTACAGAGTCTACATGCAAAGTCGTCATATGAAAATTTGGAGTTAAATGAGTGCTGTGGCCGCGAGGGTTTACATTTAGACTATATTTTTAAGAAATAAATTTGGAAAAACATTTTTGATAGAAGGCTTACATTTTTCTTAATTGGTTCACTAAATAAAAACTTCTTTTGGGACACTCGGTATTTTCATGAAAAATTTTAAGATGACTTTTTTCGAAATAATCATCGATTCAGTTGAAGATTATTGCTAAAAACTTGAAAAATGCATATTTCAAGTTTAAATTTTGTTTTTTGCATTTTCTTTTTATTGCGTGCATTTAAACGCGATGCTGCTTTCTTTTAAATGTTCGCAACACTGACGGCTGTGCGCATGCGCACTAAAAGTTTCGCAGCACCCAGTCGCACACAATGGGCCATTGTTATTGCCCTATAGTATGTTGCCGATGCTGATTTTTGTTGCTGGACGCATTTGAAAATGTCTGGCATTGTAAAATATCATGACTTTGGAAAGAAAACGTTTACATTGTATCTATGTCTATGCAATGTATTGTGTGGTGTTGTTATCACTATTCGTATTTTGGTTGCATTAGATGATTTTTCGTGCCAATAAACTGTGGCAATGGCAATACGTCGTCGTCGTCATCGTCGTATTTTGCATTAAATGCTAATTTGTTGATTTATGCAATTTGCCAATATCATCATAATTGTGGTTGCACCAGCGTTAAAATCATTTTTGAGAAAGGGTACGGTGGTTTATTTCCGTTTTTTGCTTTGTTTTCGTAATAACTTGCCACAGCGTTAAAATAATAATGAGAAGGTTTTTCTTGATTTTTTTGGCTTTTATACTTTTGTATCATGAGATATTTATTGCTTCCTATTTAGATAAAAAGTTGTAATTTCTTTCGTAAAGAAAAAAGGGAAAGTTTTTAATTTGTATAGAAACAAATCTCCACTCACCTGCAGTTAATATCCTAGATAGCGTGGCAGAAGTACTATTATCGACAATCTCAACATCAGTAACTGGATACATCCACTTAAAGGATAATTTCTCTGTGGCACCGAAATCATGTGATTGCTTTGGTGCAACCGAAACACAAATCACCTTATCATTTAGCAACAGCAAACGGCGCTGTTTGGATTTGATAATAAAACCAGCCTGATTGAATTCCATATGCGTAACATTATCCTCACGTACAAGATAACGTGGACGATTACCATCGGTTGATGTCAGCGAACGTGTATTGAAAGTGCCGCTAATATGACCGAGCATCTCCTTGAAACCCTGATACTGTTCAGCTTCACGTTTGCGTTCATTTAACATTTCCGCCAAAAGTTCCAGCTGTGTTAATGCCAATTGTAATGACATACGATCATGATGTCCTTGTGGTGTATACTTAAGTAAGTCTTGCAGGAAAAGTATAAATTGTGGAAAACGTTGTACCGGTTTCACCATTAGGCCGAAAAACGATAGACGATCATGTGCACTGATTTGTTTTACTTTAAAGAAATCAGCCAGTGCAGATTTGCGTTTTTCTTCCATTTTAGCAAGTTCCATGGCCGCCGAGAAGTTATTTATGAAACCGGAGTAAATTTCCAGTATGCGTGGTTTGCTGAATGCGCTAACAAAACAGTCACCCAGTTTTTCATCACGATCCCAATTGCGTACACATTCAGAGAGTGCAATGCGAAAAAGTTTATGCGATTGCAAAATATCGGGTAGACGATGAAAGAGTGTGGATATTTTGTTGGCGCTTAAAACTGGTGGGCTGCTCTCTTCGAGTGGTGTTTTGTAATCCTTTGAAATTGAGAGAGAAATAGAGGAATGAGTAATATCAGTTTATTGAAAGTCAAATACGAAAATATACGAAAAGAAATTCTTTATTTTCCCCAATATCACTTTGTCTTATGAAATTAATAGACTCTGTCCTCGCAAGTCAATATTTGATTCCCTTTAACATTAGCTTTTTTGCAAAGTTACTTTTTTAGTTTGGATTAATATTCACAGGTTAACCCTGTATTAACATACATATGTAGAGTTCAACATCAGCTGCCCGGATTGAGTTTGATATATGTACCTTAGGATGGGTCGAATGTTTTTACCGGTCTGGCTCAGCGAAAAGTTTGGATAATTTGAATAAACTTTGCCAGAGAAAGTATATTTTTTCAGTGAATGTTTATTTATCATCCTGATAATTGCAAAGTAGATTTGTTCTTATAAATTTTTATTTAACCTAGGAAAAAAGGTAGTGCAGGCGAATTAGGTAAAAAAAATCTTTGATATTTAATTTTGTTGAACAAGCACCGATTCTGATCCGCCATGGGTCATTCTTTTAGTTATTGAACTTAGAAAAAAGCCAACACTTAAGATTTATGCAGTCTTGAAAAAAAGTTGAAAAACGGTTTTTTTTTTTAAGTAGAAACAATTCAGAACAAAAAAAAAAAAAAAAATCATTTTCGTTGTACTTGTCAACGCTGAATTCGATTCTGATATCAGAACTGCTATATCTTGTATGGTTTCCGAGATATCCTACCCCAAATGATCAAAAATACAATTTTTGAGGTTGTGTAGAAGACGCACAAAATTGTTTTACTATTTGCTATTGGGTGTACAACTTAAAAACCGGAATTTGACGGTGGATGTCCGTACTAACAAATATCGTGAAAGCTCGAACTTTATATATAAGTCATTTTGAAGGTACATTTGACAGCTGTCAAAATCAGTCAACAAAACAATTTTATCTTGTGTGCATCATTATTATTTTTCACGATGAAAAACTTCGAAAATTCGAGAAAACGATGAAAAACTTCGAAAATTCGAGAAAAAGACAGCATTTGCGGGAGGTTCTGTTGGGTCATTTTTTTGCAAAGAAAACTGCTGCGGAAAGTCATAGTTTGCTTGTAGAAGTTTATGGCGACGATGCTTTAGGAAAAACACAGTGTTTTGAATGGTTTAAACGCTTCAAAAGTGCCGATTTTGACATCAAAGGCAAAGAACGCCCAGAACAGCCAAAAAAGTATGAAGACGAAGAATTAGAGAAACTACTCGATGAGGATTCGTGTCAAACACAAGACGAGCTTACTAAATCGTTGGGAGTGACTCAGCAAGCCATTTCGAAACGTTTGAAAGCCGCCGGATACATTCAGAAGCAAGGTAATTGGGTCCCCTATGAGTTGAAGCCGAGAGACGTTGAACGGCGCTTCTGTATGTCTGAAATGCTGCTTGAGCGCCATAAAAACAAATCATTTTTGCATCGAATTGTGACTGGGGATGAAAAATGGATCTATTATGACAATCCCAAGCGCAAAAAGTCATACGTGAAACCCGGCCAACCAGCCAAATCAACCTCGAAGCCAAATATCAATGGCGCCAAGGTTATGCTGTGTATTTGGTGGGATCAGAAGGGGCCGTTATATTATGAGTTGTTGAAATCGGGCCAGACAATCACAGGTGACCTGTACCGAACACAATTAATACGTTTGAAGCGTGCCATCATCGAAAAACGCCCGGAAAATGCGACCAGACACGAAGCAATAATTTTTCATCAATACAACGCTCGGCCGCATGTTGCAAGACCCGTGAAAAACTATTTGGAAAATAGTGGATGGGAAGTTTTGGCTCACCCGCCTTATAGTCCGGACCTTGCTCCGTCTGACTTTCATTTATTTCGCTCGATGCAAAACGCCCTCACCGGAATACGCTTCACATCAGAGCAAGGCATCCGAAATTGGATAGATTCATTTTTCGCCGCCTAGTCGGCGTAATTTTTTTGGGATGGAATTCATAAATTGCCTGAAAGATGGGGAAATGTTGTAGCTTCCAATGGACAATACTTTGAATAAAATATATTGTAACATTTTTCCACAATATAGCATCAAATTTCGCTAAAAAATTCCGGTTTTTAAGTTGTACACTCAACATAAAATGCATCGTTTAGTACTGTCTTCAAAATGAACGAACTGGTCTTGTGTAATTTTTCTTTAAAAAAGTTATGACCATTTGAAAATGTCACCATGGAGTGAAAAATCCTATGAGAATCCCCATACGCTTCTTCACTTTATAACTTTTTAAGGGAAAATAATTCAAGACCAATTCATAGCTTATTTTGAAGACGAAAAATGGTAGTTAGTGTTGCATTTAAAAAAAAGATCAAAACAATTTCGTGCCTCCTCTATATAACCTCAAATATCGTGTTTTTGAACATTTAAGTTAAAATAACTCAAAAACTAAACTTGATACATAGAGCAATTCCAAGACTGCATTCAGATTTAGCACTAAAAACTTAATCGAAACTGACTATTTTTGTTTTGGTTTGTGGTGCTTTTTTCCAAGTGTACCGTTTTCGACCTCTTTTTAAAAAGCGACGCACGTTGGATTTTGCGGTTTGCATTTTTCAACTCTAGAAGCATTCCACAGCATTATCCTGGAAAAAAATCGCATGTGGTATTTCGCATAATTTAAACGTTTTAAAACCCACCGAGTGCTTAGCGCCGTCCAAGATCAATCGGAAAAACGGATTTTACTCAAAAACAAGGCGTCTTACGAAAAAAGTGTATTAGGCAAAAATTGCTTAGCTTTGTCTAGGAAATACGTGCGAAATTTTTCAGAATTTTTCTGGGACATTTTAAAAATTTTCAAAAAATGGTCAAAAATAAAAAGCTCAAAAAAATTCTGAAAAAACTCACATGTATTTCCTGGACGAAGCTAAGCAATTTTTGCCTAATACACTTTTTTCGTAAGACGCCTTGGTTTTGAGTAAAATCGGTTTTTTCAATCGAAATTGTATTAAAAAACCGAAAAATGTCAGCAGAAAACTATAAAAAAGTTTTTAGTTTTGAGTCAATGAAGCGCCAGACAAATTAGTTTTTCGAGTTCAGCAAAATTGTATTTAAACTGCTGATTTCAGCACCGTGGATAATCAATCTTACAAAATGTTTTAGGATAGAGATTTGTAGCCGGACGAAACTAAAATTAATTTATATGGACAACTACCCGACAAAAAATTAGTTCAGGAATTCCGGATTAGGATCAGATCTGGATCAGGTATTCCTTAACACGGCCATCTGATCAGTTCCTCATCAGGATCTGATATCAAAAATCTTTATACGGTCCAAGTACGTTGTTTACATCAGTATCGCATCAAATTTGCAGAACTAAATAAATATTCCATATCAAAACGACCACAGAAAGTTTTCTCAAACACATTTTAGGTGGTTATAATTTTTATATCATATCAAATGCTACAAAATGTTTTAGGAAAGCGTTTTGTAGCCGGACGAAATTAAAATTAATTTACATGGATATGAAACGATCCTCAATAATAAATATATTACTTTTTTGATGAGGACCTGAAATATTCTGATCCGTTCCTGAAAACTTTATGAGATCTGGATCAGGTCCGTTTCATATGAGGTGTGACGTTCCTGACTCCTTCCTGATCATTCTTCAGGCTAGCCTGATCCGAACCGGATCTCAACCTGAACTTTTTTCTAGTCGGGTACTTACTCTGAAGTATAATACTAGAGTAAAATTATTAGAGTAAAACTTATAAAGCTCTTAGTAATGAGAATGATTCGATTTTCAACACTAAATATTTATTTTTTCTTATCAGAACAAGGGGTAAAAAGCTGATTCGCAGAAGGTTCGATAACTTTATGCGTTCTTGAAAACAATTTGTAATCAGGGTCGGATCAGCTCAAACGGATCAGGTGCATTTTATTACATACATACGTTACTGTCGGATCAGAAAGCCTGATTCGTTGCTGATCATACTTCAGACTAGCCTGATCTAACTGATTTCTAGTCGGAAAGCTCCAATTATACGTAGTTCTTATGGTTTGATGCAACAGATAACTGGTAACTCTATTTTAAAACATTGGGACTTTTTTACTCTTAGCATTACCATCCGACGTTTTCCAGGTCATTTAGGTAGGATATTAAGAGTGGCTTTAAATTAGCAATACTAAGAAAATAAAGACTTTACTTTTTCAATATATAAATAATAATTTTTACCAAAGGATTACACTATTTTTTAAATAAACGCAGCAAAGTTTTGCTTCAAAACATTGGTGGATAAAAGATTTTGGTTTTGTTTCTTTTTTAACGTTAATTTTGCAACTATTTTAGTGTATTAAATTATATACATTGTATGTATATGATGATATGATTATTGATTTATATATAAATATTTTTTTTTTATAAAATGGATGGTTAGTAGTGATGAGGCGATTATTGACGTGGGGATGTGGCATGAAAAGAAATGAATAAAAATATAAGATGTGACTATTTGAATGTGTACAGGTATATAGATAGGTACATAGTAAATTTATTTCAAAAGGGTTAATTATATAAACTTGTAAATTCAAAAAAAAAAAAAAAGCATAATAATAATAAACAATTTACATCAAAAACTAAAAAAAAAAACTAAATTGTATGCAATATTTGGATATTTGACAGTGCTAATACCAAGAAATAAAAACAGGTCAACAATTAATACAAAATTTTAGGCATAAAGGAAGATAGTTCAAGTGCCAAAACGTTTCAATTAAACTTTTCCAGTTTAGGACGTAAAACACAAGTTTTTTTTATTTAATTCCAAAAATAAATCTCAATGTCGCAAAGCCGCAATGTCACAAACATTTCAAACAACAATCGATATTAATTGACTTCCGACACATGATAATACTTTTCTTGTCGGCGTTTTTATTTTCTTCTTGGACTTGCAAAAGAAGTCCCAGATATAGGGTTGCCAGAATTTTTTTTATTTGAAACTGATATTTTGAAAAACAATTGAAATTGCAAAACGTGTGAAGGTTATGTATAGTGTATGCCAGTAAAACCTTTAAATGTAATCTAACTTATTATTTAACCCTTAAAACACTCGTATTTTAGTGCGCACTTTTTATAAGAACATTGGAAAAAATTGTTTCCCAATTTTTATTCGACTTTTCTAGTGTTTTTTTGTTTTTAAAAATAATTTTTTTTTTTTTTTTCGGAAAAAAGTCTACTTCAATTAGATTAAATTAAATATTTCCAGTATAAAAGTATGTTGGCAGCCCTACATTGCGTAGGACACCAACGAGAAAAGTGAAAGAAAATCAATTTATCAAATTATCTGAAAAAAAATATACAAAACTTTTTTTTGTTTTTGTTTTGATTGAGTTCACAAAATTACCTTCACACGATAAACTCAATTAGGCGCAAGGATCAAGGACGAATGTTATGGCAGTGGCAACAAAATGAGATTTCTAATCAAAATGAAATGCGATTGTTTTCGACTTGACTGCAGGCCAAGCTAAAAAGACGAAAAACGCCAAAAACAAAACAATACCGAGGGGAGAGGTAGCTCCATTAAACAAAGTACCGGTCGATTGAACTTCACACGTAGCGGCAATACAGGTAGTCAGTCAATATTGGTAAGGGCTCTAATAAATCTCAGTTAATTAGGTGCAAAGTAAATATTTTTTTTCTGATTAATGGCTTAGACGGTACCTTTTTTTTTTGATTTGATCTTTATCTTTTGGCTAAATACAATTCAAAATAACAAATATTATAGTGATAGATTCAAATTGGTTTTTTATTATTGCTTAAAATTATGCGGTTAGGGTATAAAATTGCAACAGGTGTTTGGAAAAAAAAAGTGTGAGAAATAACATACTTATACATCTATTCTAAAAACATAAGCAAAAATTTCGAATTCTTGTGTTTTTTTACTCTTTTGTCTATATATTTTTAGGGTCAGAGATAGGCAAAGACATAGCAAAATAGAAAATTAAATTAAATAAAATTTCCTGCCAAATGACTTATTAACAAATTTCTTAGGTTAAAAATTGCCTGAAATATGGCCAATCGAACATGAAAATTTTGTCAATGCGGACGGATAAACGGTTTTTACTCAAAACCAAGGCATCTTACGAAAAATGTGTACAAGGCAAAAAATGCTTAGAATCACCCAAGAAATACGAGAGAATTTTTTGGAACTTCTTACAATTTTTTATTTTTTTGACCAATTTCTGAAAAATTATACAATGTCCCCAAAAACTATGAAAAAAATCATATGTATTCCTTGGACGATTCTAAGCATTTTTTGCCTCAAGCACTTTTTTCGTAAGATGTCCTGGTTTTGAATAAAAACCATTTTTCTGACCGCATAATCAAAATTTCTATTATTCGAATGGCCATATTTCGATCTATTTTTAACCTTAAACTTTTTTCAATAAGTCATTTTAAAGAAACCTTTTTCTTCTTTTTTTATATTTTGCTACAACTTTACCTATACTAAGCCTAAGAAAGTTAAAGGCAAAAGAGTAAAAAAACGCAAGAATTCAAAATATTCGCATATATTTTTTTTTTGGATTTCCGATGGAAAATTTAATTCTCTACAAAAAGTTTTCTATAAAAAATATCGAAATTTTGCTAAATTTTTGTTCGCTAGCTACATACATATATTGAAAAAAACTGTAAAGGGTGCATTTTGTCCCCCATCTCTGATTTCCACCCTCTGAGCGGTTTTTATACCCTAAACATATATTCACTTTGTACTTTCGTTTATAGCGCAGAGAAGGAGGCGTAGCAGGTATAGAAAGTATATATTCTTGACCAGCGTTAACTCCAGAGTCGATATAGCCATATCCGTCTGTCTTGCTGGCTGGCTGTGGAAATATTTTTTACGGGACATCTACCCAAGGTAATTCGATGAAATTTAGTACAGTGAATTCCCTGTAAAAGTTAGCATGAGGGATTGAAAATGAGCGAAATCGAACAACAGACACGCCTACCGCCCATACAAAATATAAATTCAAAATACATCTTTAAGAGTATTTTTCACGAAAATGGAACCACAATACACACAAAAACTAAGAATGATTAGTACAAGCTCTGGGCAAAAACTAGGCGAATTTGGACAAGAGGGTGTGGCACCTCGCATATATGCCACACTGAAAGAGTTTTTTGAGATAATCCAACTAAATTTTACTCAAACACTAAGAACTATAAATGCAAGCTCTAAGCAAATACTTGATGAACTCGGACCAGAAGGCGTGGCACCTCTCATATAAGCAAAAGTTTCAAAACGCTATACTTGAAACGTTTTTTGAGACAACCCAACCAAACTTTTTAGAATAATATTTATTCTAAAAGTGAAGAAATCCATTAACTTTAGGCAATTTTAAAAGGAAACCAATTTTTTTACTGTTGCACACTGGTCCCAAATGACTTTTTTTGGTTCAAAAATGACAAACGCAGTTCATAACCAAATCAAAAAATTTTGTTTAACCTACAGCTTGACAATTCCTTAAAAGACTCTTGGAGCCCAAAATATTAACAATTTTTGAAAAATTATAAAACGTCTCAAAAAATTCAAGTTGTGAAGAGTGGTTCCTCTATTTATCGGCCATCCAGGCCAAATGTATTTTTGGGCGTTGAACCCGAATATCGCATATAATAAAAAATTTTGGTTTTCCCGCTACACAGTAAAAATATTGGTTTAATTTTAGAACCAAAAGTATTTATATAGAACAATGCCAAAAAATTATTAATTTTAAACTATTTTGGAATAAATTTCATACTTTTCTGGAATAAATTTCAAACTGTTTTGGAAAAAAATCGGAATTTAATACCAAAAAAGTTTTAAATCAATACTAAAGGGAATTAAAACTAAGAAAAGTTAACTATAATTTTTTAGTGTGTTGAGCCTCTTAATACCACCTTTGGAGATAGAATTTTACTTATCCTAAGCATTTGAAATGTGTGCATATTTTAAGTGCTCAGTAATTATCATAAATCCTTAAAAAGAATGTATATTTTTAGGTTTTTTGGTGGGCTTGAACCCAATATGACGAAAATAATTATCTAGTGGCACAGCTATCACTTACCACCCCCTGCAAAAGGGTTTAAGTTTCACTTCTTAAAAAAATTCAAAATGTATGTCTATTTCTATGTTTTTTGGTGCTCTGAAACCGAATATAACGTTAAAAAATGATTTCAATTACCCAGTCACCTCCTAGCACACGAATTTAATCCCCTGAAGGGTTGAAATCGCGATTTTTATCAAAAATTTATATGAGGCCTGGGGGTGTACCCTCAAGGTATTGAAATTTTTTTGTGAGCATTTTTTAACGATTTTCTGATGCCTGGCTATTCTTTAAATGAAGTCTGTCAAAATTAAAAAAAAAGCTGGTTTAAGAAAGCTTCGTTATGTAAAAACTAAATAAGAAAATAACCATATAATGAGGCAATTACTTGGCAAATCAAAAGGTTAAATTCCTGTAAAAAATGGCAGTACCACCAACTCAATAATTGCATGTTTAGATATGTGTGAATTTTACAACAACAAAGAGGAGGAGTAACAATTTTAAATGTGTACAATTTGTATGAAACATGCAAGTAATAAAATTTAAATAATGCGGTGCGGTAGCGTGTTGAAGACAAAATGAAAAAGAAAAGAAAAAAAACCAAATGAAAAATAAGACTACACTTGGCTTTGGTTATAAAAGTTTTTTTTTGTAGAAATTTTGCACATTTAAATAATTTACCGCTAAGCATCTTAAGTTAATTATTCTTTTTTTACTAAGAATTTTGCAATACACAGCAAAAAACATAAGAAATTTAACCCATTAATGTCCAGCGGTGCCATATGGCATCCATTCACTGAGGCTTTCCTGAGCAAGGCTTGGCAAACTTTTTTTTCCAAATATAGTTTGAGCTCGGGTAAGTACTGCTTGAAAATTTCAGCTTTCTTTTTACCATGATTCCCCTCGGACATTAATGGGTTAAAGAATGAGTAAAAGCCAAAATTTTATAAAAAGAAGCAAAACCGAAAGCAAACCAAAGATTTTAGCTGTAAAATTACTTCTCAAGGATATGGCTACTTACATTGACTAGACGCTGCAGAGTTGCTACATACGAATTCTCACTGTGTACAATGGCCGCTACAATGTGTCTCCTCTTTAATTGCTGCTGTGACAAACCAGGTGGTGCTGGTGGTAGCATTGGAGTAATCAGTCGAGTGTGAGCGTTTCGGGCGGTACCATTGGCACGACTACCAGGTGGTATCATGTGATCCATATCGAAACGCGATGTTGACGAGCCATCATCGTCGTTCTAAAAAAACGAAAAGAAAGAAACAAAACCGTTAAAAAAATGTAATACTCTAAAACTGAAACATGAGTGACAGAAACAACGCTTACCTCGGGTACTCCTGGCATTTTGAAAGCGGCATTTGATGTTCCCATCATTTTTTGCGGCGACGCATGTGGTTCAATAAATGCACTCGCTACCGCATCTGGCAGATCGATACTCGACGACGATGATTGCCGCCCATCACGTCCGCCAACATCGTACTGATGCGTTGAACCACGTCTTATGGAGAACCAACGCGAGAGTCGTCCTCCCGGTGATTCACCTGGCGTAGTCAGTTCTTCACGTGGCTGCTGATGTGCCGCGGGCATGGTACAACTCGAACGTCTATTCACACTATTCAAGTTGTTATTATCGCCGCCTCCGGTGATCACCGCCGTTACTCGCTGACTGCCCGTGGAGTTGGAACTGCACGTGGAGGATGAGCTGTTGTTGGCAGCGTTTGCAGCAGTCGAGGAATTCGTGCGCCATTTGTCAAAGGACAGATGTTGTTTGGCCTTGTTAAAGGTGGAACGCAATTGGGAATTGCGTTGATTGCTGGCGCTTAGGGACGACGTTACGTTGGGATCGTCTTCGGCGGCTGCCTCTTCGTCAGAGGTGTTAGCCGCGCTACTACTAGCCAAATCCTGTTCCGAACGCTCCGAGCACCAACTGTCCTCGGAGTTGAGTGTACGCGCCGATAGCGTGTGTTCGAGACGCTTTTTCGTAGCGCTATTTGTGTTGCCCGCTGTAGCGGTTGCGCTTGCTGTTGTGGTCGTAACACCAACGGCTGCCGATGAGCCGCTGGTGTTGAAACTTCCACCGGCAATTGTGTTGCCGCCGCTTTGTGTTGTTAAATTGTTGCCGTCCGCTGCTGCTGCTCCTACTGTTGCAGTAGACGTTTCTGCCTGTGCAGACTTGCTTAACGGGGTGGCGCTGGTATCGGTGGGGCTGCCACAATTTTTGCTATGATGATAGACGTGATGTTGCTGATGTCGTTGTTGCTGTTGGGGGGAGTGATGATTTTGATGGTGCTGATGTTGTTGTTGATGATGATGATGTTGTTGCTGCAAATGATGATGTGTTGTTGGCAAAATAAGCGGATGCAGTCCGTTGTATACGTTGCGTGTTGAATTCAGCGTATCCGGACGCCGAAGCGTAGCAGCGTTATGAAGTTGAGCTGTCGTCGTGGTAGCTGATTCGACGCTGGACGTCGATGCTGTGACGCTAGGGTTGTTAGTTGTCGTCGAAGGTAGGGGATCTTCCCAAGAGCCGGAGTTTAATTTTGGCTCATCTGAAATTGAAGAAAAGAGAAAAAATTCAGTAACCCGTTATTGATGGAAAGCAATTTGAATAATCTCTATAATGTAACAGAGAAGAACTATATCAATCATGGAAAAAATTTTAATTTTCAGCCCTTAACATCCCCAAATTTCCTGAAAGTTTGTATAATTGTTAAGTATTGTCGAACTAAGCCTCGAACAGATTTTTGAATTCCAATCCCAAGTGGATCTCAAAATACAGGGCAAACATGAAAAATTCGAATAAATATAAAATTGCTCTGCGACTTTAATTCGCAGTTTATCTCAAAATGCGTTTCTTTTTGTGAAACATCCGAACACATATTATTTGTTCATTTTTTCACAGACTTCAAATTGAATCAGAAATATCTGAACTCATTTTTATTACCTTTTCCAAAAAAAAAAAAAACAGTCTGGATTGTATGCAAAATTTTTAAAAGAAATGCCCGAAATGGGCACTTACTCATATGAGAACTAGAGGCCTGCACAAGACATACAATGCACTTTTCCATATATGCACTTTTTACACTAAACTAAAGTATTTGGTCCAAAAAGTTTAAGATTTAAATATTCACTATACACTGGTTTCATTTTGACACTGAAGTACTTGTCTTGTTGTATCAGTGTAAAGAAAAGGTGATTCTAACAAATACTTCAGTGTACTGTATTTTGTACAAACAAACACTTCAGGTCAGTGTAAAACATGTGAGTAGAAAAACTACAGAAAAATTAATGAAATAATAACACTTGCAAGTTACAACGCTTTGTAACCCATGATTGTAGTGACCCTTTAGAACCGGTGGAGACAACTGTCTCAAGTTATCTCTAGTTATTTTGTAAGTAGACTAAAACGAAGTACACCTTAAACTAGAATAAATTTGCTTAAGTTATCAATTGTACCAAAAATGGTCCAAAACTATATAACGCAAAGTCGGTCGGTTTGTATCAATAGTGGTCCAATTGTGTTTCGATTGTTTTAGTGGAACTATAACATTACTGATTAAGTATGTACGGCTTGGAAGTTCGTCGACTGTGAAAATGGCAAACGATAGTGTATCGGTCTAATGACTTGCGCTGCATGGAGAGACCCGGGTTCAAATCCTCCACTCGCTGATTTTCAATTCCAATTTTTAAATTTCCATTAATTTGTAAACAATTTGTCCGAAGAGTCTTCGGAGCGGAAAATGAAACATAAGTTCCAATATAGCCGACGTATAAAATAATAAAAAAATTAATAAAAAAATGTCATCCTCACTGAGATTTGAACCCGACACACAATGCTCAGAAATACATATCAAGGTGATTATCAAAAACATGAAAAAAAAAAACATCCATTAAATATCCAAAAAAAAGCATCCAAAATTAAAAACATCCAAAAATAAAAACATAAAAAAACATCCAAAATAAAAACATCCAATAAAAAAAAAAACATCAAAAAAAAAAAAAAAAAAAATCCAAAAGTAAAAACATCCAATAAAGAAAATATCAAATAATGAAACATTTTTACGTTTTTGTGTTAAATTTGTATATTAAATAAAATTATTTGAAATTTATAAATAAAATAAAAAAAAATTGGGCTTTTTCTGGTCCGAAAGTAATACTTAAGGAGACAATTGAACTTTTTCTGGTCTCAATGTAATGCATAAGGAGACAATTGGTTACGTCCAATGACAAATAAGACAAAAAGTAAATAGAACTTTATATGTGATGGGACCAGAATTTGAACTAGTCGGTCGCCTCCATTGAGTAGTTTACAAAGTAGTTTTGGAATAGATTGTGGTCCTGCAGGGAAGAAGCTTTCGTACATTTTTGCAACAGAGAGCGTAAACAAAAAGAAGACAAGAAACAATTTTTGTCACTAAATTAGTATTTTGTAGTGTACACTACAACTACAGTATATGCACTGAACTGAACTGAAGCAAATCAAACAAGACAGGTTTGTGCAGTATTCAATTTTCCTTCTTTCATATCTAAACGTTTGCACGCCGCACTTAACTGAAGTATTTGATAAATAAAAAGCGAGTACAAGACATAACATATATTGAAACGAAATGTCTTGTGCAGACCCCTATTGAGAATTGAGTTTTTCACATAAGACTCACACTGTATTTTTCTTATCATAAGAACACTTTTTATCGATTTTGTAAAATTTCGTCACTAGAATGATCCCTTAGTAGAACAAAAATTTAGAACTTTACTTAGTGTTGCAAAGATGTTTGTATTAATTTTTCTTATGATTGTAGCCTGAATTTCGGTTGTTCTTACATTTCCATATTAACATGGCAGAATATTTTCAACACTGCGGCAAACGGTGAGCTGATTATTAACAGGAGCGGAAGCCAGGCATAAGAACAAAATCATTATGTTCTTAAAAGGTCACATAAGCATAGGTAGGTATAATCTCATCCTGAGTTATGCTCATTTTCGAAAATCTAAGGAAATGCCTTTTTACATAGAATTTTTGCAGACTTGAAAAAGCAAAGAATTCCACAGCATGTCTGTGGCAAAGTAAATATTTTTTTTTTTTTGTATTGACAAAACCAGAAAGAAATGAAATTTATGTGGTTTAATGGCATTATACACTTAGCTCCTTATTTCGATGTGTAACCTTGAAAACGACTTAATATTTCCACATAGTCACCATCATCTTTAGCAAATGCTGAGTGAAGGTAACAAAAAAAAAAAAAAAAAGAACATGCCAACTCACGCCTTTGATCTTAACTTAAGAATTATGCAATAAGCTAAAGAAACAATATGTTTCTTTGTTTGGGCCAAGATTTCCTCAGCATTAAATCGTTTTTTTTTTCTGTTTCTTTATTTCGCAATGTTTTTCTTATGAAACTTGTCATCAGCTGCTGACGTGGCAAAAATGACAGCAAGAAAAAAACAATAAAATAAAAAAAAGCGCTAAATCGAAACGAACCCATGCAAAATCTATCGCAGCACAAGAAAAACACATTAAATACATTAATACGGGTTGGCTTATCTTAAGAAGGTTCTTAAAAGGCTATTAGCGTCCATTAAAAATATCAACAACTTGTCGCAAAGTAATAAATAAATTTCAATGCAAAATAGGTACCAGTTCTAAATATACGAGTGTGCATGTCCATAGTACAATGCACAGAAAAGCAGTGTGTTGAAATAACCGCCCACTGATTTATAGGTCTAAGCCTTTGCGTCTGGTTTTTTAGCAGATTTATAAATTGTGAACTCAATTGAAAGTTTATGCAGAAATGTTAAATAATGCTAAGGGGATTTTTCATTTCGACTTTTAAAAGGTATACAATGAAGTATATATTTAAAGTGAAACCTCTGTGAAAATTGACAAAAATGTACGTGATGGCATACAAAGTGAAACGCTCAGTTAAAGCCAAAAGCAGTCCTAATCAAAGTATTCTAAAGAAAATGTCTGAAGCACTGATCCAATTTTACTTAAAGCTTCTTTTAAAATTGTAAATGTGGTTCATTTCACAGAATATATAACAACAAAATTATTTGGCATGAAATAATTTATATTCAATGATTTGAGCTGCTGAGTCGCGCCTTGTGAAATGATTTAAATATTCTTTTCTTTGAAAGTATTTGTTGGACCATGCACATATTATAAAAATGGAAGAGAAAAAATTTATCAGAAATTGGAAATATATTTTTATAGGTATAAAAAAAATAATTTAACCTTTATTTATGTAACGCTATGGACCTAGTTGGTCTATGTGAGGTTTTTGCTTACGCGATTACCGCCAACCTAACCTATGTAAGGAGTGAGATTGAAAAAATCTTTACTTTATTTATTATATTCAATAATTTTTAAACGGTTGATCTTAGAGTTTTGATTTTTTTTTATTAAATTGATAATATCTTACAAATTACAGAAAAATAGAATTTTTTATAGTTCTAACCACTATTTATGAACTCTTCGCCTTTTTTTGGTAAGCCTTCCATTAGTTGTTTCAGCCACCTTTTTGAAATAGTTTGCCCATCTTTTTTTAAAATCTTCGATATTTTGGGACACCTTTTTTGTGCTCTTTAAGTTTCTTTTCACAAGAGCCCAATATCTCTCCACTGGTGTTAGCTCCGGACAATTTGGAGGATTGGCCTCTCTTGGTACAAAAACTATGTTATTACTTTGGTACCACTCCAGAGCTTTCTTGCAGTAGTGACATGATGCCAAATCGGGCCAAAAATATGTGGACATATTGTGCTCTCTTATAAAAGGAAGAAGCCTTTTTTCAAACCTTCTTTGATGTATATTTCGGAATTTATAGAGCTCACTGTAACAAATGACTTGCTTCTTTTGCCGAAACTGCACATAGCTTGCCATACCAGGAATTTTTTTGGAAATTTTGTCTGCTTTTGGATTCTAAATTGTTCTTCGACATTTCTTCGACATTTCTTTTGACCCGGAAGCTGCGTAAAATCTGGATGTTTCATACTGAATGAATATGTATATCGAATTAAACTAATTTAAGTGCAAGGCATCGAAGTGTCCTAGCTGTCGTCCAATATGTTAAGACATCCTATTTTTCGAAATAAAACCTTTAACGTCCTACTTTTCGACATAAAATCTCGAAGAAACCTACTTTACGAATTAACGATAATCTAGTTTGCGTAGAACAAATGAATCATTCTACTTTTCGTCTCAGGCATAGAATTGCGAAAACGGTTTGAGGAAAATGATTTTTTTTTTTAAGAATTTTAAAGTGTGTTACTTAATGACATTTATATATTGAAAATTGATTTTTTAATTGAACTTTTAGTCATATATTTGCAAAGATCGATTTACATATAAATCTATCAATGCATTTTCTAACACATAATTATGACAAATCAAGGAACGGATTTAAAACAGGGCTATAGTGACATATGTTTCGTCTTTCGCCACAAAGACTCATCAGACTATTTTTGTTGTAATTATAATTATATTTATTTCACTAAATTAATTATAATTAAAAAATTGCAAGTTGAAAAACTTTAGTGTTTTTGGCCTGGGAGGGATGATGATTTTTTCTTTCACTTATTCTGAGATTCACAGTCATTGGTTAACTTATGACAAGTGCTTAACGAACAAAATATAATTTTCAATCATTAGTTAACCATTGGTTAAACCCTCAAATTTCATAAGTTAACCATTAGTCAACCAAGAGCTAATGCTGTAGAAATAGAATCCACATTAATTTTGTGAAAGTTTAAAAAATGTTTCAGACGTAAAAAATTTAAGTTCTGAAATCGAAAGCAACACAGATATTGACGAAATTTCTTTCTTCTCACCCTGCAATGCTCTCTAAACAACATTTGGTGTCACAAAAGCTATGAGAATTTTATATCGTCAATAGAAAAAACTAATTAAAATATCTTAAATGGTTCAGAAGTGATAATGTTTGCAACGAGAAAAGCCAGTTTTTTTTTTTAATTTTTTTCAAAAAGATTCTTAGCACAAACCCGATATCCCCAAAATTTTGCTATTATTAAGAAATATATATCATACTTGATGTAGATGTCTATTTTGATAACTCTTTAACTTTAATTTTATTTTTTTGTAACATCATTCTCACAGACCATAAATTTTGTTTATTTTCATAAGCTTTCTAATGTTTTTTTTTGTTAAAGTACAAGCGATAGACTGTTGCCTGTTGGTTAAGTCACAGAGTTGTTAACGTTGGTGTAGGCCTCCTTGTTAATGAACCATTGAAAATGCGATTATTGTTACTTTTCGTTACGCTTGTTGATGTCATTCTCAATTGATTATTGACGTCAGCTGTCAAAGATATTAGTTTAAGTGACGTATGCAAATGTTAAAAGCAACGAGTTCAGATACAGAAATTTTTGAAGTGTGGCTAATGTTGATTGAATTGATCTTAAATTTGAACATTTTTGCAAAAATGTATTTATTCAGAATAATACCATTCAAAAGTAGTTCTACGTCAAGTATGCAAAACAATCAGAACACAAAATATTTTTTTTTATTCTTTTGCATTTGGTTACTACTATGTATATGTTTAAAGTTAAAAGGTCAGCGATGGAAGTTGGTTGTCTTTTGAAATTTTTTCACCATTGTTCGGACTTTATTAAAATTTTTTGGATTATTTTAATATTCAAGGTTTTCGAAATTTTTCGATCTTAAAGACTTTTGGAAAGTTTTTCAACAATTTCTGAATATTAATTTATAGCATTTTTGTACTTTTTCGAAATTTTTGGAAATTCTTAAACTCTTATCTACATTTTCTCTTTGTTTTTCGGCATTCTTAAAAAAATTTCGGTTTTTTTTTTATATAATGCTTCTCATATAAACATTTTGATCCAAATCAGACTGGTACAAATGCAATTTGCTTCATCAATTTTGTCGTAATCGTAAATTCAACCGACAGCCGGACATATGAACCAATCTGGGCTCAGCATAAAAATCTAAAAACAAAAACGAAGTTTTTTTGAAAACTTGTAGCCAATTAACCACCATTCCACATTGAAATTCGAAAAAAGAAACCATTTAACGAACACTCAAATACATATATGGGCATTTTTCAAGTGACGAACGTGACCGTCGTACACATTTAAAGTGCAAAAAAAGTGGAAGTAAAACATATTTTTATTTTAATTTTTGCTGTACATTATAGCTCTTAGGTAGCACTATAATTAATGCCAACGTTAATACCAGGCGAAGTCCTGGTTCCGAGATACACGCAAAAAAGACACAAAACGAACGTGACAAAAATAGAAGTAGTTTTCGTGCCTATTCAAAGAAAGTCAGAATTCAGCGAAACAAGTCGGAATTTTTTAGTACGACTAATTTTAGAATCTTTTGCAATAATTTTACTTTATATTGTATTTTGTATGATTATTCTAAAGTTTAAAGAATTTCTTGCTTTTAATGACCATTAGTAAAGTTTTACGTAGAATATTTTTGCATTATAACCAAGTCCTTTTGAAAAAGGTGTCAAAAATACTATTAACCGGATTATAATGGGTTAATGTGGTCTGAGAAAATGTACACCGTTTGATTTTATTATGAGCTTTGGATAACAATATTTATTCAAAATGTAGTTTTAGAATTTTACAGTAGAATGAAATTTCAAAAAAAAAAGTTACTTTTGAGCCAAAAATGACGAACGTGACCAATTTTAAATAGGTTTAAATTTTATTTTTTGCAAAAGATTTTTTTTCTTTTTCATTGTGTGTATTAAAGTATATTAGCACTTAATTTTTGACACACTTGCTGCTTGGTTTACACTTGATTTGTGAAGCAATGATGACAAATCATATTTTTCAGTGACAAACCGGACAATAGAAATTGGACCAAAAAATAAAAAATTGACAGTTAATCGGGATTGCAGTTTTATCTTTTCATTTTTTTATATCGTTAATGTTGTAAGAGAGATTTTGTGGAACAACTGTTATCATGTATTATGCCTCTTAATGAAGATTATAGAAAAAAATCACACCCACTTAAAAATAACTAAAAAAGGAAAACTACATTTGTGCAACTTTGGAGTCGGTTTGATCATCATTGTTAATGAATTTATGTGCAAGTTGCTTAAATTAGTAAAATTTATATGTTTTTAATAATTTTTAATATTTTGGCCATGGTGGACATTTTGGTGGAAATGCCGATATGTACATAGCCAACGGGAAGAAATGAAGTTGCTTCCAAAAAGAGCGCAATGGAAGCACATCTCTAGTAGCATAAAAAATTTTTCAAATTTTTTTTTTTTTTTACTTTTAATAAAAGTTAATAAATCTATCAAAAGTTATAGAAAAAAGTAATTTTTGTGAAATGGAACTTAAAATCTTGAAAAACTTCCACGCAAGCGTATTTAATATGCTTCCAAATGTGTGCTTCCACGGAAGCGTATTTGAAGTGTATTTCATGTGCTTCTGAAGATGTGCATCTCCGCTACGAAATGCTGTGTTAAAAAAGATAAGCTGTGAGAACAGCACTGGAAGCAGCTTCTTGCTCCCCTATAAGCACAACTGAAGTCGTTTCAATGCGCTTCCGTATCCTGTTGAGTATGTACATCCAGATTAGAATGACTCAAAAAAAAAAAAAACAATATTTGCGAAATTCCACGATCTGAGAGAGGGAAGGTGTCAAAAAATTGAGCTGAGAGTTATTTTTTGAATTTCTTTTTGAGGTCGCGCAACGTTGATTTATGCAAAATTTGGGCTCAGCTTATTACGATCTCAAAAATGCTCGGAATGAGTTGTGCGATATAAAAAAATTTATCGGCTTAAAAAACAATATCTGGAACCTATCATCAACCGCATATTGTTTTTTCTTTTTTTTTTTGGCTAAAATACTCACAAAAACATATTTTGGAAATTTCACCCTGCTGTAAAACTCTAAGTCTTCTTTTTGGATAAAAGTCGTTGTTCCAAGGTCACCAAAGACAAATTAATGCTATAAGCAATTTTCCGAAACATCTTAACCCATTATATACAGTTTTTATGGGTCGTTTAGACCTATTTTTTAGGTGTTATAGTGGGTTAATGTATTGTAAAAAAAATTGTATCCGAAAATTTCATTATGGATCAGTCACCAAAGACAAGAAATGCTTAAAACTAAAGAACAATGAGTAAAATATGTAATATGATAAGCTTCTGTGATACCCTGTAGTGGCAGAATCGCTTACTGCTTTTTAATATTTAAATTCAAATTTTCTTCTCACATCGACCTTCCTAAGCGCCTACTCGTACTCTTATAAGCCTACGTGTCCTTTTCCTGCTTAATCCTTTACTGTGCTATTGCATAAAAAAAACTAAAGTTAAATGTCAAATGACACACTTTGTAGTTTTATGACTTTTATTACGCTCCAAGTCGCAATTGCAAAAAGAAAAAAAAAAAATTCAACATTTCCTGTTCACACCATTGCTCCAGTTTTTTTTTTTGCGCCAACGCATGCAACCAGTTTTTCTGAAAAATTCATTTAAAAAATTCCCCAACACATTTTTGCCTATTCATTTTCATTCCTTTACTCCCAATGTGTCGCCAATAAATTGTACAATAAATACACCCACAAAAAACTAAGACAATTTAGCAGTCAATTCATTGAAAATCTGCACAAAGACAGACAGACCGACAGTCAGACAAATAAATAAATGGCAAGTCGAAAGGCAGTGGGTACAACAAGAGTTCGGCACAGTGGCCCACATATGCAAATCAGGATGTACGCGCGCGACCTTTAAAAAGTAATCAGTACAAAAACAACAACAACAACAACCAAATAACAAAAGGTTTGAAACTGGATCTGCTTTATTACGTACGTATGTTGTCGACCAACTACGATGATGACAAAATTTCAGTTTTATTGAGGAGGGGTATTCTTCGGAACGAGCACAGGCGACCTATTTTTCGAATGAAATATTTTTTTTTTTTTTTGAGTTTTTTTTTTTTGCGCACATGCCCACCACAACAATAACAACAACAACGAAACAAAATAGGAGCCACAATTTTGTCGCAAATACAAGTAAAGTATATGGGGCTTTCCACACAATATTTACCACCCAAAGTTTTTTTTTTGGTAAAACATTTTTTTTACGACGCAATAGGTCAAAATATTAGATACGTATTTTCTTATTTCAATATATTAAGCTGAATTTTTGAGAAAAAAAATTTTGAAGTTTGGAGTTTGGTAAAAAGTACTTTTTTTCAATCGCTTCTACTTCAATATCAAGCGAAGTTATAAAAATTTACCATGAGTATGAAATTTCCGCCTTTCTCACAGCTTTCGAATGGCATATACGAAAATTTAATTTTCCAATTTTTTAAATGAAAAAAAAGGAATATTTGTAAAGAAATCGATTTTTTTCAAATTTGGACATAATTTTTTTGCTTTTTTTTTATTGAAATAAATTGCAGAATCATTTTTTTAAATACTGTCCAAATTTGAGAATGGAGAGTTAAGTATTAACGGAGGAATCAACTTTTTAATTACGGCCCACGTACGAAAAATCCGAAAAATTTTTTTGCTTTTTTTTTTAAATAAGTTAAAAAATAATTTTTTTAAATACTGTCAAAAATTTCGGCAAACAAGCGCAAAACAGTTCCGTAGCGCTACTCGAATCGACAAGTTTGGACTCGACTTTCACTTGTTTGAACGGCTAACGCACGCGAAGTGCAGTGAGGAATTAGCAGTTTATAATAAATTACGTTGTTGTGATAAGTGCGGAGCAAAAATAACAAAAATGTCGAAATTTAATGTCAAAGATCGTTGTTACAATCCATTTAATTATAAAAATCATTGCAAGAGTAAGCAGACTAACAGTTTGCGCCGAGTTTCCGCTCCTCTTCTGCAAAAATTTGATTTTTTGCAACCAACTGATTGATGTTTTGTGTGCAACGTGTAGGCTGAGAGCAAATAAAATGCTGAAAAATGATTTTCGTGAGTATTTCAATAATGATATTATACAATTTAAAAAAAAATAGTGAAAAAAATATGATCTTTATCATTCAGTTGTGTCAAAAAATTCCGCTGAAGAAACTGAATCCTCAGATTCCGATTTTTCTGAGAGTGATGATGATTGTTGCTCTATATTCGATGAATATTTAGAAGTAAGTATCAAATTTTTTCTGCATTCACGTTAGCATAATCAAAATTCAGAAATTCTAATTGCTTTCAATTTAGGACGAACAAGAATTGCCTCATACATTTATCGCCCAGTGTAGACAAAAAGACTATGCGAAGGCACAAAAGTTTCTTCAAAAACGTTTTGAAAAGTGCAAAACAATATCAGGAATACAGTCATTTCACTATGTTGAGCCGAACGAAAACTATAATTTGAAAATGAAAGCTTTTTCTTCTTCTGAAACTTTCGAAATATTAAGTTTTTGTAAAACTGAAGTTGAATGTAATAAATAGTGCAATTCAATAATAATAAAAACGCCTCTCCAAAGGAATTCTACTTTTATCGTCGTTTTATTTTTACCTCTTTGAGTTCAGAATCATATTAAATCTCTTCTTCATTTAACATAAAAATTGTAACATAAACATCTCGTAAGTATACTTTATGTAGATTATTGTGTTTTACAAAGCGCTGCGGTTTGATTTTTCGTACGTGGGCCATGATTAAAAAGTTGATTCCTCCGTTAATACTTAACTCTCCATTCTCAAATTTGGACAGTATTTAAAAAAATGATTCTGCAATTTATTTCAATAGAAAAAAAGCAAAAAAATCATGTCCAAATTTGAAAAAAATCTATTTCCTTACAAATATTCCCTTTTTTTCATTTAAAAAATTAGAAAATTGAATTTTCGTATATATCATTCGAAAGGTGTGAGAAAGGCAAAAATTTCATACTCAAGGTAAATTTTTATAACTTCGCTTGGTATTGAAGTAGAAGCGATTGAAAAAAAGTACTTTTTTACGAACGCCAAACTTCAAAATTTTTTTTCTCAAAAATTCAGCTTAATATATTGAAATAAAAAAATACGTATCTAATATTTTGACCTGTTGCGTCGTAAAAAAAATGTTTTACGAAAAAAAAAAATTTGGGTGGTAAATATTGTGTGGAAAGCCCCATATATATATGTATATATGTTTTGTGATATTAGCATTAGGGTGTTGCGAAAATCAATATTTGATGATAAAATAAAGAAAACTTTATAGCAGCTGCACTCGCAAGCGAAAAAGTTTCAGAGATATGGTTCTCACCAAACTCTTTGAATGAGATTGAACCTTCAATTGATGAATTTTTTCTTAATAATAGAGTTCACCTTTTGGTCGAAATCAAAAGTCATATTTCGTCCTTTAGTGTTAACCCTATCTATAGGCCAAATTTCATTAAAATCGATGCAACGGTTAAGCCGTGAGAGCGTTTTTTCCATTTAGAGGCGTGGTACCGCACACTGAAAAACATAAAGTTCATATTATTATTTCTTTGGTGTTAAACCTGCCTCCATACCATATTTCATAAAAATCCATGCAGCGGTTTTAAGGTGAGCGCATTTTTACCATTTAGGGGCGTGGCACTGAACCAATTTCACTTAATTTAAAGAACGGAATACACTATTTTCAGACACATAGCTCATATATAGGGCGAAGTGTAGCTCACTTTTGTTAACGACATTGGATAGTCTGAATCTTCATCATTAAACCCCACCCCACTACTTTTTCATTTGAATCGTAACTTTCTGAGGTACCTACCTGCCATCGAAATAAATGATATATCGCAATTCTATGTGAATTACTAAATTAAGTTTTGATGGGATGTTTCTCAATCTTTCAATTAATGATATCTTTAATGGATGATATCTTGGAAAGTTACGATTCAATTTGAAAAGTAAGAAGGTAAAGTTTATTAAAGAAGATTATGGCTATCCGATGCCGTTGACAAAAATGAACTACACAACTCCCTATGTGTTTGAAGATTGGGATTTATACTCTTTTCAGCTCTGTGCGACCGCGTTTTTTGTCGTTGTTAATATCGAAAAATTTGCATTTAATTTTTCCTGTCTTAATGGTAAAATATTAAAATAATTTTAACTTTGTGCACATCTCTACACAAATACCTTTCTAATGGTGTATAATTCAAAGTCATGCTTCATTTCTAACTAAGTTAACAAAGTGGGACAAAGTTTTATCTTGCATATATAGATTTCATGTTGCTATTTCTTGAGTATTTGAAAAATTTCTTACTTTCCCACTTCCTTCACTTTAAATATAGCGAACTTTCAAAAGTTTGGCTTGATGAACAATCTATCTAAAATGGAAAAAGCTAAAGTTTTTTAAAAACTTTTCGTAGATATGTGTTGTATTTGGGACGGGCCGTTTACTAAAATGAGCCAAATCCTGAATATGTGTAATTATGTATTTTTGGAGCTATTGCAGATTTTTTGATGCAAACTTGAAATCGATAAAATATTCATGCAACTCCCTTAAATGAGCAGCTCTGTTTGTTTGTTTGTTTATCTGTTTGCTTGTTTTCAACTGCTAACATTAAAACGTAGGATTCTCCAACTTGACATATGAGCCATTCACAAAAGCACTAAGTGTAACAACAACAGCGACAATCATTTGTCAACATTTCCGTGCGAAATTTAATACAACATTTATATTCCAAGTTTGTTTTTGTTTTGCAATGTAGCCAGCCAGCAAGCACAGCGTCCCAAAATAAAAAAAAAAAAAAATTCCCTAGATCCCCTCCTGCCCAACAGCATCCACACAGTCAACAACGACAAATTCATATGTTCCAATGTGCGCAAAATTTGTCAACGCCTCAACAGAATGAAAAAATTAAAAAAAAAAAAAAAATGTCGAGAAAAAAAATTCATAAACTCAAAGCTGTCGTATCTCTCTGCGCTTAGATCCCTATCTTTCGTTTGTAGATGGAATTGGTTGGTTCTGAGTTGGCTTCAAGTTGGTTGCGACTTGACATGATTAATCGATTTGTTCTTCGAGACGTTGTTACGCATCGTTACGTTATGGTCTCGTAACGCAATGCAATGAATAACGTTACGTATTGCCAACGGTCCAGCAGAATGTTGGCATCAACAGGCGGCTTTTTTCCTTTCTTTTTTCATTTTTCTTTCTTTCGATAAGCCGGAAAAACACATAATAATAAAGTATACAAGAATGGTTGCAAAATGACTCAAATTCATGGAACTCAAGATTTCTTGAGATATGTAGGTATGTAGTGGTGCTTTATATTTTTGGAGGAGTTGTGTTTAATTTGGCGCCACTAAAATTAATGAAAAATCATATAGCGATAAGCAAATGAAAAAAAAAAAACAAAAAATTTCAAATTAGCTTATTTCTTTAAGCCAGAAAATATGTTCCTAAGAGCTTATGGCTTACAGCTGAGGGGATTATGCCGGCATTTATATTTTTCGATTAACCGAAAGAGTACATCAGCCATTCTATCCTTAGCGTAAGAAGATTTGACCTCACCCCTCGCTGAAATTTGGCACATAAATTCATTTTGTGCTCGTTGTCTGCGTACAACTCAACACACGTGAAGGAAACTTATATTTGAATAGTACCTTCAGTTTTTGACCAGGGTATTTATGTTAACCCTCTAGTTAACAATTTGTTTTTTTTTTAGCTAAAAAAATTATATACATATAGGAGGTAGTTTTCGAGTGGAGAAACAATGCTTGTTCAAGAAAAAGTTTTTGGGATGTGTAGGAGTCTTGGTAGGGGGTGTAAAAGGTGGAGGCCGCCTTGGGCATGTAAGCCAAAAAAAAAAATATAAAATGATTTATATGGAATCCCATTAATTTTATTCAAAAATCGAATATAAAAATTAAGTAAACGTAAGTAACGATTAACGACTTCAATTGATTAAATGTAAGATCTAGTTTAGGGCAATAAGAATATACCCGTCTATATAATCAAAATGTCGTTTTTTTGTTAAGAAATCTAAAGAATCATTCTAATTGACGAGGGACACTATGTATATATGAACTGGCTTAGCTAGGGTGGTCGATGGGGGCCACAGCCCCAGGCGTGGCAAAGTTCAAGGGACCGAAAAATGAGTTCTTGAAATGTAGATATTGCGTTCTTTTTTTTTTGGTCACTCGAAGTTCGCTTCGGGAGGCATATATATTCTTTGGGCCACCTGTATACTACTTTTTTTTTCCATTTACTTTGTGCTTCAGATGTATAATCACGATATTGGCACTCTGTCTATCAGTGAGAGCTAAAAATTTACGTGCGAAAACTATGCAAAACCTCTAGGAACGGGAGCTTATGCCATATCCATATTCTTAAATGAACACAGTGTTTGTGGGACCTGACTCCAAACTTTTGGTGATTAGAACTCCTTATACATGTATCAGTTTTCTGTCTTGTTGACTCGTCTGTATAAGACATGGGACTATCTTCAGGGATTCCATTTCCAGCCTTTGCAGTGAAGACAACGCTCTACCATTACAGAAGAATAAACTTACGACAGAAGCTTTTATCTCCAAAAGGTCTACCCAAGCTTAGCATAGAAGAGTAGGGCTCTAGTTGTGATTAAAGAGAGTGGACTTGTTAGTCCTGCTACCGTTTATTCATCAATCAATCTAAATGGTGAAATAAGTGGCTGGAATTTTTCGAAATCTTCCAAAAAAAATACGTTTCGGCCGATTTGCCCGAACCATTTAACGTTTGTTCTCGTGAATAACATTTCGACATGGAATTCTAACATATTTTCTGGCAGCTCGATCGAAATGGGAAGCTATTGAACTTTATGATCAAAGAAAGATTTTGTTCTGGTAGGTGTCCGTCGAATGGCCTTGTTATATTTTCACATAGTCTACCTGATCGACGGAGCTACAAATTTTTGTTAAAAAAGATTTTCTCTTATTTTGCATTGGTCTTTCATATCTAAGAGTGCACGGTGTGCCTTAACCCGTTCTAAATCGGACGTCGTAGCACATCAAATTTTTTTCCAGATTCTGTTTACTTATCGTTCAAATGATGTGCACAAAAATTTTCACTCGTGACTCCTCGACTAAATTTTGAGATAATCGCTTTTCCAATTGGGGCATTTTCCCATACAAAAAGAAAAAAAAAATTTTTTTAACTGCATTAAACAAAAATTAAATTAATCACAATCGATGTGTTTTGCGATGCTTAACGCGAATGCAACCTCAGAATTGCTCTATCGTGTATAGTTTATGAGATATTGTAACCTAAAGACCGAAAAAAGTCGTTTTTTGCCATTTTTTGAAGCTATATAACTATGTAACATATCATTTATTCTTCAAATGTGGGTTAAATTCTTGAAAGCCCCAATCTTTTCCTTTAAAACCTAATTTAAATTATATTTATATCTTCATGCTTCTTAGAGATATCGTAGACCGATATATTGTCAAAACGGGTTTTTTGCACTTTTGTGTCTTTTTAGGTTAGGATATCTTTGAGGAAAAAAAGATATCAACACAATTTAAATTAAGTTTTAAAGGCAAAGATTAGGACTTTAAAGTTGCTTACCAGATTTAACGAAATTAAAATTTCTTTCACATTTTAAACATGTTCAACGAACCGACCATTTCAAAATTCAGCCGTATGCCATACACGTAACAACAACACTCGGGGCGTCAAACGGCTGAATTTAGAAGTAGTCGGTTCGTTGAACATGCTTAAAATGTAGAAGAAATTTTAAAACTTTAAAGTCCTAACCTTTGCCTTTAAAGCTTAATTTAAATTATGTCGATATCTTTTTTTTCCTCAAAGATATCCTAACCTAAAAAGACACAAAAATGCAAAAAACCCGTTTTGACAATTTTTCGGTCTACGATATCTCTTTGAAGCATGAAGATATAAATATAATTTAAATTAGGTTTTAAAGGAAAAGATTGGGACTTTCAAGTATATAAGCCACATTTGACGAATAAATGATATGTTACATAGTTATATAGCTTCAAAAAATGGCAAAAAACGACTTTTTTCGGTCTTTAGGTTACAATATCTCATAAACTATACACGATAGAGCAATTCTGAGGCTGCATTCGCGTTAAGCATCACAAAACACATCGATTGTGATTATTTTAATTTTTGTTTAATGCAGTTAAAAAAATTTTTTTTTTCTTTTTGTATGGGAAAATGCCCCAATTGGAAAAGCGATTATCTCAAAATTTAGTCGAGGAGTCACGAGTGAAAATTTTTTTACACATCATTTGAACGATAAGTAAACAGAATCTGGAAAAAAATTTGATGTGCTACGACGTCCGATTTAGAACGGGTTAAGGCACACCGTGAGTGCTTGGAAAATGGGGATAGCCACGATCGAAAATGCACTCCATGTAGAGCTTCAGGTATACATTGAGGGTATACGAAAATCACAAGATTTTAGTAAAAATTGGTTAGAAATTCAAATAGAATGAAAAAATATGTAGTGATTGTTACAATATTTTCAGAACTGCAGAAAAATTCAAAATATTTGGAAAAGTCAAAATTTGCTAAAAAGTCGAACAATTTTTATAAACTCTAAAAATGTAAGAAGATACGGAAATTTGTTGAGAAATTAAGCTAAAAGTCGACATATTCCAAACATTTTTAAAGGATTTGTGAAATTCAAGAATAACTTCACAAGGGGAAAAGAAAAGCTTCAAAAAGTCTTCTGAAGTGCTTCTTTTTCAACAATAAGCAATTCCGCTCCTTAAGATCTATTCTTTCTTTTTAACATTGCATGTCCGAGGATGTAAGCGTTCTGACGCTTACCGCAGCCTAACGGAAAAAGCTATTCTGAATCGCTTATTTGTAATGCTGTGGTAAGTGTTCTTTCAATTAAAAGAAGAAAAAAAGAAACGACCGCAGAAGAGTACGAACCTACGCCCGTCCGTGTGAGAGATAAATAGAAAAATATTATTTTCATTTACAATTACTAACTTATTAGACCTCCAGACCATTGACCAATATGAAGAAGTAAAAAATTTGTATATAAAGAAAATGTCTGTCCAAACAGAATTTGATATTCGAATGCTTCCGACAGCCTTACAAAAAATCATTGCATAATCAGTTTCAACAATTAAATTAAATTATTATTAAACAAAAGTAAATACATTAAACAAAGAAAAATAAAAAAGTGAAATAAAAAAATGTTAAATAAAAAAAAAAAAAAAAGTAAAGTAAAAAAATCATCCGCGTTGGGGTTCGAACCCATGCTGTTCTTACTGCAGCTTTACAAAAAATCATTGTTTAAGTGATTCTAAATTTCTATGTGGACAAGTGCTTTTAAAGTACTTGTTTCAGAAGCGCTTGAAATTTCCCCTTGGGTTTCGAAGCACACATACAAACATAAAAGTATAACATAAAGTAGATGATTTGACACACACCACCTAATAGCAACCCATTGGCATACATTCCTACATCCGAATGAAAAAAAGAAAATGCTTTGTGTCGGGTATCTATTGTAATTTTTATTACTTCTATCATAAAAAAACAGAGTCTTATCGCATTATAAGACCTGTCTTACCATATCCATTTACTGATGCAATAATTTGTTATTACTGCTTAGATAAAAAACTATAAAATTTGCATGAAATTTACATTTAATGCGCTAATTATTCATCGAAATGACTTTGGGAGTAAAACGAATACGCAATCAGCACTTGAGTCTTTCACAAATCAAAAGTTAATTTGAAGTATAAAATGAAAATTTTAACTATTTTCGAATTCATTGCTATGACTCAGTTAATAATTCGCTGGCAATCTAAGCCGGCATATTCCTTTAAGTTAAATATACTATACTCTCGCACGCCAGGGGGCGCGCTCCACATAGTGCCAATCAGCTGCAGTAAAATGTTGACTTTGATTAATGAATTGCAGTAACTTGCGTACCATGGTCACATAGTCGTCGGTGCTAGTAGCTTTAATCTAATGCTCAAATGTTTGCACTCAAAATCAATTAATTAGTTAAAGAGATTTAGCAGAATGCATCATGCCGGCATGTTGTTAATTAAAATGTTGTGCTAAAGTGCCAAGCACTTTTAAATTTTGCCTAAGTTCAATTAAATTGTGCTTATTACACACACGTGTGCGTGAGTTTATTAAGGCTGTTAACGCTTTTTAAATTAACATTTAGATCAGTATATTTAGTCATATCTGGTTAATGATATTAACATCGCTAGAGCAACTCTACCACTACAGTACTTTCGGTTGCGAAAGGTCAAAGTTATTCATGGAGGAAGGAGAGTTGTAATGGAACCACTTTGACGTATTACACTTAAGAGTCCACCAAAGTTTACTCCTTACTGTGCGTCTGTGCTCCATGTAGTAAGGAAACTTGCTGTAGGATAACATTTCATAGATGATGATAAACGATGTAAATTGACTGCACATAGTATTGTTGCGTCTGCCTGTTTTTTAATAGAATTGTGTGAGCTTGAAAAACCGATAAGTGTAAGTGGCAGACGTTTTTGGTGCTTCATTTCAGTATTTAAATTTCAATATGATCAAAAAAAGATTTTAGGCAGACTATGTTAGTTATGAAAATTCAAACATGAAAAGTACGAAATTCATGTCTGCCCTTCTAATAATAATGCAAAACATAATTTCAACATTGTAAAAAAATCATTAAAATTCAATTTTATGACTGCCTTTAAGCGTAATAGTTTTCTCGAATGTGCTGAGCATAAAAACAAAAGTGGCAGACGATCTACTTAACTCAGAAACTTTTTTGTCTGAATTCTTTTTTTATATAACTTTAAAAGCTCTATGGAACAATATGCAATTTGTAAAATTGGCACTAATATGATATGGTAAGGTGCGTACATTTATTTTTAATTATCTTATAAACTTCCCAAGTTCTGAACGTCTGCCTTCACAAATTTATTTTTCATAAAGTTTAATTTAATTTACTAAGGCAATGGCAGACGCAATAGTATGATGTTACATTTAGTTAGGAAGCAGCTGGCATTAAAAAATTATATGAAAACAATCGTTCGGCAGACGATAATAATTGTAAAGATTGGAGTAAATCAGTCAATATAAGCTATGTCTGCCAATTAGTTATTGCTGATTTTTAAAATGGCGGCTCTTCAAAAATGTAAAAAAAAGTTGTTGTGGTTTGTAATAAAATCGTGTATGACAGCCATTTAAAAAAATTGGGCAAGCTTAAAAAAACATTTTTCGTGCTGTGTTTATGAGTTATTAATGTTTTCTGAAATTTTATGACATAAAAAAGTTATATATATCATTTCCTCGTCAGGCAGACTAGATTTTTTGTGAAGACAGCATCATAAGCTGTAATAAAACCTATCTCTGCCATACCGATATTGCTGCAAAAAATAAGTGGAAATTTTTCAAAATGTTAAAAAAACCGCGATTATCGTGTCTGCTGTTAATTTTAATAGGTCTCTCGAATGCCTTCTGCTTTTTTAAAGACAGACGCTTTTTAGTATTATGGTCATTAGACTGGTTCAAACTTGTACGAAAAACAAAAACTTGCTTGGAATTGCGCTTCCACGGCACCAAAATGTTCTCTTTGATGCAAATGGGCACTATGTAAAATAAGGTCTATTTTAGAAAATATTTGATGCAAACTATTTTGAAAACCGAAACGTGGTCCCGAATAAGAAAAAAAATTATATTCTAAAATTTAAGATGTTCAACTTTTTATATGAATTTTGAGCCGCTAAAAACGAATCTGCAAATTATTTTCCCATAAATTTTGTAATTTTAGAGATATTGACCATTTCATTTCGTATCTTAATTTTTCACCTTGAATGGACAATATCTTCAAAACTAGAGAACTTACAGAGGAATAAATTGCGGATTATATTTTAGCGGCTCAAAATCCATATAAAATGTTGAGCAATACAAGTTTTGAGACAAAAATTTTTTCCACATTCAGGACCACTTTTCAGGTTTTGGAATGCATCAAATGTTCCCTGAAATGAACCGAAATTTGCACGTTGCTTATTTATATCAAAAAGAACATTTTGATGATGTGGGGGGAGCGCAATTTCAAAAAGTTTTAAGATTTTGGACCACCTTAATGGTCATATTCCGGAGTATACTCGGCCATACAAATGCGAACTACACTAAGTTTGAATTCGGATATCTTCGAAACTCTTAGTCGCATGAGAGTAAAAACTATTTTTAATCTGTTTTGTAGGAAATTTATAAGCGTAACTGCGTTATCTGCAAAAAAACTATTCTTGACATAAGAATACGACTTTTTATGTAGTTTTCAACCAACTCTTCAGAATGTTAAAATAAAGGTCTGTGCAAAATTTCAGTTTTCCAACTTGAAAGGGGAAGTAAAAACTTCTATTTTACTTTATTTGCAAGAACCATGCGTAAGAACGGTGTTTATGGTTTTTAACACAAATCAGAGGCCTTAATGACCGTAATCTATATATTAATACCTTTTTTACTATGTTATAAATGGAGCACGACTTTGAATTATACACCATTAGAAAGGTATTTATGTGTAAATGTGCACAAGGTTAAAATTATTTTAATATTTTGCCCTTAAGCCAAATAAAATTAAATGCCGATTTTTCAACATTAACAACGACAAAATACGCGGTCACACAGAGTTGAAAAGAGGATGCACCACAAAGAGAAGAACACAAAGTTGGCTGACACTGACTTCATGTTTTCTTTTCGTTTCACATTTGTCGTTGCTCCAGGGATGATAAATGAGCTTTTCTATTTTGTACCAAATAGCAAAAAAAGTACAAAAACTGTCCAAATAGTACCAAAATTATTTAATACATTTGCGGTAATATTTTGACCATCAAGCGATTCTAATCAATAATAATGACGATGATATGACATAGTTCAGCTTGTTTTTTTGCGTTTTCTAAATTGTATAAAATACAAAAACAGCGTTCTGGACGTCTGCCGTCCCGAAATAATTTTAGTTAAGGATAACACGATGTTAAGACATATGGTAGCATTATTTTTTTCAATTTCAAAATCCGATTTACTGCGTGAAATGACGTTGATTAATCGAATAACAATAGGATTGAACTCTTCCAGTGGAACCCACAATAATCACCTGCCTCAACAGCATGCACATCGGATTGGGAAGTTCAAGAAATATATAATAATTGCACTACAGTCTATGACCAACATGACTCGTTCGTATTAAAAAGATGTTCAGTAGAAATTAGTTTTGAGTCTATTTAAGATTTCTTTCAAATGTTGTCCTTTGTTGGTTAAACCTCTCATGCGCCAATTTTGTGTAGGGCAGCTATATTTTTTTAAAAAGTTGTTTCTTATAACACAAAAAAAACTAAATTTTTAAATTAAGTCTTATATCTAAGTTTTTAAAAAGTGTTGTACACATACAACATAGTGCATTAAAGGAGTAAAAATTTTTATTTTTTTTTTATTAAAAATCCATAATACTGAAGTATTTGGCTAATTTTGTACACAACTAATCCTCTTTGAGGGTCCACAGTATATAAAATGTACAAAAACAAGGAATATCGCTGAAAAAATGGCTAAAAGAACCCAAAATTGTAGAAATAGTGATTAACGGTATAAAAAAAAACATTTTTTTGGAGATAAAAAATCAATCAAACTGATAGATTTGGTTAATTTCATCTACACGTAATCCCGTCTGTGGGTGCTCAAAAAATTAGATGTAGGAAACAACCCATAACGCTGAAAAAGTATCGTAAAGACCAAAAATCGTAGAAAAAGTTACTTACGGCAACACAGTTCATACAAAAATAATACCAGAAAACACACCCTTTAATGCACCATGCTGTATAGATACAACAGATCTATTTTAGGACCTACAAAGAGCCTGAATAATATTTTTACCTGTTTTTTGCTATTTTCACTTCTCAACTAAATGGTGTCATCAGAAAAAAATCATCAATGAATTAATTTAAGGATTTCATAAAAATTTAAGCGCTTATTCATTGCGAAAATTTTTTTCTTCAAAATCTTTCGACTTCAATGAATGAAAATTACAAAATTAAGCAGAAAAACTTTAAAGATATGTAAAAGTAAAACACTAAACTAAAGCTAAGACTTCTGAGATATTTTTGAGATATTTCGTTTGGAAAAGTATTCCGTTAGACAGGAGAAATATGCGTTCAAAAATAATTCTTTGTATACACACAACAAATGCATGAAAGGGTTAATACGTGTGTTGATAAAATGATATTTGTTGAAACGGATACCGGGTATATACCAGTTATATTCCGGGCATAAACATAATAATTGAAATATTTTTTGTTTAAATTAATATGTATTTAAATCAAAATAACGAATTTCTTTTCGTATTTTAAATGTTCAACTTGATAGAAAACTACTTATAACATAATTTTAAGCCAACTCAATAAACCAATTGAAACATATGTAATGTTGTGGGAGGGCGCTATGTTTCAGAATCTCTTATTTGTTTTTATTTTTTTTTTGTTTTCGCACTCAGAACTTTTTTTTTCGCTTTGGTGTCAAGTATTTCATACAACTCGAGCTGCCAGCAATTCCCACTCAAAACTGTAAATTTCTATTTTTATAGATCGCCATCTATTGATAGCTGTCAAATGTTCATTAATTTTTCGCAAATCATTACGTATTTGTTCAAACGGATGTTATACATACTACATATTGTTGTATATTGTTTTTGTTTTATTTGTTCGATATGATTTTTTTTTGTTTTTTTTTTTTTTGTAATGAAATGTTTAATCAATCATGTCAATGTCAATGTTAGCCGACATCATGTTGTTTGTTTTTATTATAATTTTTTTTCTTTTCTATTTCTCCTTTTTGCTTAGCGGCGTTTGTGTAAAACTTAATGACTACCTACGCCATCTTTTGTGCAATGAATGAACAAAAAACCGACATAATGATGTCTATGTCAACGAGAATTTTATTTCAATTTTAATTAAAATGAGAAAAAAATTTAAGAAAATAATAACCGACATTTTAACGCTTTAAAGTTCTTAGTATTTTGTTCATAAGCTGTTGGGTGGGTGTATGAGCAAAATTCTATTGCTTAAGAACTTTGCATATAAAAATCGCAAGCTTTCAATGGCAAAGTTATTGCAAAAAGGCTTAAAGTTATTTTTTAATAAAAGTTTCCATGTAATTTTTCTTTTTTTAGCACAAGAATTTGATTTTTTTTTTTTACCGCTGTTGAACAGCTGCAATGGTACTCTAACTCTTATAAGGACGCATTTGCTTTTATACATAAGTACCAGCATTGCATGAGGAAAAGAGTTGCCATATTGTTTTTATTTAATCATGCTTGGTAAATTTTTATATGAAAACAGTGTCAGATGTGTTGTTAGCACACGGCTCGGAGGAACCGATTTTAATTTTAAGGGATATCACCCGCGCGTTTTCTTCTGAATTGGTATCTGGGAAGCTTCAGGTACAACGCCCTATTGTGCATAAAATCGTGCGTATGGTCGTTTTTAAAAAATATCATTTTGATAAATGTAGTAAAATTTGCATATAAATCGAAAAAATCGTAAAAAATAAAACCAACAAATAAAAACCGAAAAAGTAATTTTAGATGTATTTTTTGATGCTGAATCCGAATCCGGCCTCGAAATTGAGCTAGCCTTTCAGGATTTTGAGATATCCTAACCTAAATGTGCAAAAAACACTGTTTTTGGCTATATTTGAAGTTTTGTAACAAGTTATGGTAGTTTCTGGCCATAGATCTTAATATGGTATTTAAAATATATAGTTTTGTCTTTCAAAACACAATTTTTTTAAGTTTTTTATAAAAGTTCTTCATAAAAATTTATCACATGAAGTATGAGAAATTGCATACTTACGTTTTGGGACCATATAAAAAAATATTCGAAAACAATCGAAAGGTCGAAATTATATTTTGGAGATGTCTCTGACTTCTCAATCAAGAGCTCGCAAACTATCGATGGTCCACTTTTTTCGTTATATGCCTTTCTTTTGAGCAAAAATTAATTTTTCCAACCGCATAATTGAAAAACGTAGAAAAATCAGTTTTGGGACGCGAATATTATCTACTCCCACAAAAAATATTTATAATTTTTAAACGCCAAAATTTTTTGTAAGAATATAGTCTTTATTTGTAAAGCACCCTTGGGCATCCATTTTGTAATCAAAAAAAAGTTATGACCAAAAAATATGTTTTTTAGCCAAAATAGGCCTTCAGTTGAATCAAAAGGGATCCATTGGTTTTTCTCGGAATGAAAAAAAAAAAAAAAAAAAAAATGATGGACATATCGTTTCTAAGAGTCCTTCTAACTTTTGAGTCGGTTTCGGGATGATTTTTTTCGCTTTATACAAAATCGAACCGGCCATTATACAATCTTCATTTTATGTCGAAATATGCGAAATTTGCACTGAAACTCATACATCAAAATTTACACCTACCGATGAGGAAAGTTGAAAATATACATGAAAAATGTATCATTATGGTAAATTTTATGTAAATTGAACAAATACTGGAGAATTTCAAGTCAATATATATAACCGACAAGAAATTAGTTCAGGAATTCCAGATTAGGATCAGATCCGGATGAGGTATTCCTTAATACAGGCATTTGATCAGTTCCTCAGCGGTATATGATACCAAAAGTCTTAATACGGTCCTAGTGCGTTTTTTAAATCAGTATCGCATCAAATTCGCAGAACTAAATTGTAGTAAGGAATTTATTTCATCTGATCCAGTCTTTTTGTAATAAATATTCCATATCAAAACGACCGGAGAAAGTTTTCTCAAATACATTTTAGGTGATTATCATGTTTATAACGTAACAAATGCTACAAAATGTTTTAGGAAAGCGTTTTGTGGCCGGACGAAATAAAAATTAATTTATATGGATATGATCCGATACTCAATAATAAATACTTTTCTGATGATGATCTGAAATATCCTGATCCATTCCTGAAAACTTTATGGGAACCGGATCGGATCCGCTCAAACAGATCAGGTCCGTTTCATATGAGGTGTGACGTTTATTCCGAACCGGATCTCAAACTGAACTTTTTTTTTAGTCGGGTAGTGACAACTTCCCAATAATATAAATTTTACCTTACTGGTTAGTAAATTCAGAATTTTCGAATAACTTTACAGTATGCATAGTATTTTTTTTTAAAAAAATTTAAGTGATATTTACCTTACCGAAAAGTTCCAATAAAAAAAAAAACAAAAAAAAAGAACCGAACTGCACTAGGATTCGAACCGGGATTCGTCTGTCTGATACATGGAAAAATTTTTTATTTTTACTTTCAATTACAAACTTGTTAGACAAATGCACCACACCCATATGATGTAGAGGTATGAAATTTGTATATTAAGCAAATGCTTGTCGAAACAGAATTATAAAGTAAAATGTTTTTTCATTTTTTTGGCTCAAAGCATAATTTATCCGTAGAGGATAGGAAAATTTAGTTGGCAACTCTTGAGCATTACATAATAAATTTTATAGTATGGTAAGATATGTCAATTTGGTATCCTTTTAAGCATAAAAAGACATGTCAACAAATTTTTGTGTGCGTTTCTTGTTTCTGCTGTCTCTCTTGTTTTCTTTCTACGTTCTTTCTTTTTTTTTTTTTATTTCAAGCAGAGGAGTGCTTGATATACAAAAAATACCTTAAATATTTGCATATCAAAGTTATGCTACAACGGGCGCTGTCACATTCAAAATTCACCAATTTATGCTCATACATCATGTAAAAATATTTTTACCCCCCTAAGGATACGCACTTGTAGTACGAGTAAGTACAGATACCTCCCACCCAACATGTAAGTATGTTAGTTAGTCAGCTTGTAAAGTTTTTCTATACATTGTCGATCTGACGATATGAAAATTTATACAAGTTTTAGGACATGGACAACACACACACACACTTATATGTACAAAAAAATGATGAATCTAATTTATTTTTAATTAAATGAATAGCATGCGAAAGTGTTGTCATTACGCTTCTTTTGTGTCCTTGACATGCTTGGTAGCAGCATTGTTTGCTTATTGTCTGACAAGTTGCCTAAGGTAAAAAGGACATTAAAGTAAAACTCTAGAGGACAAAAATAGGGTTACATGTTTTGGTGTTGTTTAGGAAAATTACATACCCCAGATATATGTTTTTTTATAAAGAAATATTTTTTGTTAACCATTAAAGGTAATCACTATAGGGAGTTTTTATCATTTTCATGAGAAATCATTATTTTAATTTTTTAATATTGGATATAATCGTCTAGTTAACCCTTGCTTGAAACAAAATCCACTAATATGACATATTGCCAGAAAGTATATTGTTTCTACTTTATAAAGTTTATTTTGATTATATTGATGTATGCGAATTACACCGATATTTCCAATATTTAAATAAAAAATGGAAAAATTGCAAAAATCGCTCCAAGGATCGTTTTCCCAAATTTTTAGAATTTTTTTTTTTATTCCTTTGATCAATTTTTCAAGAATTATAAGATGTCTCATAAAAACTCTGAAAAAATTCGCATGTACACTTTGGGCGATTTAAAGCATTTCTTGCGTGATACACTTTTGTCGTAAAATGCCTTATTTTTGAGTGAAAATGCCTTTTTCCGACAGCGTTATTGAAAATCGTGAAAAATCGATGTTTGGAACAGAATATTGCATTCACCAAAAAAAAAAAAAGATTTTTTTTTTTGTTTTTTTTAGACATTTTATAATACTACTTCTTTTAGCAAATGGGTAGACATTGCACTTCAGAGCTCTAATTTATTAGCTTAACTTTAAATAGCTTAGCTGTTATTAATTTTGGCCTCGAAAATTGTTCAAATTATCCATAGTGCTACTCAATGCAATCGAGCACGGAATGAAACGCATTTGACCTACACAAAACAAAAGGTCGCTCGCTTATTAATAATAAGAATTCCAGTCCCACAGCAGCAATAAAATAAACTTCTAAGCCACCTTTCAAAAATGTAGAAAAAAAAAAGAGCGAAGAAAAAAAGTTTTATTTTATTTAACTACCACAGTTTGGCCACAACATGCAACCATGAATTAGCACCGACCTAAAAGCAACCAACATTTTCTATCGCTTCTCGCATCTCTCCTTTAAGCACAAGTTTGCTAAATACATAACGGAACAATGGAAAGACAAATAAAATAGAAAAAGAACCACAAAAAAAAAAAAAAAAAAACTTTGAAAAGTGTTCTAAAATTTACACACAAAATGTTTAAACCCTCAAGAACCCCCCCGCCGACTGCATTCAAAGTTGATGGCTGCTTGCACGCATGCATTTATTGCAGGCAACTCTGCTGTTGCTACTCCTGCTACCGTTTCTGGTGTTACCAATTGCTGCTGTTGACTCCCAAGTGGCACCTAATGCAAACTTTGGTCTCTTGCGAAACTGTTACGCTTTTGTGTGTGTGCAGCAGCAGCCGCAGTCAAGTAGCTGCAACATTTGTGCCTCTTGTGAAGAATCAGGGTTGCATTTGAATTTGATGCTAATGAAATGTACTAATATTAATATGTGGCAGGCCGCATGCATGCATTCGCTACATGCAACCTTACTATTTATTTTCACATTTTCTTTTTTCATAAATTTCATTTGATTTATTATATGATAAATATATTTTGATTTAAGAGATTTGAAAAGAATTTTTATAAAAATTAGACGATGCACAGTGCTGCTGTAGAAGGCATTTGGCGAAAAATTTTTGGTTTAAATTTAAAATTTTTTTGTGTCATTCTACAGAAAACAGGTTTGGTTTCTAAATGTTACAGTTTGTTAAAGTCTTAAGCCTACATATCCATTTAGTTTTAATATTTTTCTATGCAAATTTATTAACACAAATTGAAATTATTTTAAAAGTTATAGAAAAAATTTTTCAAACATTAAATCTGGAAAATAAAAATTTTCCTTAAAGCAGAAAAAGTGATACCCGCACTAATCTGCAGCACTTAAAAAGATACAGACGGTCCATATTCGATATTTTAATGAAAAAAAGTGAAGATTTACGACCCCTAACTGCCCTGAATACATTTTTTGTGCACATTTGTTTTAATGTTTCTGAGTTTAAAAAAAAATTTTACTTAATTTTAAGTTGACCTGGCATCACCAATTTTTCCAAAGGATGTCATTTGTCCCTATCCATTTTACCAGAGTGCCAAATCTCATAAATTATGAATTTCAGTTTTTAGGGGCGTAGCATCGCCCATTTTCCCAGAGAACAATATGTGTCCTGGCGCTCTGTATAAATGTATCAAATCTCATTCATTTGCGAAAAATATTTTTGGATATATGATGAAGTGCTTTTTTGTAGGGGCGTGATAACTTAATCTTCTCCAGTACTCATTACTTGTCTTGGTGCTTTTTACATATGCACAAAATTTCATCTATGTACGTTAAATAGTTTCAGAGATATGATGATTTATTATCTTCACGATGGACCTTTTGGCGGAAACGGCGATATACAACGTTTCAAAGGCTTTTGAGTTTTTATAACTTTAAAATCGATACTTTCCCAAGGAGATATATATCAAGCGCTTCTTAAGAAAGCACTTCTTGCCATAGAAATTTAGTAGCTCTTACACAATGATTTTTCGAGAGACATGTTTGTTTTAATATTTGAGAGAAAAAAAGAGAACAAAATATAAAAAAAATTTCTTTAATATACAAATTTTATAGAGACATAACACAAGTTTGTAAATAATGTGTCTGTATGCTCGGGTTCGATTCCCACGCCGAAATTTTTTTTTTTTAATTTCAATTATTTTCCTTTTTTTATTTTTATTTTTTTATTTTCCTTTTTTTTTATGTATTTTTTTATTTAACTCGGCTCGTTACCGAGATATAGCAACTTTTTGCCTCAAATTGGCTATATCTCCATATGTAAAAATCGAAAAATCGCTCAAAATCCAATTTGAGGCAAAAAGTTGCAATTTTCAGCTGGATAATTATAATTATCCGAAAATATTGTTTTGATGACTTCAGCAATGTTGTAGCTATTGAATAGAAGAAAAAAAATGCCGAACAAACTTAACCGAAAAAAATTCATCTAGTGCCCTAAAATCGCAAAAATGACCATAAAATCCTTATGTTAGCCAACTTTGCAAAACGCTCTGGCAGAATTAATTGTTTCGGCGAGTACTATTGACGCTTTAAAACGGATTTTAGTTCACCGTCAATGACTTGAAAAATGTTGCACTGTGTAATTCAGCAGGTTCTTCCCACCCCTTTCCCAATTAGAAACACTAGAGCTATGGAAATTTGATGGCCCAATGGCAATGTCCGAAGACAAAAAGACAAAAAAAAAGTGTGAATCGCGGAAATGCTGGAAAGAGTTGAAGTCACTTGTTACTGACCGTGCATAATGAAGTACTTAGTTTTGAACGGGGAGATAAAGAAACTAATGGGGACAACAGTATGTTTATGATTCATTGTGGTATTCCACAAAACGTGTAAGTCCTTCGAAATTTTCGTAACCTTGTGTGACCTTCTAAGAAATGTAGCTCCTTAAAACATCTTAAAATTGATTAAAATAAAGTTAAATAAAGTTCGGTTTCGAAAAAGCACTTCCAAGGTCAAATAACTTTATGTGTGCTATCACAAATTACATATATCTGATTCGCTGTAATTTTGTCAAATTTATGAGAAATTGGTAGATAATACAAAACGTCGTTCCAATGATCTGAATGTGACTCAATAAGATTACACTAATGGCGTCTATCGTTACTTATAAAGAAATCGAATGCAGGCGTCAATAGCCGCCTCCACTGAGTCTGTGAATATTCAACTCCACCCATTATACGGTTATTTTGGATTAAAGTTATTGAATTTTTTTTTTTTTTTTCTCAACATTTTGCAAAATTAATAGCAATTTGTTGCATTTCAAATTCAGACAATAAAAACAATAGAAAAATGGATAAATTGTATGAAATGTAATGTAATTACGTGTACTTGTTCGTATGCTAAATTGTTGCAAAGTTGCATTGTTGCTGCTGCTGTTTGCTTTGTTGTTGGCTACCAAACGACGCAATTAAATCTGGTTGGCAACTCTATTGTTTTATGACATGGTCTTATTATTAGCAGCAGCCGCAAAAGCAATACAAAGAGTTGCCACACAGTGGGTGTTGCAAGTTGACAGTGTGGAAGGCGTTTTTGTTGTACATATGTAACTAGTGGTAGTGCTACATACGAACAACACAGGATGATGATGTTTTCATGATGTGGGAAAACATGAACTTAATTTTATTTCTTTGCAAAAATATGCAAATTTTTCAGCAAAATTGTTATAAAATAACATAAAAAATGAATTGTTTTCTAATTGAATAATAGTTTTTGTTAACAGAAAAAAAGATAAAAGAAAACATTCATGCACAGTGGTGTACTGCACAATTAAAAATGGACAAAAATGTTTGCGGTTTTTGAATTTTCGTCATGTAAGTAAAACGAAGTGAATACTTGGTTATTGCTAAGTTTACAATATGTTTCCATATATGAACACACAATACTTACTCAACCTTTGATATTTACGTAAGTATATGATATCAGCTAGTCATAATGAATTTAATTGAAATCCATCAATGTGCGTGTGTGCCTTGCAATCGAATCCTTTCGCCTTCACTTCAATCATGAAATTCATTACAAAACACTTGAGTTTTTCACAATTGTGAATGGGTTCAACCCTGTTGCATGTGCTGCAAAGAAAAGGTCACATTCTCTTGTTTCCATACTACGCATGATAGGATTTTGTTCGTTATTATTTTAAGATCATTTCCATATATTAAACTTATGTATTTCTTTGGAAAATATTGTTTATAGAAGAGCTACCTACACAGAGTGTTATGTTAGCTTGATAGTTCGAAAACATTATATTTTTCAATGCCGTTGATAAAAATAATTTTTGCATCAGGTTAAATCTAGTTATACTTAGCGCTGTTTTCTCAATGTTTGGTTAAGCACTTATCGGAACTTTAATCAAGAGTTTTTCACAGAAATCTGTCAGTTACAGTTCTGATTATTTCTTAACCAGACATTGTGAAAACGGGCCTTAGTTGAAAAAGAAATTCGTGAATCCAAAACTGACTACAATATGTATTCCAAATTTCGTCAATATCTGCATAGCTTTCGATATCAGATTGAAAATTTTCCACGTCTGAAAACATTTTTAGAATTTTCACAAAACTTATGTTATTTCTATTTCTTCAGCATGAACTGCTAGTTGACTAATGGTTAACCAATAGGGGTGTTTTAGTGCACGAATTTTGGATTTTGATACTTGACACCCCTCAATTTCGTGAGGATGGAAAAAAATTTTTGGGGTGGGGTAAGGATAAGGGTTGGCGCATCGAGGTCAAAGATGAGAGAAAAGTAGAAACGATTTACTTACAGCCATACAAGAGGGGCCACCTCTAGAGGGTTCAAATGTATGACTGACCCACATTATTTTTTCAACCCCAACATTTTTACCAAGCATACCTACCTCTTATCTCTAACCCCTAAGGGGGCTTCCATACAAAATTGACATTTTTAGAAGGGTCTATGTATGACCGACCCCTATTATTTCTAGGAAAATTTATAAAAAAAAAATTGTATGGCAGCCCCTTTCAGGGTTGAAAATAGGGGGTAAGTAGGTGGGGGAAAAATGAAGGTCCTGAAAAAATAATGGGGGTCGGTCATACATTTGACTCTTTTAGGAGTACCCGTGGATCAGTTAGGGCAGTGGGGGATGCAAAAAAATTTTTGGGGTGGGGTAAGGATAAGGATTGGCGCATCGAGGTCAAAGATGAGAGAAAAGTAGAAACGATTTACTTACAGCCATACAAGAGGGGCCAGCTCTAGAGGGTTCAAATGTATGACTGACCCACATTATTTTTTCAACCCCAACATTTTTACCAAGCATACCTACCTCTTATCTCTAACCCCTAAGGGGGCTTCCATACAAAATTGACATTTTTAGAAGGGTCTATGTATGACCGACCCCTATTATTTCTAGGAAAATTTATAAAAAAAAAATTGTATGGCAGCCCGTTTCAGGGTTGAAAATAGGGGGTAACTAGGTGGGGGAAAAATGAAGGTCCTGAAAAAATAATGGGGGTCGGTCATACATTTGACTCTTTTAGGAGTACCCGTGGATCAGTTAGGGCAGTGGGGGCATTTTATATAACAACAGTAACTTTGTATGGGAACCCCCTTAAGGATTGGAAATGAGAAAAAACTTTGGAGGGGGGCTAATGGGGGTCGGTCATATATTTGACTCCTCTAGGAGTGACTTCTGAGCAGTTATGGGCCTATTTGACGATTTTTTTTCCATATTTTTCATGTCTATGACATCTATTTTGTAAGGGAGTTACCTAAAGAGTCAGAAATAGAGGGTAAGTATGTTGGGAAAAAATGTTGGGGAGGAAAAAATATTAGGGACCAGTCATACATTTGACACATCTAGGGGCACCCAGGGAAAGGTGGGGGTCGATTTTCTAATGTCAATTTTGTATAGGAACCCCCTTAGAGGTTAGAGATAGGGGGTAAGTATGTTTGGCAAAAATGTTGGGGGGGGAAATAATGTGGGTCGGTCATACATTGGACCCCTCTAGAGGTGACTCCTAAGCATTTGTAGGGCTGTATACAAGTTTTTTCTCTTTTTCTCTCACCTTTGACCTCGATGCGCCAACCTTTACCCTCACCCCACCCCCAAAAATTTTTTGCAAACTAATTTTTTTTTCTAACCTCACAAAATTGAGGGGTGTCAAGTATCAAAATGTTGTTACTAAGGATCTCCATACATTCTTTAAACACCTCTATTAACCAATGAAATTTGAGCGTTTAACTAATGGTTAACTAATGAATGAAAAAATGTTGTTGGTTAAGCCCTTGTCAACTAATTACTGTGAATCAGAGTCTCAGTGTTTCAGGCTGAAGAGCATGCAATCGAGCTTAGTCTGTGGGAATATGAAAAATGGCATCCCAGTGGAATAAACATCTTTATTCTATCAGTCAGCAAAGCGACATTTTTAAACTCATTCAAAATTACATCGTTGTTAATTTTGGAGTGCTGTCAACTACTAATCAGACTCGCCTTCCGAAATAAGGTTCATCTCAAGTGGATACCTTGAAATAGTGGAATTGAAGGTAAAGAAAATGAAGATAATCTCATTGGGAATGAATTCTCAACACAACTTTTAGGACCTTAGCAGTCTTGGCCTTGAAATTATATCAACGTCATGGTCTCGAAAAATTACCAAGACTCAAGATCAAGGCTAACTTTACTCAATGTTAATTTGATGGACTGAAAAGTGCAAGAAGAAAAATTATGCCCAGAATTTCCAAACAAAGTTCAAAACAGTTGCTTAAGCTGAACAGGAAAGGTTTATGGACTGTTATAGGATTTCTCATCGAACACTGCCCAGTAAGGACACATTTCACTAACATTCTGTAGTGCAGAAAAGTAAACAGCAGCACATATTCTATGACACTGTGATAGTCTAACAAGATACAGAATTCTTTACTTTTTCGAGGTAGACGCCTAGCCGCTATGGGCCATACTGGCATCCATTAATGCCATTTGACTGACTTCTAATTAAGTCTTATCAGGGTTAGCATAATAGGCCTTATAGACCGCGTTGACATTTGGTGAGTGAATTCCAACCCTTTTCTAATTCTAATGAAGAAATGGAGAAATACGTGCAAAAACTCCACAAGTTACAACAAATGTTGAAAACATCTGGTGTCTCTGCACTTGCTAAAATTGAGCATGGTGATAATTCGAAAAGAGAGGGTTCAATCAGAAAAGTTTATAGGAACAGTTCGATAAGGAAGATTAGTGCCATTTGATGACATTACAAAAAATCTAACTTCGCCAACAGCGTTTCTTAAACTTCAACTTGTTAGGATGTCTTAAGATCCTACTTTAGAAGTAAATCTGACCACGTCAAAAAGTACGTAATGTTTCGCATGTCTAGTGAAAAACTTATTCCATTTTTATTTTACTTTGTGTGTCAGTGTTATTTACTGTTTCGTGCAACGGAGAATGGGTAATTTATTTATTGCAACTTTTGGGTTAAAAGGAGAGTTTTCTTTAAGTATCCAAAAGTGTGAAAATAAACTAAAATGTTTTATGTTGTTATTAAATATTTCCCATAAAAAAGTAGCAACATTTTATGAAAGGTCAAAATTAATAAGCTCATTTCACAGCGGCGAAAAAAAAGTTAATCGCTAATGTTTGCTTATTCTTACGATCGAATGAATTCTTCACCTTTTTATTATTAAGGTAGTTGGTACCTCATTGAATTACGCAACATTTCAATTAACCTTTTTTTTTGTTGCTTTTTTTTCCACAGCGTCATGCCAATCAGCAACATACTTCTTAAATTAAAGTCCAGACTGCACTGCCTTTGACGCCATCTAATTAAGTGAATTTTTTATTTCTACCAAGACCCTTTTTCTATTCAAAGTCCTTTTGGCCACATTGGTGTAGTTGGTAGGTACTCAAGTATAAGCAAAAATAAATAAACTTGTTTTTGTAGTATTGGTTGATAAGCTGCTATCACGTGCGCAAACAAACGACAATTGGTAGCAATGGCCGGTCGGTTGTATGTGTACCAAAGCTGTGACGTAAATTGAATTAAAATGTAAAGAGAGTGAAAAACAATTTTGTAAGAACAGAAACTGTTTAAAATTTTGGGCTTTTTCTTTTTATCGCCTTTAAACATTTGAATGTTTGAAGTAAGGGAAGGTTTTTGTGAAATTTGTAGCCTCTTCTGTCGAATTTTAATGGTTCGTTTATTTTAGCCGAGGTTATTTCCGCTCTTTTGACAAAAATAACTTTGTTGAAGAAAATCTATGAATTTTTCAATTTGCCTTTTGTCACAATTTGTTTTATGTCCTTATAAAAATGTCGCTTATTCTTTTATGTAATGGTTAATGAACCCGGCATCGTATTTATGATAAGCATTTATTCATTTCTCAATTAGAAAAACATGAAGTTTGCATTTTTTGGGGTGCTTTATACTTTTGGCCAAAGCTGTATATATTAATACGCAGAGCAAAAACTTGTCCATCTTTTTTTGCTATGTTAGAAATGGAGTACGACTTTAAATTATACACCATTGGAAAGGTATTTATGTGTAGATGTGCACAAAGTTAAAATTATGTTGATATTTTGAGTTTAAGCCAGGCAAAATTATAGATAAGTTTTCAATATTAACTACAATAAAATACACGGGCACACAGAGCTGAAAAAAGGATACAGCACAAAGGGAAAGACAAAAAGCATAGCACTGACTTCATGTATTTTGGTTTGTTTATATTTAACTTGAATTATATTAGGGATGATAAATGAGCTTTTCTATTTCGTACCAAATAACAAAAAAAAAGTACTAAAATTGTCCAAAAAGTACCAAAATTCTTTAATACATTCGTGGTCGAATTTTGACCACTGGCGATTCTAGTTTATGTAAAGACACCACCGAGTTGCAAGAAGAAGTTAATCAGTTTCATGCAACCTTTAAATGACTCTCTCTCATTTTTTCGAAGAAAAATATGATTTTTTAGAAAAAAGTATAACGGCACCTTTTTAATTTGACATTTTTTCATGTTTTTTGTTTTGTTTATATTTCGCTTGATTTATACTAGGGATAATAAATGAGCTTTTCTATTTCGTACCAAAAAACAAAACAAAGTACTTAAAGTGTCCAAAAATTACCAAAATTATTTAATACATTCGTGGTCGAATTTTGACCACTGGCGATTCTAGTTTATATAAATACACCACTGAGTTGCATGAAAATGTTAATCAGTTTCATGCAACCCCTCAATGATTTTTTTGAAACCAAAATGCAACCGTGCGCCATTCTTAATACGACAATTTTATATCTATCATATGGAAACCTTTAAAAAAGTAGATCATCTCAGTTAAAATAAATGACCCATATAAAGGCGTTTGATCCATAGAATTTTTGGTAGCCGGTTTCAAAAAGAACATCCCAAATATGAATATTGAACATTATATTATCTGGTCTATTACGTTTCATTTATACCTACTAAATGAATATTTTTTACTACAATTACTAAAAAGTTTTTTTTCTTTTTTGTTAATAAAAAAACACTTGACATCCTTTTGTTAACAAAGTTAATAATACAAAAAGAAAAATATGAAAAACAAATTAAATCAGTTTTCCAAATTGTCGCAAAGTTTGCGCAAGTTTTAGTTCAGTTCAAAGTATGTATATGGCAAATATCAAGGAGTGGAAAGAGGCAGTAGCCTGCAAGGAAAAAGAATACCCCAAACAATTTATTGACTAATTTATTTCCTGTTTATCATAAGTATCTATGCTCAAGTGTAGCTTAATTTTTATATCACTGCAGAGTGACATCAGTGATATGAACATGCGTATAACCACAGAAAGACATAAGTCATCACTTGAAACCACAAGCACAAGACACAAATAAAAAAAGAAAACAAAAAAAGAAACAACAATAAATTGAAAGATACTTTTTTTTTCAGTGAACCAAAATGCTCGTGTTAGTAATTGTGTTATCAACATACATAGCTACACAAATAGATATATAGTATATATTACCCAAGAGGAAAAATTTCTAGCGCTTCAGATCCAAGCACTTCAAAAGTGCTTGTCCACATAAAAATTGAGAAGCACTATCACAATGATTTTTTATAAGGCTGCAGTAAGAACAACGTGAGTTCGAACCCAGCCCGGGAGATTTTGTTTTTACTTTTTTTTTACTTTTTTTTGCTTTATTTTTTTTAATTAAATTTTTTTTATTCAACATCTTTTATTTCACTTTTCTTTTTTCCTTTCTCTTATTAATTTACTTTTGTTTAACCGAATTGAAATTGATTACACAATGATTCGAACGTGAGTTCGAACCCAGCCCGGGTGATTTTTTTTCCGGTTTTTTGTTTGTTTTTGCTTTATTTTATTTTTTTATTAAAATATTTTTTATTCAACCTTTTTTATTTCACTTTTCTATTTTAATTTCTCATTTTTATTTACTTTTGCTTACTTGAATTGAAACTGATTGCACAATAATTCTATGTAATGCTGCAGGACAACATTTGCTTAATATACAAATTTAATACCTCTTCATATCATCGGGCGTTGGTGGAGCGGTCTAAAGGGTTGGTAAATGTAAGAAAAAAATATCTAGCACGCGGAGGGTCGTGGATTCAAATCCTGGCGCGGCCAGTTTTTTTTTTTTCTTTTTTTTTTTTTCTTTTTTTTAATTTTATTGAAAAAACGCTTACCGCAGCATTACAAATAAGCGCTTTAAAAACTCTTTTTTGGTAAGGCTGCGGTAAGCTTTTGCTCACTTACATCCTATGACATGCAATGTTAAAAAGAAAGTATTGTTCTTACGGAGCGGAAGCGCTTATTGGTGAAAAGGATGCACTTCAGAAGGGTTTTTGAAGCACTTCTTTTCCCCTTGGGTATATACAAATTTATTACAAACACATTCACAAATGTGCTAAACTCTTCTTTTTTTTTTTTTTGTTCTTGAATTCCTCAGAATTCTAATGAAACATCCCCAAACCTTTTCAAATTTAATTTATGAATATGAAGCCACAATATGAAATTTGGTGGGAATATCATTATTATGGTCATACTTTTTTTTGTATAATATTTTCGATTTAATTTAAACAGCAAAAGCTTTTTTACAGATAATGTTAGAAAATTGAAAATAGAACTCATTTTAATTTATGGATTTGCGTAGAATTCAAAAAAAAAGATTCTTTTTTTTTTTGTAAAAACCTTACATTTTTCTATTCAGTAAATCAATTTGATTAAATTTCTGAATATTGACTTTTGATTATGAATTTTACAAACCAGTGCCGTTCTACACTAAACAAATAAATAAGCAGTATGAGCCGATTTTGAAGAAAAGAAAATTTTCTGATTTAATTTCCTGAGAAATTTTATCACAAAGAAATTTTATCAATTTTGGAGAAATTAAAAAAAGGCTACTTCTCAAAAAAAAGAAGAAAATTGTAGTTTAAAAATCTTACAAAATTTCGTATAAAATGATGAAAATTTATCACAATTTGAAATATCTATCATTAAAATATAATTTTCTTATTTTCCATGAATAATAAGAATTCTCTTGAGTCAACTCTTTTTTGCAGAAAATTAGAAAATTTGTCACATGGTTAGGATTCGAACCCACATATTCATTGTAATGGTCTATTGACTTAATCATTCGGTGAATGTTAGTGAGATATTACATATTGAATAGTGATACATTTTTGTTTTATCTATAAAATAAATGAGTTTTGAGATTCCAAATAACTTTTTTAGCTTTTATGTTTTAGTATGTTGTATTTGCTAATGTGTACTTCCATACTGATGTTTGGAGTAAGGCTTAATAATTTAAATGCGCTCATTTCATCTAGCGGTTACAGCGAAACTCTTCTCAAAAACTAACAAAAATTTCACAATTTTTTAGACAGAATTTCACCACCTAAAAAAGAAAAATACAATCAAACTTCTCATCGTACTACATCGGCTGGTAACTTCCCGGTCCGAGTACAAACCTTTAAAAAGTCGCTATTAAAATTTAGTGACAACCTGACGTTTGTTTCGCGGGTTGCAGTGGATTTAGTTTGTTTACAATTTTACATACATATTTTAGCGGGCTAAAGTAACTCTCAAGTGAGACAAGGCACAGTATCACAAGTCGATTACAATGAATGTACTACTCTCCCAGTTGATTCCACTGCACTCAAGCTTTTATCATGAGTGTCACATAGTAAAAATTATAAGTATATAATTTTAAAATGCAATAAATTAAAATATTTATTATTTTCAGATGCGCTCAGCTATATCTATAAATTAATACGCAAGACAAAAGTTTGTCCTACCTTTTTTCCAATGTTAGAAATGGAGCACGACTTTGAATTGTACACCATTAGAAAGGTATTTGTGCGTAAATGTGCACAACGTTAAAATTATTTTAATATTTTGCCCTTAAGCCAGTTAAAACTAAATGCGAATTTTTCAGTATTAACAACGATAAAACACGCGGTCACATAGAGCTGAAAAGAGGATACAGCACAAAGAGAAAGGCAAAAAGGTGCCTGACACTGACGTAATGTTTTTTGTTTTCTTTTCATTTCACATTTGTCATTGTACCAGGGATACAACTGTCCAAAAATACCAAAATTATTTAATATATTTGTGATCAAATTTTGACCATTGGGCGGTTCTAGTTTTTATAAACACAAAATTTTCTTGCAAAAACACGCCAAAAAATAAAAGAGATTATAAGTGTCACATTTACTTTATTTATATAAAAAAAAAAAAATTGTTTTCATTAGCGAATTTACTTGAAAAAATAAAACACCCTCAATTTTATGACCACTATCGATATTTGACACATAGGTACTACCGACTTAAGAAATTGACTTCATACAAAAAATCGAAAACCAAACTTTAACCTTTTACCTTTATTTTTAATAAACCGTATATTTAGAAACTTAGTCAGGCATATTCTATAATCCGTGTAGTTTCATTTACTTTTCATTTAGGAAGCTTTTTGGTGAAAACGATGAGTCGAATTAAAAGAATGAGATTCTCTTCTGTGGATTATTACACATTCTACAAATAATATTGTTTTGTATATAGGAAAAAGTAACCGTTTAGGAATCATTCGAAAAAACCGAATTTTTCGATTTTTTGCGGCTTGTTAAGAATATTTCTTAAACGGTTACTTTTTAGTTAATGCAGCTCAATATTATCTTTAGAGCCTGTAATCCTCGACAAAAGAGATTCCGATAATTCTTATCGTTCGACTCACCGTTTTCACCAAAAAGCTTCCTAATTGAAATCGGATGGATTTCGAAACAGGCTTGACTTAGGCAAATGGCACAAATTTCACATGTCCAGGGTGGCATGGTTTGTTGGTACATACCTGTAAAGAAAAGAAATATAAAGAACAAAATTAGTAACTATTAAATCAAATATATTTTAAGTTTGCAAAGTTATTTGTATGTAAAAATTGTAATTTGCAAAGGACGCCTATAAATTAAACTTCAAAGCAAAATGTATGCACACAGCAGTTGATACATTTTTGGTAAATAAGTATGTATGTTATTTAAGCCAAGTTATAAATTTTAATGTTTCAACAGCTTAATTGGTTGCACTGCAACAAAAACAACAAATGGCAGACAGGAAGAGAAGTGCAGCAACCAATTAGTAGCAGCCGGCATGGCAAAAAAGTGGGTTAAAGTACAGCAATTGAGTAAAAATACAATTTACGATTGTTCGTTAGAGACGGCAGGTTGGAATGTTGCTGCAACAAAACAGTAATTATATACATACAAGTATTATATGTTTATAAAAAGGTTTAAATTTTTAAAAATAAGTACAAAAGGGAAATTTTTGCATAAATTTGGAAAACATTCTATAATGTTAACCAAACAGTGTACAAACATATTAAGTGGCTCTTTAAAAATCGGCCGGTTAAACTTAACCCATTTTTTGCCTCTGTTTGAGTTTTCAAACAGCAAATTTTGGAATTTGCACACGATTATTTTTCTTTCTCGGGAGTTAAATGAAACTTTTGTTACATACCATATCGTCGAGTTAAAACTACACACGGTGGTTTTTAAAAAATTTCAACTTTTTGTAATACCACCCGCGATTTTTTTCGGGGATAGTGTTGGGGGACCCTTCTAGTATCAGAATCCGGGAACCGCGAAATCGAACGTCCAGCCGTTTTTTTTTTTTTCGACATTTTAGTTTTTTTTCCGATTTTTGAGAATGTCTCGGATTTATATACATATTATGAACACATATATATGTATGTACGTACATATATATACTTGTATATGTATATATGTGTAATATATATACATGTATATATATATACATACATGCATACATACATATAAAAGGTATCGTTTCCGCACCATTTATTTTAAAAAAAAATGGGTTTTTTCGTATATAAAAAAACACAAACAAAAACCGGATACAGCAATAGTCACTCCAGATGTGATTTTTGATGCTTAATCCGAATCCGGTCTTAGAATTGCTCTATTACTTCTGGACTTTGAGATATCCCTACATATATGTATAAAGGACACCACTTTTTTTCCTATTTTTGAAGTTATATAACAAGATAAGGTAATATTATGCCGTAAAATCTGGTATGACAGTTAATAGCCCTAGTATTTTTCTTGAAAACTCAATCAAACCGATAACGATATTTTTTTTTTTGTCGGAGATATCTTTACCTAAAAAGTTAAAAAAGTGCAAAAACACGATATGCAGGACACACAAAATTCTTCTGTGAATTTCTATTACCAGAAGCATTTAGTACTTTCTTTTGGCTTTCAATTGAGCTACTAAATGTTTATCTGCAATATTTCTCTGCAAAGTTATGTTATCTTTAAAATCACACCATGAAACTCAAAGTGAAAAATCTCGGTTTTCGGCTATATTTGAGGTTGTATACAGTACGGACGAAACTCGTCTGCTCTTTTTTACCAACCGAAGCATTTAAAACCATTCTTTATCTTCAAAATGAGTTAACAAGTGGTCTCTTGTAATAGTTTTCTTAAAAGTTATGACTATTTTAAGACGACATGTTGCAGCAATACGTATATAAGAAATACTCGTACACTATATTTTAGTGGCACCCCTGTGAGTTTGCACTTCATAATGTAATTTTTAAATGGTCATAACTTTGTAGAGGAATATTGCAGATGAACATTTAATAGCTCAATTGAAAGCCAAAAGAAAGTACTACATGTTTCTGGTAATAGAAATTCACAGAAGAATTTTGTGTGTCCTGCATATAACATCCAATATAGCCAAAAATCGTGTTTTTGCACTTTTTTAACTTTTTAGGTAAAGATATCTCCGACAAAAAAAAAAATATCGTTATCGGTTTGATTGAGTTTTCAAGAAAAAAACTAGGGCTATTAACTGTCATACCAGATTTTACGGCATAATATTATCTTATCTTGTTATATAACTTCAAAAATAGGAAAAAAAGTGGTGTCCTTTATACATATATGTAGGGATATCTCAAAGTCCAGAAGTAATAGAGCAATTCTACGACCGGATTCGGATTAAGCATCAAAAATCACATCTGGAGTGACTATTGCTGTATCCGGTTTTTGTTTGTGTTTTTTTATATACGAAAAAACCCATTTTTTTTTAAAATAAATGGTGCGGAAACGATACCTTTTATATGTATGTATGCATGTATGTATATATATATACATGTATATATATTACACATATATACATATATAAGTATATATATGTACGTACATACATATATATGTGTTCATAATATGTATATAAATCCGAGACATTCTCAAAAATCGTTAAAAAAACTAAAATGTCGAAAAAAAAAAAACGGCTGGACGTTCGATTTCGCGGTTCCCGGATTCTGACACTAGAAGGGTCCCCCAACACTATCCCCGAAAAAAATCGCGGGTGGTATTTCAAAAAGTTGAAATTTTTTAAAAACCACCGTGTACAACGTGACATGTAAATTTTTTGAAGTTTTGAGTTAAGTTTACAGAAAAATATGGATAAAACGGATCAAACGCACCAGTTTAGTCGATTTTATTTAATATAGTTCCCATTTAATATGTATTTGAAAAAAAAAACTTCAAAATCCCATACAAAAAACCAATTTTAAAAAAATTTTACAAGCTTTCAGATGGTGTATATGGTTTATAGGGTATAAAAGGATTTCCCAAAGTTCTGGACCTTCAAAGTTAATATTTTAATTTTTTTTTTCCGATTTGCTGACTTTGGCGGCAATTTTAGTATGATAAAGGTCCTATTAACATATCCCTTTATAATTTTTTTTTTTGAAATCCTCGTTCAATTTTCTTTAATTTGGTAGTACACTTGACTTACCAATTTGTTAGTTTGAGGTAAGAAAAAAATACTTTTCAAAACCAATCCATATGAAGGCTCCAGTAGATAAAGGACAGCGCGCTCATCATATGCAGCCAAAGCATGCGAGTAACCCGTGTTTTACATAGGAAAGTATCTTTTCCGACCTCAGATTAAAAAATTGAGGGATTAAATGTAACATCAAATTAACGTAAATTTAACGAGGATTTCAAAAAAAATTATAAAACGATATGGGTGATTCTCAGATAACTGTACTTTTTGTGTCCTCTGGAGATTTCACCTATACAGTAGGCTTTTTTTTCACAAAAGATTACGCTATAAGTTAGAAACTATGTTTTTCTAATAGAGCGGATCAATTTTACCACCAAATAATTATTGGTCCATTGTGAAAGTTTGCAAATATACCCCAAATGTCACAAACGTGGCATGTCCTACCCCTACTTTTTACACACAAAACGATGAAAAACGACCAAAAAACGGAAATAGAACAGAAAACAAGTTACTACACATATTAAGTAAATACTTAAGGCTACAATATTCTGAGCTCATCTGCAGTTTTAAACAATTTTTAGAGGGCACTATTTCGAATTGAAAACTGTCCCCTAGTTTTGGAAAAAAAAAATTTCTTAAAAGCATTATGCTACTTCTGCATGGTACTACTGTTTCAGTCAATATATTGCAATACACATGCATTAATTCTGATCACTATCCATCACCCAAACGTTTTCATGTCCGAACGCGTCCAAAAAGAAATCTGTTTGCGTTTTATAGGGCATTTTATAAACAAAAACCGTTTTTTCTAAAAATTATGGTCACAAACGTGGCACTCGGCACTCCCAGGTAGGACATTTTATTTTATGCATGAAACAATTTTTTTGTAGGATTTGCAGACATGACCCCAAATTCTTTCGGAAAAATCTTGAACTCAAAAGCGTGCTTTACAATGAGCGATAAACTGCAAAAATGTCACAAACGTGGCGCATCAAAAATGTCACAAACGTGGCACTTTTTTTCAGTCTGCAAAAAAACATATTTCATATAAAGTTTGAGTACACAGATGTTCAGTTGAAGGCTATTAATTATGTTTTTAATACAAAAATTTTTCTACACCATAAGAACCCTGAGTTATCCTTGCTCAAAAGTGAAAAAATCTCTGTTTTGACATCTACTTAAAGCTATAGAACAAAAACAACAACAAGTAAAATAAATTTTTGTCAATGGATTCAGACGACCAAATTTATTGTCAACAAGACATAATTTACCGTTTTTCAATTGGATCCTTAGCTTCCGAGTTATAAGCGTTTAAATTAAGGACATCTTTCGATAACATACAAAGGATTTTTCGAGACCGAAAAGTTACAAAAAATCAAGTTTTATTATTTTTATCAATAACATATTTAATTACAAAAATTTCGTAACTTTGCAGACCATAATCGCATGAAAAATGACAGCTCTGTTCTAGATTTAGTGAATAAGCCTACTAAACTACTACTTTGCAAATTCACAGAATCAAAATTTCATCTGTTCATTCACTAAATCTACAATAGAGCCTTATTTTTTCATCCGATTTTAGTCTGCAAGGGCTTAAAATTTTCGTGATAAAATATATTTCTGGTAAAAATAATAAAACTTACCATTTTTGTTAATTTTTCGGTCCAGAAAATCCTTTGTGTGTTATTGAGAGGTATCCTTTTTTTAAAGGCTTATAACTCGGAAACTGGGAATCTAATTGAAAAACGGTAAATTTTGTCTTGTTGATAATAAATTCGGCTGTCTGAATCCATTGACAAAAATTAATTTTACTTGTTGTTGTTTTTGTTCTATAGTTTTAAATAGATGTCAAAACAGTGATTTTTTCACTTTTGAGCAAGGATAACTAAGGATACTGATGTAATAGAAAAAAATCAAGATCAGATTCGTAATTAGGAGATCCTAATCCACCATAAACGACTATAAAAACAGAGGAAAGAAAACCATAGTCGATATTTAGGGCGGTAGGGGATACAAAAAATGGACCACCGGAGACATGACACTGTTGCAAAATTAGTCTTGAAGTGTAAATTTGCCATTATATGCAATATATCTCTCATCAAAACGCTTCAAAACCATCATTTTTCCATACTGTGGCTAAAATGTCACAAACGTGGCAATTTAGTCACAAACGTGGCAGCAAAATTTCTTAATTTCGACCTCAAAGCCGTAAATTCACACTTGTTGTTGATTTACTTAAAAGGTGAGTTTTAAGGGTGTGTTTACATAAGATAGCATGAAGAAACTTGCAAAAATCCAAAAAAATTATCTGCCAATTTTACAACTCGAAAAAGCACAGTTATCTAAGAATCACCCATATGTTAATAGGAGCTTTTTCTTACTAAAATGGCCACCAAATTCAAAAAGTAGGAACAAAAGAATAAAATATCAACTTTGAAGGTCCAGAACTTTGCGAAATCCTTTTAAATCCTAAAAACTATATACACTGAAAGCCCATACAATTAGCTAAAACCTTTCCTTAAATGTTTCATAAAGAAATGTTTTCTCTAAAACGTTAGATTGATCCAAGAAATTTTGTTTTGTAAAATAAGTCTTTTTTAACCCTATAACTCCTCAGTGGTACATTTTAGACCCTCCCAGAATATTCGTAACCTTATGCGATACACCCTATATATAAGGAAATTTCAGATTAGCGAATTTGAGTTTGACTGTGTTATAGTTTGAAGCAGATATTTACTATTTTTAACAACACCAACATACTATACAACATTGTCAAAAGTGGCAGAAACGTGGTTATTTGAACCACGTGGCGACCCAAATTTTAAACATGGCTAGTTTGTGGCAGTTTAAGTGGGTATAAGCTACGTTTGTGAGTGATTTAACAACGCGTGTTGCTTAATAAAATACAAAATTTTCACAATGAAAACTGACATTACATCATATTATTTTCTTTTTTTATTTTTAATTTTATGCTTTAAATAAAATTCGTCTTGTTTGATATTGGGGAGATTTGAACCTGGAACCTGTCATATGATAGATGTGGACGTTAGCAACTCATCCACTGCCATCATTATTGTGAAGTTGATTTTTGTCTATTTGTTTTGAAATGAGCTGATATGGATTTAACTACGTTTCATGAGTGTTTTTACTACATTCCGTAGCTGATTTGAGTTTAACAACGCCTCATGATTGTTTTGACTGCGTTTCGTTGCTGATTTGGATTTAACAATGCTTTGGCAACCAGCGTTGTTGAATAAGTTTGAACCACGTTCGTGAGTGATTTAGAAACGCACCATACAAATATGAGCTTGAGAGCCTTGTTAAATCCAAATCAGAAACGAAACGTAGTTAAAACACTCACGAACGTGGTTTTTTCTTTGCTCTGTGTAAAGAGCACTCATTATAACTATGGTGCTATGCCATTTTCTTTTTACAAAAAGTTACAAAATCAGCTAGAAATTTTTCACAATTTCCACAACTGCAGAGCTGCAGGTGTTGCATTTAAAAAAGAGCAGCTAAAGTGCAGTACAGTAAACAACTCCATTAGGCAGAAACATTAGATTTGTTCCAATTAGGAGTAAAATTTGTATACAAAACATCAAATAAAATGCAACGGGTGCGAAAAACAACAAATTTTTTCAAAGTAAAATTTAGTGCATTTTTCGCACCTGAATATTTTCGAAGCGAAGAATATGAAATTCGAAAAAGTTTTGCGTTGAGTACGGTCCGCGTGTGCTGGATGTGTCAGCATGTACCTTAGTTGACCCAGTTTGGGGTGTAGGTATTTAACAAACTTTTTATTTTTAAAATGCAATATTTTAACAGCTTTTCAATGAGTTGGGTATTATTCCCAATCACTTTCGATGAAATTTGCGGTGAGTTTCAAAATTAGTAAAAAAAAGGAAGAAAAAACAGAAACCAGCTGAAGTGTTAAAAATTGCGTTTGCAACGCGGAAAATATGCACACATCGTAAAAATTTAATTTCCACGAACGAAAAAAACCTGACCGCATGATGTGAAGAAAAAAACTTCAAATTGTTTTCTTAAAAAATAAGAACTGTTGATTTTTCTTTTAATTGTTTTCAAAAAAACAATTTTTATTTGCAAAACGATTTATTTATTTGTTTTGTGTATTTTTTTTTTTTTTCGTTTAAGCCAAACAGCAATAGAAATATTTTCATGAATGGCGTTACAAATTGATTTTCTTAAATTTTCAAGTGTCTGTTGTTTTGATTAAAAGTATAAAAATCTGTTTAACCATTTGTTGTGGTGGAAATTTTGCACAAACAATTGCCGGCGGCCAATAATAAAAAGTTTATTTGTTTTGTATAAATATTTCTCGTTTGTGTTTCATGCCAAAAGTTGCTTGCACACAGTTGTTCACTTTTACGGTATGTTAGTCCTGCTGCTTTTATAGCAATGCGGATATTAAATGCTAATACTTGTGAGTACAAAATAAAAATAAATCCGAAAATACCGACTTGTTATAACAAAGAATAAAGGAATAAAGAGCAGAAGGAGCAAAAGCAAAAAGCGTTGGTAATAAAACACTAATGGCTCGTTAAGGTGTCAAAATAAAAAGGGTGGTTCAAGGTTAATAGCTGCATTAAACGTTAAGAGCAAACGGAAGTATACATATATAATTTCTTCCTTAAGCACACAGTAGGTTAAACTGACATTTTAGTTTTGAAATTATGAATACGTTTTGTGAATTGCAGTGGGAATTCTTATCCAAGCTGCGTTTAAATATTTCGTTCGAACTTTGCTTTATATTTTAAATTAATTTTAACATTGCTTTCTTAACTTGTAAGTTTGTTTAAATTTTACATTGCCGACATATTAATACAATCAGAAAATACAAATTTTTAAAAAAATTTAAAAAAAAAATCTCATGAGATTAAAAAAGTTGCATGCTACTTTGAAAAACATCATAAGATTTTGAACAGTAAGCTCATCCCAACAAGTCATTTACCTGAACCATGCTTGTTAGTGGCAAAAGAATATAAGTCATTAACTGTACCAATAAACAATTAAAAAAATAATATTAAGAAAAACGTGAAAATTTATTGAAAAATCTCATGCAATTTTTCGATTAACCAAAAAATAATATTTGGCTAATTGTCGGTAGGATTGTAGGATTGTTCTACAAATATGGCAATTTTACCCATTTATGTGCCCGCTAAGACAGAAATGTGCCTCATTGCAGGCCAAGGTCTTTTCTCAAAATTTCCCACGTAATGGACATGCATATGCTGAGTTGTTGAGAATGGCACACAATGACGAAATTTCTCAAAAGTGGTTGCAAAAATCAATTTTGTTGTGGTGGAAATTCGCAAATCTAAATGCTCAATACTCAAGAATATAAAAATTTTATTTATTTGAAAAAATGGTTCGCTTTGTAGAGCTCAATGACGATGATTTTTTCGAGTTTTTAAATTTCTTCTTTTTTTATTCAAGATGAAATTAAAATTTTTCTGCAATTTATCAAGAAAAGTTAATTTTTTCACAAATATGCCATAAGCGGTTTTTAAACTTCCAACTAACACTTAAAATAAATGACTTTTTTTTTAATGTCGGAGGTGTACTTTTCTGAAACACTATTTTAACCATTTTTTTCAACTTCGAATGGACTTCCAAAACAAGGCTCGAAAAAGAAACTTTCCGACTATTAAAACTAAATAGGCCCAACAATTCTGAATACAATTTAAAAATTGTAGAGGCGCGAGTTTGCGGTTTTATGAGTAATAACGATTTTCATAAGGAAACCTATGACTCAAGACGTCATTTTATGAAATACCGTTGCAAAAAACAATTTCGAGTGGGTCTCTTTTACGAATCTGATATTGCCATCGGATAGAAAAATGTTAGGAGCTTAAGTGCTCTGGAAGTTTGCCTTACAGAACGCGAATTTTGGAAATAAATTTGCACGTTTTGTAAACCTTGTTTCCACATAAGTCTTGAAACGGTAATTTGCCAATGTAGAGTAATTTTGGGTAATGTGGTTACCTTTTTCTTTTTTACCAATTTCTACCAAAGTAATGGTAGTAGGTAAGCTTGGTCAATTGATTTGTATTAGTTATTCTATTGTTTTTACTATTTGATAATTTGTATACTAAAATATTAACATTTTCAAGCGTGAGGCCAGTTGAATTGAAAGTACCTAAAAATAGCTGAAAAAGAAAAGTGTCGGGTAATGTGGCTCACCCTGCCCATTTCCTAAAGAAGTACCGTTATAGTAGTAATTTTTAAGATTATATTTGCTATGAATTAGCTTTATATTCTTATTAAATAATATTTTCTGGTAAGATAAACCAAATTCATACTAACATGTGAATAAGTAAGAAGGGTTATCGAATCATACGTAAAATAGTACTCCGCATTACCTAAACTCGGGTATCCTACACATGCAATTAGCTTTTTAAGGTGTAACAGTAGTCAAAGTTGATATACGGTATATAATATGGGGTAGTCCACATTACCCGAATACATCACGTTTTTGAAATAATCATTGATTATATAAAAGAAATGTAAAATCAGACTTGCTAATGCATTTTTTCGTTGAACAATAGATCCACAATTGCATTAGAGTTATTTGAATTTTAGAAAACTGAGTTCTGAGGAAGTAACTTAGTTATTCACCAAGTACTACAAATAAGTCAACTTGATCTCACAGCATATGCTAAGAATTTCACACGAATAATTAGCATTATAGAAAAGCCAAAGAGCGTAAAGAATATGTTTTTCGCTTTTTATTGTGCACAAATAACCAGAATTGTTGTGCAGTCTTTAATATGAGAAATAAAAGGGTGCACCACATTACCCGCATAGTCCACATTACCCTAAATTACTCTATACTGAAAATATATATCAAAAACACGTAACTGGTTTGACAGATATACCTCTAGGAAATTATATAGGGGAGAGTCCCCCAAGGTGGACATTAATCTTTTAAACAATGGTAGAATCTAAACAACATAACATATATCTTGAACAATTATACATTTCCTGAAACCTTAACTCATTAGCTAACAACCCTTGAAACAGAATTGTGATATCTTCAATATAGCCAAAATTATCACCCATTTCAAAAATAGTCAAAAATGGCCACATTGAAAAAATGTCCACCAAGGTAGACACACCTGAGAAATTCACTCCAGAAGTTGGAAAAAAACCGCAAAATTCATGTTTTGACAATTTTATTTAATCTTTGATGTTTTTTATTGAAAATTACATGGAAATTATTTATTATTGCTGCGTTTAGCAAGAAATAGATGGATTTTTCGCCCCGGGGCCCCGCTGACTGTTGCTACGGCACTGGACTCACAGTGTGTGTGACTCACAATCTTAAGTCACACGCCTGTAACTGTATTTGTCTTTTAACATTCATATAAATATAATTTAATATTATTTGTGCACAAATTTTGATGAAAAACGTAAGTGTCCACTTTAGGGTTTAAGTGTCCACGTTAGGGTAAAAACGCAATTTACTTGGAAAAAACAAAAAAAAAATTATCAGCTCCCAATATCATGCAAATTTGTTTACAATATGTATGTTTGGTACGTAAGCTAAGTTTAAAGGGTACTTACGTTTTTGGAAACACTGTTTTCGTTTATTAAATCGAACTTATTCCGAGCGGCGTCCAAGCAGACAAAGAGCCACGAGGAGTAACTTCATAACATAACCAAAAACTGCGTATTACCAATCTGTAATACACACATGAAGCACACAGTGGTACCAGCTTATGCAAAAAAAATTCAGGTGTGTCCATATTGGGGGACTCTACTCTACCTCTAAAAAACAACCCATAATTCTTAAATACTTTGAGATTTTAAAAATTGTTAGTTTCAAGAAAAAAAAAAAAAAAAATATTTCATGCTATCATGAGATTTTTGAAAATTTCTTACAAATGTGACATATTACTAAAGTTTCATAAGATTTTGGAAACATCCTAGCATTGTTTTGTCACAGGTCATGTACCTTTTGGTTACTTAAAATATTTTGCGATTTTTAAATATCTCATAATCTCTTTAAAAGACATTATATCATATTTGAAAATCGCATCACATTTTTGAGATATATCATGAGATTTTTAACGTTTGTTTTGACATTAATATATAAAAACACATCAGATTTGAAAATAAAAAATATTTCAAGCTATCACGATATTTTCGAAAGTTTTCTTACAAACAAACAACTTTCTTACAAACTTTAAGCACAGCCAAGTCATTGAACAACTGAATGTATGCTCGATTGTTAAGTTTAAAATTAAAACGAAAAGTAAAGTTTCCGTGCTGATAGGTAAAAGATTTAATGATTTAAGATTTTTCATTATGGAATGAGTAAGAGTTAATATGATCAGAATAACAATTTCATAAGCTAAATATAAGTGTTTGCATAATAAATGTTTTATTTAATTAGAAATTTGATCTTATATGAAATTTAATTTAGAAAGTTGTCATATTTAGTTTTATAAAATAAATTACTTTTTTTTTTCAATTTGAGCGCATTTCTTTATTTAGCAGAACCATCCTTAGCAGGAGTTTGAAATTGATGCTTTTCATTGTAGCTATAAATACAAAAAAAAAAAAATTTTTAATTTAAGAAGGAAACATAAACATGCGCACATGCAATTTATATCTTATGTTTCCTTTGACAAAAACCCTAGTAGGAAATGTTAAGACTAATGTGAAATGATGAAAAAATACCAGGAAAAGAGCCACAAATATATTTTGTTCATAACAAAAGAATGGAATAACCGGTGTTTTGGCTACGGTGGCAATGAGCAGCCAACAAATTAAAGAAACTGTCAGGCATTTCTGTGATATCACGTTACTTCAATAGTGTTACATGTTTTTTTTTTTTTTTTGAAAATGCAGTCTATTTTTGGCTTGCACATATTTGTTTTATTTTGTATCAACATTCAATACACTTATTTCCCGCCGGGTAGATTATACAGCCATTATAGTTTGTGCTTTAAATGCAACCAGTTGCAGTCAGAACTGAAAATAAAAACTCAAGTACTTCTAAAATTAAAAAAAAAAAAATGTCATGGTGTCTCATTTCGTTACAAGGAAAGGCACAATGCGTATGGTGTATACAAGCGGAAAAGTATGATTTCTTTAAATGGCAAAGAAAATCTTGGAAAAATCCAAAACTGTTTTTTTTTTTCTGAAAGCAAAATCCAAAATTATTTTGTTCAAAATCGATAGTCTTTTTTTTACAACAAAAGCAAATGGAATTGATGTGAGCTTGAGATACCGATTTAATGACTTAATTTCAAACCAATAATTAAAATAAACTTTTTAATGAAAAAAAAAAAAAAAAAAAAAAAAACCTATAAAATTAATTCACTTTCACAGAGCAGTTATCGATTATTGAGCCATTTGGACGTATCTACTACAAAACTTCTGTTGTGCACACCGTCGTCTCTCTAATGGTCATGTGGGCGTGCTTACTGCCGTTCATACTGTGGGTGAATGAATCATTTGTAGTCAGGTTTGTTATTATGTTGCAGTTCCAGCTGTTGTTGTAATCAAAACGAGACGATTTAGTAATTAATTTTGTTCCAGTTAATTAGAACGTTAAATCGTTGAATGCACCGTTTTAAAGTGGTAGTGGGATAAAAATGTGTGAGATTTTACGTGCTGTAGTAGGTGGACGGAAATCAACTGCATCTAGTGAAATCAATGTGAATTTCATTAAAATGGAAATACATCTATTATGTGAAATTTTAGACTTTTTGATTTCAGTGCACAAAGTATCATTGACTGTAACATTGATTTTTATTGCGATTTTTTATACTGATTTGTAAGCATATTATTAAATGCAGTTCTTGAAATTTAATTTATTTATTTCAGATTTAATGTTTATCATATGTTGATTTATAAAACAACGTTGCACTTGAGTTTGATTTCCTTCACATATGTATGCATTTATGAATGTGTAACATATACTAATGACAGACATATGTTATGCATACGTTTCTAGCGCATTAAATTTATATTTTTAGAACTAGATATTTACAAGTAAAAATGTTATTCAACTTGAATTGTGCTCGGTTTGCATAAATGCTCAAATTTCATTTTAACAGCAATTGCCAGTTTTGAAAAATTAAGAAATCGTTATGTTCTTTGAAATTGTCACAGTTTAAGAGTTTTTTAATTAAAAACAAAAACTAAAAAACTAATGCTGTGCCTCTCTCTATTCCGAATCTGTAAAACAATCTAAAAATCTTTTGCTATTTTTAAAAATCTCATGAAATTTTGAAAAATATTAATAAAATATTTAATAAAATAAAAAAATAATCTCATGCAATTTTTAAAAATCTCATGCAATATCCAAAAATGCGATTTTAAAAATCCAATGCGATTTATAAAAAAGTAATGATATTTTGAAAAATATCATGCGATTTCCTTAAATCTTCATTAATATCATGCGAGTTTTTAAAATCTTCATTAAAACAGAAAATAATTTTATGCAATTTTTAAAATTACTATGCGATTTTTCACATTCTTCATTAAAATAAAGAAAATCTTACGCAATTTCGCAAAATATCATGCGATTTTTCACAATCTTCATTAAGATAAAAAAATAATATCATGCAATTTTGAAAAATATCATGCGATTTTTCAAAATCTTCATTAAAACTAAATTATTGTTTTTATTAAAAAATATTATTGTGCTTTGGCCTTTTATAAAATAAAAAATATTAAATTAAAGCGATTTTAATCTTAAAATAATACCAAATACTTGTATTTTCAACAATTTCACGTTAACTTCAATGGATTACTGGCGTTTAAATTCAAGTTTCGTTTCAAGCATAGAAAATTCAAACTTTTTTTTTCGATTTTCACGAAATACACCAATATGCGTATGGCATAGTAGAGAACTGAAGCGACTAAATGCTGGGCTCTGTCAAACAATATTTCAGAAAGATGACAAGAACCGCTCAACAAAACTTTTAAAGTATATTTGAAGATATCGGAGGGGAAGCGTAGAATCTCCTATACATGTTTAATATTTAAAATCGTATACTGAAAGAGTTATTTCAATTTTATTGTTATTAAAAGTTAATTTACTTAATTTTTGCTAAATAAAGTAAGTAAAGTAAAAATGTAACGCATTAAAGTTTTCAAAAATGCATTTATTTTATGAGATTTTTAATTTCTTTTGAAGCTTCGTTTTATTTCTTTCCCAGAGGCTTCAATTCACAAAGAACTACTCTGTGGACATAGTTAAAAAACAATATTTTTTTCTTTAATGAAAATATTAATTATTCATAGAATTGTTGAAACCTTTTACTCTAATTGATTTTTCCGTAATTTCATAGTACAGATATATACATATGTATTTATTTCACTTTGCCATAGGTCATCTATTCCACATTAACATTATATGTACTTACAAATATTTATATAAAGCGCCAGTTTGTGGTGTTGTAGAATTTGTACACTAAGTACTAAAATATATATTGTAATATAAGATCTTTAAAATATGAATTAAAACGCTGGGTTTCCACAAAAAACAAAAAAAAAAAAAAAAACTCAAAAAGCAAACTGAGAACGCCTTCATACTATTACAAAAACTAAATTTTGACACGGATACATTTCAATAATTGATTTCAGTTAGACAATAAATTGAAAATATGAGAAATTTTTTGCTGCAATTAATGCATTTTTAATTTAAAAAAAAAAAATCACCACAAAAATGTTTATATAATTGTGAAATATTTTTCGAAAAAATTAAATCAATTAACGCTAATTAAAATCAAGGTTTTGCACTTTTGTTTTTTTTTTTTTTTGTATGAAATATTTTGTTAACATAAATTGCTTTTTAATAATGTATTAATTAATTAATTGAAAATAAAAAACAAAATAAACAAAACAAAACAGCTTGCGAGTGTGTTAATTGAGTGCTAAAATTATTCGCGAAAAATTGTGTGAAAAAGTTCATTACTTTAAATAATTAACAGATATTTTTAAAAATCCGAAATAGCTGAGGAAAGAGCTATTTTTAATACAATGCATATTTGAGTGGCATATTTTATATAAAACAAAGTAACCAAAAAACTAAAATATAAACAAAAATACGACACAAAAATTATATGGGTTTAAATAAAATATTCGATACTTTTAAAAATTCTTGCGAACACTAAAATCCAAAAATTTTGATGATTTTTTGATTAAAATGTTCGTTTTTAAATAATATTTTAAATAAACACTTGGCCAAAAGTTGTCGAAAAATGAGAAATTTTATTTTTTTTTTTTTAGAAATCGCATGTAATTTATTGCATGACTTTGATTAAATCGCACGCAATTGAAATATCATAAAAATAGTCTAAAATCTCGCATGCTATATTTCACTAAATCAGTTAAGATTTTCTGAGGATCTCACAAACCTTATTGTAATTGAAAAACTTAAACAACTATTCCATTTTTTTTTTTTTTTGGGACAAACAGAATTAATTAAGTTTTTTAAATATTTCTGATATTAAATTGGGTGTTTTTTTTTTTTGTTTTTTTAAGACATTTTTTTTTTTAAAATTGCATCATATTTTTAACTTTATTTTATGGGATTTTCCAAAAGATCCCCAGAGAATCTCATTATTTCCGAAGAAAATTTGTGTTTAAAAGCATACATAAATTGAAAAATGATTACATTTTTGATACAAAATCGCATGATATTTTTCAAAAATATCTGGATTTATTAAGCGGGCTTGAGGTCCAAAATTAATAAAAAATGCTTATTGATTTTTTATATAATTTATTATAATTTTCTTTCTCCAATATTTCGACTATCTTTGATAGTCATCTTCAGGGACCTAAGAATTCACTACAATTAGATTTCAGAAATTTAAAGAAAACAATATAAAACTTACTTGTCAGAAAATAAATAAATAAATTACTTAAAAACTAACACAATGGACAAAAACAATTTGAAAAAAATATTGCACAAAATTAAAAAGTAAATATTGCACAAATTTAAATTCCTATTGTAAATAAAAAACAGCTGATGTTGCCGCTGCTCTGTTGTCCACTGATGATTTTATTTGCATTTCTTCCCAGTAGCAATGGGTAATAGCTAGCATAAGAGTTGGTAATAGCAAAAGTGAGGGTCTAACCTATTACCGCATCGCTGAATTTTAACACAGCGATGTCATTGAAAACTCAGATGTGAACAACTCGCATACAAGGGTGTAGGAGTGTATCAGCTCTTACCTATTCATATGCCAACTTCTATGACCTATTCACCTCTTACCTATTCATATTACTTTGAAGAACAAAAATTACATAACTAATTGAATATTTTAAAAAATTTATTTTTGATTGCAATTTTACGTCTTTCGCCACAAAGATTCATCATATTGATGTAACTATAATTATTTTTATTTTACTAAATTAATTATAATTGAAAAATTGCAAGTTGAAAAACTTTTGTGTTTGGTCTGGGCCGGAGTTGAACCGAGGACCTCACGGTTGCTACAACTTTCAATCGCAGTGCCAGTCGCTAGACCACTGCTCCATCCTCGTGCTCTTGCGAAGCTGACTTATTGACTTATTTGTTTTTGCTAGTGGGCTATTACCAACTCGCTTACGTTTTTCATAACTAGAGCAAAAGTAAACAAAAAAAAATCGCAGCAATAATTGTCTTATTACCAACTCGCTGAAATATTCAGAACTTAAACAATCATCCTCGTCTCTTGCCCCGCAAGTTATTACCAACTCAATTGCCATTTTCAGTATTGAATTCAATTGCTAGTGGGTTCTTTATCAGGTGTCTGTAGCTGTGAGCAATTCGCTCTGTGTCTGTTTTGAAATTTAATCGTTGTTGTGTTGGTGTGTTGATTATGTGTAGCATTTCTAATGTGTACCGTTTAATGTAGTTTGTCTCTTCTTGTAAAATGGACCTCAAGCCCGCTTAATAAATCCAGATATATTTCAAAAGGTCGCTAAAAATCATTAGATTTTTCAAAAATCTAATTGTGTGTTTTCACAAAAGATACAAGAGATTTTTTAATTGCTTGAGATTTTCCAACAGATCTCCTGAGCATCTCATTATTTCCGCAAAAATATTTGTTTTAAAAAGCATACATAAATTGAGAAATTACAACATTTTTGATTCAAAATCGCATGATATTTTTCTAAAATTTCATGTTTTTACTGATTTTTACATTAAAATATTTAAAATAATGTGAGTTTTCATATGAATCATAGGAAATTTTTAGTATCTAAGCCTCAGGATAATCTGTCTTTTCAGCCAACTGTTTAGACTCTTACTGACTGTAAAAATCTAAAAAAAATTTCTTTTCGCTGAGAGACTTACTTTGCTGCATTAAAAATTTGACAAATCCCAAAAACAAAAATGAATAAAACTGGAGAACATTAAGAAAGCTAAAGCACTTAGTGTATGTATTCGCTGTTGCGATAAAATATTATGGTAGTTCTCCATTTTATGGAATAGGCGTGGCACTTTTCATAAAAATATTTTGTCACGCCATTTCACATCGAAAAAGTGGGTGCAACTTTTCAATGGGGGGAGTTAACAGTAGCAAAGAAGTAAAATTTAACTAGATAGTTTTAATGACCCTTGTAAACAAAATTTTACTGTATGCTGTTATGGAAATTGCATAGCATAATTTTTAAATCACCACTCACTGTGTGCAAAGCGCCCTGTTTCAAAAAATGTTGGCGCTAAAGTTACATTAGTGAGGAAATGTTTATTGCACTTTTATTAAAAGACAAAAAAAAAAAAAAAACAAGAAACTTTATGAACTGCATACATGCAAAATTATTTAAAGAAGAAAGAATACCAAAGTTCTCACAAAGCATCCCTCATTTCCAAAACATATACGCATAAAAATGCATCAGAGTATACAATAAAATTCCATGGTATATCGTCAGCAACAAGAATATCTTTCAACGCGTTGCGAACATAACTTGCCACATTATTAGCTGTTAATGATGAAATGGCAGCACAGCATAACGATCATCATCAGCAGCACAATCTTAATAAAAAATAATCTACACCAGCAGGGAACTATGACTAACTAACTAACTAACGAACTTACGAACGAATACATGTATCAAGGTCTTAAATTTATGTGTTGAGCGCTGATGTAAATAAATAATAAAGCAAGAACAGCAAGCAACGGCAACAGCAACAGCATCAGCAACGACAGCAGTAACAAATTAATGCTGATGATAAAAAGCAAATAAGCTGCATACCTATAAAAGAAAAAAATTCATGCTACACGCAGCAGCATAAACAATAAAATTATTTTAATTATTGCATGCATGTTTGCCGGCAACACAAGTCGACGCCATATTACAATGCGTTGGCAATACCAACATACGATACTATTGACTGAGTGTAATATAATGGGAGTTTTTCTTCCTATTTATTTTTCAAGTTTTTAGAGCAGAAGCGAGTCAGCTTTGGTGGCCCGTTAGTTAGCAGTATAGCGTATTAATAACTTCGCATAGGGAAATTTTAATGCTATCAAGCATATTAACATAGGTAAGGGCAAAAAGAAAAATCTGACTAAAAAATTGCATGCAATTTTTTTTGTAAATCGCATGACATTATTTTTAAAGTTCATTTTACAGAAACATTGCATAGAATTTATAGAAAACGTATAATGTTTTTTGAACGAACTACATTTACAGAAATCGCATGACAGTTTTAAAAATTATACGTGTGTGTTGAATGATGTTTCATAATAGTTTACAAAAATTTTACTATATCTTGCAAAAATTGTTTTCGAAAATTAAATTTATCATCCCATTTTATTTACAAGATTTTAGCGCTGATGCCAGATAGATTGTTACATATGACAGTTAGGTGACTGCTTAGAAATAACAATGGCGACAAATTTTTTTGATGTTACAAAAAAAGTTTAGAAAAATTAGTATGAAAAAATAAAAACAAATTTTAGAATCGCATGATATTTTTTTTTTAAATCGCATGACATTTCTTTTAAATCGCATGATTTTTTTTTTTAGTTGCATGATTTTTTAAACATATGATGTTGAAAATTTCTTACAGAAAAATTGCATAGCATAAGAAAACAGCATGATAGTTTTTAATAGTTATATCATATGATAGTTTTCGCAAATTTAAAGATGATTTTAAAAATAGCATGAAGATTTCTAATAACTGTATGAAAATTGCAAGATAGATTATAAAAACTGCATGATGAAATTTACAAAATGGAATTACATGACATATTTGGAAATATCTAGTATATAAAAGTCGTGAAATTTACAAAACCGAATTGCATGAAAATATGCAAGAAAAGTATAATATGTAACAAATATCTACAACAGCAGAACGTAGAACAACAAAAGAAAAACAAAAAAATTATGATTCTCAACGAATCTATGCTTAGGGATGAATATATATAGTATGCTTGTAAGTTCTTCTTGACGTTGGCAAATGCGTCTGATGAGGTTGACTTATGGTGGGTCCTGAAACATGAAACGCAAGCCAGCCTTCAAAAATGTTTTGTTTTGCTTTTATGCATTTTGCCTTGTTTTTGGTAACAGTAAACTCATCCAAGCAAGTCATCGTATGCATGCCTGTTGGTACCAAAATAAACAAATTGCATGACATTTAAAAAAGATCACATGACATTTTTAAAAATCGCATGACATTTTTTAAAAATCTCATGAGATTTTTAACAACTTACAGAATTTTACAGAAAACTTTTGAGACAGCCTTGAAAAATTACATGATAGTCAATGAAAACTAAGTACAAGTTGGTTTTCAAAAAAACACATTTTTGTATCCAAAAATACAACTATTGCTTAAAAATAACAAAATTTATAAATAAGCTGCTTATAAATAATAAAATCCAATTGCATACTTCAAAATTAACAACCCCTTTTTATACATACAATGTTTATAATATATACACATGTACTATACTCTCTACTTCTAGAGTATTTTTAGGAATTAGATTTTTTTTTTTTGCCAGCAACTTTTATATCAAAAATTAAATTTTCAATTAAATTCACTTAAAAGCACCATCCGAAAGAAAAGTGTTTTAATAAAAATAATTGCTCTTCATTTTAGAAATTAGCACCACACACACGTAAAGCGTTAAGTTAATAAAAACCGCATAAGGTACCTACCTGAAAATTCCAAGAAATTAATTCTCTTAATTCAACTGAATCGAAAGGGATTATGGTGGAAAAGCTTAAGTACAACAACAAAAAACATATGTGTGCTTTTATTTGTTTTGTATTGTTGTTGGTTTTTTTCATTTTCCTAATGGATTTCTTCATGTGCAGATGAGAAATAAAGAAAAAAAAAACGCAAGTAATATCCGAAAATGGGATGAATAAATACAAAAAACCAGTACAAAAAAAAAGATTTTTATTTTTATCAGTTTGTAAATATTCGTTCATTTGAAGATTCGTTGAATTTTATCTTCGAAAAAAAGCTTCAGAATAAGTTAAGCAAATCGCATGATATCAACTAATCCTCTTTCTGTTGAAAAATTAAATTTAGCGTTTAGTAACAAATCATGAAATTCATTTAGTCATTAAATAAAAAACTTCGCAATAGATTTACAAGATTAATGAGAAAATAACTAATTTCGTATGTGGAACATTTGCTGACCAGCAAAGTGGACACTTCTGATTAGATGATTATTGGATTCACTTCATAATTTCATGGAACATGCGAATTGATTTATTAGATTTTTTATTAAAAAAGTGATTTCTTTGCAAATGTTACGAAAGTATATATGTGGCATTTTTGTCAAGTGGACGAACGCTCGCTTCCGTCGCAGTTTGATAATGTCCTGAAAAAATTTTGGCGTCAAAAAATTATGCATTTTTTTTTTGTAGGTATTATAGATAATATTCGGTGCCGAAAAACGATTTTTTACTCAAAAACAAGGCATTTTACAAATAAAGTGTATAAGTTATACGTGTGAGTTTTTCCCAGTTTTTTGAGACACTTCTAATTTCTCCAAAATTGTAAAAAAAAATTTCCAAAAAAGCTAAAAAAATTCACACGTATTTTTTGGACAATTCTTACCATTTTACGACATATAAATTTTTTTCGAAAGATGCCTTGCTTCTGAGTACGAAATCATTTTTCCGCTCACGTAATCGGAAAAAAAATCGATTTTCGAAACCGAAAATTATCTATAAGTACTACAAAAAAATATAGGGGAAGAGTGCCGCCTGCGGGCATGGTTCGGGTGTGGGCACCCCCCGTAACTTTTGACAGAAAACAAATGCGATTGTTCTGACAAACGTTAAGCGAGTGTTATGACAGCACGAAGTTTTTGTGCATTTACCGGAGCAAACTGACGAATTTGCTTTGTGCTGAGAAGAAAATAATTTTTGAGTAAGGGAAAGTCAACACAAAAGTTTTTTTCAATCCTTTCTCAAGTGCGATAAATCGAACTGAATCAATAGAATAGCTAAGTGCAATCTATTTCTATGCAGTAATTTTATTTTATTATTATATTTCAAAACCGAGTGAAACCAAAATGTTCACACCACACAATTTGCTCATTGCTTTTCAAAGTGGCTGTCAAAGTCAAGTGTAGGTCCTGAATTAGTTCGAGTGTGGGCACCGCACTTTATTATTTAGAGAGTGCGTTTTACTGAAATATCGTCGTGGATGCCAACATTACTGATTTAAATGGTGTTCTTATGCCTTTTAACGCTTTTTTAGTGGAAAGAAAAGAACAAATAGGCCCTTTAAAGATATCGCAGAAAACATGTTGTTTCCATTAAGTTTGGGTGGCATACCACTTTGCAAAAAATCTTGGCATTGAGTTTCCAGACAAATGGACCGAGGAGCAGCTGGCGGGCATGGATGTGAACAAAAAATGCATGCTTGGCAAAAGAGCAATGTCAACGCGGGCTAGAAATAACGTCAGGTAGTCGGCTTAGTCTGCAAAACAATTGTTCTGGCATTGATGACGAAGACAATCAAGTCTGGTTTCAGGGCAACAGGCATGATGCCATTCGATCCAGACGTTTTCACTGACGCTGATTTTGTTGAAGCCGTTGAGCAGAATTTGTGGAATTTTTTTAACTGACGCAATCGATTTACTTTTGTCACCAGTAGTTAGCTAAGGTCTCTAGCTTTCCATTGATAATTATATGTATGCATAATATACGTATACATTTGATCAAAAGTAATGAGTCGAAAACAAAAAGGTGCCCATCTTCCTCTATAACTTTTTAACGCCAAAATTTTTTGAAGAACATAGTTTTTCAAGCAAACTTGGGTATCCATTCTGTAAAGAAAAAAGAGTTATGAGCAAAAACACGTTTTTTATAGTGACCCAATTGTTGAGCACCTATATTTTGGAGACGGGATTGTAACATAATTGTTTCAACGCAAATTTTAAGCTGTCTTAAGCCTTTTTATTTGGAAAACTGCGGTGGAAGCGTGGGGTGTATCACTTAACAAAGAATGGGAAAAGCGCTTCTTAAGAAAACTCTTTCAAAGCAGTTGAACTAATAGAAATTTATGAGTTTGTGGTGGCAGTAATTGCATAGAGCAGAAACCTCACATAGACCGACTAAGTCCATAGCGTTAAAGAAATTTACTAAAACGTACACAATGATTATCCTGCAACACGTTGATATTCGTTCGGAGAACAATATACATATAAAAAACTAAATTTGTTTGATATATAAACTTTGCACAATTTCACCACAGAGGTCCGCAGCCTGATATGCTAAGAAGTTTTTAATTAATCAATATATAACTAAACCTGGGACTACGAGTTCAAATCCTAACGTGGGTTTTTTTTTTTTTTTTTTTGGTTTTAATTAAAGGAACGCTTTCCGACGTAATGCAAATGACCACTTCCTGAGAAGGTTTTTATCCTAGGGTATGCAATGTTATAAAGAAAGAACGGGTATTTCGTAGCGGAAGCGCTTATTGCTGAAAAAGAAACACTTCAAAAAGCCTGTTGAGTGTTGTTTTTTCCCTAGGGTATAATTTGATATGGTTGTGCATATACAACTATGTATTTCAATGTGTCAATTTCTAATAGAAATATCGTATGTTACAACTTTAAACAAAATATGCCGAAATTAACATATAAATCGATTTTAAATTGCATCATCGGTACACAAATAAATTCAAATAGATGTTGTTGTTTATTTTTATTTCATTGTGACTTAAACAACCCACAATACAAGCTTTTCCTACAGTGCTCTTAAAAGAGAAAAAAAATAAAAACAAATTTAACATATGTCAAAAAAGTAAAAAAAAAAACGCCGCGTATCCAACCATTTGAATTTTTAATTTGAAAATCAAATCGTAAATTTGTTTTCAGTTCATTCATGTTTTAGGCCGGACGCCTCGAAATCTGAAAATCAAGATAACATGCAGTCAGGCGTCAGTTTCTTGGTCTCATAGTATAGGGTTGTCTTCGCCAATGTTAATGGTAACGATATAATAATAATAAATAAATAAAATATTCTTAATTTATTTTAGTTACTCGAGCGACTTTTTATGCGTAACGTCGTTTGTATCTACTTGCCGCCACCAAACCAATTCGATTACAGCGGTTTGATATGATAATTTTATTGCGTTTCAACAGTTTTCAGTTGATGACGTTTTCGATTGGTGACGATGACGACGACGACGACGGCTACTTGTGTACCTACATAATTTAAAATTATCTAGTTTTATATTTTTTTATTAGGTGAAAATTGTCAGTTTATTTATTTAGTTTTTCTTTTTTGAGTAAATTTGCATACGTTGGATTTAGTTTTATGTTTTTAGTAACAGTAGTGGGTTGTTAACGAATTTACGTAACGTTACACTGTTTGTTTAATTAAAGTCTATAAATAATGAGATGAGCTTATGTAAGTCATTTGAAATGCCATCTTTTTTTACTATAGTATGCAAATGGAAAAAATTTTTGTAATTAATGTTTTTCTCTGAACAGGAATATCAAATGCATAGTAAAATATTACATTAATTTTTAATTATTAATTACTTTTCGAAAAAAAGCGCTATTATACACATGGGGGAATATTAAATTTCAAATTGATAGCAGCATTATTTAATATTTTGTTTGGAAATTCTATACCATTCAACTAAAATACTAAGTGATTGCTCGCGTACAGTAGTTTGCTAAGTTCTTAGGATTGCATTCGTGAACACGTTAAGTTTTTTATTGTATAGTTTTTCAACATATTTTCCATATTGCTCTTGTAATATCTTAAGTATTTTAATGGAATTTACTTTATTTTAAATCAAAAGTAATGTTTAAAAGAACTTCGTATATTGAAGATCTCAAATCTATATATTAATACGCAAGACAAAAACTTGTCCATCTCTTTTTACTATGTTAAAAAGAGAGTACGACTTTAAATTATACACTATTAGAAAAGTATTTGTGTTTAGATGTGCACAAGGTTAAAATTGCATTCATATTTTGACTCTAAGTCAGGTAAAATTATATATGAATTTTTCAATAGAGAGCTAAAAAAAGAACAAAACACAAAGGGACAGACAAGGAGCATAGCACTGACTCATGCTTTTTGTTTTGTTTATATGTGACCTGGTCTATGAAAAGGGGGCTTACATGAGAAAAAAAATGTCGTTAAAACAACTGGAAAACAACTTTTAAAGGTCAATTTATGCGAAACGGCAATAAATTGGAAAATTTTTTTGACACGTAAGCACTCTTCTCATAGACCAGGTCACATATATCGCTTGAGTTGTACCAGGGTAAATTAGCTTGTCTATTTCGTACCAAATAGCAAAAAAAAAAAAAAAACTAGTACATACTTAAAGTGTCCAAAAAGTACCAAAATTATTTAATACATTTGTGGCCAAATTTTGACTGCTGGGCGATTCTAGTAATTTTAATTTTTTAAAATGAGGCATGCAAATAAGTTAAAAAAAAGCTTCAAGCTTGAAAATGAGCAAAATCGGTCAACGGACACGCCTACTGCCCATACAAAGCATATGTTTAAAATGAATTCGGACATGAGGGCGTGGCACCTCCCATATAAGCAAAGGTTTCAAAATGCTACGCTGAAAGCGTTATTTAATAAGATAATCCAACCAAATTTCCAAGAATATGTCAGGGCGAAAATCAACAATTTCCCAGAATACAACTCTCGTTAATCGTAACCGATTTGTTCTTATATTCTCCCAGGAGTTACGGGAGGATAAAACAATTTATTTAAATAAATACTTGTAAGTACAAAAATATCGCATAGTATTTATCAACAAAATGCTAAATAATACACTTGAAATGCAGTGTAGGGCATTTAATAAATTTTACTGCGCGTGAACCGTAATATTTCATAATCACTTAATGTTAAAATAACAAAAAGACTTAACCGACAAAAAGCTAATTTTACAATGGAAAGTTTCATAGATTTTTCTTTGCATATCTGTAATTTAGTACAAGAGTCAAAATAGCTTCCGCTATAACTCCGTGCCGGTACCTTAACAGTTATGAAAGAAAGTTATGAAGACATGTGTGGACACGAGTTATCGATTTCTATCAAAAAAACGCAAATCCAAAAACGTGGCGATAAATTTTTTTTGATGGTTAGGGCTTGATATCGACATTTCCACCAAAAGGTCCGCCGTGAGCCAAAAATTTAAATCATCACATCTCTGAAACTATTTAACGCCCCCACAAAAATCACTTCATCATATCTCCAAAAATATTTAAAGCACATAAATGAGTTTTGATACATGTATACAAGGCGCCAGGACAAATAATGATCTCTGGGAAAATAGGCGATGCCACGCCCCTAAAAAATAAATTTATAATATATGAGATTTTGTACACATGTAAAATGGATAGGGACAAATGACATCCCCTGGAAAAATTGGTGATACCACCTTAACTTAACAAGGCGATCCAACATTTACTGGGAAATCCTGGTTTTTTGAAAAATATTCAATTTAAAATTTGTATGGTGCAAAACATGTCACGTTAATATTGGCACGTATCGATTCAGATCATGATCAAAACGAATAAAAGTACAGAAGATATTTAAATCAAATAAAATACATTATAAAGTAACATTATTGCACAAGATTCAAAAATTAATCGCACTTTCAAAATCGAACTTGTTTCGCTAAATTCTGACTTTCTTTCAATAGGCACGAAAAACTACTTCTATTTTCGTCACGTTCATTTTGTGTCTTTTTTTGCGTGTACTTTGGAACCAGGACTTCGCCTGCTATTAAAGTTGACACTAATTATAGTGCTACCTAAGAGCTACAGTGTAAAGTAAAAACTAAGATAAAAATATGTTTTTCTTTAACTTTTTTTGCACTTTAAATGTGTACGACGGTCACGTTCGTCACCTGGGAAATGCTCATATGCAGCTTAAAATATGCCACGAAATAGCGATTTCTGCACTTTGAAGCAGGATATCTCAAAATGATGTAATTGAAAAAAAAAACTAAGTTCAAATTCGTAAAAAAGCAAGTCTTTCACTTTCATAATCAGCAATTAAATTATGAAATGGCTTGGTAGTATATTTAGCAGAAACACCTAACTTCCAAATGATTTTAGATGAAAGGTATAGATGTATTCCCTTGTCGGCTGAACTAGGAATTATAATCGAAGTCCATGGTTTCCTTTTTTTTTTTTTAAGCAGCAGCTTACTTTTTGCTTCGAAGACAATATTTTGGAATACTTATGATACCATTTTAAAGTGGTCATAACTTTACTTCCTGAGTCACGATTATGGGAAAACGAAGCTGGATGAAATCGCAAGCTCGGTACTTTATCACATCTTTCTATATTTAAAAAGTGTGCGTGACATTTTTTGATTTCCCTAACTTTTCGACTAGTAGGTATGTATATGACATTCAAGTGCGCCATCTAAATACTAAATTTCATCGAAATACTCAGGTTGTATAGCTTGTAACAAAAGTAACAGAATCTGTCTCCTTACTAAAAAGCTACAGCGAACTTGAAAATTTACTCCTTGGCATGGCCAAATAAATTTCATTTAAAAAAATGGATAATTTTTGCAATATACTGCTACGTATTTGTATTAGAAATACTAATTAATTAATTTTAAACAATAACAACATTTGCATCCACGATATATGGTATGAAATGAACAAAATTTGCTCAAAAAATTATGAAATGGCAAATTCTTAGAAATACATGCAAACGTTGCTGTTTATAACTCTGGTCATTGTAAACAAATCGCATTTAAACCACAATAGCAACAACAATAAAAGCAACAATATCGGAGGACATAAAAGAACTCAGATTACAAATTATGGGCAACACTTCGTAGAATCAACAATGATACTCCGAATATTGACCAAGGAAGCAGAAGCCGCAACATAAAGCTGAAGTACAACACAGCTTCATAAAGCAACATTTTAGCGATTAAATTTTGGTTGCAATCATCATCATCATGATACCCGTACAACACAAGTCACATGGCAGATCACAAATGAATTAATCATCATAAATAACAAGAAGGACTAAGCATATCAGTACTTACATATGTATGAGTGTTAGAGTAAGTAGATATTATCCAGTGATAAAGAAGAAGCGTCATTATGGATATTCTATACCAAGTAGTCATTACTTAAGAAAATAAGATTTGGTATTTGATATGGCTTTTAATAAATCATGCTGTATACAGCATATTCATCATTAGGATGATACTTTTCGTATGATAACAATCTTGAGATGAATAGTGAGTTAATCAAATTAAGTTTTTGGGTAAAGTTCATATACACGAAATGTTATTGGCCTTTTTTGTAGTGTAATTTTGATTAGTTTTACTCATTAAAAATAATTAAAATTTATTAGAGGTCCATGACGATGTCATAAGCTTGAACAAATCGGCATATTTACCATATAAAAATATTGAGTGAAAGTGTGGTCTTTGGTTTGTTGGCTTTTATTTTGTTTGGATTTTTTTTTAATTTAAAAAGTTTTAAGGAAATGAAATAAATTAATTATTTGTTGGTTTCAAGAGTCTTAATCTTTCGATCTTGTTTACAGTTTCTGAAGTTTCCAAAATTTTAAAATTTAATTTTTTCTTGTGAGGCTTTCTCATTTTTAAACATATGCATTTTTATTTAACAGACGTAGGTAGATAACACAGGCAGATAAAATTTAACCAACATTCAGACCCAGAAACCAGACTGTATATTTCCAAAGGTTTTTGATGCGCTGAATCCAAAATTTGGCTTCAGAAATGCTCTATCAGCTCTGGTTTTTGAGATATCTATAACATAAAAGTTCAAAAGCAAAGTTTTTGCCTTATTTTGAGCCTTGCGGATTTTTTATTTCACTAAAATTAAAGGTTGGTTTCTTTAAGTACAAGTCTTCTTCTTTCAAATAGCGTTAAGTTTGCTCAAATATCTTTTTTTTTTTTTTTCTCTAAAATATCGCATTTTGAAGTTTTCCTGTTTGTTAATTTTCCTATACCTGAAAATCGATTGAGATAACATAAACATAATATAGTCTGGTTTCTGGATCTGAGATGCTAGCGGCCTGTGTAATTTTCTGTAAAAGAAGTGCATATATCTTAGACATGATTAAGCACACGATTTCTCGATTTGGATACCCTACAACTCTTAATTTTATGAGGTTTTATCATATAAAGCATGAGCCAGAAAATGAGGTCGATTGAATGGTGTTAAGTGGCGTCTTATCAAAGTCAAAGTTCAAGAGGATGTATCCACTCCAGAGATGGATACCCCAGCAAAATTTTTATGAAATTTTTCTTTCGCTTCCAGAGTGCCTCTGGTGGAGTAGAATCTAAGACCCACACACATTATATTTTTTCCCTGTGAAAATTATTTTATACTTCCACGGTGCCTCAGGTGGAGTGGAATATGAGACCAACATCCATAATTTTTGCAGGGAAGTCTCTGTAAAGGGTGAAAGTAAAAAGTGAAAAAATAATGCAGGTTGATAACACTCCACTCCTGGTAGTGAGTGGAGTTGATTTCATAAAAATATAATTTTGCAAAGGGGCGCCCCTAAAGAATGGAGATAGGGGGAAAGTATGTTCGAGGAAAAAAAAAAGTAGTGCAGGTGGGTTTAACACTCTTACCCGTTAGTGAAACCATGGAAGTGGGGAGACTCAATTTTACAGATTTTATAAAAACGGAATTTTTGCATGGAGCCCCTCTAAGGAGTAGAATTATGGTGTGTACAGAGAAATTATTAAGGGGAAGGCATATAATAGGTGGTTAAAAAATGTTGAATTAAAAAAATATTGTAGATTGATTCTACCCAACTTGAGATTTCCTGATTGTGTGGGAATTGATTTCGTAAAAATTTAGCTCTTGCAGGGGAGCGCCCCTAAGGCTCTTAACCGTCAGGAACACCATTAAAGTGGAGGGAATCAATTTCATAAATTACATTAAAACGGAATTTTTGCAGGGAGCCGCTCTAAAGAGTGGAGTTATGGGGTGTTTAGAGGAAAAATTAAGGGGCGGGGGGAGAATAGTATGAGTAGGTCTTACGTTTTATCCCTATAAAGGATCCACCTGGGCAGCTATAGAGCTATTTAGCAGTCATCCTCACATTTTCTTGAACTCTTAACAAAGTTGCAGTGCCGCTAAACTAATATCGGTTTGACTGCAGTGTCCAAAAATAGTTTTTTAAGTGCTCAAAGTGTTGCAAAAGTATATGATAATAATTGTACAATGACAACAATTTATTTAAAAGAAAAATTTATTATTATGAAGATTTAAATAAACTAATTTTAAATGAAGACATTATTTATGGTTTTGATTGTGTGACGTTCCAGTGGCCCAACTCTTATAAAGTAATGACGTGAAAAGTTCTATATTTTAATAATATAAAGCAAGGGTGTCAACGTTTTCAAATCACTGAGCCAAGCGCAGTCAGCGCAAATTTTCGCTTTTACAACAACTTCAAGTTCCTCGAACTACAACAATCACAAAACCTATTTTTTGTTGTTTTTTTGGTGGCTCGTTTGCAACAACAACAATATTTTGATAATATATTTAATTTCTGAGAACTACAACACACACGAAAAATGTTTGTTGTTTTTTTTTTATGCGAAACAACAAAAACAATTTTTCATAAATTTTTGGATTCCGCGAATTTTGACGAGCTCAAAAAAAACAACAAACATTTTTCGTGTGTGTTGTAGTTTTCAGAAATTTTCAAAATTATTGAAATATTCTTGCTTTTGTAGGCGAGCCAAAATTGGCTCACTTTTGTTCTACGCTGACATCCTTGATATAAAGCTATTAACAAGAGGAATTTCATTGGAATAGAAGAATAGCTCATTTGAGTTACTGAAAAACAGAATATTACCTTCGCCAATAACGCCCTCTATTGCTAGGTAAGCACTCGAAGAATTCTCACAGTTCGTTTCACAATAAAGCGACTGCACAAAGAGCATAATTTAATGAATATAATAAAGTATTATAAAGTATTATAAAGTATTCACTTTTAATATGAATTTTATATTACTGCACCTTAATTAAATATTATATGGAATAAAAGCAGCTTTATTTTAAAATTTAAAAATGAATTCGAATGTAATCGTATATTCCACAGAACTTTACTTAATTCATATGAAAATATTGCTTTGAGTTCATTCATAGTATACGTATAGCGGATATAGAGTAGAACGGGGCAATGTCGTGCACTCAACTTTGACATGCTCGTAAAGCCGTACATCTCAAGCGAATGCGACGAGTAAGCATCCGATCGAAAGATAATTTCGTTGGTTACATCCATGTGTCACAACATTTGTGTAGCGAGAAATTGTGTTTGTGTAAGTGAAGAAAAAAAAAATGTGCACGACATTACCCCCCTCAAAATTTGTGGGGTAATGTCGTGCATTGTTTTCCGAGTATAGTAAAGGTACCAAAATGTGTGAGAAATGATAGGTAGTGGTTCTATTAGAGGAGATGTAGCATTATCATGTATTTATTCATTATTATACAAGTGTGAAGTACATAATATGTTGTGTAGAGTAGAACGGGGAAATGTCGTGCACTCAACTTTGACATGCTCGTAAATCCGTACATCTCAAGCGAATGCAACGAGTAAGCATCCGATCGAAAGATAATTTCATTGGTTACATCCATGTGTAACAACATTTGTGTAGCGAGGAATTGTGTTTGTGTAAGTGAATGTGCACGACATTACCCCAATCGTCATTTTAAAGGTCAACTTCGATAACTCGGTGAAGCCCAAAATTTTTTTCGAAAACCAAATACTTCTTTTCTTTGGCAGGATATTTATTTTCAGAAAACACTTACCTGGTATATTTTCCCGCAAGGAAAATTATTTTTCTGACCCGATGAAAAGACACTTTTATCGTCCCGAAAGCGTGCGTTTTGAAAAAAAGGTTACTCTGTAGAGACGAACTGGTGAAAATTGCTAGTATTATATGCATAAGCTCAGTAGGTCAGCAGGTCCCTACCTTACGAACAGTTGGTAAATCATTCAATTCTTTGGGCTAAAGCAGCCAGTGCACGGCATTACCCCCTGCTCGACATTACCCCGTTCTACTCTACCTATAGTAAAAGAGGTATTCATTCGAATAAGATACATATTATATAAGTACTTATCATACCAGGAGGAACATCACCTTAAATAAATAGCTTACCTACTTGGGTTTTTCATCCGAATAGAGTCATACTTATGTCTTAAAACATTTAATTGGAATGCAATTTTACATACCTGCAAAGAAAGAGAACAAAAAATTACATTTAGTAAATGCTGAAAATTTGCTGGAAAAGTTTTAAAATTATATTTTTTTTTTTTTTTTTAAATTCACAGCTCCAAGTACCAACCATGTTAGGTATTTGTGACCTTTTATGCTTAAAAGCACTAAAGTACAAAAACAAAAAAAGAGCTTTAGTGAATGGCTTACATTGAAATGACTTTCAATGTCAATGAAAACTGTCATCCCAACGACCGACGAGTCAAATTCTCGCCCATGAGGCAATTTACTATGACCAAGCGTCGAGAGAATGCCACTTTATAATACGGAAAGGTGAAGGATATAACTTTTTGCATCAGGGTTTTGTATGAAATATTTGTAATGGCTTTTTGTTGTTTTTTGTTCGTTTTTTTTTTTGTTGCTCCAAACACTAAGTAAAATGTTGTTTTTCTTTAATTTATTTTGTAGTTTTTCTCTCATGAAAATTTATTTATTTAATATCCTAAATTAAATAATCGCTCTCTTTTAAATTGAAAATGACAAATTGTTTTATATTGCTCTTGTTGTTATATGCGACTTTAACGATAAGAACAAGAGCAAACTTAGTGCCATAGTTTAAGTATCAAAAGCGTCTGTTTCAATTTACATGGAAGGGGCCCCCTCAATTGTTTTATCTGTGCACCCAGTCATACAAATGCATTAAATTGAGTGCCTGCATTCGAGTATTTTGATGTTAACGAACTTTAAGTTGCTTGCAACTTGTTGACTTTTAAGTTCACAGATGTCGTCGTTCTTTATTTTTAGTGCTTTTGTTTTATTGCAGTTGGAAATCTCTGCGATTTTTTAAGAAAATGTGTCTTTATGATATAATAATAATGTAAGTGCTTAGAAAAAAAACAAAAACCAGACAGCTGTGATTTTTTTGAATAAGTTGATCTTTACTCTGGATATATGTCTTTCTCACATGCCAGACTTCTTAAGACAATTTTCTGCTAGATATAATCATTATTTGAATTCTTTAAGTCTCAGAGACAGACATCTTTCCCGAGCCCGAATTTCAGCTTCCGGAATTATGCAAATTAATGTATATTTCTCCAACTATATGATTTGATAATTATTAACAAATAAATTTTTCCGTTGTTTCAACCAAAAAGACAAAAAAAAAAATCAATTTGCTGACATCAATAAAATTAAGAAGATATGATATATTTGAGGGCGAGGCATTGCTCATTAGTCTAGCTGTTGCTATTCCCAAGATATATACTCACACATTTCATAGTCTGCAGCAGCTCTGAACTCATTTTAAGTGATTTTTGGCTATTAATCGTTACTAGGATTGCCCAATGGTCAAAATTTGACAACAAGTGTATAAAATAATTTTGATACTTTTTGGACAGTTTTAGTACTTTTTTTTGCAATTTGGTACAAAACACTGAAAAATTTAAGACGAAAGGGAAAAAAAAAACATGAAGTCAGTCAGCTTTTTGTTTTTCTCTTTGTGCTGTATCCTCTTTTCAGCTCTGTGTGACCCGTATTTTGTCGTTGTTCACATGGAAAAATTTGTGTTTAATTTTGGCAGGCTTAAGGGAAACAAATTTAGGGTATTCCTGAAAACGGGCAAAAGCCTCGAAAACCTCATAAACTCGTAAAACTGTCAATGTTCATATTGATTTTGGCAACCATTACGAGTTTACGAAGCATTTACACGTTTTAAGGAATACCTTAAAATAATTTTAACTTTGTGCGCATCTACACACAAATAATGGTGTATTACTCAAAGTGGTAATCGATTTCTAATATATTGAAAAAATTAGGACAAATTTTTGTCTTGCGAATTAATATATAGATATAATTTTGTTCTTTTTAATGGGATTTGAGATTATGATGATAACGCGGGGGTCAATCGGAAAAGTTTTACGAAACATAAATAACAAACTTCCCCAGAACGCCGTCTTATGCCAGAAAACAACATTTTCTGAAATCTTTCATAACCGAATACTCAACGTAGCAAAGTGGTATGGCTCATACATGTTTTGGAAAAAAGTGGAAGGAGTTCTCCTATAACAATGAAGTATGAATGTACGCAAAAATATGTTGATTTGAAAGTCGCGATATCTCATGAACGGTAAGTCGGACGAAAAAAATGTTCGTAGAGACACTCATAGGAAATTGAACTATAAATCGTACGTAAAAGTAACAATATGCAGTTTTTAGAGCAAGCCATTCCCAATAAATATTGTAATTATTTTTACTTTTAATGTGTTATCGTTATTTAAAGCTCAACACATCACTATTTTCAGAATATCTACATAGCTCTTATTTGCACGGAAACAATTCCAAGCCCATTTTTATACAACATCGTCGAACAATATTTTTCTCTAAAAGTGCAAAACTGATTTAAGGCGCAATTTTTCCAATATGGTGGCGCGAGCGGACAAGATTTAAGGTGGCATAGTTAAAATCCGGAAAGAGCGCATCCAAATCTATAAAATGACTCATTTCCGTAAATCCCGGAAAACTTTCTAGTTAAAACTACCTAATGACTGTACTATCCAGAGCTGCAAGCCACTTCAAAAATCGATGTGGTTCGGTTCAGTGGTTTAAAGGATTTTACGAAAACTTATAACTTATACCTTAAACAAGAACCGGTTCGGGAATCACTCCGAACCATGGTTCGGTTCGAATGGTTCAGTAAGTAGGGAAAAAAATCATACAAAATATGAAAACCATTAATGTCCAAGTAAGACATTTCACCATGTTTTTGGTGCAAACTAGGGTATGAAATTTTATGTCGAAAAGTAGGACCTTACAGTTTTTATGTCAAAAAATAGACTATAATTTAATTTTTTGTCAAAAACTAGGACATTTCGATGAATCTTATGAAAAACGAGATGATTTATTCAGTATGAAACATTGTATTTTTGTTAAAAATTGTATTGCAAAATTATTATACAGAATCCAAATTCAAAATAACTAAATATATCTTCAACCGGATAAAAGTTATTAAGTAAAACATTGCCAAATCTCTTCCTAAATCTGTCAACAAAATCTGATAACTGGGGTCTAAATAAATGGTAGCCCAAACAAACAAATTATTTATTTGGAGCTATCCGAGTTTTGTCAATGCGCAGCAAACTTAAGACTCAGCCATTCAAGATATTTTTTTTCACTTTTTGCTTAAATGATTTCATGCAAAAAATATGTTAAATTTTTCCTTGCAAAATTTAATGCTCAATTTTGAACCGATCCATTTTTTTAGGGTGGTTTTCGGTTCGGATCAGTGCTTCCAAAATAAAAAAGGTTGGGTTAGTGGTTCGGTTTCAAGTACAAAAAAGGTGATGGTTGGGTTCAAAAACCGGTTCGGTTCAAAACCGGTTTGCAGCCCGGGTACTATAATATGAATTAAAAAATGGAATAACACAAGGAAAATTTTTTAGATTTTCTTTACCCATTAGCTTCTGCTCTCTTGTGTTTTTTGAGGACTTTTTCTTAAAACTGAAGTTTAATAAATTCGAGTGTTCTATCATTATATCTGACAAGCAGCTAAATATATGTAGATACTAGGGGCCTGCACAAGACATCTTGAAATAAAGTGTACTTTTTTTTACACGCAGATTTCACACTGATCTGATGCATTTGATCCAAAAATTTCAAGATTCAAATCACTATGTACACTGATTTCATTTTGACACTTATTAACACTGTCTTGTTTTATCGGTGTGAAAATAAAACTTGATTCTAAAAAATACATCAGTGAACTCTATTTTATAAAAACAAATACTTCAGGTCACTGTAAAACGTGTGAGTAGAGAAACCACAATAAAATGTATGCTATGGTAAAACTTGCAGAATTGTAGTAGCTTTTAATACATTTTCGCGAGAGAGAAAGAGAGTGTAAACAAAAAAAGAGGCACATAGCGAGAGCGATAAACTACTCTTATTACAACATTAGCATTTGGTAGTGTACACTACTACTACAGTATGCACACTAAATTAACTGAAATAAATAAAACAAGACATATCAGAACAGTATTTGTTTATTTTTTTTTTCAAATTTTAGTTCTGTCAAGACATTTACACACGACACTGAACTGGAGCATTTGATAAATAAAAAGCAGGTACAAAATATAACGTATCTTGAAATGAAATGTCTTAAAATGCAAACAAGGCGTCTTGTGCAGACCCCTAGTAGATACCTTATAGGTATTACCTATGCATAATAAAACATTATCTATCGTTCAAAGCCACTTTCGTTTCAATACGTTGAACGCTTCAGTTATTTATGTCTGAAATTTGAAAAATTAAATATTGGAAATCAATTAATAAAAAGCAACATTTTCGAATAAATCACTTTTTTTGCTGTAGAAAACGATTAAAATTAAAAACTTTATAAACTTTAGGAAAAACTTTCTAACAACTTAATTACATTGACCGCATATTATTACAACAAAATTTATGAAAAACTTTTTTTTATAGTGAAACTTTTGCATTTAAGTAGGTATACATAGATATACCCACACAGCAATTTTGGAAAGTTTTTTTTTTAAATTATTAAACAACAAAAAAAAAATATTTATATTTTTTCATATTTATTTTTATATGGAAGTTGTTTTTCATTGTGCGCACTTGGTAGGCAGCAAGTGCATTTTCCTTAACGCCCTAATGCTAATTGCGAACAACTGGAAATAAACAACGAAAAAAAAAAGAAAAAAAAAAGGAAAACATAAACTCAAATAAAATATCTAGAAAACTTTATGAAGCACAACAAATAAAAACAGCAACAACAACAAGACACAAACAATAAACGTTTGCTTACAACGCATTTAAAAACAGAGTTCCATATGCGCCACCCAAAAATATGGGACTTACATTTTGTTGCGAGGTTTACAAGCTTTTCTTCTTATGGGCGCTGGTTTAACACACAAAATCAAAACAAAAAAACAAAAAAAAAAAAACTAAGTCAACAGTAACAGTCCAAACGTTGCACCTGCACTGCACCAGGTTGGCCCATAGAAATATGAAGGTACCTATGCATGTGTGGGTAATACTCGTAAACAATAGCAGCGCACTTTGGGCTTGGCTGTTTTGCTCGAAGATGCTCTTGAAATGATGCACACTCTCGCATACTCAGCCGCATGGCTGGTACGTTACAACGTCACGCTGCAATGCTTGCGAAAGTGAAAAAAAAAAGAAAGCCCCATACCTCAGGCAGCAAGCAACCTTCTAAGGGTAAACACACACACACACACATAGTACACAGTAGTAGCAATGGCAACGGTGGCAGCCAACAAAAACCAAATAGCGATGCTAAATATTTGCTCAAATATGGTAATCACGGTCTGTTGACCAACAAAAAAAAGTTGGCTCTTTCATGGCACATTTTGGTTGGATTACCATCTTTTCTCCCAGAATAGGTGAGAAGAAATTGAACAATCAATTCAAGTGGCAGAAGGAAATTTAACAAATTTTATTATTTATTGCCTTTTTTATTGTCCAGCCATTGCGCAATTGTATTGGTCATTTTGATTGCACATAAATTATCTGGAGTTTTTCACAATATTGATGGTACTTATTTAAATGAAAAAATTCATAAGTATTCTTTGGACAATTCCAAGCATTTTTTGCCTTATACACTTTTTACATAAGCTTTTGAGTAAAAAATTGTTTTTCCGACCTTGTTATTGAAAATCGTAAAAAAATTGATTTTTGGAACCGAATGTTATCTATAACCAAAAAAAAACCAAAATTTTAAGCGCCAAAATTTTGGTAAGAACATAAGGTACTCTTGGGTATCCATTTTCTAATGAAAAACAAAATTATGACCAAAAACATGTTTTTTAGCCAAAATAGGACTTCAGGTCTTCGTTTTTGAGAGTCCCTCTAACTATTGAGTCGGTTTCGGGATGAATCTAAATTTCGACCCGGTCTAATATGTGTGCACAACATTAAAAGTTGGTCTTTACGCCAGCCAAAATTAAATACATATTTTTAAATACAATATTAAAAACAACAATACACGCGGTCACATAGAGCTGAAAATAGGATGAAGCACAAAGAGAAAGATAGAATCAACACAGTGACTTAATTTTTTTTGGTTTGTTTACATTTCGTTTTTCATTGTTCCAGTGATGATAAATGTATTAAGTACTGTATAGCAGAAAAGTACTACAATGTCCAAAAAGTACCAAATTATTAAATTTATTTTTGGTCGAAATTCGACCATTGCACGGAGGAGTGTTTGCCGACTTTGAGCCAAATTTTTTTTTTTTTCAATGCATTAGACAATACTAGTAAATGGGCATTTCCATGGTGTCGCATTGATTTTTTTTTTGAAAATAAACTTAACTTATAGCTCTTAATTAGCTGGTGCTAAGTTTGATTTTGGGCAATTTTTCGTTTTGAAAATAATTGCAAAAAACAAAGGCGGTCGCACGGGACAAGAATAGATGTAGTTTTCGTGGCCATTAATTCAAACGACAATTTCAGAGAAACCTGAGGCAATATTTTAATGTGGCTAATTTTAGAATGTTATGTCTCTAAAAAATTGTTTTGATTATACCCAAAAATGATTTATACCTTTTTTTAATTTAATTTTAATCAGGGTCGCACGGAACGTGTAGCATGGGACGTGTCGCACGGGAGTTTTCTTTCAACCATACAAATTTTAAATAGAAAATCCTTCAAAAAACCAGGATTTTCCAATGAATGTTGGTTCACCTTATCTTGTTAAGTTGATCAACAATTTTTCCAACGATTGTCATTTTTTTTTATGAGCGTGGCATCGCCCATTTTCCCAGTGAACATGTATCACATGTATCGAATCTCATTCATGTGCGTTAAATTTTTTTAGAGATATGTTGAAGTGATTTTCGTGGGGGCGTGACACCCCAATTTTTTCCCAATACACATTCTTTATCGTGGTGCTTTTTACATAAGAATCAAATTTCATCCAAATGCTCTAAATAGTTTCAGAGATATGATGATTTAAATTTTTGGCTCACGGTGGACCTTTCTGTGGAAATGCCGATATGTAAATAGGCAAACGAAATCGGTTCAATCTCCGTTTATATATTCGTTTTTCTTTTTTTTTTCTTGGAAAGGTTGTGAGGTGCATAAGATTTCCCTTTTTTAAAAAAGTAGGCGGCGCCACGCCCGTTAATGAAAAACACGCTCTCACAGCTAAACCACAGCATCGATTTTTAAGAAATTTGGCATGGGGATAGGGTTAACACTGAAGAACATAAAGGTCATATTATCCTGATTATTATGAAATTTGGAACATCATGATTGGAAATATTTCGTGTTTTATCGGATATGAAAATTTTTTTTCATAATGAACAGTGAAATATGCAGACATGGTTACTAATGAGAGTTGGTTTTCTTAAATTTACAATTTTTTAGAAATCAAATAGAAATTGTCATATTTCGATCACAAGGGTTTTATGTGACTTTGGTAATTTTTTTCTAAGAAAAAAACATGTCTTTTTAGAAAAAGTATTAATGGCGCCATCTCAGTAAATCATTAGATTTTTGAAATTTAGTAGTCGAAAAACTGCTTTTTTGAGGCCAAATTAGGAATGTGTGCCAATTGCGTCAAATAGTTTGCGAGATATGAGAAAATTTGTTTTAAGTTGGCTTGGAGACCCCCATTCTTCAGAGGGTGCCTTTAACAAAAGCATCAAATGTCATCCTACGTCAAAAGTTTTAGAAATGTACGTAACTCAATTCGGTTTGTGGGGCATGGAATAACCCTTTTTATAAGTAGATGTTCCTGTGCTTTTTATATTCATACATATGCTCCATCTATGTCAAATAGGTAGTTTAAGAATTTTTGAACAAAATTTCTGAATCTGAAATATGATAAATTTTGTTTTGGGGGCCGTGGCATCACCACCTGTAAAAGCACAGCTCAATGAGCAAAATTATGGCTAATATATGATCTATGGTCCTTTTTAGTCTTTGGTCCATAATATATCGTTCCCGTGCAAGTGAAAAGTACTAAGTCAGTTTTTGAAGTTTTCAGATCTTTGATGTTCAAAAAAACTAAATTTGGTTTTTTTGTATAGAAATCGTTGTTATGCTTTAACTTTTATGATGAAAATAACCATTTTTAACAGAGATATGGCTAAATGGGTCTTATGAAACTAAAGACTATAATATTTTAGACCAGAAATACCAAATAACTCAAAACTCGGGAAAACTAATTTTCTACTTTTCACTTGTATAGGGATGATTTTTTGTGTTATATACTTTTAAATACGCCTCAAGACAGGACTTTTGCATTTCGAAGTAAGGATAACTTAGGACCATGAATATATTTTTAACGTTTTCAAATTGCATTGGATATTTTCATATGACAAAAAGTTAAATCTTGTCGGACGGTGTAATAGCTATTACGAACTTTATTATCATTAGCCATTATGAAAGCTAATAACTTATTAAGCGCTATAAATTACTTGAAATAAAACTCATACTTCCAAAGTGACAAAAGCGTAAGCATAAAACATTTTACTAATTTCATAAACTCGATAAAAGAAAACACTCAACATTTCATTGCGGTTTAGTAGCAGACATTATCAAATTAAAAGGTTTCTCCAACTAAAAAAATGTCGTTCTTGTAATAAATTCCACAAGCGGCGAAAAAAATTTACTACCAATAATTGTCCAAAAACACATAAATGCTGCGCTTAACAAACCAGTTCATTTAAGTGCCACATGATATAACATCATCATCAGTATAAACAGCGGTCACTTTGGCTTTGATCAGAAAAATTAAATTAAAAAAAAAAAAAAAAAAAAATTTATGTTTTGCTTGTTATAATCACAGATCAGTCAGAAAGAGTGCCAACAACAGGTACTCACTTGTTACATATGCCCCAAAGTGTGAATGTTACTAAAGGGTGTTTTTTTTTTGTTTCGAAGTATGAGGACTTTCAATTTTCTATTATAAATGGGAGCATCTTAGAAACTGCACCTTGGATGTTTAGTTTTAAGCCCGATGATACCTCTGGTTCACAGACGTCACCAAGAAGTACATTTTTCGGAATGCAGAGCAACTCTTTCGATCTTTTCTGGTTTGTAGTCACTAATTATGCGACAATTTTGCTAATTGACTGAAGCAACCGAGGCAGTACAGAGTTCAATCGCTGAACAAAAACGTAAGGTGACTGAAAAGAAATACGGATTCTTCAGAAAAACTTCCTCAATAAGCAATTGTTGTAATGCTAAAAGTTTTTGCATGTTGACATGAACAGCTAAATCTACTGTCAGATGTCAAATTGACAGTAGATGGAAAAAACGCCGCTACTTCAAAACACTAATACACCTTTAAAAAAACACCCTTTAAAAAGCCAACAACATAGTGCTACAATAAAACTAAACAGGTTTCATTATAAGTAGTAGAATGGCTAGCAATTAAATTGAAAAAAAAAAAAAAAAAAAAACATCTAAACAATTAAGATAAGAAAGTTGACGAAAATAATGCAAGAATTTGCATAGTTAACTTGACTTTCAACACACCATAGTTTTAAAAGCACTGTGTAAATTACCATTATAGCTGTTGTTGCAACGTATTAATGGAACATGATATACTATATTTTCATTCAACTTACAACAAGTTTTTTGTTTCTACCCAACGGTCATGGTCTTTGGCTGCACTGGTAAAATGGTCAATTGGTCTCACCCAAATAACCTCAGATACCATCTTAACGAACAGGTTAACTTTAGGCCAAATTTCTGTCAAAACAAATCAATCTTAATTTACGTGCAAAACATAACTAATAAACTTTGTGGCAGCAGCATCAACGTAAAAAAAAAATATGTTACTTCGCAGTTCATTAACTTACCAAATGAGGCACGAGCAGCACCCCTGGCGGCATATTTTAACAACACAATAGCATCTTTTTTACATCTTCTCGTATAAATACAAACACGCCTTATTTTGTGTTGATATGGCAACGTCCTAACAATGCTTAAGCAAAATTTGGCAATCATCATATTAAATTTTTACTTTTATTTTGTGTTTTATTGAAATGTGATATAAAGGTTTTTATTTCTTGTATTCCACAATTTCATAGCTCAAGGTCAAGTGTGTAGGTATATGAATTAATTCAAATGGGGAAAATTATTAAGAAAGAAACATATTTATGAGCATTTTCCAGGTGACGAACGTGATCTTCGTACACATTTAAAGTGCAAAAAATGTGGAAGTAAAACATATTTTCACTTTAGTTTTTACTTTACACTACTTCTCTTAGGTAGCTCTATAATTAGTGCTAACTTCAATAGCAGGCAAAGTCCTGGTTCTAAGGTACATGCAAAAAAAGACACAAAACGAACGTGACAAAAATAGAAGTAGTTTTTGTGCCTATTCAAAGAAAGTCAGAATTCAGCGAAACAAGTCAGAGTTTTTAATTTTAGAATCTTGTGCAATAATGTTAGCTTATAATGTATTTTGTTTGTTTTAAATATCTTCTGTACTTTTCTTTGTTTTGATCGTAAGCTGAATCGATACGTGACAATATGAACGTGACATTTTTTCCACAATACAAATTTTAAATTGAAAATCTTTCAAAAAACCAGGAATTCCCAGTGAATGTCGGATCGCCTTGTTAAGTTGTAGTGGCATAACCAATTTTTCCAAAGGATGTCATTTTGTCCCTATCCATTTTACATGTGTGTCAAATCTCATAAATTATGAATTTCTTTTTTTAGGGGAGCGGCATCGCTCATTTTCTCAGAGAACGTTATTTGTCCTGGCGCTCTGTACACATGTAATCAATCTCATTCGTGTGCGTTTAATATTTTCAGAGTTATGATGATTTAATTTTTTGGCGCAAGGTGGACCTTTTGGTAGAAATGCCGGCATTAATGCACAAGACAAAAATTTGTCCTACCTTTTTTACTATATTAGAAATGGAGCACGACTTTGAATTATACTCCATTAGAAAGGTATTTGTGTGTAAATGTGCACAAAGTTAAAATTATTTTAATATTTTGCCATTAAGCTAGTTAAAATTAAATGAAAATGTTTCAATATTAATAACGATAAAATACGCAGTCACATAGAGTTGAAAAGAGGATATATGTAGCACAAAGAGAAAGACAAAAAGCTGAGTGACACTGACTTAATGTTTTTCTTTTTCTTTTCGTTTCACAATTGTCATTGTACTATGGATGATACATTAGCTTTACTACTTTGTACCAAATAGAAAAAAATGTACTAAAACTTTCCAAAAAGTACCAAAATTATTAAAATCAAATTTTGCCCATTGGGCGATTATGGTATTCCGAAATTTTATGTTTCAATAGCAAATACAATAAAAATGTCTTTAACAAAAACAATTTATATAAACACACCACTGAGTTGCATGAAAAAGTTAATCAGTTTCACACGGAATACCTTTAAAACTTTTGCTCACTTTTGTCAATGAAAAAATATAATTTTTTAGGAAAAGTATTAACGGCACCTTCTTAGTGCAAAATTTCACTATAAAACCCCCCACGGTGTGCCTTAAACCGTTCTAAATCGGACGTCGTAGCACATCAAATTTTTTTGCAGATTCTGCTTACTTATCGTTCAAATGATGTATAAAAAAATTTTCACTCGTGACTCCTCGACTAAATTTTGAGATAATCGCTTTTCCAATTGGGGCATTTTCCCATACAAAAAGAAAAAAAAAATTTTTTTAACTACATTAAACAAAAATCAAAATAATCACAATCGATGTGTTTTGCAATGATAAGCGCGAATCCAATCTCAGAATTGCTCTATCGTGTATAGTTTATAAGATATTGTAACCTAAAGACCAAAAAAAGTAGTTTTTTGCCATTTTTTGAAGCTATATAACTATGTAACATATCACTTATTCGTCAAATGTGGCTTAAATACTTGAAAGTTCCAATCTTTTCCTTTAAAACCTAATTTAAATTATATTTGTATCTTCATGCTTCTAGGAGATATCGTAGACCAAAATATTGTCAAAACGGGTTTTTTGCACTTTTGTGTCTATTTAGGTTAGGATATCTTTGAGGAAAAAAAGATATCAGCATAATTTAAATTAGGTTTTAAAGGCAAAGATTAGGACTTTAAAGTTGCTTACCAGATTTAACGATATTAAAATTTCTTTCACACTTTAAACATGTTCAACGAACCGACCATTTCAAAATTCAGCCGTAAGCCATACACGTTACAACACTCGGGGTGTCAAACGGCTGAATTTAGAAGTAGTCGGTTCGTTGAACATGTTTAAAATGTAAAAGAAATTTTAATTTCGTTAAATCTGGTAGCAACTTTAAAGTCCTAATCTTTGCCTTTAAAACCTAATTTAAATTATGTTGATATCTTTTTTTTCATCAAAGATATCCTAACCTAAAAAGACACAAAAGTGCAAAAAACCCGATTTGACAATATTTCGGTCTACGATATCTCTTAGAAGCATGAAGATATAAATATAATTTAAGCTAAGTTTTAAAGGAAAAGATTGGAGCTTTCAAGTATTTAAGCCACATTTGACGAATAAATGATATGTTACATAGTTATACAGCTTCAAAAAATGGCAAAAAATTACTTTTTTTGGTCTTTAGATTACAATATCGCATAAACTATACACGACAGAGCAATTTTGAGGTTGGATTCGCGTTAAGCATCGCAAAACACATCGATTGTGATTATTTTAATTTTTGTTTAATGTAGTTAAAAAAATTTTTTTTTTCTTTTTGTATGGGAAAATGCCCCAATTGGAAAAGCGATTATCTCGAAATTTAGTCGAGGAGTCACGAGTGAAAATTTTTTTATACATCATTTGAACGATAAGTAAACAGAATCTGGAAAAAAATTTGATGTGCTACGACGTCCGATTTAGAACGGTTTAAGGCACACCGTGCCCCATCATTAGATTTTCGATATTTAGCAGTCAAAAAATTGATTTTTTCAAGCCAAAATACAACAGTGCGACCCCACGAACTGCTGCATTCATGTGAAAATTCTATTGTTCAGTGGTACATCTATTTCACAGTGTTGCCGATGGCATATAGAATTGATTTTTTTTCATTCTTATACATTAAGTATATTCCACAAGACGTGTAAGACCTCGTACAATCGTAAAGGCTCTCAAAATCAATTAAATTTTGCAAAATTTACGATTTTTCGTAGGACTTAAAAGTTTTATGGAATACACTCAATATTATCTTACATTACATTAGGGAACTGATGCAATTGTGGTATAAGTAATCTTTTTTTGAAATTTGCAAGATCAAATTCAGCCATATTTTTTTATGCTGATCAGTGAAGTATTGGCAGCAGAATATTTTTCAATAAAAAAAGTTATTGAGCAAAATCTGAAAAAAGTCAAAAAAGCTGTTTTCAAAAAGTTGGCTGGTAATTTGGTATGTATGGTAGGGCAATGTGGTATACTTATACCATATAACCAAACATAAAATTTAAAAGGTATGAAATAAGTTCGTAATAACATTAACATTGAACCCATAGTTCTTATTAAAAAATAGGTTAGGTTAGGTTAGGTTAGGTTAGGTTAGGTTAGGTTAGGTTAGGTTAGGTTAGGTTAGGTTAGGTTAGGTTAGGTTAGGTTAGGTTAGGTTAGGTTAGGTTAGGTTAGGTTAGGTTAGGTTAGGTTAGGTTAGGTTAGGTTAGGTTAGGTTAGGTTAGGTTAGGTTAGGTTAGGTTAGGTTAGGTTAGGTTAGGTTAGGTTAGGTTAGGTTAGGTTAGGTTAGGTTAGGTTAGGTTAGGTTAGGTTAGGTTAGGTTAGGTTAGGTTAGGTTAGGTTAGGTTAGGTTAGGTTAGGTTAGGTTAGGTTAGGTTAGGTTAGGTTAGGTTAGGTTAGGTTAGGTTAGGTTAGGTTAGGTTAGGTTAGGTTAGGTTAGGTTAGGTTAGGTTAGGTTAGGTTAGGTTAGGTTAGGTTAGGTTAGGTTAGGTTAGGTTAGGTTAGGTTAGGTTAGGTTAGGTTAGGTTAGGTTAGGTTAGGTTAGGTTAGGTTAGGTTAGGTTAGGTTAGGTTAGGTTAGGTTAGGTTAGGTTAGGTTAGGTTAGGTTAGGTTAGGTTAGGTTAGGTTAGGTTAGGTTAGGTTAGGTTAGGTTAGGTTAGGTTAGGTTAGGTTAGGTTAGGTTAGGTTATGTTAGGTTAGGTTAGGTTAGGTTAAAGGATTAGAAACTAAACAGCCATCAAATAATGTAAAGAATATCAGGAAATGTTCATATACCACATTAGCGAAGCCCGACAATACCATAAAAATGAGAAAAATTAAGGTCTATAAAGTGAGCTATGCAGGTGTGACGAATTTCGATGTTTTTTGTTTGGAAATTTCGAGCTATTTTCGAGCTTTTCAACAATAATTTCGAGCTGTCTGGGAAATTTTCCATTTTCCGGAAAAGCGGAAAAATTGTTCTGCATAGCTGAGTTTATTTTTTCAGCCAGACGAATCCGCGGGAAGAGTTAGCGATGAAATCTTTTAGCGCAGGAATTTCGAGCTAATTTTGAGCTAAAAGCATTTTCCGGAAAACTCCCAATTTTCCCGGAAAATCCCAAAAAAAAAAATTTTTATGGTAAACTTTATTTTTTTCAGCCAGACGAATCCGCGGGAATAGTAAGGGATGAAATCTTTTAATGCAGGAATTTCGAGCTACTTTCGAGCTGACCGCGAATGAAGTGATTTCCTTAAATTTCCCCGGAAAATCCCAAAAAATTTTTTAAGGGCTTGCTTTATTTTTTCAGCCGGACGAACCCATGAGAGTATTTCGCGATCATATCATTTAACACACGAATTTGGAGCTAGTTTCGAGCTCATCAAAAACGAAAAGTGTTTTCCGGAAAACCCCAAACTTTCCCGGAAAACCCCAAACTTTCCCGGAAAATGCCAAAAAATCTTTTTTTATGGCGGTGCCATGACATAATCCCCATTTCGTAAATAAGTGTTATGTCCGCAAATTATTGGATATATTACCGACTGATCCGCGGCCGAAGGCCGCCGCGAAGCTGGTGTTGAATTTTTGGGAGTTTTAAATCCTGAGCTGCGGCCGCAGGCCGCTCACTTACCCCTACTCTTATGTAAAATTACTGTAGCTAGCAAACTAGGTGTTGGATATATTATAGGCTGATCCGCGAAAAACTTTCGGACATAATAATAATAATATGCGGACATAACACGGGGAAAAAAAAAAAATTTTAGTTTTTTGGGATTTTCCGGGGAAATTTAAGGAAAATACCTCATTCAAGGTCAGCTCGAAAGTAGCTCGAAATTCCTGCGTTAAAAGATTTCATCCCTTACTGTTCCCGCGGATTCGTCTGGCTGAAAAAAATAAAGTTAGCCATAAAAAAAAATGTTTGGGGATTTTCCGGGAAAATTGGGAGTTTTCCGGAAAATGCTTTTAGCTCAAAATTAGCTCGAAAGTAGCTCGAAATTCCTGCGTAAAAAGATTTCATCGCTAACTCTTCCCGCGGATTCGTCTGGCTGAAAAATAAACTTAGCTATGCAGAACAATTTTTCCGCTTTTCCGGAAAATGGAAAATTTCCCAGACAGCTCGAAATTACTGTTGAATAGCTCGAAAATAGCTCGAAATTCCCAACCAAAAAACATCGAAATTCGTCACACCTGCATAGCTCACTTTATGCACCTGAAAAATTACATCGACCACACGCGATTTATGTTTCATTCAACTGACATCGGGAAATTTTTGTTTGGTCCATGACAGCAACACATCCAAGGTTTTTTCATGTTTTCTGTCAGTGACGTTCGCAGGTTCTTTCCCAAATCGGAGATATGCGACCATACCACATTGAAAAACTATACCACAATAGCATCAGTTCCCCTATTATTATTATTCAAAGGCTCTGGATTGCACTGCGACCTGAAAGATCTTATGTGTAGCGATAATATCTTATGTTTTAACTGTCTCGTAGCTATAGGCGGAAACGATGAGTATGGGGAACATTCACTGCAATAATTGATAATATACAGGACATGGTGGCTGGCTTAGGTCTAGGCAGAGTACTAACAGTAAAATCCATGAATTTGTTTTTTGCATAAGAGTTGTATAAAAAAAGAAGCTAATTGTATTGCTGTACCTACAACCTTCTATTATTTGGTTTAACTCAGCGCAAAATTACTGCGCGATAATTTAATTAAATTAAAACATCAAATTGGGTAATAACAGACCATTACATTTCGCAATAAGACATTTAGTTCCCAGCGCAAAAAAGTAATAAAAAAGTCAACTTTTTGTTTTTGCCAAATCGTCATGCAGTGAACAAATTATGTTACTCATAAAAACAAAACTTGGCATTTTTCATTTTATATCATTTGGTGTTTTTTTATCTTTTCAATGCCAATTTGTTAAAGAAAAAAAAACGTGGCTTAAACAAAATGCGAGTTAATGCGCGTAAAATGTTAAGAGATTTTTTGAGATATCAATTGAAATTTCTTTCACATGACATTTGCGACTTGTAAGTCAATTAAAATGCTAAATACGAAAACTATGCAGCACTGGCAGCAGCTGTGACTGTCTTTTACCACGAATTGTGGCAGTAGTGTGTGCTGCTTGTAAATGCGCGCATGTTTTTTAACTTGAGTGATTTACGAGATTTTTATTGCTTGGCCATTTTTGTCTTGGTTGGAAAATTTACAGTTGCTATTTGTTTTTTCTTTCTATTGATATCTGGCTGTAACAGCTTGTTGGGGGTGGCATTAAAAATTTTATGTTTTAATTTTTATGTTTCAACTGCTATAAAAATATTGCCTTGGCATAACAACGTTGTGTCCATATTGGCGCCCAGTCCATGTTTCGAAAGTGTTGGCCAAGTGTAAGTTGATTGTTGAGAGAGCGCACAGTGGAATATCAAAGGTGTCTGATCTTCATGTAATGTATTGTAGCAGGATTCACCTGTCACCTGCATTTTAACATGAAAGCATGTTTTTTAGTCATCAAAACGTTTGATTTCGCAATTGTAGTATTTTAATTCATTCATCTTTTTGGAAAAACTTTCCTGCTAAATATTCTGTTATTAATATAAGACCCTGTAAAATTAAGGACTTAGTCTGAACTCCACATAATCATTTAAAAGTCGAAATGGAGAGAGCTGCCCGTTTCTCTCGATGAATATCACAAAAGAACTACTTTGGTCCAGGAGTGCTAACGAGATTTATTTTAAATCTTCATATAAATCTTAACAGGGCTACCGATTTTGGCTATTGTTTTCGACCCCTTAACTTTGACAATTGACATATTAAATGTCATTAAAAAAAGCAAATGGAAGATAAATATTAGGAAGAAAAAAAGAACAACTTTTGTTTTCAGAAGAAAAACTTTAATTTCTCCGCTTATGACATTTACTGTCAAAAACAAATCTTTTTCTGCCCTTGAATTTAACATTAAGATTTATAAATCTCGTCACAGCTAAATCTCGGGTGGAAACGTAATAGTCATTCATTACATCTCCCATAAAAGAACCTGCAAAGACAAAATTGTATTCCACAGTACAACAATTTAGCAATTCCAAAATAAACCAAATAAAATCGGCGGCATTGAGCCTTTGTAAAATGCCTAACATACAAAAAATCTCCTAGACACGTACACACATATACACTGACTGACATTCATACAGCCATACATACGTATGTAAGTATTACAGCTTGAGTGCACTTTTTAAGGCATTAAATTATTCTGCGCATGCGCACAATTCGCATGGAATAAAATCATATAAAATGAAATGCAATCAAATGAAACGCGCCGTCTCATGTTGAACATCTTTTATTTTGAGCGGCAGGAAAACATGAGAAATAAAGAAAAAGCAAAAAAAAGTTGAAAAATGAAAAGCAAATGCCAAGTGAAAGTATGGCCGTCCATATACAGTCAGGCAGCAGCAGCGGCAGCTGTAATATGACCAAAGGTTTTTGCTGTGCTGCTTGAGATTAAGAAGAAACTGAAAGTCTTTTTTTTTTGTTCAATGATTGCGCACCGTCTCCTCTGTCTTTGTTTTTTGCTTATATTGGCAATCATTGGGCCAAAGGGCAAAAATCATGCGTCGTTTTTAGGCCTCTTTTAGTCAACATGACATGGGAAAATGTTATATGAAATCTCATATTGTTAACCCATTAGCGACATTAGATTTCAATAAAAGCACGTACTTTTTTATAGTTTTAGCCATCTGCTGTAACTTCCTTACTTTAACTGGATTGCTGCAGACTGTCATAGCTCAAAAAATTAAAGTTTGGAGAAAGACGCTTTTAAAGATTTAATTTTAGCCCTTGAATCAGTAAGACCGTCTACAGAAAGTCTTCACTAAAACTCAATTACTTCGTAAGCCACCATGTTTACAGATCAAAAACTGAGTACAGAATTCTTTAAATTAAGAACCACAAGCAATTGAGATTATTTTTCGACTATAATGTCATAACTCAAAATGTGTCACTGTTTCTAAAATTAAAGCGATTCATAGTATTCCCTTTATCGTACTCCTAAACAGAAAAATTAGGTACGAGACTATGAAAAAGAAAATAAATTTTCTAAGTTGCTTAACCCTTAAATACCGAAATTGCTATTTTTGCCCTTAATCAGTGAATCTCAAGGCATTCGACCGTCAATATGGAACTAACAATTTCCCTTTTTATACCCTACACAGGGTATTCACTTTGTCCTTCCTTTTGTAAAGCAGAGAAAGAGGCGTGGCAGATATTGAAAAGTATGCATATTCTTGATCAGCGTCACCACCTGAGTCGATATAGCCATGTCCGTCTGTCTGGCTGGCTGGGTGGCTGGCTGTGTGTGTGTGGAAATAGTCTCAAAATGCTGTACTGAAAGAGTTTTTTTTTAGATAATCCAACCAAATTTCACTCAGACACTAAGAACTTTAAATGCACGCTCTAAGTTAAAACTAGACGAACTCGGACAAGAAGGCGTGGCACCTCCTATATAAGCAAAAGCTTCAAAACGCTGTACTGAAAACGTTTCTTGAGATAATCCAACCAAATTTCACTCAGAAACTAAGAATGCAAGCTCTGAGAAAAAAACTGGGGGAACCCGGACGGCATCCGCTGTACAACCAAAATTTTCAAAATACTGCAGTGTCGGTCTCAAGCCTTTGCCACCGCATTTTCGGCTACCATCAAACTACAAATTTTGAGAAGCTTCGTGTCTCTCTTGGGCACGGAAGTACTTCCGGTTGGTCTCTTTCCGCTAGCTCCATGTTATCAAAAACCAAAAGCATCTCTTAAGTCACATACTTAAGATACAGTTATCTAAAACAGGAGTTGAAATGAAAATAAGTAAGGGTGTTATCTTTGGCTTGGCCAAATATTAAATACCCTTCACTGCAGTATTTTGAAAATTTTGGTTGTAAAGGAGATGCCACGATCTCTTGTCGGCGTTCACATAGCTTTTGCTCAGATCTTGTATTTACTGCTCTCAGTGTCTGAGTGGATTTTGGTTGGATTATCTCGAAAAACGCTTGCAGTATAACATTTTGGAGATTTTGCTTATATGGGAGATGCCACGCCCTCTTATCCGAGTTGATCTAGTTTTGCTCTAGTTTACTGCTCTTAATGTCTGAGTGAAATTTAATTTCATTATCTCAAAACACGTTTCCAGGATAACATATTGAAACTTTTGCTTACATGGGAGGTGCCACGCCCTTTTTGTCCGAGTTCGCCTAGAGCTGGCGATTACGATCCCAAGTATTTATGTGTATTTTGCTTGTGTTATCATAAATAATCCTCTTAATATTGCGTTTTGAATCGCAATGAGCTGAAGGCTGAATAGGCTAGATTTGACCATGATTACATTTATGTACCATATATGGTACGCTATGCATTTAAGGGTTAATTCTAATTTCGTAAGTTTTAATTTTTGTCCAGTTTCATTGTCGTTCTTTTCTAACACCACCATTCACCAGACCTTTTTTGACTCTAAATAATACAAATATTTTAAGTCAGCACTTTTAAAATTCCAAAATATCAGTGTCCAATGGGTTAATACGCTCATATATCTTTAAATTAAATCAAAATTGTGTGAAAATTACCAACATTTAAAATTTTCTACACATTTTTTTTATCTGTAAATTTGTTGGTAAAATTTTAAGTAAAATTAAAATCTCCAATACGAAAAACGAAACGATTTCATTTTCATAATTCGTATTAGTAATTGAAGTTCGAAATTAGATATGATTTTTCCGGTTAAAACTTAAATCTTTGCTTCCCTATTTTGTTGCTGCCTTTTCAACTTGATGATAGATACTCCGTAGATAGATACATAGGTGGATAGATAGATAGATGATGACGATGCTGACGGTGGTGATGGTGAAAAATCCATTTTAATATCATTTAAGCGCCTTCATGTGGTTTTTCTTCGTACGTTTGTCCGTCCGTCCGTCCGTTTGTCATGCGACGCCATCAATGTGGCCGTATAACCATCGTTTGACAGAAAAGGTCTTCTTTCCTTGAATAGGTACGTGTATATGCAATAGAGTAGTTTCAGTACGTATAATCCAAGTAACCAAGGTTTGCGTTTTCTCATTGCGTGTTCAATTGTTCCCATAAGTAGGAAGTTTTTTCTTTCTTTTTCTTCATCTTACACTTTTCTTACCTCAGTTATTACCATTAAAGTTGTTTTTGTTGTTGTATTCCTTATTTATGCGTAACCCTCTGTTTACCGTTTATGGCTAAATGTCGCAAAAAATTAAAATAAAAAAATTGCAGAAAATACAATAAATATTGACTTGGCAGAAGATCATGGGCTAATACTTGTATTTCCTGGTTGGAAATTGGTTTGGTTTTTCTTTTGCTCTACCAATTGTGTACGGTTAGGAAATTGTTATATAATTGGTTGCATTGATGTTTTGATAGATGGCTTACGTAATGGGGTTTTGCCTTTTTTTGTATCAAGAAAAGTTTGATATGGAATTTGACATTGTAGACAAAAATCTATAGAAATCAACGGTTGAAAGATGCGTAAAATTCTCAAATTTATTCCGAAAAATTGGTAACATTCACTTAAAGCACGTAATCTTTGCAGGTTGATTGTTTAATCAAAACTCACCTTTTTAACAGGCCAATGCACAACAAATGAAAATAAAAATTAAAACTTTTGCATTGCCGTGATTTCCCTTTGCAGTGATTCGAAACAAATCTGTGCAAAAGGGAAAATAAAGTATGCTTGAAATTTCTACTCCGTGTCGGCAAATGCGTCTGATGATGGATCTGTAAAAATTATCAGAAGAAATAATGATCATCGGAAAAATGGGCGGTGCCACACCCTCAAAAAAATAAATTCATCATTTCTCTGACAATAATTGACATACATAGATATGGTTCGGTACATATGCTAAGACAATTAAAACAAATAATTCTCACTAGAAAAGTGGGCGGTGCCACGCCCCTCTGAATGCTGATTCATCATATCTCATATACAAAGAACGTTTGGAGAAATTATTTTCAATGAAAAAATGGGCGGTGCCACGCCTTACGAAAATAAAATTTGTCATATTACTGACACTACTTGACTCAAACTATAAGATTTGGTAAAATGCTTCGCTATGGTATGGCCAAGTGAAGAGAGGGCAATTTCCAAGAGTCTTAAAAGGGGAGGAATATACCCCTTACCTACTACTCTTTCTTTAAAAAAACCATCTTCCGAATTTAAGCAGACTGTAAGCTTAAAATTGATAAATCCATTGTGAAACGTTGCAGAATGTAAAGAAATAAAAATAATTTGTTTGCTCAAAAAGTGCAACAGGAAAAAATTCTCAAAAAAGGCTACGATTAAGCATACTATTCCACATATTATATTGCAAAATAATGAAAATCCGAATTATTATTTTTTTAATGTCAAAGTGTGCAGTTTTTCCATTCTCCATAGAGCATTTTGCTGTTTAAAGTCCAACTTTGAGCCCACTGTGTAACTAAACCAAAACAAAATTTTAAAATTTTATACTTTTTTTCGGCCCTTAGTATTATCTGACGATCGGCGTAAAAAATTTTTAAATTCATAGCAGTTTCCAATTTTACTTATTTATGGCCACGATCTGCCACTGTGACCTGCTCTATGGGACCAAAGGATATATGTAGCCACAATAGAAATAACTGCAAGAAATGAATTGCAAAACTGCAAATACAAACAAAAGCATTCACTACCCAAGGGGAAAAAAAAGCTTCAAAAACCCTTCTGAAGTGCATCCTTTTCACAAATAAGCGCATCCGCTCCGTAAGGACTATACTTTCTTTTTAACATTGCATGTCATAGGATGTAAGCGAGCAAAAGTTTACCGCAGCCTTGCCAAAAAAGAGTTTTTAAAGCGCTTATTTGTAATGCTGCGGTAAGCGATTTTTCAAAAAAATTTAAAAAAAGAAAAAAGCGAAAAAAAAACTGGCCGCGCCAGGATTTGAATCCACGACCGTCCGCGTGCTAGATATTTTTACCAACTCTTTAGACCGCTACACCAATACCCGATGATATGAAGAGGTATTAAATTTGTATATTAAGTAAATGTAGTCCAAACAGAATTTGACATACGAATGCTCCTGCAGCCTTACATAGAATCATTGTGCAATCAGTTTCAATTCAATAAAGCAAAAGTAAATAAAAAAGAGAAAAGTGAAATAAAAAAAGGTTGAATAAAAAATATTTTAATAAAAAATAAATAAAGCAAAAACAAATAAAAAAACGGAAAAAAAAAATCACCCGGGCTGGGTTCGAACTCACTTTGTTCTCTACTGCAGCCTTATAAAAAATCATTGTGAAAGTGCTTCTACAGTTCTATGGGGACAAGCACTTTTGAAGTGCTTGGATCAGAAGCGCTAGAAATTTTTCCTCTTTGGTATGGACACCCATAGTCATCATGCATTCTTCAGGCATCTGTAACGCAAAAAACTAATGAACTCTTTAAGTTTCTGGATTAACATTTTGACCTCAATACTAGCAGTAAAGATCAGGAAATGTAATTAACAAATGTCGACCTACAATACTGTAAAATTTAAAGTGATTCCAACTTTTCTTCAGTCAAAGAAAATGGTGTCAACCAATAATCTTTATGAGCATAAACGAGTATGTTCCATTTTTAACTGAAGGTTTTTTTATTGCCCATCATTACAGTGCTGCTTATCGTGCTACAACAATAACAACAAGAAGAACAAATTGAAAAAAACACTGAAATAGAAAAATTAAATTGAAGAAAAGCACAAATCTACATAAGTCAATAAAATGCGTTCTCATTCTTTTTTTTATCACAAGGCATAGGCTTTGCCGCACGCCTTAAAATATGCTACAAAATTCAAATTGTTGTATAAAAATAAAGTCAGCTAAGGACAGAGATAAGAAAACAAGAACAAATAAGCTGATAAACAGCAAATAAGAGAAAAATACATATGCGAGTGCATGCATATATACTCGTATATTTGTATATGTAGGTACTCGAAAATAAAAACGGAACAGGCAAAACATCTAATCGAATGTCAACAAGATATCAAGCCAGAAAGCGGAAAATGATGCGTTGAGCCGACGAGAAGTTGCTTTGGCAACAACATTTTAGTTAATCAAATATTTCGTAATGATTTCTTTCAACAGCAAAATGACGGAAAACAGTGATAAAACACTTAAAAGACGACAAAATCTGATAGTAATAAAGGCTATAGCTGAAAATATGAACCATTTATCGATTATTACACTTTTTTTTGTGTATCTAAGTTAATGTCATTTTGTAATCAGTTTATCATTTAATTTAAACAATTTTTAAATTTTCAAACTTAAGTGTGTACATATTATGAAATAAGAGGATTACAATTTATGTATTCGGATAAATATTTACTAAGTATAATCGCCCAATGGCCTGAATTTGACCACAAATGTATTAAATAATTTTGGTACTTTTTGGACAGTTTTAGTTTTTGCTATTTGGTACAAAACAGAAAATCTCACTTATCATCTCTGGCACAATGATAAATGTGAAACGAAAAGAAAACAAAAAACATGAAGTCAGTGTCAGTCAGCTTTTGGTCTTTCTCTTTGTTCTGTATCCTCTTTTCAGCTCTGTGTGACCGCGTATTTTGTCGTTGGTAAAAGTTTGCATTTAATTTTAACTAGCTTCATGGCTAGTTTTAACTTTGTGCATATTTACACACAAAAACCTTTCCAATGGTGTATAATTCAAAGTCTTGCTCCATTTTTAACATAGTAAAAAAGGAAGGACAAATTTTTGTCTTCCGCATTAGTATATAGATATAAAAATGCTAATATGGAAATCGTATGTAACGTTTTGACGCAAAATACACTGAACAGTTATTAATAATTATTTTTATAAAACAACATAATTGGCATACATATTTCTTGGATTTTTGTAATGATTAATTTACATAAATTTTTTTTGAGAATAAAAATTTGAAATTTTAACAAAAGCGCAAACATTTTTTTTGCGTTGTTTATGTCAAGTCTGCATCTTGAAATTTATGTTGTTGTCTTTGGCTTCAAAAGAATAAAATCTCTTTCTTTTATTTTTTGTTGAAAAGTAAGACAACAAAATGTTATATAAAAAAAGTAATTTCATTATGAGCAAATGAGCCATTCAAAATAACAATGGTGCAACTCTAAAACGAGGCAAAAGTAATGTTGTATAAATTATGTGCCACAATGATCGCTTATTTGGTCGATATCATTTTTTCAACTTAATCTTAACAATTTCATATCATCAAGTAAATTTTTCGTGAAAACAGAAAACAATTTTATTCATCCCTAACAAAATGTCAGCCAATTAATATTATGACATTACTCGTTTGGGAGCTGCACCATTGTCATTTTGAACAGCTCAAATATTGAAATGAAATCTCAAATTTTTTAATTTAAAAACTGACTGGGTTTACTTAGGAATCAATTCTTCACAAACAATGATATAACGATGTCCTTAAGTGACTCTTCAATATTTTAATATAAACTTCAAATGATTTTAACTCTCAGGCATAAAAGCTAATAAAAAGTCATAACAACGCAAAAACATAAGTAAATAAGTAGTACCAACATGAAGGAAACATAAGAGTTCATATTACCGTACATTCAAATTAAGTGACAAAGGATAAAAAAGTTGTATAATTGGCATTTAGTGGTGAAAGTAAAATTGCCTAGATATTGAAGGAGTCGAAAGTTTTAAAACTTAAAGAGAGAAGAAAAAGTGATTTGTATAAAATGCTACTAAAGTCGAAATGTATTGAAAAAGTCGGAAAATGTAAAAAAATTACTGTTAACCTCTTCGATTCTGTACCAAAATACAAGGGAAAAGTTCTTTATATGGTATCAGTTTTACTAAATTGGGTCTAAAAAAAAATTTTTTAAATTTTGTAAATAATAGTATTTAAATTTGCACATATTTGTGCTATGGTCGTTTACTCATATGAAGTTGGCTCCGGAATTTTCGAAAACCGAAAATTTTTTCAGAGTACTGGTCCGTTGGGAATAGTTCTGGAGTAATTTCAGGAGATGTGTCGTTTTCTGCTTACCGCCGCTTTTTTCACGTAGAGGAGTTTTGATAATATTTTGGAGCTCACAAGAAAAGTTCTGGAGTTCTTTAAATTTTTTTTCGAAAACGAAATTTTTCAGATTTTACTATTAAAATGAAAAGTACGAATATTTTGGAAAAGTGTAACTACGATTTTGTTTAGAAACTTTTGGGAGCCATCCATAACTCCAATCAGAACTCGTCTATGATAAAATTTTCATTTTCGGATACTTAGAAAACAACGAAATTTTTCTGATTTTCCACTTAAATTGAAAAGCACGAATATTTTGGAAAAGTGTCACTATGATTTTCTGTAGAACTCTTCGCGCACTATCCAGATCTTTTATCAGAACTCTTCTTTTGCAAGAAATTTTTTTCAAAACTCTTTCTTGCAAGCTGAAAAATGTCATCAGAACTCTTCTACGTGGAAAAAACGGCGCTGAGCAAAAAAACTTCCGATTTTTGGTCAAATTTCACGGATCAATTTCGAATTTGTAAAATATCTCTAAAACTATTCACAATTCGGTTTTCGAAAATTCCGGAGCCAACTTCACATGAAATGTTCGCTTTTATAAAATTTTTTTTCATTTTTTTGAATTTCTTTTTTTTGATTTTAAAATTTTATCCTAAAAAGAGAGATTATGTTCTCTTTTCATTGCATTCATATTTCGGAGAAATAACGAAAAAATAAAAAGTGTTCATAAGAAAACTTCTGTACACATATGCATGTGCACATTACAATATCTGCTCGAATAGGTAAAGTCAAAAAAAATTTCAATAAATCTAAACAAATTAAAAAAAACCCAACACCTACCATCCTGACATTCAAGATTCAAATTTATCTGAAAAACAAAAAGTACAATTGCGTTGCTACTTTTTATTGTTTGTATTTCGCACGTATGTATACCCCTATTGATTCTCAGTATTCTCAGTAATTTGCATTATGACATTTTGTTAACAAAACCAACAAAACAAAGCCAAATTTGCAAGTCCCTCCAGGTATCGTAAGAGCTTGCCAAAGCCTTTAAAACAGCATTTGCTTGCCTCTCCTAACGCTTGTGGAGCAAAGCTTAATGATTTGGAAAATTTGAACATTGAAATGGGATGATGTGGGAAGAAATCAAGTAAGTAGGTATATCAGTGGCATACGGGGAGAGTAGGGCAGGTGTAAAAAAACAACAAAAATAGGATTTATGATTAAAAATTAATTTAACATTGAAATTTTAATAAAGCACGGCAAATGCTTTGAACAACTACCCCTGAGGGAATAAATTGTGAATGAGCGAGGAGTAATCGTAGCAAATGTACAAGGTTGAACGTTAAACAGTTTCAAATAAAAGACTTTTTTGGAATATCCACAATAACGCCCTAAACTCTGAAAGAGAGTGTCAAAAAAGTGAGGTGAAGTTTTTTTAAATTTTTTTGACGGTCACTTAGAGGTGGTGCAACGTCTCACAGACAGTAGCTTCTGAACAATTTAAAGAATTTGAATTATATTTTCGGTTATGGATAGAAAAATTATTGCGCCACTTTTAAATGACCTTCAAAAAAATTTGTTAAGAATCTCAGCTCACTAGGAGTTATCCTGGAAATACCAAAAAAGTTTATTTTTTTTTTTTTGAATCAGTCTGTTGAACATGCATACTCCTCATTTGTGTTGTGGCCATAGAGATTTTAAATTTATTAATTTTATACAAATTTATACACTTTATTGTTACATATTGCTGTTGTTCAAAACACACAAATTAAGATTTAATATTGCAGTGCTGTAGAAGAACCTTTTTTTTTTAATGGTAAAGAAACTTAACTTATTTTTTTTTTAATCTTAAAATAAATAATATGTTGAATAATTTTCCTAGATACTACATACCAACTTTAGTTTTGTTCATTACAAATCATCAATAATACATACATATATATATATCCGTGGACTTTAAACAAAACAACCTAACTCGAAATTGGCAACATTTCAGGAGAGCCTAAAAACTGATTAACTACTTTTCAATAATGTGGCTCAATTTCGTTGATGCAGCCTTGAATTTCTTTTTTCTATACATTTTTACAAATCTTAAAGTGTCAGCTGTCAAATATTTTTTTCTTTTAGTTCATAACACTTCACCGCACGAATGGTGCTAAGTTCAAATCTTGCGTGACATATGGGACATTTCTGAAACAAGAAATCATAGAGACATGTTGATTATACCAATAGAAGCGTATTTGAATATTATATTTAGGACTAAAATCCTGGAGAATTGTCTTATCTCGACTTAGGTTGTTTTGTCAAAAGTCCACAGATATGTAGAAATAAAAAAAATTTTATTTTGTTTAAATAATTGATGGATTTTATAAACAAATAATGAATAATTTGTGTAAATGAAAGACTATTTTTTTTTAAATACAACGCAATTCAAGGTAACTTGCAAAAATTTAAACGACAATAAAACACACCCTGTATCAAATAACCTTAATCAAAATGAGCAAATAGAGCGAAACAATATATGTAAATTTTTGTTTTCTTTAGGTTTTCATGACCCCCTGGTAAGTTTTACAATGTTTAAGGCAAATGCTTCATGGCGCAAATAAAAGCAACAATGTTTAAAATTTAAATAACGCCCATATCATATTACTTTCCATATTTACATTTTTCAAATACATTTTTTTATTACTAATTTAGTTTGCTATGCAATTCAATTCTTTACTGTGACTTTAATTTATCGGATTGATTACTTGGTGTACAATTTAATAAAACTTTAGTATAATTACAAGTATAGTATTATATGAAATATTTTCTTCCTGGAAAAGTTTTTTGTTTGAGTAGTGCTCTGAAAAACTTTTTTAACCTCCATTTTTTGAACTTCTCATCAAATTTTTCTCAAAATATTATTTATGAATTTATGTACTTACGAACTTTAAGATCTTTATTCAATTGGACGGATATAAACTCACCTGGAAGAAGAAAGAAATAAATGTTTGTTAAAAATTATATGTATGAGGTTATAAAAAAATTTATTTCTAAGGAAATTGTAGAATGGTAATGGTAATGGTAATGGTAATGGTAATGGTAATGGTAATGGTAATGGTAATGGTAATGGTAATGGTAATGGTAATGGTAATGGTAATGGTAATGGTAATGGTAATGGTAATGGTAATGGTAATGGTAATGGTAATGGTAATGGTAATGGTAATGGTAATGGTAATGGTAATGGTAATGGTAATGGTAATGGTAATGGTAATGGTAATGGTAATGTTAATGGTAATGTTAATGGTAATGGTAATGGTAATGGTAATGGTAATGGTAATGGTAATGGTAATGGTAATGGTAATGGTAATGGTAATGGTAATGGTAATGGTAATGGTAATGGTAATGGTAATGGTAATGGTAATGGTAATGGTAATGGTAATGGTAATGGTAATGGTAATGGTAATGGTAATGGTAATGGTAATGGTAATGGTAATGGTAATGGTAATGGTAATGGTAATGGTAATGGTAATGGTAATGGTAATGGTAATGGTAATGGTAATGGTAATGGTAATGGTAATGGTAATGGTAATGGTAATGGTAATGGTAATGGTAATGGTAATGGTAATGGTAATGGTAATGGTAATGGTAATGGTAATGGTAATGGTAATGGTAATGGTAATGGTAATGGTAATGGTAATGGTAATGGTAATGGTAATGGTAATGGTAATGGTAATGGTAATGGTAATGGTAATGGTAATGGTAATGGTAATGGTAATGGTAATGGTAATGGTAATGGTAATGGTAATGGTAATGGTAATGGTAATGGTAATGGTAATGGTAATGGTAATGGTAATGGTAATGGTAATGGTAATGGTAATGGTAATGGTAATGGTAATGGTAATGGTAATGGTAATGATAGTGGTAAAATGGTAAAGGTAATTTAATAAATTTATAATGCATTTTCAGAAGAATTTTAAATATACCAAAACTAAGAACACAAATTATCTCAATTTAAATTTTTCGGACTTAACCGCACTGGGTTTGGAACGACTCATATAAAAACAAATACACAAGTCTGATTTTCAAAGATAAAATTCGTCGATAATAAGATTTTTTTAGATTATCATGAATTTGTTATTTTGAAGGAAAATATTTTTGCAAAACAGCTGTTATCATAACGACTCTCACATTTTGCATTATCACATTATTTATCAGTTTATCGCAGTTTAACAAACAAACATTTATTTCCGCTGTCTACAATTGCAGCTTCCACAATTCGCACACAATTTAACTTAATTTCTCTAATTTAACACGCACCAACAATTTGCCATAATTCAAAGTGTAAGCTTTAATGCAACAACTGTGACAAAAGCAGCCCCCGCACGTGCCGTTAATGTAAAATTGATTGAAAAATGTTTTCCCTGCTTTTTATTGCACAATTCACGGTAAATATTATTAAAATTATTCTATTTTTTTTTTTTTTTTTTTCCACAAATTGTTTTATTGCTTTCGTATTGTTTACAAAATGATAAATTTTATCATAAAACTTAAACCTGATAAACCATTAAATGAAACCCACAAAGAGTGCAGCCAACGTTGGGTTTGCATTGTTACCAAAAAAGTTGGCAAACATAAAGTGGCGCCCGAAATTGTTTTTATTGCTTCGGCTTTAATCTTGACAATTTCTGTTGCATTTTATTTATATAATAAATGATTTTATTTATTTAAATAATCGTGTTAAATATTTCAACAAATTAATAATTTTATTTTGGGTTTTTTCTTTTTTTTGTTGTATAAAGTTAAGCACCAACCACCAGCATATCTCTACTGAAAGGTTAAAATTTTTTGTGGTATATCAGTTTTGTTTGATTTGGTTTGGTTGCGCGTTTTTCGTAATATCATATTATTTCTCATTTGTAATGAGATTAAATGAAAATTTTTTTTTATTTTTTTGTGCTTCATTTTTGTTGTTGTGTATTTTTTTTTAATACGATTTAAAATTTTACGGGTTGTCTCTGATTTTGGTTGCATTTTGAGGTGTTTGCCATGTGGGTGCACTAAAATGCAGTGGTTGTTTTGTAATAAATTTCATATAATTCAATTTTCTTTCATGTCACAAATAAGTTTTTATTTCTTTTCTATTAAAATAATAAAAGAGTGCAAGATTTAATGCCAATTGGCGCCGTTTTTCAAAAAATATTTCGTAAGTTTGCATTTGAGCCCAAAAGTTATTTTTATGTATTCAGAAGAATAACAATTTTGCTTAAGTAATTCTATAGCTAAAATTCTAATTATTATTTCGGGAAATCTTTGCGTCGCACAGTGTGAGATTTTGCCAATCTAGGACGTCAAAGTTCAATTTTAGCCGTAGTTTCAAATATATCGAGTTGAAATTTTGTAAAGAACTTTAATTCTTAATGCGGAGGTTTGGTTCAGAGATGAAAAAAATCGGACAAAATTTAAAAAAATTGGTTGTAATGAAGATATCAACTTGAAAATTTGTTTTTACCATTTTAGTGGTAACTGAATACTAGTGTCAAAAAATGGGAGTGATTAAAAGACATAACATACATTTTTTTCATGATTTCAGTGCAATTGTTCATTTTAACACTTTAGTCATTGTAAAAAAAGTCGCCTTTGGGCAAAAAATGGGCAAGATTTTATTTTTAAAGTCTTTTCTAGGAGTATGTATGCTCATCCTGTATGCTTTGTCATAGCCTAACTACGCCCAACATGTCAGTTATAGTCTATGAAAGATTCACGATTTTTGAAATTCGTCCTACCTTTTAGCTGATTATAAAATAATTTGATTAAAATACTTAAGTGCAAATGTAAGGGTTGTGTATAGCAAAAATTTTTAGTGAAAGTATTGACCTTCAATGCAAAAAACTTTTTGCCAAAAAACAAACGCGCACAACTTCAATTTGATCGCTCAAAATTTTGTTATCGACGCAAGCGTGAAAATTTGTTTTTGCATGCTGTTCAATAGTACGTGTTTGATAGCTGATATCATGCCAATGACATTTCTTTTATTATCTCTTGTGCTTATTTTCGTAACAATTGGGGTCTTTTCTAACAAATTACTAAATATGATCGATTTTCAACTACATTTTTTTTTTTTTCATTTTGACGACATAGATTAGCAAATTCTCACACTGTGCGTTGGTAACATAATTGAAAAATTCTTTAAATTATTTTCAAAAATCGAAAAGCACTTTGAGCTCTTGACATATGCTGAACTGATGCTCTCCAAAATGATAAAGATATTTCGAGAATCATTATCTCCGGAATAATTGAGCTCGGAAGTTTATTATTTCTTATTATCTTTCAATGCATGTATATCATTGTTGGTCTGATATTAAGTTATATTTATGGATTGCCCTTTTTGGTCCATTTTTGAACTAAATCATGCCATTGAGTCACGTGTACAACCCTACTTCTGAAAATGTCTGATAAATTTGTTTTTATTTTTGATATTTAGTAAATGGATTTATAATTTGAAAGAAATTTAGCAGTGAACAGAGAGTAACACAAAAAAAAAAAAAAAAAATTGCAGCAAACTTAACGTGAGCAATAATTATAAATATTTTTGTAATAAAAATGCTTGTTGTGTGAGTAATAACTTATAAATATATGTATGTAAGTAATCCCCTAAATAACTTTTTTTGAACTTTGAAAATGGTATTTGTTACTTAAAGACGAGCCTGACAAAATATGGTTTTCAAATGACAGAAATAGCACATAATTTCTTGCTAAATACTACTTTTGCCACTACTATTTTTCCCATTTTCCTCTATAGTTCTATAATTATTTATTTTCTTTTGGTTATTTATTTTTTGTCTACAAATTGCAGAAAGTTTAATTATTCCTATTTTGAGAATACTAAGTAGAATTGTGTATTTTGCGACGCAGAACACGAGAAAATGTCGTAAATACCATGAAGTTTAGTCATGAGAAACGCCATTGCAAAGCAAGAAAAAAACAAATACTTAGTCCTATATAAGAGAGAACACGCGTGACAAATGAAAAAAAGAAAAGAGGGCGCTTCGCTTCACTTAACAAAATGACAACGACGACAATGAAGGCAATTTTTTTATTTACTTTTTAGAAAATTAACAATTTATGCATGAAAAGTTGTTGGAAAGAAAACAAAATTAAAATAAGAAAAATTCATGAAAAATAAAAAAATATGTTTCATTTTGTAGAAAAAGTGATACAAGTCAATTAAGTTTATTAACAAATGATTAGAAATAAAAACTTTTATTGCTTTGTGGTTTGCACAATTAAGTGCAATATGGCGGTAGAAGCACATTTCATAGAATTCTCAGTATTGATAAATCACTATGTGACGCGTAGATATATTTGAAAAGAGCATCTAATGTACTAAAATAAGTAAAGTTAATATAATTGATTTTATTGAAAGCAAAAAAATGTGTTTTTTTTTTCAAAGAATAAAATTATGTATCGTAACCTTAAATCGCAATAGTCCTATCTTCATTTTTTTTCTCTCAAACGCAAAAGGAAGGTTTGAAGCTATTATTATTTACATATGTGATGATCCAGAAGCAGAAGCAAGATAAAAATACGTTAAGGTTAGGTTAAGTTAGGGTGTCGGCATTATTGCCACACATACATCACAAGGGTCCATAGTAATACCACAAATTCTCTTATTAAAATCTATTCATAAACTCTGGTCCTTTTAGTATGATGTTTTTCCAAACTGAATCTTTTAATGTCACTTAGGTGAATTTAAGTGAGTTCCCTTAAATAGTTTTTGCCAAAGCAGGGCAGAGAAATAAAAGATGTTCAATTGTTTCCTCTTTTTCAGGCTCGTGACAGTTCCTGCACCGGTTGGTAGAGACCATGCCCAATCTAAAGGCATGATGCCCAATTAGACAATGACCAGTTAAAATTCTGGTCAGCAGACTGCACTCACTCCTCGTCAAGGATAGCATATATTTGGAATATTCTGCTTTGTGAAAACGAGGTCAAAAGTGCTTTGTTATAGCGCTAGTAGGAAATTGTTCCCAGCGTCCGTTTGCTACTGTTAGCATTTGCGAGTTCTTCAATGAGAAGAAATGTATAAGCGGGGCTTTTAGAAGAGCTCCATTTTTTGCTAATAGATCTGCCTTTCATTTCTGTAGAGATACCTGCTGTTTTTTGCTGATTTAAGTTAAATTGGTATAACATTGAAAAACTGTCTTTGATTTAATACAGTCTGATTTTAAGGCCTTTAAAGCGGCTTGAATATCGACGTATAAAGCAATTTCCTTATTGCTGACTTTTTCTTTAAGGTAGTCGACTTCTTTGTTAATCGCGAAAATTTTCTCTTAAAAAATGCTGCTTTCATCTGGTAATTTAAATGATTGTTCTTCGCGTAAGTTGGAGACATAGAAGCCTGCTCCAACCTCATTTTCTAATTTAGAGCCATCTATGTAAACGTTTATAACTTCTGCTGGATCGTCACCTCGAGAGTTTTAGAATTCTCTAGACGGGATGTGACCAAAAAACTTTTCTTCATAGAAAGTTTGGGAACCATGTAATCAGTAATGATACTCTGGATGTTACCTTTGTTACTTTGCCAATAAGGTCTTTATTTGAAGCCCCCCGATTCTTTAAGCCTTAGTGTGAATTTGTATGCCACTCCTTTGGCGAAAAGATCGATAGGCAACAAAAGAAGTATAGCGTTTAAAGATTTCTTTTGTATGTATACTGTGCTTAGCACTATCCAACACAATAAAATTGGTGATTCCGTAGAATTTTTTACAAGCAAAGAATGTACCATATGGCTTATTTATACGGTTTTCTATATAGGGTTTCTAGTTTAGTTTGCGGTCTAGAACTATTCCTAGAAATTTTGCTTCATTCGATACATACGAGTTAAATTGATATTATCAAGAGAAATATTTCTAAAGATAGGAACTTTGTGTTTCCTTGTGAATAATACCAATTCTGTTTTTGAAGGATTAACATAAAAAAGGTCTCAAAATTTTCATCTCAAGATCTTTCGAATGAACAACGAACGGCCATTTTTTAGTAAATTTCGAAATTCAAAATGGCAGCCACAAAATGGTGACAACAATTAGAAAGTTAACAAAAAATAGTTCGGATTTTTGTGGATAAAAATGCAAGTGAAATTTTTTTGCGAAAGAAATCTTTGGTTATGCATGGTTAATAAGCTGTGAAAAGTCCACTGCGAAAAAGTTATTCAAGGTCAAATGTCGAAAAATCAGTTTTTTGCAAATATCGTGCTGACGGTTACTTATTAAAAAAAAAGTACAAGACAGTTTTGTAGCCTATAAAAAAGACGTCAGATTTATTTTCGTACGACATTTAGTTTAGAAAATATCCTAATTAAAAAAGTGGTAATGCATGCAGAGTACTCGTATAAGTGTGCATATTAATCATGTGTTTCAAGTTAGAGGGCAACTTTATCGGATCGAGTCGGGAGTAGGCTTGGTATTTGTAGCTTTTTGCTGTGATTTTGCTGTGAAGAGAATGATTTCTTTAGGGTGTTTCGAAAATTTTTAATTTTTTTCAGTGTAAAAATTAAAAGATTTTTAGCTCAGAATTTACAGCTTTCTCTATGAAAACCAAAATTTTGCAGCTGCAGTTTTTCTTTAAACAACCCCCTGCTCCGCTAACTTGACGTCAATACTTACAATACAATTGCAAATTCACCAAATACACCACTGACCTACATATGTATAAGATGAAGAGATATACTATTTTTATATTAAGCAAATGTCTGTCTTAAAAAAAAAAATATTTTTACTAGAATTGTAAAGTAAATATGGTAAGATAATTTACTCTACGTATGGGAAAATGTAGACAATTTAGAGTAAATGTTATTTTATTATTTCACTATATTTTATTTATAAATATTACTTTACGGAATCATCAAATAGTTCATGCGTATGTTTAATGAAATTTTCTGTTAATTTCTTTAATTTTTTACCATTCGAGTGTAGTAAAAATTAAGACATTAATTTTTCTCCGTACATTGAAGTAAATTTAGTAACCGCATATTTAGCTTTCTTTAAAAAAAAAAATTTAAGTTTCAATTTCAAGGACTTTTTTTGTCGAATTTTAAATTGCCAAATAAATTTCTTAACTTTTTTTTTAAGAACTTAAATTCAAAAGAGTCACTTTTACAATTTTGAGAAAGAATTGTTGCAGAGCACAAACTAGTGCAATAAACTTTTCTGTAAGTGATAATGTGGAATCATATAACACACTTTGTGAAACTAATGTCTGAGTAAAGAGAAAACAAAATTCATATTTTTCCTCAAAACTTTAATTTTGTAATAAACTTAATGAAACAAAAAACCCCAGCTGTACAAAGAAATAATTCGCAATAATTACAGACGGAGCATACACAATCATTATTTGTAAGCAAAGTGCACAGGTTTTTCTTTTTCAAATACGTGTAATAATAAATAATTAAGTAATTTCATTGTGTACAGAACAAACAAATCAAGGAACAAACTTGTAATTAAAACCACAAGAGTTCAAACAAGTTGCAACACTTGTAAAATTGCTATCAAATCGTCACGTATCATTAAATGAATCAGAGAGAATTGAAATTGCAAAGCTGTAAAGGAAAAATATTTTGTGGATTTTCAAGTTCCAAATAATATTCTCAGAATTAAAACCGCAATTTTGCGGAGTTCAATAAATTTGAAAAGAAAAAAGTTTCCATCAAAAAGAAGATAATTTGCTTAAAAACTGCAAAATCATAGAAATTGATTTTTTTCACTTTATTTTTAATTTATTTAAATTTTGCAAATTTTGACCAATTAAGAATTTATTGGCAACATGTGGCAAACCAAAAACAACGCCACATTGTTGTTGCATACATAAATAAAATTTCAATTGTTTCATGTTGCCGTCACTGAGAGAGACGTCCCTTAGCGTGCTGTCAAACCAAACAATTGACATTTCCTTTTAAACTTTTTTATGATTTATATAAATTCATGTAGTTTTAATGTGTTTTCGTTTTCAATTCAATATTTCAATCATTTTATTAAAAAAAAGATAGAATAATAAAGTTTTTAGTGCTTTATTTGTTTTTATTATTACTAGCTATGTTTTTTATGGTTTTTATTGATTTTTATTTTTTTATTATTAGGTATTATTTTGCTTATTGAGAATTATTTTTTATTATGCTTGTACATATTTTCTTAATGTTTTTTTGTCTTATTTGGCTACCCAATAAATATGATCGATGATTCTTTTATGATTTCAACAGTCAGCGCTATAACTACTTAAGAACAACAGTGTTGGTAAACGATACTCATTTGTGTTCTCTTGTTGTTCAAAAATGCGTTACAACAAAGATAGAAAACACAACAATGAAAAGAATAATAACAAAACCAACAAACGAATCAATTATATTTATGATGAAATTCTTCAAAATTTATGAGAAGAATTAAAAAAAAAACTGAGATAAAAAACAAATACTTTAAGCCTGACGAATGTTGCAAATAATGTTGGTCATGTTTTGTATTTTTTATACAAAATGTTTTGTTCTGAATTTGTTCTGTTTGTTTTTGCCAAAACATCAAAAGTCGGCAGTTAAATGCGCAGCAGCCAATTAGATACATAGTAGATTTCAAATTAAAAATTCACAACACTTAGATATTGTTCATATTTCAGGTTAAAAAAGTAAGAACAAAAATTTGTTTTTAATTCTGTAAAACCTCCAGTGCTTTGCCTCTGAGGGCTAACAATCTCGTATATATACAACAATGCTCATGACAATAAATTTTTTTAAACTACCAATAGAACTTAAATAGTGCAGAAGGATACGTTGCATTCGGTAGTCGTTTTAACACCAATTGATTCTTAGATTGGCAATGCATTGTCAGCAAAGGTGGAGTCAGTCGCGTGTTCCAGGTAAAAAATCGTTTCAGTTTTATAGCATGCTTTTTTAGATACCAAATATTCGAAAAATAATAATCATCTCTTTTGAAAAGTCTCCAATTTCGAGAGTATACTCCCTCTCAGAGTGGGAGCACTAGAAGTAGTGAATATTTTATGAAAGGAAACTCCACTTCCTGCAGGGATGTTTTTTTATTTATTTTAACATCGTTGACGTTTTCAGAAATAACCAGTTTGCAACGCTGACTTGTATGAATTGTATTCATTTTAAAAGTGGAGTAAGTCCATAAAGAAGCAAAAATTATGTCATACATATTTTGAGCTATAATCTGCGGTTTTTTGACCGATATAATTTTTCAAGCAGAGCCCATATTATGACATTACTTTTGCATCGTTACCCCACTTCAAAATAACTCTGTTGATTTTGCGAATTTCGAAATATGGCAACAAAAAACCTTGTTCAGAACAGTCCCAGGAACCATAAATGTTTCGGTATTCTACCGAATTCTACCCACATTTTATGCAGCGTATGTATTTATATATTTATATTCATATATAAACATGTACATGTATAGCTTCATCAGATCAGTTTTAGTTAACTCTCGTCCGAAGCCGCACTCGAACCCTTGACTACGGTTTTCTAATGAAAAAGAACGCGGTGCTTTGCCAATTAGGCTATTGCCAAGGATAAATTTCTCTGTACAAGAATGCCAAATGTATAGATCATAAGGCTCACTAGCGCCGCCTGTTGAGAAAAATTACCAAATTGTTTTTAGTTGGTAACACACTCTGGTTTTGAGACATGCTACACTAGATACAATTCCTTTTGTAGGAAAAATTCTTAAAACGGAAGAAAAATTCTTAAATTACTTTCTCAAGTAATTTTGTCCGGATAATCCGACGGTGTTTTTTATATTGTTCAAAACATCAGCATATTTGTGCTTTATAAGGTTCCCTGTAAATAAGTGTGGGACAAGAATGAGTACACCAACCCTCACGGGATCCCAAATATAAAAATGGGTGCAAAGAAACTTAAGAAACATACAAAATTTTCGCTTGTCGTGTGAGTTACACATACGTTACGCAAGTTTGCCATGGATTCGGTTTCGAATCCTTCCGCGGGCAAGTTTTTTTTCCTTTTTTTAAATTTAAAATTGTTTATCTTCAATAAAAATATCTTCATCTCAGACCTGATTTTAAGTTTGTTCAACTACATTTTTAAAAAACTCGTTAAGCTCTCTCTTTCTTAGATAAAAATAATAAAATTAACGATATTTTTTTAATTTTTATTATTTTTCTGCTCAGTGTACCTACTCTTTATTTCTATTTTTTAAAGACTCTCACACCGGCTTTTCAAACAAAAACAAAGCGGGTAGGTTTTAGCATAAAAAGTAGGCGTAAAATCAGGACAAATGGTAACATTAAAAGTGTGAGTATTTGATTTATCTGTGCTTACTTATTAGAATGTTTGCTTGCGTTGAAATAATATTTCTTTTGCCAATAACATGATGTCGTAAATATTACCAAATATATAAATGTTTAATCTAAGAAAATAATATCAAATATTTAAGTCTACTGTATTAACTATACCGCTTGCTAATTATTACCAAATTTTAATTTTCTCGCGTAGTTACATACTTTTGCTGACTTCCAGGAATAAGCAATAAATACTTTTTTTATATCTTTAAATTTTATATTTCAATGCCGCAAGATGTTTTCCTAAGAAATTTCACTTCCTTTAAAACTCATGCATGACAAATTTCAAAAGGAAAGTATCCAAGATATTAACTTGTGGTTTTAAATTCCTAACACGTGCCGTATGTAAATAAAAATTTACACGCATGTTTCTAACAAGCCAATGTAAATTACCATATGGAGTATCTAAATTTAATGTAAACTTCTTAAAAATTAATGTATTTTCCATAGCAAATATTATCATTTTAAATTGTATGTATGAATTAGGGTGGTTCTTATCAATTTGCCAAATATTGCTATGGGCATATGGGTTGGAATTTTCTATAACTTAGTATGAGCATAAAGAAGTTAGGTACTTAATTAAAAGTCTATTGCGAAAATTCTATTTAGCAAAAGAAAAAATTTCAAAAGTTCAATATAACACACTCAATGCAAACATTCCATATTTGTGCCAGCTTTGGAGCCCAAATGAAACATGTACGCCCGCAACTCTAAAAGCGGCTTAAAATCCATTCTCTTTATGACTTTGGTTGTAAACGTGACGGTGACGATGATGATGATGATGACGACGCGTCGGCACAACAACAACAATCATCTATACCATATGTCGTCTAAGCTGTTGTCATTGAAAACGCCACCGGAACTAACTTCCTGCTGTTATGACTGTATGTGTAGCTACTCTGTCTATATGTTTGTATGCCATTATGTTGCTATATCGTGGAAAAGTTAAATCAACAAACTGTCATTATGTCTAAGTAAAAGTTAAATTATAAAACTATTTTAAGGTGGCCCAAAAAAATTGTGCATTTGCATATAGGATTACTCATGGGTTTAAACGCTTTATCTTTATTCAGTTATACATAATCTGAAAGGTTCATAAAAGACAACGACCTTTGAGAAGGGTTTCCTAATTGGGCAGTGCCTGATGAGAAATTTTTTGTATACCTTTCCTGTTCGGCTAATGAGCAAACCAAGACCAAGACTGCTATAGTCTTGACTTTGATATAGAGTCTTGGTCTTGGTCTCGGTCTTGGTGTTGGTCTTGAAAAAATTTCTAGAGATTGTTGAGCATTCAAAATTTTGAAACCTTATTTTTAAAAAGCAGTTGGGTTTTTAAGAAGCGAAATTTCAAATTGAAGGATGATTTTATGCTTGAAAAGGGCATGAAACACCTATTAACTATAAATTTACAAAACTGAAAAGCAGACTTTGCCTTGACGATTATCGTTACCAAAACGACGTCTTGGTCTCGAAAAATTACCAAGACCAAGACTAATTTTGCTCATCACTGTGTTCGGCATAAGCCATTATATGACTCTTTGTTTCGCGATTTTTGCCAGTCTGTTTTCTTTGTTATTGTCACGATGCTCTAAGACAGAGTTTGTTTTTAAATTATATGGACAAATATGTTTTTTTAACAAGTTAACCCGTCTTACGCCAGTCAAAAAAAAAAATTTAAATCAAACTACTTTTTGAAAAAAGGTTGAAAAATTGTATATTTAAAAAAAAAAAAACACAACAAACCGAAATAAGCATAGTTATTTTCGATGTATTTGTCGGTGCAGTATCTGAATTTGGTCAGAATCGCTCTATCACTAATGGTTTTTGAGATATTCTCATCTTAAAGTTCAAAAACATGTTTTTGAGGTTATATAGATAGAAAGCATGAGAAGTGTTTATGGAGGAATTGAAACAATTCAATTGATGTGATAATGACACCACTCCTTGAAAGTTTTTACTAGGCGAAGCAGAAGTCACTGATTGGGAAGGCAAGGTTCTTGTAAGTGATGAGCAAAGTTAGTCTTGGTATTGGTCTTGGTCTTGGTAATTTTTCGAGACCAAGACCAAGACGTTGATATAATTTCAAAACCAAGCTCAAGACTTCTTTGGTCTTGGTCCTGGTCACGATGATCATCAAGATCAAGACTGCTTTTTAGTTTATAGTTAATAGGTGTGTCACGCCCCTTTCAAGCTTATCAGCATATCAATTCGAAATTGGGCATCTTAAAAACCCAACTACTTTGTTAAAATAAGGTTTGGACATTTTGAATACTCAACAATCTTTAGCATTTTCTCAAAACCAAGACTAAACCCAAGATCAAGACTCAATATCATAAACAAGACCAAGACCAAGATTTACACATACAGAGGTTGTGGGTTAGTTCGAGTCGCTAGTTTCTAGGACGTCCAAGGCTATTTACATGATCTTTAATTTAAGTTTTGAGAGACATTGAGACTCATATTTATAGGAAATGGTATCAGATCTTCAATAAACTGTATATCTTGATTTTAGTCGTATACTTCCTTTCCAAAATAAAGAGCGTAAAAAGAAATTTCATAGCTACCGTAGCATAGACACTAACCATATGACTTTATAGAGAAATAACAGAGGAAGGTTAACTTGATGTTGTAGAAGGTGTCGATAGAGATAGCCAGAATGTTTTAATATAATTAGAGTGCTCGCATTAGTCTAGCTGGAGTTAATAGAACATAAAACAATGTCTGAAAACTGAATATAATTTGGTTGCAATTTATTTTTTTTTTTTTGTAGATTACTGGAGAATAACAGTTTAGTGCTGTTTTCTTTTTGTAACTTTCCAATATTTTCTTCAAAATTTAATAGTCACAATTTTTGAAAGATAAACTTACATATTTTCAAAAAGAAATTGTAACAAAATTGTGGATAGTTTGAACATATTCCAGTAGTTCCACTAGTGCGTGCCTTTCGACTATATTAAAGATAGTGACCAAATCACTTGTCAATAGCATCAGCGTCAAGTAAGGATTGCTCTGTAATTGCTCTGTTAATGCTCTGTTCAGCATATGATTTTAGTCTCTGCTAAGAACGCTTATTTCTAGACGATCAAGCTTCTATAAGTTCTAATTAGAGAACATCCACTGTATTTATGAATTGAAAATAACATTTTCAGTTGCTGAAATTTTAAACATTTTTTTACAATGTTAACGCGCTAAAACACACCTTCAATTACATTCATTACTGCTACTGCTGTTGACCATAACGTTTAATTAAATATTTGCAATGCGATTTTTTTATACGTTGTTGTCATAGTCGGCACATGCAACACCGCCCCTCGCATTTGTCTGAATACTCCCGCTATAACAATCAGTAAAAAATGTATGCCACAAAGCTACTGCCACCAACTGTAGATACACGCGTAAACTTTAGAAATGAGGTTAACAACATTGGCATAAAACTTGCAGAAAAAAAAGCAATATAAAAAAATTACTATCCATAAGTTATTTGACAGTTGGACTTGTAGCCACTTATTTAAAAAAAAAATAAAAATACGCATAATACTTGCTTTATGACGCATAAACTCCCAACGGGAAAATGGATTGCTCCTTTCGTCATTGAAAAGAATTAAAGGTTTGAGTCTTCACTTTGACATACTTAGCCAATGCAAAACCGTTACAGTTCTAAGGCTCTAGAGGAAATCAAAAACTATTTATTATTGTGAAGTTGGCTCGGGAAATTTTTAAGAGTTTTGCGTCCGTCTGGTGTTTTATCACAAAATTCGAAATAGTTCTACAGCTCAACGCCGCTTTTTTCACTTAGAGTAGTTCTGATAAAATTTATCAGCTCACCAGAAAGATTTCTAGAGTTCTTGATATTTTTTTATAAAATTTTTTTTTTACCAAAATACCAAAATTTTTTGCAAAACTAGAGTTCTGGATAGCGATCAAAGAGTTCTACAGTAAATTCTTGTTCCACTTATCCAAAATATTTATTCTTTTCAGGTTAAACGATAAATATTGTTCTAACGTTTCCTCAGGAAAAAACCAATTTATCGTAGAAGAGTTCCGATTGGAGTTCTGGGAAGAACTCGAAGAGCTCTAAAGAAAATTCTAGTAACATTTTCCAAAATATTCGTACTTTACATTTTAATCCAAACATCAGATTTTTTTTTTTTTTTTTTTTGTTTTGTTACTGATGTTAACTAATTTATGGATTAATACGAAAGGAATAAATAATTTGGAAAAGTGGTCAAAGGATTTTCCAGCACTATCCATAATTGTAATCAGAACTTTTTTTTTTGAAAGAAATTTTTTATGAAAAATATTTTTGTGACAAATTTTTTCACTAAAATAAACAATTTAAAAAGAAAAATTATAAAAAAATGTTATCAGAACTCCTCTACGTGAAAAAAGCGGTGCTGAACCAAAAACGATTTTTGATTCAATTTTGTAGAACTATTCCCAACGGACTCTAAAAAAATTTTCGGTTTACAAAAATTCCGGAGCCAACTTCAAATGAGCTGTTGCGAGATAAAAGCTTTTAAGCCAAAGGGACCTTTTTGATAGGGCTCTGTACCGAGCATCTATTAGAACAGGTATTGAGGTCTATAGATGGTATACGTATCGCTCGAAAAATACATTTTACTGAGATGTTTGCAGTTCCCACTTTGAACTGACGCTAAATTTGGTCTTTTAAGTGGGATTTCGTGAAGTGTTTAAAGCAGTCTTACCCTGTAGTATTTAGCTAGAGTTGATTCGGTAACACAAAATGTTCGCTTCAAGTAAAATTCTTTTGAAGGGGTTTACTTGCGATACCCGCACATTCAAGTACAACAAACATTTTAGAGGCATTCTCCTTGGCATACCGTGCAGGAAGCAACTTTTAATCAGCCTAAAATGTGGAAAGTTTTTGAGTTAGAAATATTTTTTTACAGAATCTTACGATGTAAATTCGGTTTTTCTCAAAATCGTAGCTGGTAATTTTTCTGAACTTAAAAACCATACTGAGTTATGTTTAACGATATTTTTTTTTCTCCGATTTATCCTAAGCCAAAATAGAGCAAATTCAAAAATTATAAATTTTGTAATGGTGTCAAGACTTGGACATCGGCAGCTTTCCCCAGTTAACGATGGAAACGTTGATTACAAATGTAGAAAATCAACACTTATGTATGCACAAGGATTTCATTTAAAGAGAATTTAACAAATATCGCCTAAAGGCAATTTGAACTTTCAAGGAAGTGAAAACATTCCATAACACCTTTAATGGCCTCTGTTTAAAATGATATCTTTGTTTAAGACATTAAGTACCCTTAAAGGTACGTAAATCAGTCAAGATGCTACTGTACAATTGGTGGCGGCCTGTCATAAAAACAACCAAATTATATATGTGTTGTGTAAAATGTTTTCCGCGTTGATATTTACAAAATCAAAAAAAAAAAAAAACACAAAAATAAAAACCTTACAACAAATGTTCAGTTACCCAAAAACATGTAAATAAACTTAAAAATTTAACAGTTAACATTAAAATATGACAGTTTTCTTAAATTTCACAAATTAAGAAAGAAAAAAAAAACAACAAAAGACCCCCAAAATGAACAACACTTGCTACTCACTACCACCAACTGCTGCTGGGGGGCATTCGAAGCGGCAAAATGTTTGCAAATTAAAGATTATGAACAGCAGCACACTTTTTTTTTTAGTTATATGGGTACTACCTGCCAGTCAAAAAGTTGCGGCGCACTATAATATGATATACGTAGTATATTATATGTACATTTATTTGCCAACCCGCGCTCTATAATTAAAAAGTCATTTAAACTGTCAAAAATTGAAGCAAAACTCTCTGTAGTGTTACACTCTCTCATATAGAGTTTTTTTTTGATAAGTTTGATGGCAACATATTAACTAATTACAAGTTGTAATGCGCTTGCGCACTTTAAGTTTTTGGGTCATATTTTACAAATTGATCCTTGGCATAATTGTGGTCTGTAATTTTGGTCAAATCATGAATTAAAGTTACCATACCAAGACTAAAAAATTATAGCAATTTAAATGAATGCGTTAATTGGAGAGATGCGCGAGGTGGATTGCAAATTCAATATGAAAGACAATCGTTTCGAATTTTTTCTTTCGATTTTTGCCAACACACATTTTGACCTTGGACCAAAATTCATTTAGAAAACAGACAAAAACGCAGTGAAAACACAGTGGACATTAAACAAAGAAAACGGTGATGATGTACTAATGAATTCGACAATAAACTAATGGACTTAATGCGGCGTCAATGGCGATTTGGTAGCATCAACAAAAACATGCAATAAAATCAGTAACAGCAACAATTCCTTAAATGAATTGTAAACACAACAATAACAAATATGAAATATTTGTGGTCAAGTAATAAAAACAAACGAATTGTTATGACGCGATGATATCGGAGTACTCAGTTGGTTTGCAGTTGCACGTGGCTGGCGGCAGCAATACCAGCAACAACCCCAGTGGGTGGGCTGCGACATCGACAGCTTGTTTAACAATGAAAACAAATAGGCAACATAAGTTACACGTGTCTGTATAAATATTTAAAATATTTCAGTTTATTTGCTTTAGAAATATTTTTTTTATGACATTTGCAGTATATTTATGTATTGCGCCTTAAAATATGCAACACCTATATTAGTTAGATTTGGATTTTAATCATTTAATTTATGCAAATTTTCTTTGAGCGTAAATCTGGCGCTTTAAGTCATCATCACATTGTATTGTTCGACTTAGGCGCGAATTCACAGTTATTAGTTAACCAATTAATTAACTAAAATGCTGACAAGAGTTTAACTAATGTTTCATATTCACAGTGTTTTGCTTAACTAAACCAATGAACAGAAAAGAGTTTGGCAGCACGGAATCGTTTGTAGAATTTGTAAAAGCATATATTGTATTTGGCTAAAGGTTGGAAAAACAAAATTACAATAAAATCGTTGGAAAACGCACGCAAAGCAAATTTTATTGATAAAGAAGTGAATTTTCTGATCAAATTAGTGGAAAAGCACTAAAATATAATTGAGTGCGAAAAAACTAACAATGTTACGGCTCGTAAAAAAAATGTTTCGTGGCTGCGTGCAACTGTTTCTCAGCTTTTGCTTAACTAATGGTTAACCAATAAAATTTTGGAGTTTAACTAATGGTTCACTTATAACTGAAATGCTGTTTAAGCCCTTGTCATAAGAAAACTAGTGACTGTGAATCCAAAACAGCAATAAATTTTATTTTCGGACCAAAAATATCTAAGAAGGCATTGTTTGTCTAGTCATACTGTAAAAAAGTTGACTTCAGGACATCAGCGAAAAAATCAATAGTTTTTTAAAACATCAATCGAAAACCGGCTGAGTATTTCCAACTACAGAATCCTAGTTTTTTTTTTTAATCAAATTTTTTTTAACTGCTATTTTACGAAAATTAAAGGGAAACAAAAAAAATTACATGTACATTTCCGATGTCTTGTGTACAACCTAATAAATAAAGTACTCATGTGAAGTTGGCTCCGGATCTTTCGAAAAATGAAAATTTTTTTTACAGTTTTCAGTCCGTTGGGAATAGTTCTGGGATTTTTTTTCACTAAATTTGAAATAATACTGTGAAATTGGACCAAAAATCGGAGGTGTAACTTTTTTTGCTCAGCGCAATGTATTTCACGTAGAAGAGTTCTGATAACATTTTTTTGAGCTAAAAGAAAGAGTTCTGGAGTTCTTTATATGTGACTTGTTTTGTTTCAAAGTTTTTGTGTTTTTGATTTTTACACTAGATTTTCGTTTGGTATTCATTTCCACGGACATTTTCATGGTCAAAAAATGTTTTAAAATTATTGTCGGTGAAAGATAGCCTCATAATTGACCTAAAACTGTAAAAAATATTAAAATCAATTTTTTTACACGATAGGTATGTTTTTATAGAAACAATTTTTAAAAAAAAAAATTTCTTGCAAAAAAAAAGTTTTCATCAGAGGTCTGAATAGTGCTCGAAGAGTTCTAAAGAAAATCATAGCAACATTTTTCCAAAATATTAGTAAGGTAATCGTGGGTAATATGGACTACATGGGTAATATGGACTACATGGTTATTTTCCACTGGGTAATATGCGGGCAATATGGACCACCAAGGAAAAAAAGCCTCAAAAACAAACAAATTTATCATATTCTTCAGATGGAGAATCTAGTTGCAGTTTTCACGACGAGTCTGATGGTGATGAATTGGAATTCGAAAACCACTAAGGAAAGGAAGATGAAAAATGTATATACTGTAATACCCTTTACTTAGAAGATTGTCGTGGCGAGGTTTGGGTTGAATGTATAATCTGGCGTTCTTGGAGTCATGAAGAATGCGTTGAATGTGAAATTGACACTTTTATATGCAACTTCTGTACCAAATAAATATATGAGGCAATATGACTATATAGTCCATATAACACTACACTTTTTATATCCTACACCCAGGGTAAATTCACTTTGTCCTTCCGTTTGTAACGCAGAGAAGGAGGTGTGGCAGATATGGAAAAGTATACATATTCTTGATCAGCGTCACCTCCTGAGTCGATATAGCTATGTCCGTCTGTCTGGCTGGCTGGGTGGCAGGGTGGCTGGCTGGGTGGCAGGCTGTGTGTTGAAATACACTTTTTGGGAAAACTGAGCAAGATAATTCAATGAAATTTGATACACTGCCTTCGTCGTTAAAGATAGCTAGGGGATTGAAAATGAGCGAAATCGGTCAACAGACACGCCTACCGCCCATACAAAAAACATATTCAAAATGCAATTTTAGGAGTATTTTTCATGACAATTCAACCAAAATACGCATAAATACTAAAAATTGTAAGCGCAAGCTCTGAGAAAAAGCTGAGCGAATTCGGACACGAGGGCGCGGCACCTCTCATATAAGCAAAAGCTTCAAAACGCTATACTGAAAAAGTTTTTCACTCAGACACTTAAAACTATAAATGCAAGCTTTGAACAAAAACTGGGTGAACTCGAACAAGAGGGCGTAGCACCTCCTATATGGGCAAAATTTTAAAAATACTGCAGTGTTGGGTATTTAAAGTTTGGCCAGGCCAAATTTTACACCCTTACTACAATAGTTTTATCTGCATTTTGAGTATTTTGAGTATTTTCAGTTTTTAAATTTTTTTTCTTTATCCTGGTCTAAAAGTGAATCGAAATAAAGGTGAATTAATTCTTTTAATAAATGAAATAAAGTTAATTGTTTTGTTTTATGTATTTTGAGTTTTATTTAAAAAAAGAAAGATTGGTGGTCCATATTTCCCTCCCTAACCCTACTTTTTATATTAATCGAAAAATCAGAAAAATTTTCGGTCTTATTCTAAGCATTCGAAAAGGAATATCCGTAGAGAAGTTCTGATTGGAGTTGGATTGAAGAATTCTGAAGAAAATCCTAGTAACATTTTTTGGAAATAGTCGTTCTTTTCATTTTAAAGTAAACTATTGTTTAAAAGTATTTCAATAAATCGATAAATTTTATATTCGTATGTTAAGAAAGGAACCGAATATTTTTCTGATTTTTTGATTAAAATAAAGTACTAATAACTCGGAAGCTTTACATAGTTGGTTTTATCAAACCAAATAGTTAACCAAATAAATGTCAAGATGACAATGTTCTTTAAGCAAATCGCTTCAATGTAATGATTTTAGTGACTTTTATAAAAATAAATAGTAAATCATACGAAAATATAGGTATTTTCGTAGGTGAAAAGTGTAAATAGTGACGTGATTTCTAAGTGAACCAAGCCAACTGTTAGAACATAAACCAAACGAACAAGTGATAACGCTACGCTTTGAACTTTGGTTTAGTTTGAAAGGTTTACCTTTCTTATTTTCTTTTAAAGAGATTACAGTTCTAAAAACTCTTAAGTGGTAGTAATATGGGAACATATTTCGAATATGAAATTTCCTAATATGAACACACTTTTAATCTTTTTCATCATTTTTATCCCTTGCCCTTAATGAACTCCACCCATTCCAATTAATTTATTGTTATAAAAATAAAAAATTAAAAAAAAAAAAACATTTAGTAAACTGTCAGTACACATCGCTCTATCGCACTACAACACTGTACTTAGTGGAGTATTGTGTTTTTAATGGCGCCTTCTGACAGCTTAACTGTCATATTTTAAATTCAATTATTTATGTCAAAAGAAAACATTTTCAAAGCCTGTCAAAATTTGTATTCAACAACACAAATTGTCAGATTAGGTGCTTAGAGGGGGGCGTTGGTGTTGGGGTATGACGTATATTTCTTTTGTATAAAGCAACAACAGTAGCAAAAACCTTAATACGTTGTTGTTGTTATTATTTTATGTTTATTTTTTTATGTTGTTGCTATAAAATTTTTATATTTATGGATTAGCAGTACTTTTTGGGAATTTTTTTTTCTTTTTTTGTTATTCTTTTTTATTATTTGCTTTTCTTCTTTTGGTATTTCGTAACTTTATATACTTGTATTGTATGTTTTTATGTAGCTGTTGTAACAAATGACAAAATGACACTTGCTGGATGGTTTTTTTTACAACCACGACAATATTGTTTACAACACAAGTCAGTCAATTCCAAAGTGTCGTAAATATAAAACAATCAGGTAGGTACTTAGGAAGATAAATGTAAATGGTTTTTTTACTATTACTATTGAGTTCATAATTTGGCTGATATTTTCAATTAAAGGAAATAAAAAATATATTGATTTTAGCTCAATGGAAATTCGATGTTAAATTCAAAAATACTTCATTATATATTTAAAAGTTTTTTTTTTAAAATTCTCCAAAAATTCTGAAAGAGGGTCTCAAAAAACAGAGCATAGAGTTTTTTAAAATTTTTTGAAGTTCATTTAAAGGTCTCTCATTGCCGTTCTATACAATATCTCGGCTTGATACGGTTTTTATTTTATTACAGGGAGAAAAAAAAAAGTTTGTACTACTTTACTTCTAATACATTTTACTAGAATTTCAAGTCAATATAATGAGATCTCCCCAGTAAAATAAATTTTGCCTCACTGTTTTAGTAAATTCAGAATTTTAAAGCATAGTGCAGTATTTTATTTTTTTTTAAATGTAAGTGATAACATTAGATACTCTAAAGCTCAAACCAGTAAAAAAAAAAAAAACAAAAAAAAAGGGACTGACCTCGATAGGACTCGAACAGGAGCTCGTCTGTGTGATATATAGAAACATATTATTTTAACTTACAATTCCAAATTTGTTAGACCTCCATACCACTGACCAATATGATGAAGAGGTATAAATTTTGTATATTAAGCAATCGACCGTCTAAGCATAGATATTTTTACTAGAATTATAAAGTAAAAATGATTATACATTTTTCTGGCAGAAAGTATAATTTAGTCTAAGTATAGGGAAATGTAGACAACTTACTTGAAAATGTTACTTTATTATTTCACTATATTTTATATGGAAATATTACTTTACGGAACCATCAAATAGTTTATATGTCTTTTTATTTATGTTTGATATTTCGTGTTTATTACTTTAATTGTTTAACTACTCGAAAGGAGTAAAAATTATGACACTTATTTTTCTCCGTGTCGGTGTCCAAAATGCTCGGAATAAGTTTTGCGATAGGGAAAATGTTTTGTCTTAATTCGAGGTATATAAAAAGCTATTATCTCGAACTTTAAATCAGCCTTGTATTGGTTTCTTTTTATGCTAAAATTTTCGTAATTTCACCAAACTGTCAAACTTTAAAATTACATTTTTGATAAGACTTGTGTTCCAAAAGTCATCATAAAATCACGCAGAGAACAATTTTCTAGAACGTATTAACTTATTATATTTAGTTTTTATTAACAGTTTTTCTAAAATGGTTAAAATATTCTTCAAAAATTTTCCACGAAAAATTTCACAAGAAATCATTGTGAACTTGAAAGATTGTGAAATGATTGCGAATGCAGGTTTTGCAATTTGGGAAAAAAAAAAGACTGAGAGAAGTGACTAATGAGTTCAAGATAAAATTTGATCCATTAAGAGATATTTCGCGTCACTGGAAATGTCGCCTAAAGAAAATGAAAAATCGTGGCGTAAGATCTTATATACCATGTTTTATATGATTTTGCCAGCTGCTGTATCCCACAAAGGGCTGCACAGATTAAGAAAGTCATTACGAAAAAAAATATATAATAGGTCACTCAATTAGTCCGTAGGATAAGTAAGAAAAAAACAAAATTTTGACAAAACTCGATTTTATTATTCAACATAGTTGGCTTCGAGGGCGAAACAACGAGTATATCGATTTTCCAACTTTTCGATACCAATTTTATATTACGATTTCTCATTTTCGTTAAAATAGGCCCCAGCTAACTGTCTTTTGGATTTTGGTGTGTAAAAGTGAAGCCATGTTTCATTCATTGTCACATATCGACGGTAGAATTCGATTTCATTGCAGCTTAACAGCGCCAAGCACTCCTCGGAAGCATCAATTCGTTTTTGTTTTGGTCCACTGTGAGCTCACGCGGTACCCGCTTTGCACAGAGCTTTCGCATACCCAAATGTTCGTGTAAAATGGTAAAAATACTACCATCTGATATCTTTACAATGTCAGCTAGCTCGAGCACCTGCAATTTGCAATCTTTCATAACCAATTTGTGGATTATTTCAAGGTTTTCTGGAATAACAGCTTAATTTGGGCCTTCACAGCGCTCTGCATTATTTGTGCTGGTACGAATTTGTGCTGGTACGACCATGTTTAAATTCAGCAATCCATTTGTATCGATGGAGCGGAATTCGGATAATGTTTACCAAGCCATTGTTTGGTTTCCACTGTATTTTTTTAATCAAAAAACGATGCTTTATCAAAACTCGAAATTCACTTATTTCCTTTTTTTTTACTAACAAAAGTTGCTTCACAAAATGCTATAACTCATGAATCAATAGTCCGATTGCTGTCAAATTTATACACGTATCGCTTGAAGGTTAGTTCTAAATAAAAATCATATGGAAAAAATTCTAGTAACGCCATCTATGTGTCATCCTACGGACTTATTGAATGACCTGTTATATTTCTTTTAACAGTTTTGTGGAAAATATTGCCAACCCTTCATATTTTCGTTATTACACTTTAAATTAAAAGCTAAATATATCAAAAAATAAAACCCCCAGCGTTTGTCAAAATCGCAGGAAATAAAGCTTCCTCATTTCATTAACGAACAAAAACAGTTAATTCCCGCATTTATCATAATAAATACAAAAGACTTTAAACAACACGTAGGAAAAAAAAACTTAAAAACATAACAATTAAATAAAACAAAAACTATAACTGAATGGTTATTCATAATTGATGATATTTTTTTTGACGTTTATGTTAACAAAGCGTAAATGCTACTTTGACATTGATTATTAACCAAAATTGGAAGTGGAAATTAAGAAATACTAAGCACAGATAATAAAAATATTGTAAAACTATAAAGATGACCAAAATTTAGCAAAGTGATTATAATGATGTTAAATGATGATAAGACAAACAAATTGTTAAAAATATATTGCACGTTTTTGTTGCTTAATCGTTGAATTTGACATTTGACAAATTTACTAAATGTCCAGCGATTTAGTGAGCGCTCATGTTTCAAATGACAAGTTACAATTTTACGCGCATAATTAGATTAATGCCATGCGTTTAAAATTAAACATCACTTAAACGCTTAAGGCAACTAATGAGCTATGAGCTAGATTTATCGTATCTATTGCTATTGTTGCGTCTAATCGGTTGCTGTTATTTTGAAAGACCTTGAACTAAACTTATAACTCAGGCGGAAGTACAATTTGGGTCCAAAGTATTGCAAAATTGTGGTAAAATAAAATCGAAACTGTTGTTTTGTTTTTTTTTTTTAGAATTAAATTTGCATTGTTGTGGTGTGAATATAAAAATTATTGCTAAATTAATTCAATTTTTCAGTTATAAATTTAAAGAAGGAAAACAATACAGAGAATACCTACTACTTATAGATCAGTAAAATGAAAAAAAAAAAAAAAAAAACCGAAACCGATCGAAACAATCGAAAAATCATTAAAAATTATCGTATAACATTAAAGTTAAAAAAAAATATAAAACTAGAAACATTCCAGAAGTCGAAAAATATTGAAAAACTTCAAAAAGCTTGAATGAAAGAGTTAAAAAATATCAACGAGAACTGTGACAAAAAAAAAAACTAGTAAGGGTGTAAATTTTGGCCTGGCCAAAAAATAAATACCCTACACTGCAGTATTTTAAAAATACTGCTTATATGGGAGGTGCCACTCCCTCTTGTCCGAGTACACCCAGTTTTTGTTCAGAGCTTGCATTTATAGTTTTTAGTGTCAGAGTAAAATTTTGTTGGATTATCTCAAAAAACTCTTTCAGTATAGCATTTTGAATCTTTTGCTTATATGGGAGGTGCCACGCCCCCTTGTCTGATTTCACCCAATTTTTGCTGAGAGCTTTCATTTATAATTTTTAGTGTCTGAATCAAATTTGGTTCGAATATCTCAAAAAACGCTTTCAGTAAAGCGTTTTGAAGCTTTTGCTTATATGGGAGGTGCCACGCCCTCTTGTGCGAGTACACCCAGTTTTTGTTCAGAGCTCGCATTTATAGTTTTTAGTGTCAGAGTGAAATTAGTTGGATTATCTCAAAAAACTTTTTCAGTATATCATTTTGAAACTTTTGCTTATATGGGAGGTGCCACGCCCCCTTGTACGATTTCAACCAATTTTTGCTGAGAGCTTTCATTTATGACTCTTAGTGTCTGAGTCAAATTTGTTTCGAATATCTCAAAAAACGCTTTCAGTACAGCGTTTTGAAGCTTTTGCTTATATGGGAGGTGCCACGCCCTCTTGTCCGAATTCGCTCAGTTTTTAATCAGAGCTTGCGCTTACAATTCGTAGTACTTATATGTATTATGGTTGCACTGTCGTCAAAAATACTCCTAAAGTTGCATTTTGAATATAATTTTTGTATGGGCGGTAGGCGTGTCCGTTGACCGATTTTGCTCATTTTCAATCCCCCGAGCTAACTTTGACGACGGAGGCAGTGTACCAAATCTCATTGAATTATCTTGCTCAGTTTTCCCAAAAAGTGTATTTCAACACACAGCCAGCCACCCAGCCAGCCAGCCAGACAGACGGACATGGCTATATCGACTCAGGAGGTGACGCTGATCAAGAATATATATACTTTTCTATACCTGCCACGCCTCCTTCTCTGCGTTACAAACGGAAGGACAAAGTGAATATACCCTGGGTGTAGGGTATAAAAAGAGTAGAAGTGATGATAGGAACTCCGAGTGTTCATGACTTGAACTGTTATGCGTAGAAAGACTATTTCATACATATCGGGGTTTATCGTGTCTGAGAAAAATTCTCCGGGAATATTCATTCACTTATTGACTTAAAGTAATCTATAAATATTCAAGTTTTATAATACTTAGGCCCGGATTTACAGACATTAGTTAACCAATAAGTTAACTTAAGTGGTGAGCTTAACTAATGATTAATATTCACAGTCTTTTTTTTTAACTAAAACAATAAACAAAAAAAAAAAAATAACGTAACACGGGATAAATACGTAAAATTTACTTGTGAATTTTGTAAAAACATATGTTTTTGTTAAAGGTTGGAAAAACAAAAATGATGGATAACGCAAGCGTAGCATATTTTCTTGATAAAGAAGTGAATTTTCTGATGGAAGGGTACGTATATAACATATAATTGAGTGCAAAAAAACCGAACCTGTAATGGCTCACAAAAAAGATGATGCATGCTGGGCGTCGCTGCTCATCAGCTGTTTTCTAACTAATGGTTAACAAATGAAATTGGGGAGTTTAACTATTGGCTACCTTATGACTGAAAATAAAATGTTGCTGGATAAGCACTTATACAATTGACAATTATTTGGCTTAAATTTAATAGTATCACCATACAAAAATCTTTTATACTTTTTTTGTATAAATTTTATATAGAAGTTCATATGATTGTATTTTAAACCATTTTATATAAAATTCATATCGTGCTAAGTATATAAACCAATTTTACATAATTTTCGAATAAATATTTCGGAATTATTATTAACACTCACGCAGTATAAATTCCATAATAAAAAAATATCTTACAATAATTGCATGTTTGTATTCATTTTAAGAGAAACAAATTTCATAAATTACAGAAAAAATTGTCAATTACAAATTTCCTTGAAGCATAAATGTACATTTTGTTATTTTTCTCTAATATCGCTTGGTAATGAAAAAATTGTTTAAGTTCATGATACATAAATTTAAGTAATAGAAACAATTTCTAACGAATTATGGAGTTTAAAGATTCCATACTACCAAAAACTAAAGTAAAAGATTTACTTTATGCATTAAACTGAAGGTGAAAACTATTAAAATAGTACTACATACGTTAAAAACCGTAAGAATGGTATATGCATAATCTACAGGGTGGCTGATTCGAACTGTTACCAACTTCAGATAGACTTATCTGACAGATGGAACATGACAGCTGTCTAAAAATTGGCATGATGTTAGTTCATTCTATTGTCAACAAGTAACCAAAAGCATTTGCGCGTCAATTTATTGAAAATAAAAAATTTTCCAAATGGAATTCAAACGTAATAGTGTGATTGCTCTTTATTTGGCTGGAAAATCGCAACCAGCAATTGTTCGTGAATAAAATGTTTGTGTATCGGACCATAACACGTTACAATGGTACCGGCAGCGTTGCCAAATGACATGGTGGTGGTCGGAAAATAACTGCAAAATCACCAGAAATGGTTCGAAAGGTGAAGGCCAGAATTGAGCGAAATCCGAGACGTAGTGGCAGACAAATGGCTGCCGAGCTGAAAATATCGCGTGAACGAATGCAACACATATTGTCAAACAAGCTCGGACTAAAGGCCCTCAAGTTCCAAAAGGCGCATGATCTCACTCCTGCTCAAAAAAAAGTTAGGCTCGATAGCGCCAAGGAGTTGTTGCGCTTGCACGCCGCCGGAAATCTGTCACAAATTGTCTTCTCTGATGAGAAAAATTACTGTATCCAGCAATATGTAAACAAACAAAATGATCGGGTTTACTTGACAGAGAGGTCCTACGAAAATTTGAATGTTCGTTTGGCCACCAGGACGCAGGCACCACCGCATGTGATGGTTTGGGCTGCAGTGACTGCTGATGGGCGCTCACCACTCGTTTTGTTGGCCGCTGGCGTCAAAGTAAACGCCCAGGTGTATCGTGAATCAGTGTTGGAGGGTGCTTTACTACCGTGGGCACGCAAATATTTCGGTCGCAAGCCATGGACATTCCAACAAGACTCGGCACCGTCACACAAAGCTCGTGTGAATCAAGAATGGTTAGAAAAAAACGTTCCTAGCTTCATTTCTGCTCAACAATGGCTCTCAAATTCGCCTGATGCGAATCCGCTGGATTTCTCAATCTGGGGTATGTTGGACAAGAAGGTCTTGACTAAAAAATACCAGAGCGTTGATGCGCTAAAAGTGGCCTTTCAACGAGAATGGCGCAAACTTCCACAAAACCAAATTCGTGCAGCATGCGACTCGTTCTTCGACCGTCTACGGGCCATAGTTAAGGCCAAAGGTGGCCATATCGAAAATATCAAGAAGATTCATAAAATTTGAACATTTCCCAACAATTATAGCGTTTGATCAATAAAATCTGTGCATGGAAACTAAAAATATAGTCTTTTGAATTGGCAACACTTCGAATCAGCTACCCTGTATATATGGTTCAATATTCTAAAGTTTTCTTGACTATGTTTTTAGCCTGTTCTGGTAAAACCAATGATATCATTATTTAATCTTATTTATCATATTGGTAACCTTCATCGTATATATTAGGGGTTTTCACACACAACGTCGTTATTTGTTATTCGTTGTTCGTTAAATTTGTTACACCTTGTCAACTGTGAAGACACTTTTTTGATTTTATATTGTCCTGCGACTGTAAAATATAAATTACAGATGGAACTATAAAAAAAGCTCCCCTTTCCCGCCATTACTTTTCATTAAAGTGCTTCAATTATTTTCGCCATAGAAATCTTTTAACTACCCATAGCAGATTTAGGTGCATATTGTAAAGCAATTTCTTTTACGATCCATAAAAATGTATAACGATTGATAAATCAATGAGATTATTTTTAATACTCGCGCATCATTTTTGGAGTAACCTTGGGTTAGTGTTCTTTATACCCTGCAAGGTGGGTGAGCACTGTGCGGCGTCCAAGTTCATGTGAGTTCACAATTATGCGACGGAACGGATGGTACACAGCAGCAGTATCTATAGATATGAAATAGCCGCAAAACAACAGCTGAAGCATCATCATCATTTTTTTGAACGACTCTGCTTGAGTAGCTGACAGACTGACTGACTGACCGAGTGTCTGGTTTGCTGCTGACTAACTGACTAAGTAAATGCCATGACTCCTACTGTGCGTTCGTTACACACCACAAGATTGAGTTTGAAATTTAATTTATTTTTCATTTTATGAAAAAGTCGCGCACACATTTTTGAAGACCAGGGGGGGAGGAAGGGGTGCAAAAAATCAAAGAAATTTTTAATTTAAACACTGCAGGCTGCCAATTTTTTAAATTTCTACCACTTTTCTATAACAATTTCTCATTTTACTTTTGGTATTTTGTTTTAATTTTTTTTTTTTTTTTTTTTCATTTATGATTTGGCCAATATTTCAATGTTAACCACTTGTTGTTGCTGGTCAACTTCAATAGAGCGGTGGCAGTAGCAGCGTTAGCAAACAGCTTGAGTCCTACTCTGGGCCATTCATACTCATGTACTGTGTACACTTTTCTTTTCAATCAAGTTGATGCGTTGAACTCATCGCTGCATAGTGGGAAAGTATTATGAGATTTTTAATGAAAAATTTCTATGTTCAAGGAAACTGTAAGAAAGTAATTAGAAATTGCCTTGGAGCCACAGGGACATGTATTGTTTAATGTGCATTCCTAAAGATAAGGCTTAATTGGTTTGAGATGTAACCTTTCTAAGCTTTCTAAAATATGTTTCAGAGAATGGCACCCAACGAGCATACGCATTATCCACAATTTGGTTATAATCCATGCTCTCATGTTGCTCTAGTACTATATTGTCTCAAGCGATTTGGCATCGTGCAGCAAATAATCTCTAGTCTCTGAAAGTAACACTTTAATCTATCCCGCTCACTCTCAACTTTTAACCCTACATTTGTTGAAAAACAATAAGGAATATTCTGATTTTCATTGTGACTCTCTATGAAATTTACTCCCTATAAGAACTGAATTCATGATCATTATTTGACTAATGACAAGGGCTTAACTAACAACATTTTATTTTTAGTCATTAGTTAACCAATAGTTTAACCAAAAAATTACATTGGTTAAACATTAGCTGACAAACAGCTGATGCTGAAGAAATAGAATCCTCATTAGTTTTATGAAAATTCTTAAAGTGCTTCTAGCCACTCAACATCTTCTCACGAGCCGTAACAGTGTTGGTTTTTCTCCATTCAACGATATTTTTCTCATGCGTTTTTCATAGTTTTTGGTTTTCTAACTACAAACAAAAATGAATAAAAAAAAAACTTTAGCAGTGTTGCAATGCTTTTTATCTTGTGCTTTGAATAAGTTAACCAAAACACCGAGTTTATGAAACATTAGTTGAACTTTTGTCATCATTTTAGTTGACCAATTGGTTAACTAATGACAGTGAATTTGCGCCTCAGACTTTCTAATGCGTTGGGTTTTATGGAGTGTCATGCGTCAGCAAAGCATTATGCAACTATTCAGAGCAGACATCTTAGTTAGCTAAATAAAATTCGAACAGCTCCCATAATTCGCCGCCAGCAGTTTTAGTTGAAAAGAAAAATGTTGTTTCAAATGAAGAACTGCGCCATGTCAGACTTTATAGTTTAAAATTAAAGAACATTTATTTTAGGTATGTTTCTGTTTGCTCCACTGTGTTGTTCCGTTCGTTTCATTCATGTTATTATTGTCATGGTTAAAATAGAGATATTCGGACGTCATATTGCGTCACTATTTCACTTCAAAAGTTAATGCCTTTATTTTCGTTGAGATTTTTTACAAATTTTAGTTTTGTTCACAAAAAGTTCAAGTGCGTTTATGCGATTGTATGGTATGAAAATGGGCATTCAATGAACTTTTTCGACCTTTTTTTTTTTCTTTGTTTTTTTTTTTGGTTTCACTGTTGACGTTGTTGTTACTAATTTGCAAATGTTTATTGTAGCGTTATAATTTGAATTTTTCAGTTAATTCAAAAATCGTTGTGGTGCCTAATTAAAATTTTTTCTTAAATCAGCAAAAAAATAATACCAATTTTGTTCAGTTAAATGAACTTTTGATGTTTTCACTATCTGACTAACCATAGAAACGAATTGAGACTGAGGAGTGGGCATATTACTATTCAAATTGCAATGAAAGTGAGAGGGATATTTCATGACTACACGGTCATTCGGCATTTTGAAACAAAACTCGCAATTGTTGTGCGTTTTTAACAAGTTTTCTTTAAGTAGGTCACAAGGTTAAATTTTGCGAAAAAATCTTGATTTTAGAAACAAGTAGAGATGATACTTTTGAGTGGGCTCATAGACAATGATATTTTTTTAGTAATAACCACCACTACATTGTACAGCGATTCTTTTAGTCAAATTATCGTTTCAAAAGTTTTTAATTAGAATTTAGCAACAATATTGTTTTAAATACAAAAAAATAAGTCCACCACCAATCGCTTGAAAAGTCAAAATTACTTAGCAGCTGAAAAACAAAAATCCAGCGGATTATTGTCTTAAAATGACAGCGAAAAACTTAAAATAAAACAATCAAAATTATGTCAAAAACTTGTGACAATAACAAGGTAAAACGTTTAAAAGTTGAATGACATCACATCATCGGCAATTTGTGATTATGTCTGTCTCTTGACATCACTTATTTGTTTACAAACTTTAATTTCATTTTTGTTTTCACATTTTCAATTTATTCATAATAAATATGGGCAACACTGAGAACATTTTTTTTATTTTATTGCTGTTTCTTAAAATGAATCGACTGATTAAGAAGGACAAGAAATAACAAGAGCAACGTTGACAACGCGTTGTCAGTCAGCTAGTGAGAGAAACGGAGCAACAAAAATGTCATAAAAAATAGTCACTTTCGTTATCAACTCGCAGATTGTGAGTGTCAGTGATGGTTCAAGGTAAGGAGCCAGGATTTTTATAACCCATTCTACAAGTATTTCAGTACGATGTGTTAAAGTTTTTATGACTTTCTCATTAAAAACAAAGGAGCCAAATTTAGCATGGCCAACTTTTTGATGCCAAAATGCAAATGAAATAATAGGATACCACGCATGTGGACCATTGTTGATAATAACACTTTCAGTGATGTATTTAAAGGCCTCAATAGTCAGAATTTCTATTACAAAAGACACAAAATTTTTGAGGATTTCTACTATTTATAAAAAGATGAGATTTTGTTTGATGGTTTGCATATTTGTTCCTTATGCATTCGGAAACTAACTAATCCTGGGTCATATGTTAAAAAAGTGGGCAGTGCCACGCCTTCCTAAAAATTAATTCGTAATATCTCAGAAACTACTCGTTTCATATAATTGAAATAAGGCATATGTGTTGAGTAGATTGGGACAAATAGTTTTCTTTCAATAAGTGGGCGGTGCCACGACCCCACAACAATTAATTCATCATATCTTTTAAAATATTTGACGGACATCGATGAAATTTGATAGATGTATAAAGCGTGCCGGGAAAAATAATATCCATTGAAAAAAGAGGCGGTGTCACGCACTTAAAAAAATGCCTTCATGTCTCTGAAACTATGCAAAAAGAAAATTCAACGGGAGAGCTTACACTCTTTGGGAAAATTGGAAGGAAATATGCTAGTATATAATCTATGTAGGTACATATGAGCCGTTCACTGTACAAAACGACTATGAGGAATGAGTTTTAGCACGGATTAAACCAAAATTGCTTCTGAAAAAAAAATTTTATAGCCAATGGCCAAACATTTTTTGTCGATTTATGATGGCAATCTCTATCATTATGGAAATTCATTAAAAATACATTAAACTATGACTAAACCAAGTACTATGACACTTAAATATAAAATTTTTGGAAAAGTGGAGTCAATCAATCTGTGCTGTGAACGCTTAAATATAACATTAATGTCAAGGCACTTTTTCAGTCTAAGGGATCTTGAGAAATTTTAAGAACATTCACTGTTTTGAACCAAAATTTTGTTCAGATATGAGACCTATTTCTGTCTCAATGGCTACGTCAATAACCGAAATTTTTGTATTTAGGCTGAAGATTCAAAAAAGTTCGAGAGCAGCCATTACATACGGACCAAAACAAGGTTTGTTGTAGTTTGTGCGCTGGTGAAATCATCGGTTCATATCTCTTTAAAAATGAGGCCAGCCGCCTGAAATTTAAGCCCGTGAAATCGACGTCATTCGGTTCCTATAAGATGTAATTTTTTGCCACATATACCTCAGTGAAACCATGGCTTTATTGCTAAAAGAATTCGGTGAATATTTAATTTTAAGTTTTTAACCGGTAAATTGGACACTTCTACATATAATATTACACCTCTCAACTTTTTCCATTAAGGCTTCGTAAAGTACGAAGTCTACTTGAATAAGCCAGCTACGATTGTGGAATCGAAAGCCAACGTTAATAGCGTTATCCACGAAATACCACATAAAGCTCTAAAAGAAGTGGCTGAAAATTAGAGGTTCAGAATATGTAGATCATGTAATCCAACATTTGAAAGAAATGATCTTTACAAAATGTATATCAAGAATGATTCTTTTGTATGATAATAAAAATTACCGGATAAAATTGAATTATTCAGGAATGTTCTCAATTCCGACGGCGATCGGAATCAGAATGGAATCAATCTTAAAATGCTCTACGATTTGAAAAACAAAATGGAATTGGAATTTTATTGCAACAAATAAATCTGGTGATCAATAAGGAAACGCAGAGCACCTTAAAATTGATTCCATGCCAGATTGTTTTTTATTACTTTTGAAAAACTTGTTTAGCTCACTTTCTGGATTTATGGACTCACGTTAAATTCTAAGAGAACAGGATTTTCGGGACCATATAGATAGAGAATTTCGAGGCGAAAAAATTTTGACGCACTCGACTTTGAAATTTCGTAACTTCTGAATGGTTGCATATCTACGGATAAGTTTCTTATTTATTGAGATAGTTACAGCTTTATGAACAAAGACAGAAAAAAAAAAAAAAACTCTTTGAGAAATGTATGTAAAATCTGAAGGATATTATTCAACGAATGTATAATATCGTTTCTTGTAATTTAAAGAAAATTTTTCGCAGGATTTAATGACAGAAGAAAAACTTAAAAGATGAATGTTTTATAGCGTCCAAATGCCATTCAACTGTCAGCTCATAAGAATGGACAATACATACATAAGTACGTACTTCAGCATTTCTATAAAGAAAATTCTTTAGGAAGAAAATATGTTCAGAAATAGCAATAAATGCTGTTCGTTTGAATTTTGCATTGTTATACGAAATAGTGTATTTCATTGTCATCTTTTTAGTTTATGAAGTAAATATTAAGTTGATTTTAAAAATGTTAGGTTATAAAATTAAAAGAAAATAAGTCAATTTTAATAAATTTTTCTCTTGAAACGTCATAAAACAGATTATTTTGTAAATTTTTTCTTGTAGTTCTGAAAATTGCAATAGCAACGTTTTACAACACTGAGCGAACTAAAATTTCAAGTGATTCAAATAATTAATGATGCGCACTTGCAGCAGTGCAAATGGAATTTCCAACAATTTATTTTTCTTTTAGAGTCCTCTTTACACTGCATTCAAAGAAAAAAACAAAAATGTTCATCTTCTTTTGCAGCTGCTGCTGCCTGCCTGCTGACTGACTCACTTTATGGCCTCATCCACAAACTGATGAATGATGAGTCATCTAAGTTTTAGCTTGTTGTTATTGTGATGATGTATATCATCATTTGAGGCAAACGCATGTACTGCGCATCATAATTGCAATCTCGACGACCAGCCAGTCAGTGCTGCCAAATAACTGCAATTTTGTGGTACTAAATTTTGCTACTGTGTCGTGATTTGTGTCACAAAAGGAAAGAGAAATGTTCATTGTAGAAAAAAAATAAATTTTAAGTATTCGAAACAATTGTGTACACTGCGGGGCAATTTCACAAAACAATAAAAAAACTCAAGAGATCTCAAAATTTCAAACGCATTGAGTCATAATCACATAAAACATTTATCAAAAAAATATGCAATGAAAAAAGATACATGAAAACAAATTCTAAAATTTCATGAATACAGGGGTCGACCCTTTGAATTTACAAAAAAGATAATTAAAAGGCACTTCCTACAGCGGTGGTAAGCAATGTGCAACATAAGTTCAGCACGATGGTTATGGGTGACCTGAAAGCCAGCACTATGCTAATTATTGCTTCTCTGAACGTATCTTTAGATGTATGGACTGTCAAGAGAGACACTTTATACGTTTTTAACTAGACAACCGGAGTTGGATTTTCTTTCTTCACATACCGTTTCCTGAATGGCTTGAATGGCAGAACTTGCCGTAAGTTTGATGAGAAAAAAGCAATTCTTAGTTTTTTTCCGAATGCCCTGCCTCGGTTAACAGAATAAATAGCTTCTTTGGAACATACTTCCTGGACAATCTCTCCGATACATCAAAGATGGGCCTATGGTTAGTTCAAAGAATATATTAAAATACTTTAACTCGACAAAATATATCTAGTTAGTTCTCTCAGTTACTTCCACCTGGAAGTTTGTTGGGAAGAGGAGGTACGGTTGGAGATAGTCGGTACTACCATTTCAGTCCCAATCCATAAATTGGAGTAAAATATTATTATGACCAAAAATGCTCAAAACTCTACATACTGGCCTGTTCCATAATCCGTGTAGTTTTAATTACTTTTCATTTGGGAAGATTTTTGAAGAAAATGGTGAGTCACACCAATCTTTTTTGTGGAGAATGACAGGTTCTACAAATAACATTGATTTACATTAACGAAAACGTAACCGTTTAGGAAATATTATTAAAAAACCTCATAAAGTCGAAAAACTCGACTTTATCGAATTTTTCCAAAACAGTTACTTTTTCGTTAATATAAATCAATATTATTTGTAGAACCTGTAGTTTTCCACAAAAAAAATGTTAATACTTTTTATCGTGTGGCTCACCAGTTTCATCAAAAAGCCTCCTAAGTGAAAATTAATTGAAACTACGCGGATTACGGAACAGACCTGATAATGTTCATTCTGCTTTGGAGAACAAAATAGGCATAATGGGCATTATAGTCCCAACAATATTACGGAAATGGGTGGTACCATATTTCATAAGAGTTCCCTAGACAAAAATTTTAGACCATTATTGTCTCAAATGCAACATGAGTCATTCATAGAATCATCCCAGCCATAGGCATTTATCACACGCAGAGCACACAAGAAAAAAAGAATGCATCAACGAAATATGACGCAGAAGAGGTAACTCTCAACAGCAGTAGCAATAGTCAGATAATTGGTATCAGGTGAAAAATTAATAAACACAAACGAAGCAAAAGAAATTGGAAAGAGAATAAAAAAAAAAAACAAGAAAAAACTTTAATAAAAAGTAGAAAATCACGATTTTCACAAAGAAAGCAAATAATTGGCAACGCTCAATGCGCCGCACGTTGCTGCGTGCAACATGAATGAAGAAGAATGACGGCGGCGGCAATGGCAATAGCAACCAGCAACAGAATGACGGCCTGGCTGGTTGGGCTATCTATCTACCATGATGTGTATAGAGGAGAATGTAGTACGCGGCGCGGCGTCTTAGCATGAGTAATCAACAACAACGTGATTTATGCGTTTTATTTAGGAGTTTTTTTTATTTTGCAGAATTCTTTGAATTTAAAATGCTGAGAAGAAATGGCACAAGTGCTGGAATTCTTCTGGAGTTTCTTGCTTTCTTACCCAAATCTGTAGCTGCTGCTGCTGCTATAATCAAAGGGATTAATTTATCTACCTCTCAAAGAAGAGATTAATTTAGTCGACGAAAAATTGTGTCATTTCGGACCGGCTGACTTACCTGTAAAGAAAAAAGAAGAAACAAATTGATTAATGATTGAGCCAAATGAGTTGATTGTGTGATAAAATTGCTAATAAGAAAATTACTTAAGAAATCTGAACAATTGATGGCTTTTACGTTATGCTTACGTAATGCGCTAATTTGATAATGTTTAAGAAAGTTTGTTATATATATAGAATAATTCTTTACATAAATTAACAGTAAAGTTCAAACAAAAAATTTTAAGCAGATATTCCCCATAGAACACTTCTAAGCTTTAAACTTCAGTTTTGAATGACCTCTGATTTTGCGGGACAGTTCTGGATTTCGCTCTCTCGTCCCGGATTCGAAAATGCCCCGGAAATGTTCCGGATTTTCATATTTGTCCCAAAGTCGGGTCGGATTTGAGATGTATGCATGTTGAATTGTGTATTTTTTTTATATTTTATTCTACAACAATTTTAGTTTATGGACCATAAAGGACTCATCATAGATCAAAGGTTATGGACCATAGACTAAAGAGTATGGACCAAAAGCAATAAAGGAAAGATCATTAACTATGGATTATGCACATTAGTCTATAAAGGACAGAACATAGACCTATTATTGACCATAGACTATGAAAAACAGATCAAAGATCATTTATTATACACCATGGAATACAAGGACAGATCATAAATCATACTTATTTTATGACCATTTACATAGACCATAATTGACAGATCATAGACCAGTGATCGGCATTATATAGCACAATTGTGCAATCAAAAATCTGCCTAGCTCTCTCTATCCTTTTCTTTCTTCAATTTATCATCTCTCAAACTTAAATTCTCACTCATTAATTTGCCGACCACTGTCATAGACCACAGATTATGTATCATAAGCCATAAAGGATTCCACTCAAAAATATCAAAAAAAAAACATCCAAAAAAAGCATCCAAAAAAAAAAAAAAACATCCAAAGAAAAAACATCCAAATATAAAAACTTCTAAAAATATTTCGAAATTTTTTTAATGCATTTTTTTTTTTTTTTGGATGCTTTTATTTCAGGATGTTTTTTGTTTTTATTTTTGGATGTTTTTTTTTTTGGATGTTTTTTTTTGGATGTTTTTTTTTGGATATTTTTGATTGGATGTTTTTTTTTTTTTTTTGATATTGTTGATAAAAACTACCATAAAAAATAGATCAAAGACCACATATTATGAACCATAAGGACAGATCATAGACCATAAATAAAGGATCATAGATCATAAAGGACCGATCATTGATCAGTTAAAAGGTACATTTCATTAAGTGCTCAACAATTCCGAAGCATTTAATGAGTTTTAATTCTTAACCGACGTAATCCTTTTGACCATAGACCATAAACTATAAAGGACAGATCATAGACCATATATCATGGATCATACAGCATAAAGGGCAGCTCGTAGAACATATATTATGGATTATTACCTTTGCCCCACCTGTATAAAATAATTTTTTTCTTGTCCCGGATTGAGCCAATTAGAGAATGGCCTATTTTAGCTTGTTATTTTACAGTTAAACTGTATATTATACTGAACATGATAGAATATTCTCGGATTTTTGATGAGCGTAACAGCAAAACTAATTTTCAAACCTTATAAATTCTTTCGAGAGCAGGTTATCTACAGATAAGAATTTCATATCGGGAAAAAATTCAGTGTGAAACATAAAAGTAATCAAGTCAACAATTTATACTTATATCATTCTCTTCAAATTGACAACACATTATAAAGATTGCAATGCAAAATTGAACAACATCAGCAAAAGAACACGAAAAATTGACAACTAATGAATTGTTGATGAAAAACATATTGTTTGTTGTTTTTGTTATTCATAAAAAAACCAAAGCATCTATGACGATGACATTGTATTGTTCATTTATTTATTTTGTATTTTTCTCATATTACGTTTCTGGTCTGGTAACTCGCCAAACTCCCCCCATTCAATTTTATTTGCTCTATTGTGAGATTTGAACATCTCCCCAAACCAAACAGTTGTCAATAGTTTAAGCTTTTCATTGTTGTAATATTGTTGTTGATATTATTGTTATGTTGTTGTTGTTACTGTTGTTATTGTTGTTATTGTTGTTGTTGTTGTTGTTACTATTTTCTTGTTTTTATCAGCAAGTATTTGTATATAAATGGTTATTCTATTATTTCATTTTCATGCTCATTTGCTGCTCGTGCAACGAGATTCAATGAAGAGGAGTTTTCTATTGAACCATCCATATCTGGTCATATACACTGAAAAACGAAATATATTTTTTGGCAAAATTTATAAAAGATCATTCCATCAAGCAGTGGTTTTTATTAGAGGAAATAATGAATGCAAAAATTTCAATAGCATGGACTTGATATGTGCGTATTTTTGTTCAGATCCAGACTTTAAATTTCGAAGCATCCATTTTAGTTTCAAAATTATTTCAAAATTTGTATGAAAAACTAAAAAAAAGGTCGAACGCTTTCGAACACAGTCTTTAGAATAGAAATAGATTAAAATTTGTCCGAGATATGACAGTTCTTACGTACTATGTGATACAAGAAAACCCAAAATCATAAATTTACAAAAAAAAAAAAATATCTCTCTCTTATAACACTGATATATCATACGAATTTCTGCCGATTTCTATTCTACAGAATATGTTCGAAAGTTCCTGATTTCTTCTTTAATTTCTAGTCCAAATTTTGGATATATTTAGAAAGTAAAATATGAAATGGTCGCTTCAAAATTGAAATGCACTGGAATTCAATCGCAGCCTTGAATTTTTACACCTAACTCAGCCAATGAAGTTTAACTTAAAAAATTGGATATTACGTGGACAGTCCTTTGCAATAGATAAACACATTTTTCCCGACGCTTGGGAACAAATTTCAAGTACCATCTCTTATATCTAACTTGGTAGAATATTATGATTTTAGCTTATACTCCCTCTGAGTAATATTTGAAGTTTTTAGATTCAGTAATAATTTTTTTTTTTTTTCGTTTTCTGTATTTTTCTCAAAAAAAATTGCCCAAGTTCTCACAGTGCAAGTGCCTCGCCCCTTAGTTATGGTTCGTTGGTTTGGCGCAACAAATTGTCATGTTTTGTTGAAGTTTTTTTGTTTTTCCATTGTTTCTTTTATTTTTATTATCAACATATTCAGGTGAAGAGGGGGGATGGGTTCTTCAAAGGTCGTCGTCGTTGACGATATAATCACATTTTATTTTATTTTTGATTTTCTATTTAATTCAGCTACTTACTACCTTTTTTACGCAGCTAACACTGGCGTCACTTTTGGCTTCTTCGTGGTAACTTCGATGTAAAGCCATATGCATACGGCTGTACATTTGTATATACGACGCAATGTGTAGACAAAGAAAAATCGGGTCAATGTTTTTCTTTCATTGTGAATTTTCCACAATAACAGCAGCAGCGATTGGTTGTTGTGACAGCTATGAAATAAAGCAATTTTTATATGCAAAAGGTTGAACATTTGAAGTTTGTTCCATGTTCATTTGAGTTATACCCAATTTACGCCCAGGAATGCAAATAAATTTTATTTTATTTATATTCTACTTTTAACAGTTACTGACATGACTACTCGCCTGTCTTTAAGTTATTATAGTAAAAATGCTATAAAACGCAGTCATTCGGTAAAGTTTTGTACAAAGTTCAGGGTTGCTGTTTAATATTCGAAGAAAACAAATAGAAGACTTCAATGATGAGACATCGAAAAAAGTTTAAATGCACGAAAAATGGCATGGTACAAAATGTTTAAAAGCAAAAATATGGAAAAGAAAACTGAAGTCTGCACGGCCTAGATCTCCACACGACAGCTAAAAGAGCTTTGAAAACTGAAAAAGATTTAAAAATGGCGAGTCTTAGTTATTAAAATTCCCTTTGTCAGACAAGAACATTAAGTTCTATTGTAAGCATATTTGGGGAGGCATATCTCACTTAAAGCTTAAACCGCTAATTGCGTCTATTACTACAGGCGATATATTCCTCTTTCAGAAATATGATTGGCCATACTCAAATGCAGCATAGTTAATACTCACATCATGCGTTGCTAACACTTTTTTTTTGTTATTTTACTTCATTACTTAAGTGCCACTCTATGGGACGCATAAGAAATTTAATGCTGCAAAAAAAAAGAAAAGACTGCAGAATACAAGATGATGCTTTGCCGCAAATGAATACGCAATAGTTAAAGTGTTTAAGAATACAATAAAGAAAACATTCACACAGAGATGTATTCACGGTTGTTGATACCTAGATGAAATATTTGAAAAAAAAGAAAGAAAAAAAGACAACACATAAATTACAAGTAGGCACTTATGTGACTCATACTACACTTAAAAAATGTAGAATAAACACACTTTGAACGTTAACTGAATTTTTCTTGGAAATAGTGAAAATATACAAATGGTGAAATAAGTGTTTCAGGAATTTATTTTTTATTATTTTAGTTTTGGTGCAAATACATGCATATTCACAAAGCCTGAAAAAGTTTTACCAACACGGAGAAAAAAAAATAGTTCGTACTGCTTTATTTCTAGTAAATTTTACTAGAATTTTAGGTCAATATAGTAACAATGGTCAACAATAAAATAAATAGAAATTTTTTTTTTTTTTTTTTTTTTTTTTTTAAAGCTTAGCTATTATTTACCTAACTGTTAAGTTCAAACAAAAAAAAAAAAAATCTAACTGGCCGCACTAGGATTCGAACCGAGGTTCGTCCGTGTGATAGAAATATATTATTTTTATTTAGAATTACAAACTTGTTAGACTTCTACACCACCGACCTATATGAGGAAGAGGTATATAATCATTTATTTCTTGGCAGCTTGACGTACGAGTTGCATTTAATTAAAATTTAGACGAATTAAGTTCTGGTTTTTCTGTGTATCAGTGCTTTTATTGTGTTGATATCACAAAAAAAAAAAATGTATTTTTGCTGAGAAATCATCGATTAGTTATATCTCTATGGTCTGGATTCACAATCATTAATTAACTAATTAGTTAACGATGAAAACGGGCACGAGCGAAATCTGCCACGATATTACTTGGCGTCGTAATTTTGGAAAAAGTGCAGTGAGTTTGTTGCCGACGATCAACCACATAATGTATTGCAAATTTCATCAGTATCTACATCACAAAAGCTATGTGTTTTGCATCTCCAGCTGTTAGTTGACTTATGGTTAACCAGTAGAACTTGGGAGTTTAACTTCTAGTTAACTTATGACAAAAAATAAAATTTTGTTGGTTAAGCTCTTCTCATTAAGCATCCTATGACTGTGAATTCGGGCCTAAGTAATAGACTGAAAAAGAAATTCGATTTTATTTAGTGGAAAAATATGAAACGTCCGAACAAATAAAATAGTACATTGAGACTTTAAGGCTTAAGATGTGATGTGACTTTTCTTAAAGCTAATTTAGCTTATCAAAAATTGCTCTTTCAAGCTGTTTCTGTACAATTGCTAGGTTAAAGAATTTAATTTTTTTTTTTAAGTGTACAGTAAAAGAAATTCCCACTGACTAAGAAATAAATTTTACGTATTAGCTTTAATAATAACCAATTAATATATTTTTGTTAATTAATTGTGAAAAACATAAGTAAATGAATCATTGGATGCATTAAGATTTCCTATATTCTTCGAGTTAAGAACATGAAAGAGCCTATATGGCTGTCTCCAAGCAAAAGCAGGTTTTCTAAAATGAGTGCACCCAAATTTAACGTAGAGCATTGCAAAATTGTCTCCAGATTTCAGATCTGCAATCCGGAAAATCGTACCTGAGGTGCTTTTTTTAAAAAAAAAAAACTTTTTAAATACACTCCAAGTGTACCAGCTGAACATTTTTTTGTCACCGATTTCGCTCAAATATGGCAGTATTGTAGTCTCGTTATGCAAGATTATATATAGATATGTAAACTGGTTTTTTTGCAAATCTGAAATCTGAAGACAATTTTTAAAAAATATACGTTAAAATTAGGTGGATCCATTTTAGAAAACTTGCCTTTGCTTGAAGATAGCCGTGCCTACCTAAAAAGATCCTACATGGCCCAAATTTCAGAATCTGACTCAAGAAAACAAGGCTAAAAATTAAAAAACCGTGGTACCTTTGCACTTTATGGGTTATTCGAATTACAGCTTTTAAAGATTGATTACCGGTCAACCCTCAAATTTTTTTTTAAAAGATAATACAATTTTCCTTAATAAATAAAATATGGCAATAAAATTAGCACAAACACGTTGTGCCACTTAAAATTGAGCCAGGAATGAAATAACAACCAAAATAATAACAACAAAAAGTATAATCAATTGATACCAACTAAAGCCAGCAATTATTTGACGAAAAGGTGGAAAATAATACATGCAATATAATTAGACATATGTGTCTATAACATTATCATATACTCGACAAATATTGCAAAAAAACTACATGACTATCGACGAATCAAGCATATATATAATAAGCATATATATAAACAATAAACAACTAGACAATCAGACTAATCCAGACTTTGCACTTATGTATAGATAGACCGCAAAATGCTAAAGCAGAAATATCAATATCAAGACAGACTGCAATAAAAATGAAAATGAAAAATAAAACGACAGAGAGCAACATCAATCAAACGCTTAAAAAGCGTACAAAATCCCCCATAATTTTTGCACATAACTCAATGAAGAAGCGAAATAGCAACTTGGTTTGCAAAAAAATAAGAGATGACATGGCATTCGATGGGAAAGACCGACCGACCTGATAAAGAGCCAAACAATAAAGTAGAAGATTAGAGCTCTGTTTACGATGAGAACAAAATATACGGAATACATGGTATGTAGAAAGATGTCAGATGTATAAGTAGAATATGAAAATGTTGGTTTGCCTTGGAAATTAATTGAACGAATAAATCTATGGAAAAGAAACAAAAAATTGATTAAGAATTAAGAAAAATAAACAAAAGGAATTGGATCGAAATACAATGCGTATAGGTTTCTTAAATGGAAATGATATGATGATGGATTTTTTGCATTACAATTAATAGCTTATTATGCCAATATACAATGCGCACTTTGTAATAAAGATCTATAAATTATATTATTGTATTCTCCTTCAGAAACAATGAGATTATATGCCAAAATGATTGTTATTGATAACGCCCACACAGGAAGCATAAAATGTATTCGACATGATTAAAATTTTATCAAAAAAAACATGAATATTATATTCATCAAATTTTTTTTTTTTGTACCTACAGATAATGATTTACATTAACTAGCTACCAGCAAATCACGTGTCAAGTGGTATTGGGTTGTGAGCTGTTCTATGCATTTGAGTAAAAAAACACCAACATTACAAAAACAAGGCAAAATGCATGGGTAAAAAAACCAAAAAATTTGGTAGGTTGGTTTTTCGAGTGTTATTTCTTCGATTCTTGAAATTAATATTTACCTATGCACTAAAAACAATGTCATACTGAATCTGAAGTCAGGATTTAGAGAAAAGCACAAAACGCTGTTCCAGTGTTATCATTACTCTTTTATTCTCGTATCCATATATTAGTTTTCGTATTTTCATTGCTGTAATCCATTCGAATATTAATATTCATCTGATATTGTCGAAAAAACGTGGAAACAATAAAGTTTAGGTCCTCAAAATTTTTTTTTTTTTTTTTTTTAAATGAGGTCGAAGGTATCAATTTTTGGATGAAACTATTGCTTTGAAGATATTCATTGCGTTCAAAAGCATTAAGAAGTCATAGGCGTTATATGTTTTTTTTTTTTTGAAAACAGTGCACCGAACTTTTGTATTTCGAAATTATGACTTTATGCATTTAAGGCTTTTAAATTTTTGTAAACTTCATATCTTGTGTTTGACTTAAATTATCTTTTGTGTTGAAACAACATGTCAAAGTTCATTGTACGCAAAATGTAATAAAAATTTTTTTTATTTGTTAATTTTCGTTAAAGTTATATCAAAACAAATAAAACTTTAGCTTTATAAATGCTAATCCACAACATGACATCATGCAGTCTTAAAGTCTATTTTAAATAATAATAAAATTTCAAGGGTACCCTAGCTAGACAACAAAAACACTAACAAGTAAATACTAAAACAATACAATACAAGAAATTTATTGTAGATTAAAATATTTCACTCAAAATACTTAATAAAAAACAGCTAAGTAAAACAAAGCCTAAACAAAACTTACAATAAGCTAAATATAATTTATTACATGTATTTTCACAAACAAAATTAAACTTGAACTTGTAAAGAAAACAAAAAAAAAAAAAAAAAAATACATATTATTGTAATCATAATGTAAAAAAACAAAAACAACGAAATGATTGATATGATTAAAATAAAGTGTAAAATATATCTGAAATTAGAGGAAACCCGGTGGCAATCCATGGTGGCGGTAAAGCTAAGACGTTAAAAGAAATAATTGGATACTGCATTTAGAAGCAAGACGAAGCAAAAAAAAGAAACCTGTCTCAAACTTTGACTAAAAATAAAGATTGATGAATGACTCCACTGATGATGCATTAATACAAAAAAAAAGATAAATTACACAAAATGTTATTTTGGATTATTTTAAGATACAGGTAGGTATGCACGTACTTAAGTACATTATGATTCTATGAGAAAACTAATTGAGAACAATAAAGGTATAAAACGGAAGGGATTTTATGGCTTATTAATGTTGGACATTCAAGTGATTGATTTGAAAATAATAACAGGAAAAGAAAATCCATATGGGCTAGATCACTAAAAACATCTAATGGAATAGCATTTTATAAAACAAAACAGAAATAGTTTTCTTTTGTTACGGATGTAGTCAATTAAATGTGTAAATAAATGAATAAATAAAAAATTAAATAAACGAATCAATAAATTAAGAAATTTGTTAATTATTCAATAAATTACAAACTTGATACATAAACAAATTAAAATTTTTATACAAAAAATTAATAAATTCAAAAAGTTATAAGCCAACCAAGAAATAAGTCAATAATTTAATATATGTATGTACTAACAAAATCACTAAATTTATGAATAAAAAATAACTGAATAAATGAATAAATGAATAAATGAATAAATGAATAAATGAATAAATGAATAAATGAATAAATGAATAAATGAATAAATGAATAAATGAATAAATGAATAAATGAATAAATGAATAAATGAATAAATGAATAAATGAATAAATGAATAAATGAATAAATGAATAAATGAATAAATGAATAAATGAATAAATGAATAAATGAATAAATGAATAAATGAATAAATGAATAAATGAATAAATGAATAAATGAATAAATGAATAAATGAATAAATGAATAAATGAATAAATGAATAAATGAATAAATGAATAAATGAATAAATGAATAAATGAATAAATGAATAAATGAATAAATGAATAAATGAATAAATGAATAAATGAATAAATGAATAAATGAATAAATGAATAAATGAATAAATGAATAAATGAATAAATGAATAAATGAATAAATGAATAAATGAATAAATGAAAAAATGAATAAATGAATAAATGAATAAATGAATAAATGAATAAATGAATAAATGAATAAATGAATAAATGAATAAATGAATAATGAATAAATGAATAAATGAATAAATGAATAAATGAATAAATGAATAAATGAATAAATGAATAAATGAATAAATGAATAAATGAATAAATGAATAAATGAATAAATGAATAAATGAATAAATGAATAAATGAATAAATGAAGAAATGAATAAATGAATAAATGAATAAATGAATAAATGAATAAATGAATAAATGAATAAATGAATAAATGAATAAATGAATAAATGAATAAATGAATAAATGAATAAATGAATAAATGAATAAATGAATAAATGAATAAATGAATAAATGAGTAAATGAGTAAATGAATAAATGAATAAATGAATAAATGAATAAATGAATAAATGAATAAATGAATAAATGAATAAATGAATAAATGAATAAATGAATAAATGAATAAATGAATAAATGAATAAATGAATAAATGAATAAATGAATAAATGAATAAATGAATAAATGAATAAATGAATAAATGAATAAATGAATAAATGAATAAATGAATAAATGAATAAATGAATAAATGAATAAATGAATAAATGAATAAATGAATGAATGAATAAATGAATAAATGAATAAATGAATAAATGAATAAATGAATAAATGAATAAATGAATAAATGAATAAATGAATAAATGAATAAATGAATAAATGAATAAATGAATAAATGAATAAATGAATAAATGAATAAATGAATAAATGAATAAATGAATAAATGAATAAATGAATAAATGAATAAATGAATAAATGAATAAATGAATAAATGAATAAATGAATAAATGAATAAATGAATAAATGAATAAATGAATAAATGAATAAATGAATAAATGAATAAATGAATAAATGAATAAATGAATAAATGAATAAATGAATAAATGAATAAATGAATAAATGAATAAATGAATAAATGAATAAATGAATAAATGAATAAATGAATAAATGAACAAATGAATAAATGAATAAATGAATAAATGAATAAATGAATAGATGAATAAATGAATAAATGAATAAATGAATAAATGAATAAATGAATAAATGAATAAATGAATAAATGAACAAATGAATAAATCAATAAATGAATAAATCAATAAATCAATAAATGAATAAATGAATAAATGAATAAATGAATAAATGAATAAATGAATAAATGAATAAATGAATAAATGAATAAATGAATAAATGAATAAATGAATAAATGAATAAATGAATAAATGAATAAATGAATAAATGAATAAATGAATAAATGAATAAATGAATAAATGAATAAATGAATAAATGAATAAATGAATAAATGAATAAATGAATAAATGAATAAATGAATAAATGAATAAATGAATAAATGAATAAATGAATAAATGAATAAATGAATAAATGAATAAATGAATAAATGAATAAATGAATAAATGAATAAATGAATAAATGAATAAATGAATAAATGAATAAATGAATAAATGAATAAATGAATAAATGAATAAATGAATAAATGAATAAATGAATAAATGAATAAATGAATAAATGAATAAATGAATAAATGAATAAATGAATAAATGAATAAATGAATAAATGAATAAATGAATAAATGAATAAATGAATAAATGAATAAATGAATAAATGAATAAATGAATAAATGAATAAATGAATAAATGAATAAATGAATAAATGAATAAATGAATAAATGAATAAATGAATAAATGAATAAATGAATAAATGAATAAATGAATAAATGAATAAATGAATAAATGAATAAATGAATAAATGAATAAATGAATAAATGAATAAATGAATAAATGAATAAATGAATAAATGAATAAATGAATAAATGAATAAATGAATAAATGAATAAATGAATAAATGAATAAATGAATAAATGAATAAATGAATAAATGAATAAATGTATAAATGAATAAATGAATAAATGAATAAATGAATAAATGAATAAATGAATAAATGAATAAATGAATAAATGAATAAATGAATAAATGAATAAATGAATAAATGAATAAATGAATAAATGAATAAATGAATAAATGAATAAATGAATAAATGAATAAATGAATAAATGAATAAATGAATAAATGAATAAATGAATAAATGAATAAATGAATAAATGAATAAATGAATAAATGAATAAATGAATAAATGAATAAATGAATAAATGAATAAATGAATAAATGAATAAATGAATAAATGAATAAATGAATAAATGAATAAATGAATAAATGAATAAATGAATAAATGAATAAATGAATAAATGAATAAATGAATAAATGAATAAATGAATAAATGAATAAATGAATAAATGAATAAATGAATAAATGAATAAATGAATAAAGGAATAAATGAATAAATGAATAAATGAATAAATGAATAAATGAATAAATGAATAAATGAATAAATGAATAAATGAATAAATGAATAAATGAATAAATGAATAAATGAATAAATGAATAAATGAATAAATGAATAAATGAATAAATGAATAAATGAATAAATGAATAAATGAATAAATGAATAAATGAATAAATGAATAAATGAATAAATGAATAAATGAATAAATGAATAAATGAATAAATGAATAAATGAATAAATAAATAAATGAATAAATGAATAAATGAATAAATGAATAAATGAATAAATGAATAAATGAATAAATGAATAAATGAATAAATGAATAAATGAATAAATGAATAAATGAATAAATGAATAAATGAATAAATGAATAAATGAATAAATGAATAAATGAATAAATGAATAAATGAATAAATGAATAAATGAATAAATGAATAAATGAATAAATGAATAAATGAATAAATGAATAAATGAATAAATGAATAAATGAATAAATGAATAAATGAATAAATGAATAAATGAATAAATGAATAAATGAATAAATGAATAAATGAATAAATGAATAAATGAATAAATGAATAAATGAATAAATGAATAAATGAATAAATGAATAAATGAATAAATGAATAAATGAATAAATGAATAAATGAATAAATGAATAAATGAATAAATGAATAAATGAATAAATGAATAAATGAATAAATGAATAAATGAATAAATGAATAAATGAATAAATGAATAAATGAATAAATGAATAAATGAAGAAATGAATAAATGAATAAATGAATAAATGAATAAATGAATAAATGAATAAATGAATAAATGAATAAATGAATAAATGAATAAATGAATAAATGAATAAATGAATAAATGAATAAATGAATAAATGAATAAATGAATAAATGAATAAATGAATAAATGAATAAATGAATAAATGAATAAATGAATAAATGAATAAATGAATAAATGAATAAATCAATAAATCAATAAATGAATAAATGAATAAATGAATAAATGAATTAATAAATGAGAAAACAGGGATAAAATTTTTATAATCATTTTGACCCGATTCACACTGGTTCAAAATCACTAAAAGCTGGCCAAAAGTCGAAATCATTAAAGTTTCGAGGCGAAATTTTTTACCTGGGGGTTTTTGAGGTCGCTGATTACGAATTTGATGTTAGATTTTTAAAAAAGAAGATGGCGGATTCAAAATGGCGCACGATTTGCTTAAATATTCAATCAGATCAGACAAAAAAAATTTACTCGGGGGTTTTTGGGGTCACTGATTCCGAATCTGGTATTAGATTATTAAAAAACAAAATGGCGGATTCGAAATTTCAAAAAACAACACTTGCACAATTTTTATATCTAATTTAAACATTTATTTCAAAACTTTAACTTTGATAGAGTTGTGTGCAACGTTAAATTGATCTACATAAGAATGGGTTTTAGATTCCTTTATCATGGAGTATAAGCTGTATAATAATATAAAAATTTTATCATTTCGGGCGAGTTTCACATATTGACACTTGGCCAGCAATATGAGTTAAATTTTCCTCTGGTTGCTTCAGAAAAAACCGCGTCAAACAAATAGGGCAAAAAAAGGCACCTCAATTTTTTTATATGTGTTAGAAAGGGTTTCAATCTTCTTAAATCCAAAAAATCTTGGTGGTATGACGTGGTATAAATTAGTTCTGTGCTTTTTTCATAACCACTGCAAACTGATTTTGTGAAATGATTTGATTCTAAGTTAATCACAATTATCGGAAAAGTATAAATTATTGCAAGTTTTCAATATAGAGGTTCAATAGTAATTTCTTTTACAAAGAGATACTACATTCCCAGTGTGCCAGACGGTTCAAACCTTCGCTTTTTTATCCGTTACGGATCCGTTACTGATCCGTTGGCGGGAGAGATTCCAAAAAAAAAAGCGAATCGTTTTTTTTTTTTGGAATTTCTCCCGCAAACGGATCAGTAACGGATCCGTAACGGGTAAAAAAGCGAAGATATGAACCGTCTGGCACACTGGGTTCTAACATTGAAATCGGTTCAGTTTTACAGTAACCACGCAATTTTTACAGTGAACATTAAATTTTTACTTTTAATCCACAGAATTTTTCGTCTGAGAAGCGTGCTTTTGGAGAGATCCCAAGAGCATTTTAGGAATACCAGGATCTTTCTTATACATTTTTTGAGGTCTATGAATATCTGTTAGACAATATGGTCCATAAAAAGTTAGTTTAAAAAAACTTTTTTTTCGACTTTTGGCCAGCTTTTTAGGATTTTGAACCAGTGTGCGATTGTCAATCATCCATCATGACCTTGCATTTAACGACTTAAATGCATGATTTGTGTTTTCATAATTATGGCTAAGCTCCGAAACACAATACTTGCAGAACTATTTCAAAGATATCTACAAATTAAGCTCTCTAAGCGCTACAAGTTGTTAAAAGTCACAATTCTTAAGAAAATCTCAACTTGTCATTATGTCAATATATGCTACTACAGGCATATAAACATAAAACAAATAAATACGTCATTTCCTAAGTAAAACTTCTAAGCACGAACGACTTGTCATTTATTAATGTTCTACTGATATGACAGCAAAACTTAACAAAAAACAAAAAAAGAACAACAATATGACAACAAAGATCAAGTCATCGATCGATCTGTTTTACCGCTATTTAAAATGAACGATCGTTATTTGATGGATTTGTTAAATGCTATCAGTGGATCTTTTCAAGACTCTGTAAATTGCCGCAGTGTTTTTCTTTTAATTTTTTTCCTTTGCTTTTCTTCATGTTTCAACTGATCTAAAAAACCAGATAAATTAATTCTAGTTGTTGGATATAACCAAGTTACCAAACGATTACAACAGCAACAACAACAATAGGTAGCTGACGGGTAGCGCAATCATTAACTGATTTTCATGTTTTATGTAAGCAGTTGCGAGCGGCGTTAAAGAACACTTAAACTGTTTTGTGAAAAGAGATCTTAACATGTACGAGTATGTACATTGTGCTTTTGTTTTTGTAATACTTTTTTTTTTAATGGTAAAAATTTTGTTCTTTTTGGTAGCCAGCAGCAGCTTTTTAAAAGGTCATTATGACTCTGTTTACCTCCTGCTGAAGTAACAAACTGATCGATCATAGGTAATGTACGTACTACGTACTCGTAAAAAGTCATGAGAATAGTGTGAAAAATTTGACTGCCTCTGTTGTGGCGGTAAGTAGAAAGGCAGCACTTTTTGTGGTTTTTGTTTTTATGGAGAAAACCAGAAAAAAAAGTAGGTAAATTGTTTTCGGTTTATTAAAAGTTCATTTACTTACGGCAAATATTTGCAAAAGCCTATTGAGGGTAAACTTTAAAATTTAAGCAAAGTTTTAGAGTTAATGATGATATCATTTGTTTGTTTTTACTTGGGATTTGTGTTAATTTATGTTTGAGTGACTAAATGATTTAAGTGCTTGGATTACAAAATGAAATTTGTTTGGTATGTGCAGAATCTAAATGTTGAATTAAAAACTGCACCTTTTTGTAATAAGGTCTCAAAAGTATGACAAGTCCAACTTATATTTTTTTCTGGAAGTGGGCGATATGCTTGAAAATATCAACTGCTGTGCTTTTCAAACACAGATATTTCAAAACTCTAACGTAAAATAGCGATTTTGATTTCGGCTTCAGTGTTGAAAAGTACTTAGGAATATATTGGTCTGGTCGAAACAGAACTTTTTATTGTGTGTGTGGGCATTAAACAATGGCTTTTTGGTATATTCCAATTTAATTGAATAACAACACAGAAGAATATCACTCATGTGATGAGTTCTGGTTCCGTTGGAAATAGCTCTGGAGTTCTTTCACAAATTTCGAAATAGTTTTATGAAATTGGATCAAAAATCGGTGGTGTTCCATTTTTCCGAAATATTTATAGTTTTTATTTTAATTGAAAAATTAGAATAATTTTAGCTTTTTTCGAAGTATTCGAAAATTAAAATTTTATCGTAGAAGAGAACTGGATAGCGCTCGAAGAGTTCTAAAGAAAATCATAGCAACATTTTTTCAAAATGTTAGTACTAAAAAAAAACCGAAATTTTATTGATTTTTCGACTATTATGGAAACTACGAATATTCTGGAAAAATGTTACCAGGAGTTTCTTTAGAACTCTTCGAGCGCTATCCAGATCTCTCATCAGAACTATTTTTTTGCAAATTTTTTTCTCCGATTTTTGGTCCAATTTCACATAACTACTATATTTTGAGTTTTGTAAAGTGACTCCAGAAATATTGCCAACGGACTCCCAGGACTCTAAAAAAAAATTCGGTTTGCAAAAATTCAGGAGCCAACTTCACATGAGTAAGAAAATCGATCTATTCTTTTAAGTAACACATCATTTTATAATTCGAAAAATGTATAATTGATCTAATAAAATTGCATAAACAATATTATTAAGTATATACAGGGTGCTCCATCTTTTATGTCGGTATGTAAACGCTGAATAACTTTCACATTTACCAACCGATTGATTGCATCAGATATGTTTTGGAAACGTCAATTCAGTACAATTTTTGCCATGGATCGCTTCACACCGAATCGACGCTATAACACCCGAGATGCTCGGAAAGGTAATGGCAAACGCAGAAAAAAGGAGTAATTTTGTAATTGTAATAAAGGTGGCCACTTAATTGATATTGTTTTTAAAAACTAGCCCAAAAAATTTGTAAAGAACCAAACTGAATAAAAATACATCACTTATAGAAATCGGTTGTTTTTTCTCAAAGTAATTCAATGTTTACATACCGACATAAAAGATGGAACACCCTGTACTATCAAATATTTAACTCGCCTATATCAAATATACCACTTGGTAAATATTACCAAATTTTGTTATAACTATATAAACAAATTATTTTTACCATACAGTTAAAGCAATATAATAAGAATTCTATATATAAGTGACAATAAGTTAACAAGTGAAACATCGATGCTTTTAAAAAGATTAAACCCGACTTTTTCTTTTTCGCTTCTATAAAATATAAACTATAGATTACGCAACTTTTTTCATTAAAAATTTTTGCATTACATTTATTTATTTTGTGAAATACCATAACGTAAATTTTAATTATGCATCAGGATCACGTCTTTTTAAACTGACTGCCGCTGACTATGCAGCGATGTACTTAAGATAAAGTTTCAACGCAAAAGGAAAAACCAATTCTCAAAAGATTTATTGCATTTGTGTAGCAAAATAAAAAGTTTTTTGCGCTTTTTTGCATTTAATTCAAGAGTTGTAATGTGAAAAACCTGCTGGAATTTTAAGTGAATGTTAAAGATATTTACTGTTTGATAGTGGGATATTGTAGAAAACGAAACAAAAATCAACCCTTTGTGATAAAATTTTATGATTTTATGTAGGTTCATAGATTTCATTTTATTACGGGTTTTTTTTTTTTTTTTTTTTTTGGATAGACACTACCGACCGGATTTAATTTAATTGGTCAAGAGTTCAAGAAACTCCCACAAAAACATAGATCGTGGGATTTTTCATTAAGAACTTGGAAATAAATTAGATACATATGCTGTATGGTCTGTGAGAAGATAATGAAAAATGTACACATACAACGCACAATCAAACACAATAATTTTCTCACCCTCATGTTGCAACAGTTGGATTCATTTATTTTCATCAGCAACCACAATTAAGTGGTTAGTTTGTTTAGTGATGATGGTGGTAGAACACAACATTTAGAATTAAATTACAAGCATCAATGATATAAAAGTGGTAACTTTAAAAGCAGAAGAACAATTTTTCAAAATTTTTAGATTTGAATTAATATCAAATTAGCGTGGTCCTAAAATTCAGGATGTAAAATTTAAGAATTATATCTATTTATGGAAAATAGTAGCTGGAGATCGATCCCTGATCGGTCAATAGCCTGATTCGATAATTTTAAATCGATGGAGAAAATGGAATGACATGTGCACGTTCAAAAATCATCGAAAAAACTTGAAACGTTTCAAAAAGTATTGTCAAACCTTAACAAAATCTAAAAGTATTGAAAAACACCTAAAAATGTATACAATAGCAAAACAGTTAAAAAGTTTAATTGAAAATGTGTTGTTGAAATTTATCAAAAAGCTAAGAAAATTTCCAAAATTATAGAAAATCATCAAAAAGTATCGAAATTTTCGGGAAATGGCGTTAAGTATCAAAAAACGTAGAGAAAGTCTAGAATATTGAAATCTTCGAAAAATAACTAATAACATCGAAGCATACAACTTGTTGCCAAAATGACAAAAATTATCAGAAAAAAATCGACAATATTCGGAAAGTATCAATTGTCAAGAGGAACCCTTCGAAATAGAAACCCTTCATTGAAATGAAATAACTGATGTTAGCAATTACTTAACTAAAATGATGACAAGAGTTTAACTAATGTTTCATATTCACAGTGTTTTGGTTAGCTAAAATAATGAACAAAACAAAAAAAAAATATGGCAGCAAGTGAATTTTCTGATCAATTTAATGGAATGGCAAAGAAAGAAAAAAAACGACACTGTTACGGCTGGTGAAAAATATGTTTGTTGTGTGGCTGTTCATCAGCTGTTGGTTAACTATTGGCTAACCAATGGAATTTTGGAGTTAAACTAATGATTGATTAACGACTAAAAATAAATTGTTGTCATTAGTTAACTAATGACAATGAGTCCGGGCCTTAATCTCTTCAGCAATACAAAACGTAACAAAGTGACTTAAATCAAAAACCAGAAATCTTCTCAGTAGTTTTAAAATCAAATTTTTAAAAAGTTGGCACCTTTTGAATACTGGCATCTTTTTGTCGGAAACACGATTTAATAAAAAGAAGACGCCTACCACTTTTTTCAAATTTTTTTTGACTACTCAGGCTTAAAATTAAAATATAGTAATTGCTGAAATTCAACCAGAAAACTGAAACAGGGAGAGTGGTGATATTGTTTTCTGTATTTAAAGGAAAAGGTACAATATTGATAATAGGACAGGGACAGTTATGACATTTCTGCCTGTATTTGCTAATTTTTTTACAAAAAATTTTATTATAGTTATATGGGGCTTAAGTGGATCTGAGAAACTCAAAAATTAACCAAAACTTCCCATGGAAAACACGAAATGTATTGGGAAAAAAGTGTTATAACTTTTGTGAAATTCGTTTTTTGTACATATATCTAGGATTCCGAAGTTTTCTACATTTTCTTTTTTGTATAAAATTGGACGGGGACTTCATTTAAAAAAACCGACTAGACTGGGATGTAAAGCTATTTTTTGCCATGTTTATGTGTACTTAACTCAAATCAACAAAAATTTAGATGGTTAGTATTAAACTTACGTTATGATAGAAAGATTTTTCAGTGCATATACACAAGTGTTTGAAGTCTTTAGATAGCAATTTCACTTGATATGATAAATGCTTAAGTAAACTTTAAAGTGCAACTTATAGCAATCCTAACGTACTATAGCCACAAAAACTTTTTCCACAATCAAGTAGCCGCCGCCATCCTTTTAAGTATATGCCCGCACCCATTCAATTCTAAAGTAGGCGAAGAATGCCAAGTAAAATGGCAACCAAATGAGATACAGCTAGAAAGACAGTTACTTAAATGGAATGATGCGTTTTTAAACAATGCGATGTACATAATAAATTAATGAAAATTAAATAACAATAAATTAAAGCGTAAATTATAAAACAACTGCGGATGTACGAATGAGTGTATTGTACATATGAAGTGGGAATAAGGAATTAGATATGTAGATGGATGGCAAACCGACGAGTGTGTGCCCGCATTTTGTAATCATTAAAAATTATATTGAGGTTATAACTGCAATTGCAGCAGAGTATCAGATTATTATTTTCGTTGAGTGTGTATCTATGAGTGTGCGCTTATGCAGCGCTCGCTATCTTGACGCCCCTGTCAGCGACGAGATGCTTTTAATCTTCATTTAATTGCTGCCAGATAAGCGGTAGACTTAGCTTTTCTGGGGTTTAAGTGTACTTGCATACTTGAAAGTGTTCGTCGTCGTCGTTGTCGTCATACTCGTATGTATTGCTAAACGCAAGCTGCATTCATAATAAAAGCTGACCTTGATCTGTAAGATACTTAAGCTCAATTATCATTATTATATAACTGAAAATGCTGTATGATAAATATTGAAATAGTACGAGTAATTCTATGAGTGAGAAAACAAATTATTCATAATGTAGGTACCTTTTTGCTTCTCAATCAATCAATCGCATTGCATCAATTGAAATTTTACGGTGGCATTTTAAAAGTTGATAGTTTTTTCCTCTTAGCGGCACAATAAGTTTTTAGCAAATCAGTAATAATCTTTTCTAACTATAATACTCTCGGCCTTAATTGAAATCAGAAAATTTTTGAAAAGACTAGGGACCCATTTTGTCATTTTCCATATTTGATCAGAGCAATATAAATTTATTATAAACTAGTTTTTTTACCCTAGACAGGTTATATTTATTATTTCACGAGGGGCTATTTAAAATTCAGTTCTCTAAAAAATTATATTTGTTTTCTTTAAAATTCGTTCTGTAAGATTTATTCTTTATTACTTATCTTTATTGTATTCGATTCAGAACATTTAATTTTTGACAACACCAGATATAACACCCGTAGTAGTTTAATGTTCGTTTTTTGGATTAACCGTATTTCAGTGTTACATAGTTATATGTATCATTTAAAACTTTTTCATGAAATTTCCCCACAAATATTGCCGGCAAACATAGCAATAAAATATGACTTGTAAAAAGCGCATTGGTCTCTGTTGTTTTCAAAAATTTCTACATTAATCTTCCAGACAAAATGTTTATTACGAAAAAATATTTCAATTCAAAAATTGTGCTAATGACCCTTGAAATGAAAAAAAAAAAAAAAAAAAATATTATATTTCCATAGTTATATAATGAGATAATCCCAATTAAATGCTCCCAACTGAGTTTTATGTAATTTCTGTTGAAAGTCAATGCATTTTCTGCTTCACTTCAATTCTGGAAAGTTTTTTTTTATCAGAAATTGGGTAAATTCAAAAGAAGATTAAAAAGAGGGCGAACAAAAAATATTGTGGTCAAACACGACTGGAGCTGATGGCTTTGACGGCTTTCTTATCGCTTCTTAAATGCAGGCATTCATTTGAAGGTTTTTTTTTCTGAGTTTTTCTGTATGAATACACAAGCAGATAACTGCATATTTGTTACTTGAGCGATAAAAACGCATTTTGTTTGTAGATTTCTGTTTCTTAATATTTCATTAATATGTGCTGTTTTTTATATAAATGAGTAATGGAATTTGCCACTTTAAAGATATTTATATGAGGATAATGTTTAGTAAGTACAAAAATATATTAATATAAGCAAGAAAAATAAGAATTCATATCGCCCCTCTATGACAAACGCCATCTAGTGTGGTTTTACCAAAGAAAATTACGAAATCACAGCGCCATCTAATAAAAAATAATCTAAGTAACGTAACATAAGACGCAAATTTTACGTGTTTTTAAAAAGAAACAAGCAAACCACGTTAAACGAGTACAGAAATAAACAAAAGCAACTAAAAGATGCGACGAGATGATTCGTGCAGTGCAAAGCGATTGCTACGTGTATGGTAAAAGAGGTTCCTTTTTATGAGAAGGTTTTTTAGTCGTTGAGAGTAAACACAATAGTATGTACTACTTTATTTCTGGTAAATTTTAGTAGAATTTCTAGACAATAAAATAAATTTTACATTACTGTTTTAGTAAATTCAGTATTTTCGAATAATCTTACAGTATAGTAATTTTTTTTGAAAAAAATTAAGTAATATTTACCTTACTGTAAAGTAAAAAAAAAGGACTGACCGCACCAGGATTCGAACCGGGGTCCGTCCGTGCGATGATAAAAGCATATTATTTTTATTTACAATAACATACTTGTTGAACCTCTACTCAACTGAATTATATGATGAAGAGGTATAAAACTTGTATATTATGCAAAAGTCTGTCCGAACATATATATTTTTTTTTTACTAGAATTAGAAAGTAAAAATTGTGATATATTTTTCTGGCGGGAAGAAGTCGAATTCTTAAAAACAATATATGTAGATATACAAGTCGCTTTAAAAACATTTTTGCATTGCGTAGTCAGTGTAAAATGCGCCGTCTAAGCAAATCTTTAATTAAGCGTGTACTTTATAACTTTAATATTACTATTTGAATGAAATACTTCTGTATAAATTATGCTAAATGTGTTTTAATTACTGTCAAGAAAAAAAAAAAAAAATGCGCCAACTATCTATAAAATACGCTGCCACAGCTTCTGTGCGTTAATTGAAATTGACGATAAACAGCTAATAAAATTTAATTTAAATGTTGTGTCCGTACTCGTTATTGCGATGTAGTAAAACAGATTATATTGACGTCACTCCAAGGTATATTGTTTAATATCTTTCATATGCTTGCGCAGATGGAGAAATCTTAGTACATATTTAATAATTTAAAAGAAATGATCGAAAATTATTCTTAATTAATATCCGGAAACATAAAACTTTAACTTGATTGCCTATGATGGAATATAACTTTATATTGCAGATGCATATGGTCGCTTTTTTTAGTAGTTTACTTTTAAATTGATATTCTGACAATTTGTTTGCAAACAATCGTTGTCAATAATAGTTTTCTTGACTTATCACAACCAATCGCGCATATATCACTTTAATTGTCAACATCATGCAGCACAATTTATGTAGCGTCTTATCTATGGGGGGTCTTGAGTTTATCACAAGCGCTACTCTGATCATATAAGTAGCACAATGCTAACACTTGACATAATTTCGATCTGACTCTAAATGCAAGTTGCTTATTTTGAATTCTAATAATTTTTTTTGTTGACTCTAATAACAATTTTATCTAACACTTGACAACTATCAGAGATAACATCTTATTTAAATAATATCACTGTGTGATAACTGAAATTATTTAGTTCAACAACTGATAATGAATTAATTTATCATGAGGATATCCTCGAAGATATACTTATATACGTAGGTACATAAATAAGTACATATGTTTAATAATGAAAAAGTGAATAGAAATGTAACGAAGAATATCCGACAATTTCGTAAACTATCAATTTATGCCTAAAATGCAAATGTAGCCAGAAAACTGAAAACTATCAGTAGCATCGAAAAAATGTATACAAGCCATTAATATTGCCATAGAATCATTTACTGTTCCGTAAGAGTTCAAGAATTTTTAATATGAAGTACCCAAAAAGTTTATTAAACTTAAAAAATCTCTAATCTCAAATAAAATAAATTTAACCTTACTATTTAGGTAAATTCAGAACTTTCGAATAACCTTACTGTTTATATATTTTTTTGTAAAAATTTAAGTGATATTTACCTTTCAAGGTTCGAACTGACTGCGCTTGGATTCGAATCGTGGTCCGTCCGTGTGAAAGATAGAAAAATGTTCTTTATGGTGAAGAGGTATAAAATTTTTATATTAACCCAATGAAAGCAACGGTTCCAATTGGAACCATTTGGAATGTTTCAGAAGTGGTATCGCCAAATCCTACAAATATCATTCGAAAAGGTTGCTATGCCACTATTCTGCTTGAAAATATTTCCCGCTATATTTCTGTGCTTTGGTTTTTTCAGTTGAATTACAGTTATTGTTGAGGGAGGACGTCAAAAGTAAGCTACGTTTTTTCTTTTTTGGTTGCAAGTTGTAAGTGAATTTTTGAAATATTTGTAATAATTACTATGTTTTGTAAGCGGATTTTTAAGTGGAAAAAAAGCGGTTCTATATGGGACCGTCGCTTCGACACACTACAAAATCACAAAAAAAAATTACTCAAATTTCATGCATTTTATACGGAAAACACTTGCTTTTCGAAATTTCTGTTTATAAATTTGTTTGTGTAGAATTTCTGTTGAATTGTTTCTAAAGGATCCGGTTTTTTTTTTTTTTTGGTAATATGAAATTACATGTAGTACAATACTATATACAGTTCTTGTAAGCTGACGAATCGGAAGAGGAAAAGTTGCAGCTATATACAATATAAATACAGGCACCAGATGCAGGTTACGATCCTGCAGAAGATGATCCAAATTAAGATAAAGGATTCACCATTGCTAACTAACATTACAATCAGCTACATCAATTGGTAGAAATCGAGTTCGTTCCGGGCCCACATGATTACGGTACGGGAAACAAATAGAGGATAGGGAAATTGTTCGATGCAGAAATGTCTTCTCATGTGGCACCTATTCCACCTGTTCCATGGCGTTATGTTGGCCCAACAATCGATTTTCCAACATCAGTTCCTCAACTGAAGAATAAATTTAAATGGTCATGGGGTTTGTATAATGCTAGCTACTTAACCGGTTTTTTTAGCTCCAAATTAGTTAGATTGTTCAGCAGGGGCTCATGTTTTATTTGAACGTTGGTCATACTTCAAAAATTAACATATTTTTTGCGATTTTTTAGTTTTTCGATTATTCTTTTCTTTATTTTTCAGTTGTTATAAGTTTTTTTTCATAAAATAACAAAAATAAATCAATTTTCCGCCCAAAACTATGAAATTTTCATCGAATTCCAAAGAAAGTTTTGGTGTTCTATGTAGTTAATTTAATTTATTTTTTCAAAGTTTGGTAGTGCTTCAAGGCGATGGTATCGTATGGAACCACTTCATATTTGAAAAGTTTTTAGGGTGGCCCAAAAAAAATTATTTTCATGTTTAGGAGCATAAAATTAGCTTAGTTAATTTTCATTAAAAAATTCGGAAAATTAGGTGTCCGCTACGAACGGGTTAAGCAAATGTCTGCCCGAACATAGATATTTTTACTAGAATTATAAAGTAGAAATGGCTTTATGAGGTAAGGTAATTTATGTTTGAAATTTAGTGTTAATTGCTTTACTTTTTTACTACTCCAGTGAAGTAAAAATGATGACTCATTTTCTCCGTGAGCGAGTTAATGAAAAAAATATAAACGTTTTTTTTAGAATTTGACTTCTCGATTGGAGTTAAAATTATGGCACTGAGTTATCTCCGTGTACTGTTAAAATAAGTTAATGAGTTCCGTACTTTTGAAATAATAATATAAAAGATATTATATGAATGGTATATACTTAGATTTAACGCTTTGGTTTGTAATGAAATGCATCTTATACATAAATGAGTCAAATTTTTGGTAAAATTCATTGATTATAATAAATAGAGTAACGATATTATTAAAATAATGGTACGCAAATTATTCAATTTATAGAAAAAGTATTGTTTTAATAAGAAAATCTGTTTGATACACATCCTATTATTAAGCATTGGGGGTACATTAAACATTTGAATTTAATGTTCTTTTTTGAGTGTAGATGCAATATCAGTATTTTTACTGGGATTACTCAAGAAGGATTTTCGTAGAGATCTAAGCCTAGCTCTAGCTGAAGAAGAGCAGTTGCAGAGAAAAAGTCAAAAAGATTCATTCCATCATGACTGACTACCTGCATGAAGAAGGAATTGAACTATATACCTAGATTTTTAGAATGTTTGCCGCTGGTCCTGTATCTAATGCAACCTACAGTAAGAGTTGAGGGACTTAGTAGCGCACTTTTTGTTAAGATGCAGATATTTTTCTGAATAAAAAAATCAATAGCATCGCTTAAAAAGCAGTGGTGATTCCCAACATTTCGGAAGGGAATATTGGAATTTTTATTAAGACCCCAAGCTGGAAGAAAAGTAGATAATTAAAACATAGTAAATAACTTTTAATTTTGATTAGTTTATTTTATATGATACCTTGTGTATTTAGTATTTGATGTTATTAAATTTAAGTGTAATAAAAAAAGTTCAAAATTGAAAATGAAATTGAAGTACGTGAGATTCTGTAATTTAAAGTATTTTTTGATGTACGATAGATACATGACATTTATATGGTCCCCTAATTGATACACAGCCAGCAAATGAAAAAAAATCTTCTTTAGACAAAGCGTTTGAAAAACAACGACATAAAAAGGCCGAAATTTCACTTTCACTCTCAAATTTCTTTCTACGAAAACTCATTTGTTTTATTGTTTGTTTAATTTTTCATGTTTTTTCTTCTTCGATTTATTTCCAAAAATAAAAACCTAAACGAAATTTGTTTTTCAAGTAAAACGGCTGCTTTAAATGAATGAAATCTCTCTATTTACGATGTTGTTGTTTCGGTTGTTTATCTTCTATTTAATGTTATTTGTAAGTAATGCATGACGGATGCGTGTCATGCATTCATTTATTGTCAACGAGCATTTTGTTGCCAACAACAACAGCAACAAAAATACTAAATTTTACTAAATTTTCCATATAAAGAGATTTATGCTGTTGACATTATTTCTATTGTTGCACTGCTGCACTGAAACATGTTGCGCAATTTTCAATAACAAAACTGTTAACCCTTTTTTATCTCTTTCTTTTTTTGTTTTCTCTTTCTTTTTCTTTTATAGAAATATTTTGTAAGAAACATCGATTCAGTTCAATTTTTATTATTCATTTGTTGAAATGAAAAACCTCATCCATTGTTGATGTTGTGTTCTTTTTTTTCTCGTTGTCATTTCTTGAAAATGTGGGAAAATACGTAACACATGTTGGCAACATGCTTTCGAAATTTCCTTCGTTTTGATTTTTCATTTTATTTTTTGGTTTTTCTCTCTTCCTGCAAGTTGTAATCCACAGTGCATTTTATATGAAAGTGAGTAATAAAAAATTCTTGATTTATAGATTGGTTTTCGGTTTCGCATTGTTAACGAAATCACTCTTGTGAAATAATAATGGGAAACTACAATTTATAAGAAAATGATTTTTTTTTTTTTTTTGTTTTTTGTAATTCAGATATGATGATTGTTGTAGTGAAAAAAGTGCACAACTACGAAGTTAAATTAAACTTTCGAAATGTTGCATTAGTAAAATGATTTTATGAAAACATTGAAGCATACAAAGATTTTTGGGTTAAGTAAATAGACGGAAAACTTTTGATTAATAATATATATTTTTTAAATTTAAAATTTTTTTTCATAAGGGCCATAATGTACTCTAAAACTGAAAGGATTTATTGTATTGCAGGATCGAAATAATATAATATAATAAAATTAATATCTTTCTATGAAATTATAGCATAAAGTGTTAAAAGGTCATTCTTCTTAGTGCACTTGATTTGCCCGTTACGCATATTACATTATTTTCTAAAAAAACTTATACGACATTGTTTGTATATGCATTTCAGTTACTGTTTTTCTGTGTAAACTCTTCGAAAAAAAATTTTTTATACAGAAATGGCATACATAGAAGATGGGTCTTCATTTTAGACTATCTCCGCACATTTTTTCTTATTCTAACTGTAAATTTTTAAAATATTGCTCAAAAAGAGAACTGAAAGTGAAGAGAACGAGGAGATTCAGTGTATTTTCAACTCAGTCAGTTTTGGTTTTTTTAAAAGTGAGTGTTCGTGTGCTTTTTTTTTTAAAAGTTTAAAAAACACAAGAGGAAAAATTTCTAGCGCTTCTGATCCAAGCACTTCAAAAGCCCTTGTCATTTTACAATGATTTTTTATAAAGCTGCAGTAAGAACAACATGGGTTCGAACCTAGCCCGAGTGATTTTTTTTTTATTTTTTTGTTGAATTATTTTTTTTTATTTTTTTTTTGTTACTAAAATATTTTTTATTCAACATCTTTTATTTCACTTTTCTAAATTCCTTTCTCTTATTAATTTACTTTTGCTTAAGGGGGGCTTCTCATGTAAAATTTTCAAAAAATCGATTTTTTTTTTTTTTTCATAGGTTGATAGAATAACGTCTTGGGAGTATATTCCCAAAGTTTCATGACTCAACTCTAAATATTATGGAAAATAATTGAATAAATTGAACCAGCGCGCTGTGCGATTTGGCGCGCGGTGCAAACTTTAAATCGTTTTTTCTCAAAACTATAGTTTTAAAATCGCGGTACACGATTGCGAAAAAGCTACTTAACCGATTTTTGATTTCTAAAAAGTGTTTTGCAGATTATAAATTGAACGAGTGTATGAATGTCTGAAATTGTGGGAAAAAAGTTATTTTATACACTTTTAAGCCCCATTTAGCGACAAAAAATGACGAAAAAATAGCACTTTTTTTTCAAGACGTGATTTCAATATTGTAGAATCCAATTTTTTGGAGTTGCAGACAATCATACACTCAGGGGAACCCTGCTGAATAATACAAAAATTTTGTTTTATGTTTCAGATAAAAACTTTGGGCTCCACAATGTACCGCGATAAATCCGTCAGCCACGTCACGCCCCACGCGACATTTAATAAGTCCGCCATATTGTCATTTTAGTTTTTGAAAAAATGCTTTTTTTATAGTTCAAACATGTTCTTAAATACATGCAAAAAATTATTTGTGTGTGTTTTTATTTTCCGAGTGAAAAAAAATCCCGAAAAACAACTACTTTTTGACGTGTTACATGAGAAGCCCCCCTTAATTGAATTGAAACTGATTGCACAAAGATTCTATGTAAGGTTTGCAGTGAGTTCGAACCCAGCCCGAGTGATTTTTTTTTTTCATCCTTTTTTTTTTTTTTTTATTAAAATATTTTTTATTCAAGTGTGTGTCATTCTCCGCGTAAGTCTTTTTTATATTACTAAAAATATTATTTTATCTTTATATAATTAAATCAATAAACAATTAGAGGAGCTATCCACCAGTTTCAATTTTTATAAAAATAATTGCGATTTTCATCGTGATATTACTGTATTTGCAACATTTCGTTATTCTCCGTTCAGTCATTCTCCGTGCGTTTTTTTTAACATTTTGTCACTCTCCGTTTAATAACTGTCCACCTAGTTTTTTTTGATAGTTTTGCTTAATCCATTTATTTAAAAAATTTAAATTTAGTTAAAATGGTTTATGTTGACTATATGAAAATTATACTAATTTTATGAACTTTAGTCAATGTTTTTTGCAAGAATCGAAAATTCCATGCATTTTCCAACTTAGAATATTATGACAATTAGGAGAAGAGAAAAAACTACTGAACATGGCTATGGTGACATATGTTTCGGTTACCGCCACGTAACCATCATCAGACCAATTTATGTTTTATTTAATTTATTTTAAATTAAATGAAATAACAATTGAAAAATTTTTGAACTTTTTGTCTGAGGCCGGGATCGATCTATGAACCTTTCGAAATCAATCTCTCTACATAGCGCATTTATCAACGGACTGCGCTGTGTGCCCTCGGAAAATTGGTAGCTTAAGTGCCTGTATGCATGTAGCGTGAATGATGACAAAGGAGTATAGAGAATGAAACCACGCTACATGCATACAGGCACTTAAGCTACCAATTTTCCGAGGGCACACAGCGCAGTCCGTTGATAAATGCGCTATGTAGAGAGATTGATTTCGAAAGGTTCATAGATCGATCCCGGCCTCAGACAAAAAGTTCAAAAATTTTTCAATTGTTTTTTCATTTAATTTAAAATAAATTAAATAAAACATAAATTGGTCTGATGATGGTTACGTGGCGGTAACCGAAACATATGTCACCATAGCCATGTTCAGTAGTTTTTTCTCTTCTCCTAATTGTCATAATATTCTAAGTTGGAAAATGCATGGAATTTTCGATTCTTGCAAAAAACATTGACTAAAGTTCATAAAATTAGTATAATTTTCATATAGTCAACATAAACCATTTTAAGTAATCATGGGGAACACGCCAAATATGTGCAACTGGCAACACTTGTCAGTCATATAATATAACGGTATTGATTCTCAGCCAATGGCTGAGCCTTACCAAACAAACACAACATGAATGATGACAAAGGAGTATAGAGAATGAAACCACGCTACATGCATACAGGCACTTAAGCTACCAATTTTCCGAGGGCACACAGCGCAGTCCGTTGATAAATGCGCTATGTAGAGAGATTGATTTCGAAAGGTTCATAGATCGATCCCGGCCTCAGACAAAAAGTTCAAAAATTTTTCAATTGTTATTTCATTTAATTTAAAATAAATTAAATAAAACATAAATTGGTCTGATGATGGTTACGTGGCGGTAACCGAAACATATGTCACCATAGCCATGTTCAGTAGTTTTTTCTCTTCTCCTAATTGTCATAATATTCTAAGTTGGAAAATGCATGGAATTTTCGATTCTTGCAAAAAACATTGACTAAAGTTCATAAAATTAGTATAATTTAAATTTAGTCTAACACTTTAATATACTTTTCAAAAATTCAGCATAAATTTTTAGGATTGGCTATTTCTTACTTTTTTTGATACGATTGAAATTTTTGGTTTCAGAAACGCTGAGATAAACTTTTTTTAAATTGTACAAAACTTTCGGTGTTGCGACCCGATTTTTTTTTTTGCCAGCTTTTTTTAAACCATTTATTTAAGTGTCTTAAAAGTGTCTTAAAAGACACTTAAATAAACTTTTCAAAAATTTATCATAAGTTTTTAGGATTGCCATCTGGTTATTTTCGAAAATCTTATTTGATTCTTATGGTTTTTGACTTAATTGAAATTTTGGTTTAATAACCTGAGATTGTACGGAAATATTATGACAATATTGTATGTAAATATGTATATCTGTGGACTTTTGACAAAACAACCTAAGTTGAGATAAGACAATTCCACAGGATTTTAGTCCTAAATATAGAATTTAAATACGCTCCTTTGGTGTAATCGCCATGTCTCTATGATTTCTTGTTCCAGAGGTATAAGGGTGGCCCATAGTTCACGCAAGATTTGAACTTGACGCTATTCGTGCGGTGAAGTGTTATAAACCAAAAAAAAAAAAAATAATTTGACAGCTGACACTTTAAGATTGGAAAAAATGTATGAAAAGAGGAGATTCAGCACTGCATCAACGAAATTGAGCCACATTATTGAAAATTAGGTAAACAGTTTTTAGGCTCTCCTGAAAAGTTGCCAATTTCGAGTTAGGTTGTTTTGTCAAAAGTCCACAGACATGTAAATACAAGGCATGTGACTAAAATCAACTAACAAAATTAATAAGCTAAAACAAAAAAAAAAGTTATTTCAATTTCAGTTTAACTTTAAACTTTGGTTTCTATTTCACTCAGCTGACATCATAATTGGTACGGATCTGATAAAATTTTGCATATTAAACCAGTACTTTAAATACGAGTACGAGAACGGATAAAAATAACTTGTTTTATTGTGCATAAATTAGCCAAAGTCAGTGAGCAGTATCTTTTTAATTATCTCATTAGGTCGGGACACCATCAACATTTAAACAGCGTCGTTTTCGTCGTCGTCGTCGTTGGTGAAACGCACACTTGAAAGAGACCTGTCTTGCGGTTGACTTTTGCAAAATAGAAACAGACGGCGCTTTTTGGATGTGTTGTTTTTGTTACCAAAAGCAAACGTTTGGTTAATATTTTTGTTGATGGGGCTTATTGAAACTAATGCTGATGAAATATATATTAATATATAAATTCGGCTAACCCCTCCCTCCCAGAAAGTTAACGTGTGGTTTGCTTAAATCAAAAAAGTCATGCTGTCGAAATGTTTTTTTTTTTTTTTCAGTTTTATTCTCAACAAATGTATTAACACTCCAAGATACCAACCCATCCGACCGTCCAAAGTAGCATTTTCAAAGCAAAATATTTTCTTTTTTACGATGAGCGCAGAGCGTATGTCTGTTTTTAACAGATTTTCATTTTATTTTGTTGTTTCTTTTCGTTTTTGCTGTTTAAGTTAATTTTTGCATAAATTTTTCGTACTTCAAAGGAAACACCACACACACACACACAAAACAAAAACGAAAAATATGGCGTAAATTAAAGCAACTTCCTGTTGTTATTCTGGTGTGCTGGTACTGGTGCTACTGCTGGCTTCCTTTGCTTTTTCAATGGTGGCTGACTGACTAGCTGGCTGACTGACTGCCTGGCTGTGGATGAGTGATGCGCCCGCAAAAATAGTGAAATGAGTGAGGAGTATCTTCCATCGATCTGTGCGTGATAGCATCTACAAGGTATCACAAGCACCAGGGACTTCTTCATTTTAGTTTTGCTTACAAAGAATAATAATACGTATACGGATTCGATGAAAATTGTTTTTGTTTGGCTTTCGTTCGAGAGGAATTCTTATTTGGCGAAAATATTTTGAGAAAAGTTATTGTTTAGCGCATTGTTGAGAGAAGGAAAATTGCTTAGAATTTGGTCCAAACTAAACAAGTTCGAATTAATCTTTTATTGGAATTTCTGAATGAGACGCAAATAAATTTTTTTAAATAGTTATGAGCGAAAAAAATTTGCGTTTCTGGGTATCTTAATGAAATAGCCCGCATTATAGTTATTTTGTCAAATGTTATTGTTATCAACTCAATGGATTTTACTTTTAAATATTATGGGTAAATTGTTCTAAGTATTTTTTTGAAAATGTCTTTAACTGGCGGAATCTGCTTTTATTCCCCGGAGTGAGACATAAATTCCCCTTCCAAACTTTGACACCTTTCATACCATGCATTTCAGCTATTGCGCTGCTTTTGTCCAACTTTCTTTGCCCAAATTGTGGTACCTCACTCACGCAGCACTCGCCTCTTTTTAGAAAATGACGCACAAACTTCTTTTAATGTGGTGGCACGATGTACTTACTAGTAACATCCAAATCTTCCACTATTTCCCTTAACTACACTGTTCGACAATTTCGAACTTTTTGTAAAACACATTAGAAAATCCAAAAAAATTCTTAAAGTAGACGTTAAAAAAAGTACCCGTTTCTCGTGATTGTTCTGAATCCTAATTCGGCCGAAAAGGTTGAATAGCTGGGCTAGAATGTCTTCTTTGCCCTTGAAGTGGACTGATAACACTATTCGACACAAAAAAAAAACACATGAGAAAATCCAAAAAATTCTTAAAGTAGACGTTTCCCCAGCACGTCACATTTTTTTTAATCGATTTTTGAAGTTTTTTTATCCACTGTACATGAAAAAACCAAAAATACCGCATTCTTGTGTTAAATCGATGAATTTAACTATATGACCCTTACATCTGAGGAGTATCATGTGTTGAGCAAAGTTATGCAGAATATTGCGGGGAATATTTTTGTATAATATTTTTACCCTGTTTAACCCCCACAAGTGGGTAATTTAATTTAATTTTACAAAAATTACACCCAAAACAGGGAAATATTGAGTCAGTATGTACTAGAGAAATATTCGCTATAAAATTTCATTACTAGTTTTTAAACACGTAAAGGTTGAAATTTGAGCCCGAAACTAAAAAAATCGTTAAAATCAATTAGGACTTTTCACATTGCATATTAATTACATCCCTAACGCGCTTACCTTAAGTTTTAAGAATTTTTCGTCTTTGGTAACTCTAAGTGAAGTTTTTTGTAGGATATTTTTGCAAAATTTTTTAACCCATTGTGGCTCAGTTTTAGAAAAAGGGGTCAAAAAGACCCATAAAAACAGGATATAATAGGTAAATGTATTTTAGGAAAATGGTTCTTGTGTGATTTGGTTATGATCTTGTGAGAACGAGTTTTGTCCAAAATGTAGATTTAGAGTTTTACAGTGGGGTGAAATTTGGAAAATGTTTATTGTAAGAAGTGCTTACTGATTTTAACGATTTTTTTGCTTTCGGGATAAAATTTTGCTTTTTTAGCGTTCAGCAACTAGTAGTGGAATTGTACAGCAAATATTTCTGTGGTACATACTGACTCAATATTCCCTTGTTTTAGGTGACATTTTTGTACCTTTTTAAGAAAAGGGCAAAGGGGTTAAACAGGATTAAAATTTTATACAAAAATATTTTCCGCAATATCCTGCATAAGTTTGCTGAACACATGATACACCTCAAATGTAAGAATCATATAGTTAAATTCATCGATTTAACACAAGAATGCGGTATTTTTGGTCTCAACATTATCCAATCGAGTTGAAACAACATTCGATAACTTTTAAGTGGTTTCCAACAGAAAACTTCAAATTTAGATTTTTTTCGGTTACCCTATGAACCGTCCTATATTTTTTGAGACATATCTGCATTGCGATATGTTGTTCCGGATTCAAACATATCTTAAATAAGTTCGGGACTTAAAACTGTTGTATTTAATAAATATAGTTTTGGAACACACACTATCCGGACTTAATGGGGGTTATCATGAGTCAAGATTCCCAGGAAATTTTCTTAAACTATAGTAGAGAATGTACGGCAGTCTGAGCAAATTCCCCGGGAATATTTATTCACGATAACCCCAATATTAATGGGAAGATTAAACAAATACTTGAATTTGTATGTGGAGACTTTCAGGTGCCATAATCCATTATTCATAAAATCGTATGGGGTGCCGGTACTTCGGTATTTTTTGCAAAATACAGATAAGCCAGCGCAATTCTGGTACCGGATCCGGATTCAGCATAGAAAAATACATCTAAAACAGGTAACTATTCTTGCTATTTTTTGTTGTTATAGCCTACACCCAGGGTATATTCACTTTGTCCTTCCGTTTGTAACGCAGAGAAGGAGGCGTGGCAGATATAGAAAAGTATATATATTCTTGATCACCGTCACCTCCTGAGTCGATATAGCCATGTCCGTCTGTCTGGCTGGCTGGCTGGCTGGCTGGGTGGCTGGCTGGGTGGCTTGCTGGCTGGCTGTGTGTTGAAATACACTTTTTGGGAAAACTGAGTAAGATAATTCAATGCAATTTGGTACACTGCCTCCGTCGTCAAAGATAGCTCGGGGGATTGAAAATGAGCGAAATCGGTCAACGGACACGCCTACCGCCCATACAAAAAATATATTCAAAATGCAATTTTAGGAGTATTTTTCATGACAATGCAACCAAAATACGCATAAATACTAAGAATTGTAAGCGCAAGCTCTGAGAAAAAATTTAACGAATTCGGACAAGAGGGCGTGGCACCTCCCATATAAGCAAAAGCTTCAAAACGCTATACTGAAAGCGTTTTTTGAGATATTCGAACCAAATTCGACTCAGACACTAAGTATCATAAATGAAAGCTCTCGACAAAAATTGGGTGCAATCGGACAAGGGGGCGTGGCTCCTCCCATATAAGCAGAAGTTTCAAAATGCTATACTGAAAGAGTTTTTTGAGATAATCCAACCAAACTTCACTCAAATACTTAAGACTATAAATGCACGCTCTAAGCTAAAACTAGACGAACTCGGACAAGAGGTCGTGGCACCTCCTATATAAGCAAAAGCTTCAAAACACTGTACTGAAAACGTTTTTCACTCAGACACTAAAAACTATAAATCCAAGCTCTGGACAAAAACTGGGTGAACTCGGACAAGAGAGCGTAGTAGCTCCACCCATATGAGCAAAATTTTAAAAATACTGCAGTGTAGGGTATTTAATGTTTGGCCAGGCCAAATTTAACACCCTTACTAGTTTTAGTCTTTTTTTAGGTTTTTTCGTTTAATATGAAAAATTTTATTAAAATTGGGATTTCTTAAAAACGGCACCACATACGATTTTATAGAAAAATGGATTAATTATGGTACATGAAGGTCCACAGATACCAATCACGAAGAAAGCGCGCGTGTCGAATTAAAATCAATTCCACATAGCCGTGTAAATCTTGCTCTTTTGCAAACAGACATCAAATGTTTAAATTGGTTATTTAAGCATCCAAATTATTTGACACAATAAACCCAGATTGGGCAAAGAATATAAAGATTAGCCTTAATTAAAGTTATTTAAGAAGAAAGGACATTCAGTAGAACTGATGTCCATAGCATGCGAGACATCTGATCAACCTTATGTGCGCAATTTATCTATACATAACTTTATCATTCCTATTTTTAGATACCCAGAAAATTAAGACATTTATACCCGTTATCCCTTAAAGGGTTAATTATTTAAATGCTGAATATATAACATACCTTCAATAATTTAAATTTAATATTAAAGACACGACGATATCCAAAGTTCAATTCCAAGAGAAAGAGTACAAAATGTAGAATTTCTTGAGCTGCTGATGAAGAAGGAAGAAGAATCCAATTCGGCGTCAGATGACGGTGCAGGCAGGCAGGCAACTTTTTCACTTTGTGTATTGTTTTTAATCACTTTTATTTCTTTTGTTGTTTTTTTTGTATTTATTTTACTTATACAATTTGTTGCTTCCAGGAAAACACCAACAACAGCGAAATCAAGTAAAAAAAAAAGACAAAACAGACTGTTGCTCTGGAGTTGCAGTGTTACCACTGAAGAAGGAGGGGCGCAACCAGAAACGTAGAAGCCAGGCGTTCAAGCAAAAGGAAACGCGAGTTTCAATTCAAGAAAGAGTATGTTGGATGGCAGGGAGAGAGGGCACGAATTAAGTCGACGAATAGTGAAAAATTACAACAACAATGAAAGAACATTTGTATGACGACGAGCGGTTTACTACTGTTGTTGTTGTTTTTGTAGTTGTTGCTAGTATTGCAGTCGGTTCAATTTTTTTGAAGTCAGGGGCACAAACGCTGCACAAAATAAAATCAAGGGAGACGGACAAAAAGGTTTTCTTTGTTTTTTATTTTTTTGTTTTCACTGTGTATTCAACAGCAGACGGTGTTTTTTTAGATTTTCTTTTTGTACGTTGTTTCTTCTTTTTTCCTATGCTTTGGTAAGAATTTTCGCGTTAAAGTCGTTGCACTTTTGTTATTATTGTTGTTGTAACAATTGAACAAATTTTTTGTTTTTTCACTTTTTCTAAAATTTCATAACATCTGTAAACTTTAAACACGTTTTCGTAATTTAATAGACGCCACTGTTTAGAATTTTTAAACTTGACAGTGGGGAAACTTTTAATGTGAAGGACAAAATATTTTATTTGGTAAAATTTTTTTTTTTTTTAAGTTTGTCACTTTCTTTATCAAAACAGCATTATTTTATTACACCATATGTTTTATTTTTGTTTTAAATTTTTTGTTTTTTTTTTAATTTAAATTTTTTTTTCAGAACTTTTATTTTTAATATCTTTATTTTAAAAATTTTTTTTTATTTTTTTTTTCCAATCTGCCTAAGTAATTATTTCACTAATAATCACCACACTATAGTGATAGACTAACATTCAACAGGCGATTAACACTTGAGAGATTTCTTCCCCATAGGCTTCTGCGCCTTAACATATGCAACACTAAAATGTGCGTTAATTTTGAAAAATTTGCCGCCAGTAAAATTGGCAGAATTCTCAAATGAATACTAATTATTTATATAGCGCGTAATTTCACTTCAATTGTAATTTATTTCTTTTGTTTTAATTCACTTGTTCACATTTTTCATTTCATTTGAATTTCGGTTTGTTTTCTTTTATTTTTCTTCACAACTTCCGTTAACGTCGCAATGGTAGCACCGTTCAGCGTAGACGTCGTTTTCAAACTGTTCGAACTGGTTTTCCGTTTTGTCTGCTGTGTGTTGTTCTTCGCGCTATTGACTTTGACATCATGTTCGAAATTCGAAATTTGTTTCGCTCTTTCTTAACAACAAAGAGAAATATTTCAACTGTTTGCTGGCATGCGCTCTCTTAACTAAACAGTAGTGGCTAGAAAAAATTCAAACAAAAACAAGGGCCGATGATAGTGTGCAATGTTTATTTTTTTTGTATTTACATGTAACAAAAACTCACTTAACCTAGATAGTCCCGAATTTTATCGTAATGTCCTATTTTATCACGTCTAGAAGAATAACAAAAACAAAACTTATAGCATGGTTGACTTTTGGAATGCTGAAAATGATAGTTCAGCTTCAAGCTGTTTACTTTCCGAATATAGATTTTTTTCTTAAGATCTCAGCCGAAAACGTACTTTTCTCACTATAACTTCTTCAATTCTTTTGTATTCTGAAGGGGACAAGTCTTATCAAATTGTCCCAAATGCAATGAGTATCTCATTGCCAAATCAACTTTAAGAGTGCTTACAACCGATTCGATATACATAGTTTCAATCAGGTGATGAAGATTTACCAGCTAAAATTTGTAACCATACGTAATCGGCGGCTTTCCTCTAGTGAACTGTTTGGTTCCATGACTTTCAAACTATGGGACCACACTTTCATCGACTGGGTGTTTTCGAGAAAGGAGCGTGAAAGCATGTCATCCCTCCTTCAGAAGAGGTTGAACCTTGGTAAAACGGTCACTGCCAACCATATACTGGAATCAATCCCCTGAGTAAAATTTTGATCGTCATTATTTGGTAATAAAGCAACATCAACCCCTCTATAACCAATTGCATCAGCATTTTCATACAAAACTTCCAAAATTTCTTGCAACGAAACAGAAAGAAAAAGAGGATTTTAAAACTCGGATTCCACAGACGTCTTACAAAGAGGATTACAAAAATGGCAAAATTTTATGTTAATCATTATTAACACTTGCTATAGAGCTAAAACAGTCAGGCCAATCACTGAATCCATCGTAGATACGAATTTCCTAAGAGCTACGATAGTGCTATTATTAAAATTGAATCAAAACTCGTAGCTTGGGATTATTTACTCCATCCGAAACCGAAATTTTTTTTAATTTTAGACGATTAGATTGAGCTATCAGAGAAGTATTGTAATTTTATTTAAGAAGTGCTTCAAGCTTTAAGAATTTCGAATAAATGTTCGTCGCGATTCGAATTCAATAATAGCACTTTCGCAGTTCTTACAAATTAAGTATCTACGATGGATTCAGTGATTGGCCTAAATAAGAAAACCTAAACAATACAGAAAAAAATTATTAAGTACTTTTAGCCATCAACGGCAAAATCTGGGTGCTCGCTTATGATAATCAGGCTTCACATATAAACTGCACTGTTCACTTGTTAAATTAGTTTTGGTTTTTGAATCTCGGCCTTTTCAGACGCGGCGGGTACAAAGATGAAAAAAATTAAAGTGTAAAACATGAAAGAAGTAAGCTAACCGACTTTATGTATTGAATTTATGATAATTGCTTTTTCATTCAATTAAAATTTTAAAGATAGTATGATTAAGACGGAAGTTATGACACTAATAAGATGAAAACTTAGTCGAGAATTACGTGTGACCGGGTGTCTTCGAACTTTTACTGTCCTTCCTTTTATAATGCAGAGAAGGAGGCGTGGCAGGTATGGAAAAGTGTAACTATTTATTTATTGCTAATCAGCTTGACCTCTTGGTCTTATTTTGTATGCTTATTTATAAGATAAATATGCTTGTAGCATTTTGCAATGAATATTTAAAAAAAAAGATATGAAATAAGGGGCTGTCCATAAAATCCGTGACACTCCTAGGGGGGGGGGGGGGTGGTTCGAGCAAGCGTCACGCTTGGTGTATTTTATTTATTTTTTATATGAATCTACCGCCACATAGGGGGGGGTTCAATATAGCGAATTTTAGCGTCACGGAGATTATGGACAGCCCCTAAAAATGATATAACCATGTTCAAAATACTGCATGGTAAGGTATTAAAATTTTGATCAGGCGAAAGGTAACACAACTACTAGTTGTAACTCTTAAAAATTACTAACTTTTTAAATTAAGGAAAATATTATATAGGTATGTATATTTTATAACTTACGAATCATCTATTTGATTCACTGACGCGAAATTCGTATATTGCGCAATTACCACATTCCATATGCCTACATATATATGGCCTTTGTCTTTTTAAAAAAATAATTCATTTAATAAAAAGTAAAATGAATACTATATGTGCCCTTGATTTTGAAAGTGGTATAAGTCAATTTCGGGGCAAAAGTAATGTCATTCACATTATGTGCTGTAATAATCGGTTTTTTTCCGATACTATTTTTTAAACATAACGCCATTAATTTCACATAATGTGGTAAACTTTCTGTAAGAACAGAATTCAATATTATTCGTTCTGAACAAAATGCCACCTAATTCATATTATGACATTACTTTTGCTCCGAAATTGACTTATACCACTTTCAAAATCAAGGGCACATATTTGTGTTCCAAAGCTAGTAAGAAAAATATAATTTGGCTGATGTAAAAATCAAAACACGTTGGTTATGTGAATCCACTTAAAGCCATTCTAAAAACGTAAAAATTGTAAATAGAGACAAATTATATTTATAATAAGCCGTACACTAATGATAAAACGGTGGTTTAAATTTAAAATAATTTTCTAAAATTGCATAAGTTAATAAAGATAAAGTTTAAAATTTCTTTAAAAATGGGAGTGAACAATTCTAAGCGTACATGGGCCATTGGGACCGAATTCTCAGAATAAGCACATGGTGGCTAGTAAGTATCAACACTTTAATTTTCTCTTCTACATTTGAGTTTATCGCTTTTTAATTGTATAATTGTATGAATCATTTTCTTCACACGCAATCTAGATGATGATTTCAGAGACACTTTCCCAGACAAACGTTGAACTTGATTTTTAAATTTAATTTCATCAGTATTAATTATAAATAATGATTTGTGTTTATTTTAAATAATTATTTTTCGAAAAGGTTAAATAATTAAAAAATTCGCATACCTTGCACCTGTGTAAACATCCTATCATCATACTAAACCCAATCTATTTTTTACGAAATTATTAAAAAAAAATAATAATTCAATCGATAATTTCCTGTTTAAGCGAATAAATTGTAAGGCAACGAAGCAATTTTTGTTTTTCCGACAGCACAGACATTAAAATGTTGGCATATTCAAAACAAAGTATCTACATACCGTAAAATCAATAAACATATAAATAAAAAATATTAATTGAACTTATTCGGAGATTTTTTCAGATAAATTCGGAAAAAAACTTGGATACGGTCAACATTAAATACATAGTCATTTTTCAATCAACAACAATGATCAAGTAACAACTCATACATTTATGAATGAATTTTAACAAACAATAAACAAAGAGATTCTGCAATCATTTTAGAGAATATTTTAAGAGAATGTAATGAAACAAAAGAGAATATGTAAATCGAATTTATTTATTTACGTGTTTTAGTTTGTATTATTTAATATGAAAAAATTTTCATTAAAAAAGACTTCGCCATAATTATGCAGCAGCGACTGTAAACTGCATTTGAAATGAGCAGAACAAGAGAGAGAGAATCAGATGCATCACGCATGCTATAAATTCGACATTCGAATGCACTGCATTGAGCGCAGAGCAATTTTCAACATAAAATTTTTGAATAAAAACAATTCTGCATTAAAATAAAAAAGCAAAGTGAACAAAAACAAAAACACAGAAAACAAAAACAAAAACCAAAAGAAACGTCAAAAGCAGAGACAGTGATAACAACAATGCTGTCGATGACAAACGTTTTGTAGTAACTCATCGACTGCTGTTGTCGTCGCTGCTGTTGCTTCTTTGATCTGTTCTTCCAGGGATACCATGCTGATAGAAAAAAATCATCATAGATTAAATTTGAGCTCTTCTGCGGTTTTCTTTAGGTAGCGGTATGTCCCTCAATAACAGAATTCATTATATCTCTGACACTATTTGACGTAGATGGATAGTATGCATAAAATGCGCTGGAATAATGGGCAGTTCCACGCCTCCAAAAACAAAACTCATATCCTTGGAACTATTTAACGCAGATAAATGAGATTTGCTTTATAAATCCTCTCAAGTAAATATAATATGCAGTCCAATAAGCAATGCTTAAGCTCTCAATGCCAGGCATTACAATTAGAATTAGAAAAAGTTTGGGATCTAGTCACCAAATATTACCGTAACCTATTGTGCTAACCCTGATAAGACTTAATTAGATAGAATGGCATTCATGAATGCCAGTAAGTCTTTTGAGGGTAAGTCACCCAGCTCAGAAGTGGAGAGGTACGCGACGAAAAAGTAACAAAGTCTGTGTCTTGATATTCTGTCACGGTAATAGAGAATATATTCTTCTGTAATTTCTTCTTCATTGCAGAATCTACAAAATTCCCATGTTGGAAAGATTTCCATAATTTCCACAATCCGTGTGGTTTCAATTACTTTTCATTTAGGAGACTTTTAGATGAAAACGGTGAGTGTTACAAATAATATTGGTTTGTATTTACGAAAATATAATCGTTTAGGAAATATTCAATAAAATTGAATTATTCGACTTTTTGCGATTTTTTAAGAACATCTCTAAACGAATACTTTTTCGTTAATGCAAATCAATAATATTTGTAGAACCTGTAATTCTCCACAAAAGAGATTCTAATACTTTTTATCGTTCGACTCACCGTTTTCATCAAAAAGCCTCCTAAATGAAAAGTAATTGAAATCACACGGATTTCGGAACAGGCCTGATATAGTCCTTAAACAAGTGAAAAGTGCTGAGTAACTTTTTGAAGTTTTGAGATATGAGCCATTTATTTTGAAAGTGACCTAAGTCCATTTCGGGGCAAAAGTAATATCATTCACATTATAGGCCGTAATAATCGGTTTTATTGCCCGATACTATTTTTTAAACATAACGCCATCAATTTCACATAATGTGGTAAACTTTTTGTAAAGTTTTAAGAAATATTATCTATTTACTTTCCAAAATTTGTTAATTGTTTTGAAAATACATATGGGCATTTCTATCGTATAGCACGTGACCATCGAACACATTTAAAATAAAAAAATAAATCAAAATAAAACGGATTTTTATTTAACTTATAGCTTTTAATTGGCTCTATAATTGGTGCTAAGGTTGATTTTGGGCAATTTTTCTCGGCGCTCTTTCTATACACATTTAACAAATCTCATTTATGTGCGTTAAATATTTTCAGAGATATGATGAAGTGTTTTTTGTGGGGGCATGGTACCGCCATTTTACCCAGTGCACATTATTTACTTTAGTGCAATAGTCGGCATTCTATAGCACAATTGCGTAGTCAAAAATCTATCCATCTCTTTTTGTCCTTTCCATTTTCTATCTATTTCCTCTCAAACATATACACTACTTTAGTGCTTTTTACATATGTACCAAATCTCATAGCCCAGGAAAATTTGAATTTTTCTGCGAAAAAATTCCAAGTGGATATTTTTCACCGGAACTGTCTTTATTTATGTGCACGATAAGCAAAGTGTGAAAAGTCTATTCGTTTCATGCATAAATAAAGACAATTTCGGTGAAAAATATCCACTTGGAATTTTTTCGCACAGCAGCTCTTTTTTCGTCCAATTTCCTGCGATAGGTATCATCGGTGTACGTTAAATGGTTTCAGAGATTTGATGGTTTAATTCTTTGGTTTTCAGTGGAAATACACGGACTGTTTACAATAGCCACGAGTTATTGCATTGTGGTCGAGCTTTTTTTAGCGTTGTATTCCAAAAAAATACACTTGTTTTTCCCAAAAACATCGATGCTGCGCGCAAAATGATTGAAATGAATCTGTGAAATAAAGACTTCCTTAGGTATATTCATGACTAATTCATTGGTGTTTGCATGAAAGTTAATGGGGAAAACATTTATTTCCGTTCGATTCCTCATAATTTGTTTGAAGCCATAAAATGAAGTGAAGTGCTGAAGTGATTTCATTTGAATAATAATTTCTTCTTACCACAAATTGTCGAATTGGTAATTTTTTTATTTTAAAGTTTTAGCTGCGTTATAAGATGTGCCAGCAGGCGAAAACAAAAGGACGCACAAAATTTGTAAGCTTTTTTCTGTTGAATACATCTTCTTCTTTTTTTTTTTTCAAAATGAGCAGTGTGAGTAATGTACATATATGTATATGCCTCAAAACCGCTATTTTTGCTATGATATCTAGATGAAAATATCTGGAGAATGAGTCAATTCGGCCAAACAAATCATACCAGTGGCGGATCCAGGAGGTGGGCTAATGGGGCTAAAGCCTCCCTCCATAAGCTATAAGTTGTGACTGGATATAAAAGGGAAAATGATCAATTAGATTTCAAAATCGTTCTATAATCCGACTTTAGTCCCCCCATAGTCGAATCCTGGATCCGCCACTGAATCATACTAAAAGTATTTAAAAACCTTTTTGAATCTGAGTTAACTCAAAAAACTATACATCGGAGAAAAATTATTTTTAAAGAATTAAAAATTTAGCTTGCAAAAATATGAATTTGTATTTGATTTTTTTTCATTGTTTTTTGTAAATTTAAACCTAAAATCGGCAGCCTTGGTTATTTTACTAAACTGGCCTATCAAACTGAACATCTGAGAGCACCAGCAGTAACAGAACCGGAAATTATTGCATCTGTTGTTGTTTTGGTTTTTATTTTGTTTTTTATTTATTTTATATTTCTTTGATTATTTTGGTTTGGTCTATGTTTTATCCGCCTGCGTTTGTGGTGTTTATATTTTATTTGAATTTCCCTTTTTTTATTATTTTTAATTCAACATTTTTTATCTGAAGATGGATTTTTGTTTTTGTTGTCAAACGCCGCTTGAGCAACAAGCAGCGCAAATCTAAACAAAATGCTCAGAAGAGGAGATTCACTCTTGAGAACTCGAACCAAGAGGGATGACATTGCTGCCGAGCTCGCAGCAGATAAACATCAGAAACGCTGCAAATGGAGGGGTTGTCTGGCAAAGCAAAGTTGAAATCGTCCGTTCGCTTCGTCGATGTTTAAAAATAAAATGATGGTATGACTGCGCGGGTTTCAAAAATATACATTTAGGGGCTGTTTTGTGTGATCATTAGCACGGAATTTCGTTCGAGGTATATAAAAAAGTTTCGTTGTGGAGTAAGTAAATATCGGATAGCACTTGATGAATCCGAAACCATTTTGAAAACTGAAGAATGCTCCTAAAAATGAAAAAAAATTATTTGGTTGAAAGTTTGAATTGTTCAATATTTTATATGGATTTTACGTCACTTAATCCGAATCTGCAATTTGGTTCTCCGCAATTTCTTTAGTTTTGGAGATTTTGTCCATTCAATGTGGAAAATTAAAAAAAAAACTCTTTATTTTCCATCTTGAATGAACCATATCTCTAGTACTACATATTTTGTTTATACAGAAGTTTGTTAACTAAAATTAAAAAAAAAAAAAAATAACAAATTTCCGTAATAACAAAGAAATTGTACCCACCATTAAAATAGGTCTGCCGGTCATTTTCGGCCAATAAAATTTGGTCGGAAGGATTTTTTCTGAATAGTTATGAAATTTAGCATCGATTAACATAAGATTGATCAAAATCCGCGATGACAGGAAAACATTCCGAAAATTTAATAATTCAAAAATCATTTAAAAATATTTTGGCCCAATTAAAACCACGCCGACCAAGCTTTTCTTAATCGTATTTTTGGAAATTCTCTTCTCTCATTAAAAATTTCAGAATCCGCGACGACGGCACTTTTAGTATTGCCGGCTCCCTGACTATTAGGTAAATATCATAAGAATATAAAGCCATTCTAACTTTAAGATTCTAGTAAAAATAGACGGACATTTGGTTTATAAACAAATTTTAAACCTCTTTGCCATATGCGCCAGTAGCACAGAGGATAAGCTTATACCTATCACACGAACGGACTATGGTTCAAACCCTAGTGCGGTCAATTGGTTTTTTTATTTTTTGAACTTTACAGTAAGGTAAATATCACTTAAATTTTTTCAAAAAAATTACTAGATTCGAAAATTCTGAATTGACTAAAACAATAAGGTAAACTTTACTTCAGTGGAGAGTTTTCACTATTCTGACTTGAAATTTTGGCAAAATTTATGAGAAATAAAGTGTACTATTTTTTTTTTTTTCTTATTGTATAAATAAAACTGTACACTGTGGCCTTTGAGATAAGGTTTTTTTTTTTCAAAATTTGTTAAAGTCTCAAGTATCGAAAACTTCTATTCCGGAGGTGACTGCTGATTCACAGAACACCACTTAGTTTGACGTTTATCTCAAAACGACTACAGTTTTGTGGAACATCCGAGCACAAAATTTTTTGTAAGTTGAAAATATTTCAACTCGAGTTTGTTGTACGAAAATATAGCTTTTCGACAACTATATCTTATGGACATATCTTAAAACAATCGTCTTAATGAAACGTCGGACATGCAGTATTTGCCGATATTACAAGTTATTATTTTTTCTTTATCAAACTGAATTCAATGGAAAAACAGAAACAAAATTAATTATTCTAATTAAAATATCAACAGGTAAAAAAATCTATCTATAGAAAATGAAAAAAAGATAAAAGATAAAAATCTCAAACTAAAGAAAAGCAGCATCTTAGTCGTAAGCAACCCATGTCAAAACGGAGATGACATTTTAATAATGGTAAGCGGTGGCGGCGGCGGCGACAACAACAGCAGCAAAGTTACCTAACCTACCCCCATATACGAGTACCTACGACCGATGCTTTTGAATATGTGGGTAAAAGTATAGTATCTGTGTGTTATATCAGAATCTGAAGCTGCTGTTGTTGTTGCTGTGTATCTCCAACTTTGATGATGAACCTGTTGCATGAATGAAACGCGCGCCCGTTTCAGACAGAGAGGTTTTTTTTTTGTTGTTTTTTTCCTCTCTGTATTTTAATTCAATTTTTGTTTTTGTTTTGTATCTACAAAATTTGTTTTTGTTTTTTGTTTCTGTTGTTGTTGTTGTTTTTGTGCCTTTTGTATTTGGCAAATAGAATGAACACAAGCGTGTTGTGTATCTTTTGCATTCCCAAGGGGAAAAGAAGTGATTCAAAAAGCCTTGTGAAGTGCATCTTTTTCACCAATAAGCGCTTCCGCTCTGTAAGAACTATTCTTTCTTTTTAACATTGCATGTTCTATGTTGTAGGCGCTTACGGCAGCCTTACAAAAAAGGCCTTTTGAAGCGCTTATTTGTAATGCGGCGGTAAGCGTTCTTTCAATAAAATGAAAAAAAAAAAAAAAAAACTGTCAGCACCAGGATTTGAAGCGCGGACCGACAGTGTGATAGATAGAAACATATTACTTGCCTTACATTTACCAACTCGTTAGACCGCTACACCAATGCCCGATGATATAAAGAGGTATTAAATTCGTATATTAAGCAAATGCTGTCCAAACAGAATTTGCTTCCTACATGCCTTACATAGAATCATTGAGTGATCAGTTTCAAGTCAATTAAACAAAAATAAATATATAAGAGAAAGCAAAATAGAAAAGTGAAATACAAAAATGTATAAAAAATATATTTTAATAAAAAAAAAAACAAAAAAAATAAAAAATAAAAGTCACCCGCGCTGGGTTCCAACCCATGTGTTTCTTACAGCAGCCTTACATGAAATCATTGTGTAAGTGCAAGCGCTTTTAAAGTGCTTGCTTCAGCAACGCTTGAAATTTTTCCTCTTGGGTATGCATACATACAAACACACACGTATTCTCGCATACACTTTTATCACTTTTTACACACACACACGCCGTTTAAAGAAGCTGACGAATACAACAACATCGAATTGGAACAGGAGCACAGAATGTTGGAACAGTGGCATCGCATCGCGAATTAAAAAGAATTGTTTTCAATGTTATTGTTGTTGTCTCTGCGTTGTTTGTTTGTAGCAGATTGAAATTCGCATTTTTTTTGTTTTTGTTTCTTATTCAGATACATTTATGCGCGCTCTCAGATATACAAGTGCTCACATAGCTACACACAAACATATCTAGATATTATAGCTATGAAAATGCACCGATAAAATTTAAACTACAGCGTCACGCACAGTGGCATTAAAACATCACAATCAGCAAAAATACAGAAAAGCAGTTCTATCGGCGGGCCAACCCCTATCTAAGGAAACCAGCTAATGAATGCGACTAAAACAAGTTCCCCATATGACTGTGAACTCTGCACTAATGCTCTAAAAGTAGTGATGAGAAAAATCAGTCAGAGTTAAGTTTTTCATGCAAATTAACATAAAACCAAGCAAGAAACAATTTTCTAGAACATCTTAACCCATTATATCCCATTTTTATGGATTTTTTTGACCCCTTTTCCCAAAAACTTGGTTATAATGGGTTAAAAATCATTTTAAAAATGTTCTAGGAAAAATTTCACTAGAAGTCACTGAAAAAAAGATAACGTCCGAACGGTGGCAACCCTATATGGAAGCGCACGTGCACCAACGACTCACGATAAACACAACATTAAAGTTAAAAAATTAATAACGTGAAAACTGTATACGACACCACGATTTTGATGGTTGCGAAATAATTATAATAAAATTAACTTTTAAATAAAAATAATTAAAAAAAAAATAAAAAGCGTGCTCCAAGCCCCAATAAACAGAGAGCTGATCACGACAAAGTGGAAAAACTCGGTGTAGAGGAAATTTATTTGGGAATCGATAGCTTAGGATATGTTTATTACGAGTCCCACAAAATTTCCTATAAACATGCTCCCTATCGGAGATGCAAGTTTTGCATTCATTCAACTTGTTTGTGCAAATCCCTTATTTTATTTAATATTTCACTCCCTATCGGAGATGCAAGTTTTGCATTCATTCAACTTGTTTGTGCAAATCCCTTATTTTATTTAATATTTCACTTAATTCTACCACTGTGCAAGAGTTTTCATTTGTATTCAAACATTTTTATGTTTTTGTTGGCGTTCTTTTCCGAGTAATTGTAAATTAAATAAGATGAGGGAACATACTACGTAGTAGTGAATACTCGCAATATTGTGCGAGGGCGAATTGTGCCAATTTTTAGTGATTTTTTTATTGTTGTTTTTGTTGTTAATGCTTCTGCCCGACACCGGAAGTTGAGCTGCTAAATGTTTTGAACCCGGCGATTTGCATGTTTAGCAATGCAAGCAAACGGAACAAATTGAAATGCGATTGAATGCACTCACTCGCACACACACACAATTACACACGTGTACACACCCACTTGCAAAGCCAACGATTCAATTCATTTGCAACATATTGAAATATCAGAAATAAATGCTGCTCTGGCAACCTTTACAATTTATAGAATGAACTATTGCTTTATTCCTATCCGTAAATAACCGTATCTTGTGCATGTGGAATCTCGTATAACTTCTACGAAACTTTCTCAACAATGTTGCACTATAATCAGTTGAAAGTATTTAATTCACTTATTCTCATTTGGGAAACAATGGCAAAATTCGAAATAAATTAAATGTTTTGAGTTGGAGTTCTTAACTCTTTCATTTCATGCGAAGCTATGGACAATTATAAAGTTACCTCCTCTAAGTCTTCAAAGAATGATCAAGATGTGATGGTACATGTTATTGAATGACTTACCTGAAAAGAAAGGACAAATTATATTAGAAATATTATATAGAATTAAGATAGATAAGTTTTAGAGTATCTGGATTATTAGAGAAATTATTTATTTTAATCCAATGTAGCTATGTATCATAATATGCCTCAGTCCACCAGTCCTTCAAATATTTCACCAACAAAAGTTTTAACACATTCATAAAATCAAGTACAATAAAAGTATTGTGTCGAAAACCCAATGTAATAAAAGCCTTAAATCATGCAAAGCTTATTTCGTGAATGTGATGAAAAGAAACAACGAGAACAGCTGATGTTATGCGAATACAGCTTGTGGTTGAATGCATATACATTTATGAAATTTCGAGATTTTACTCGAACAATTCAGTATCGCAATTTAGCTGCATACATGGTACAAACCAAGACCAAGACCAAGAACAAGACCAAGACCAAGACCAAGACCAAGACCAAGACCAAGACCAAGACCAAGACCAAGACCAAGACCAAGACCAAGACCAAGACCAAGACCAAGACCAAGACCAAGACCAAGACCAAGACCAAGACCAAGACCAAGACCAAGACCAAGACCAAGACCAAGACCAAGACCAACTTGGTCTTGAAAATGAAGCTTGAAGCCCCAGTCTTTTACTTTGAAAATCAGTTTGAATTATATCGATAGCTTTTTTTGTCTTCGAAATATCGTAAGCTGAAATATCAAAAAAACGTGGATTTTTCCTTTTTTCACCGTTTCAGGTTAGAATAATTCGAAGAAGAAAAAATATATCGATATAATTTAAGCTGGGATTTGAAGTAAAATAATAGGGCTTCAAGGTGTTTTTTAATGTTTAATGGCTTAAGATTTCCTTGTTCTACTATATAGCCTCAAAAGAATAAAAAAAATGTTATTTTAACTTTTCACAAAATGGATGGAAAATTAGTCTTTAGGCTAGGATTTCTCTCAAACCATTTTAGATATATCAATTCTAAAACCAGATTCGGATTCAACATCAAAATTTAAATTGAAAATGATTTTTTTGTTTTCGTCCGTTGCTAATTTTCTAAAAAAACGCGAAAGTTCATTTTTTTTAACAAAAAAATTTAAAAAAAAAGTTGTTAAAAATACAATATCTCGTTAACGCGATCAGTTAAATCTTTTAAAAACAATATTTTTGAATCTACAAATAAACAGAAAATTAACTGCACACCCAGTTTTTAGTTAGTTTTTGTCAAACTTTTTTCTTTAATGCAGAAACAATGTAAAGACCATTTGGTAACCTGAATTCGACTCGGAAAATCGATTAGCTCGGTGACCGATTTAAAAAAAAAAAAAAATTTCTGTATATTTGGACCTCTATGAAAAACTTTCCAAAAAAAGACCTGGAGTGGGATTACATCGGAGTAAAACCAAGTTCAAACGACGTGTGTGTGTGATATTTTGTAAGTTTTTAATACTAAATAGTACTGTAAATTAACAATATTACAGTCAATCTGACCGTTTTTGTGGGTTGGTGCAATTTCAATCGTTCAATTCAAATTCAATCTTCGCCAAGAGTGACTGCGAAAATGTCGTATGCGCCATAAATGATTGAAATATGCACAAAATCAATTTAAAAACGCGGCTATTATTTATATGAGGTCTAATATAGACTACATTTAACGTTTTAACAAAATCCGCCATGCCTGTTCGAAAAAAAATGAAAAAAACTCTCTCCTGTAAAATTTGCTTTTTGGCGCATACGCTACTATTGCGGTTAGGGCTCGATATCTTTCTGTATATTTTTTTTTTTTTGGAATCCTAGTTAAATTTTCCTCATTTCGGGACATAGGTAATATTTTTTTTAATTGAGGTCAGAAAAAAATACTTTTCGCGAACAATCCGTTTGAAGGCGTGTGTTATAAAGAAAAGTATTTTATTCCGACCTCAAATTAAAAATTTGGTAAAACTAATGTACTACGGAATTAAAGGAAATTTAACGATGATTCAAAAAAAAAATTATAAAAGAGTATGTTGATAGAACCTTCTTCATACTAAAATGACCATCAAATTCAAAACTTAGTGAAAAAAAGTTAAATATCAACTTTAAAGGTTCAGAACTTTGCAAAATCCTTATAAACCCTATAAACCAAATACTTTTAGAAAACTTATGCAATTAGCTAAAGATTTATGAAATGAAGTTTTATCTTAAATGCTAGGGTGACCTAAGTAAATTTTATTTCTAAAACAAATCAGAAAATCAGTTTTAACCCTTTAATTCCTCAGGGGTACATTTTAGACCTCCCTCTGAAGTGAAATTTTTTGTTGATCTAGGCCTCTTTTATCACCTCCCAGAAGTTTCGTAACCTTATGCGTTACAACCCGTATAAAGATGATTCCAATGGCAAACGCTTGGAATATTTTTAAAAAACTGCTGTAATTGGGCGATAGTATTTTCCTTTTTTTCGGATTTTCCTAATTTGAACATAATATTGTTCTATGTGACTTTTTTGGAATGAAATCAAAATGTTTCTATTTTAACACTTCAAGGTACCAGTTTATTTTAAACAATAAGAATTTTTTTAAATCTGGAAAAAAAAAATATTTTCCTCACAGAAATAATGATTCCATAATGATAGGCACTGCATGGTGTGACAAAAACTTTTGTTTAAAAAAGAACAATATTTTAAATTGAAAGTTAAAACGCGCCGAAAACATAAAAATTTACACACAAAAGGAAATGAATGTAAGAAAATATTATATTTCAATGACAAAAGAACTTAATTTAAGAACTTGTTCGGCAAAAGATTTATTAATTGCTATTGTTAGACAATAATTTATAACGAATATGAAAATGTTCCCTAAGTTATCAATAGAAAAATGAGTTATTTCCACAGTTGACAGCTATACATATAGCTATGTATAAAGGAGGTAATAAAATGATTTTAGTCTTAAAAAAATTATAAAAATCGAGAGGTTCATTTTATGAGATAATAAAAGAGACAAACGACTTTAAATGCATATTTTATGGTCAGTAAACAATATAGCGAACGAATTGAAATAGTTAAATCTTTAATGATAAGTAAAATTTAAAATCAAAAAATACATGTAAACACAAAAAAATCAATAAATATTTTATTCCCGAACATCCAAAATCAATTAAAATCTCAATTTCAACAAAAGGCAACGTACTCAATTATAAAATTTAAACTTTAAGTTGTAACTTCAAAATAATGCGTCGCTATAATACTTAATTGCATTTTGATTTGGTAGGCATAAATGTCTTTAACCTTTGACCTACTATAACAGACGAAATGAATAAACTAATGTGAATAATTGTCAAAACTTTCTTCCGTGAGGACAATAAACAGCAACACTGAGGAAACTTTTTGAACGGTCAATGCTCCGGCAGGCAGCGCAGCGCGTAAATTTCACAAAAAGTATAACTTTTTAAATATGAATAATAATATAAATATATAGCCAAAATATACGATTATATAAAAAATTATTTGACATACATTTAAAACACCATTAACATTTAGCATAACCGTTAATGCCATTTTTTTCAACATCCACAATATCTCGTAGTTTAGAATAAAAAAATTTATCAAAACTTTTAAAGTGCTAAAAGTGTTGAAGCGTGTGACATCGTTTTTCTTTTATGTTAACATTTGTAAAATTCTTTATATTTTATTTATTATACATTTTCTTTTTATTTCAATTTTATGCAAAGTAGCTGATACAAAACATCCAATAAAATACGATATCCAGAAAACTACATAATGAGTGCATTATTAATAGCATTCAAATTAGTTTCGAATATATGATTAGAATCTTAAGTATGATTGCATAGCTATTCAATTCATTCAACTTTTCTATACAATACACGCATCAATTCATTCATTCAGTCAACTTTCAATATGTTCAGACAGTAAAGAATTCGATCTGCGTTCTATCAAAATTTGTGGCCATTTGAAGCCGAACACTTCAAAAATACCATAAAAGACATCATAATCCACTCAGGAATTCACATAAAACTTAAGAGGGCACATATCGTACGCAGTAGTCTGGGTTACAGTGAAAATGGAAATGGAAAAGTACAAACAATGACCCGGGGCGTGAAAACATTAAGCTAAAAGTCACCAGCTGTACAAGTGTATGATGTTAACAAAGTAAAAGGGTTTGATAAGTGCGACCAGTGTAAAGATATGGTGTTAGGCACGTAGCAAATTCAAAAGAAGAAGATAAGTTGATTGATTTTGAGTATTGCGCACATACTTTGAACAAAATAAGCAAAAATAATGTCAAATAAATTCTCAATGATACGTGTATACTTTAATATAGAAGCTTCCACATCTTTCACTTTTTTTATGGAATTATTAATAATTTTTTTATTTCATTGTATAATGCACAATGGTTCGTTTGTAACATTGCAACAAATTTACTTAACTGCAAATGAACACCTTTTGAATGACAAATTCTGAAAAGTTTTAGAAGCATGGTATTAAGACTATACTACCAAACTTTCCATCCACATCTCACGATTTCACCTTAGCCTCTTCATTATCATATTTGTATGTAATTTAACTGTAATTTTTCGAATGACTGAAGAACCTATCAGATCGAGTTGTTGTCCAAATCGAAAGAAGGCTGTTTGTTGCAAATATGTACCTAGAGGAAATATGACACAAAAGTTTAGCTTCATCAAAATGTTTGAAACTGAACTAAGATGAGAAAAGTTGAATGGGGCTATCCGAATTGATAATAACATGGTGTATATACTATATGGATTTCAAACTAAAGGAGCGGCAGATTTTTTTGGGCCGAGGGCAAAATAATTAAGGCGGACTGCTAAATGTGTCATTAAACTTCAGGTAGGAATATACCCAATCGACAAATATGCTTACAACAACCTGAAGCGGAACTGCAAAAACTTGTGTATGACGATTTAAGCTGGCTCTCTAGCGGTTTTAAGATCTCAAACCTTATCAGGTTAACTCAAATCTAGTTTCTGAGAACCTTGAGAAACTAAATTTCTGGAAGCTCTGGGTTCTAGTTCATAAAATTATACAGCAATACTTGAGCAATCGGGACTGTTGGTCGGGACATACTTCGAAAATCAATTAAAACTTTTTTGATATTTTTGGAGTTTTACCGATATTTTTGATACTTTCGGACTTTCACCGGAGAAATCGGTGTATTTTAATATTTTTCGATATATTTGATCTTTTACCGATATGTTAGATATGATAACTTTATGGAAAGAAATAAAATAAATATATTGGAGCGTCTGTTTGTTCCACATTATTTTAATAAAAATTTTTCGTTATTAGTTTTTTTAGTGCTTTCTTGCTTTTTATCAAAACCCGAGCAACGCCGGGTAAAACAGCAAGTATTTAATTTTTTGCAAAGGCATGATTTTAAGGTATTTTTTTTTGCTTCCACAACTTAAAATTTTTTCAAGTGTGCTACTTTAAGTTAAAGCGTGATAGATAAGTCAACTTTCAAGGCCAATAAATTCAAAATCGGTTTGTAATTTTCTTGCGAATTTCAGAATGAAAATTGGAAAATTTTTCAATTTTAGTCAAAAAGTTTTTTTTTTTTAGTACGAGAGACGATATACCTTAAAACCATAAGAAATGTACTGTTGAAAACAGAAATCGGCTGAAATTTGTGTGAGATCACGGCCCACTTGAAAAAATTTAACTGAAAGGTTCGAGGACGACGGAGTTTTTTGTTGGGTTCTTTTCAGAACATCATTCGAAGACAATCCTGACAAGAATTCAAATCGTAACACATGCCGTTTTTGAAAACGGACAGTTTTTGCTATTTTTAAATGAATGTTTTAAAATGTTTGCACTAAATACCGTTTATTTGAGTATATATTGACCTCGGCTACACTCCAATGTGAAAGCTCATTTCATTTTATGAATATTTGTCCAAGAAACCATACCTCTGCGTTCAACTTTTGTTCGGCGCATTTTATGAAATAAATTTGCCGCTTTTTTTAATTTTACAGAACAATATACCAAAAATCCATGTAAAAATATAAAATTATTTAACCGACATAATTTGTTGGAATAAATATCATCAATTCAACACCATCAAGTGAACTTTTTATGCAAACAGAACCCAATCTAATTGATTACTGAGGGAATACCAGCCAAATCATATTATGACATTACTTTTGTCTCTATAAGAATTTTAAAAATTTAGTATGAAAATAAAAAAAAAAAATATTAAATGAAAGGTAAAATTTTCGATCGAAAATGCGCCGAACTAAAGTTGAACGCAGAGGTATAGTTTCTTGGGCAAATATTCATAGAATTGAATGAGCTTTTACATAGGGGTGTAGCCGAAGTCGATATATGCACACATAAACGGTATTTAGTGCAACCATTTGAAAGTATTCGTTTCAAAATAGCAAGAACTGTCGGTTTTCAAAATCGGCACGTGTTACGATTTGAATTCTTGTTAGGATTGTCTTCGGATGATGTCCTGAAAAGAACCCGACAAAAAACTCCATCGTCCTCGAACCTTTCAGTTAATTTTTTTCAAGCGGGCCGTGAGATATGTTAGTTTTTGTTATTTTATATGGAATATTTCGATCAGCTACGATTTCGGGATTTGTATGATTTTGATTACTAGTATGAATAAAACCCCGAAAGCCGAATTTTTCCAAATTTTCATATTAGGGTAAGCTGGGGTACATTTGACACCGGGGGACATTTGACTTTGCCATTTTCGGTGTGAACACGCATTTCGAACCAAAAACCTGAAATGCAAAATCATAACTTATTAGAGTGAAAGCAACGTAATGAACTTTGGCAGTTCTCTTTCAACTCCTCCCGCTCTAATACGCTTTTTTAACTTTTTGTGTTTTCTTTTTGTAATTTTCGGCATCTTGTTCTAAGGGTTTTGCAAATAAAGTTGTATTGTTTTTTAAAAGTAAGTATGCAAATTTGGTAGCACTAACTTTTATAATAAATAGAATAAAAGTGGTTTTTATCAAGGTCAAATAGTTTAAATTTTAAAATATTTTTTATTCTTCAAGAGATTCTGGGGCACATTTGACATTCATCCATGCATATGTGTTTGTGTATTTTAAATTAAATTGGGTTTATATTAAACCGGAAGTGGACTTTGAGGAGGTCAATTGAGTTTAAGCTACCAACTTCAACAAATCCAGCCTCAACTTCACGTTCATGCACTAAATACGTATTTGACATCGACTTCTCACACCTTTATATACAATAAATAATAATAATAATAAGTCTTCGTTAATACATACATACTTATTATTTGTATTTATATGAAAAAAATATATATATTAATATTTTGTACCCGTACCAGGGGCACATTTGACAAAATGACTTTTTTTGAAAAAGTTTAAAAAAAAACTCTTAATGCAGTTTTTTTAAAAAATTTTTTTTCTTAGTTTTAATCCTAAATAATCAATGTTTTAGAAACAGTAAAGAGTATTAAGATCGTGCAATTATTTTCAAAGATACAGGTCCTTGAAAATTTAGTGTCAAATGTGTCCCAGTCTCCACTACTTATCGTCTCTTCAAGACAAACATGACCATGCTTTAAAATTTAAGTGCGATCAGTGATGATCGACCTAATAGTTCGTTATGTTTCGCGTAGATTCTATTACACATTAGTTTTATCATTTGATATTGCTTCTACGAGTTTATTCTAGAAACTTGTAACTTCAAATTCAATCATTGCTTTCAAAAATATATTTTTTTTTTTTTTTATAAAACGCAAATACTTTAAAATTTGGCCTTTTATTAAGAAATTCCACCTTTTCCTGTTTTAATTTCAAAGGACTATTTCGAGATAAATTTGCGATATCATCATAGCCACTATACGTACTACAAGTAAATTCTGTAGGGATTAAAGCAGACAAAAATTACCTCAATTGGTTTACAAATATTTTCTGCATATTTACTGCACTCATTGGATCACCTGCAGCAGATATAATAAAATTAAATTATATACTTCTTCCTGCAATTCCCGTATCCATGAACAGAGTTAAAAAAAGCAATCCACCTAAGGCCAACATGGCTCAGCTGCTGTTGATGTCTGATTTGGTCACGGCGCTGTTCCCTTTTTTTTAATAATTCGTTTCGTTTTCAACCAGTCAATCGTTCTACCGCACAGTACCACAAACTTTTATGATGCATTTTTTCTCCTGCCTCTTAGACAAACTGGGCCAGTTGGGGTTATTTAGTGTAAGTAAAGTAAAAACACGTTTATGCACCCGCACCGTCTCTATACGATTTCTTTTATTCAATTCTGTTTTTGTTGTTTCTCTTTTTTAGCCAAGTTAAGAAATATTTTCTCATAAATAATACAACAAACATATAAAATACATTTGAACGACATTTTTATGAATGTATCGCTTTGTTTTGTACTTTATGCTCTGAGCATAAGAGGCATACAAAAAACATTCGGCGCGACCTACCGCACATCACACACAGCCGCGATCGTGTGATGATCATCGTATGGCATAGATCATCAACATGGTGGTAACTGAGAGATTGGTGCTGAATTTTAGACCAAGATCATAATCTTTAAAGCGATCGCGAATGGGATTTGTGATCAAGATCGAAATCGTGTGAGTTAGGGTTAACGCCTTCTTATATATCACATCAAGCAGTTGGATCAATTACTTGTGATGCCAACGTCATCATTGTGATGAAGAGCAACGCTGTTTTGTCTTTGGGTATCAACGTTTTATGGTTCGATTAAATGCATTGAACCATGAATAATTATGGCAGTTGCTGGCAATAAATATTGACAATATTGTAGTAAATAAAAACTGTTGCTTTTAGTTTGAGCATTTCATTGAAATGATATTAATTTTGCTTGCCTCTTTAAAAGAATTTAATATTCCTGTGGAAAAAGTGTCATATTGAATTGTAACTAAACAGGGGAAATCTAAAATTAAACTTTTAATGGAAAACTTCTAGAAAAAACAGCAAAACAAATCAATGTCTCCCATGAGGTCACCAACCTTTCATTATGGTCGTTACTGTTCAAACTTTGGTTAACTAATTTGACATTCTGCAACAGATTGACATTTCCTGATAAAACTCTGATTTTTATTTTTTTTTTTAATTTCTCCTGATTCATTGTGCCCTGCATATTAAGTGCGCTGCGAGTTTCATTCAACAATAAAATTCTTTAATAGAGTTCGAAATTGTTGTTGGTGCCTGTCACTTTTTCTCTTGCTGTTATTGTCTGTCCCCTGGAACAGGATTTCTATGCATTCTAGTAACAAAACAACACCCGCATTTTTCGATCAATTCAACTCAACCAACCAAACGAATAACGAAGAAGAAGCCCACTCTGCTGTCAAAGTCCATCGTTGTTCTTTAAAGCAGGAGAAGGAACCCTTTTCTTGTTGGGTGGTCTTGTCAAACAAACAACATGGTAGAGTATCTCGCTGTCGGTGTCCGCCATGTTGAATGGTCCTCGCACGTTGTCAGTCGATTTGCATTTAGTTGTGTTGCATGAATTTATTTTTATTTTATTAATGAATAATGAAATCTTTGTTCTACGCAGTCAACTTGAGTGGAGACCAATTGATGGCAGTGCGAAACTGTCAGCATTTGCAATGATGGTTCTTGTAATTTTTGTTACTGTGCGGTAATTACTGCGCTCTGAAGTCTACTGCTAAAGACACTTCAATACGAACTTGAAATTATGGAGGTCAATTTGACAGTTGAGTGTTGTCAATTGACAGTTGTAATTGTAATCATTTTGTAATTCTGACAAATGTAGTAATATGACAACAATGATATAAAAAAATGAACTCGTTACAGCACAAAGAAATTATTCCATTCGCTAAGTTTCTTTTTTAAAGAGGGCAATGCACGTGAACAATACACACTGCTTAGGGCTGCTTTCAACAGAAATGTATGAATAGGTTGTATGTAAATCGTTCGCACCTCTTATCTTATACAAATATGAAATTAAATGTAAGCTGCAAAGATATTATTTTAAATGCGAACTCCACAATGGACGAAATTTTAGCATATTCTTAACGGAATTGAAAGAATTTTTTCCATGATTCTAGCAGTTGCTGTTTCACCACATGCCAAACTCACCTCATAGTTTTTGGTTCGTGTATATGCTTCGAAGTTGTTTTGTTTATTAGTACAGGGTGCATTGAAGTTTATTTTGCTATAATTTTTGCATAAGCTTTTGTAGACAGCATCTAAAATTTCTAGTATTAGCGTGAAATGGCAGAACGTTAGCATGGATTTTTTTTAATTTTCTTTGACCAAAGTGGAGTCATGAAAATAATTACTTCGGATTATTATTGGGTGTACAACTTAAAAACCGGAATTTGACGGTGGATGTCCGTACTAACAAATATCGTGAAAGCTCGAACTTTATATACATGTCATTTTGAAGGTACATTTGACAGCTGTCAAAATCAGTCAACAAAACAATTTTATCTTGTGTGCATCATTATTATTTTTCACGATGAAAAACTTCGAAAATTGGAGAAAAAGACAGCATTTGCGGGAGGTTCTATTGGGTCATTTTTTTGCAAAGAAAACTGCTGCCAAAAGTCATTTTTCATCGGATCGTGACTGGGGATGAAAAATGGATCCATTACGACAACCCAAAACGCAAACATTCATATATGAAGCCCGGACAACCATGACCTTCCCAGTCAAAGGCAAATATCCATGGTGCCAAGGTAATGCTCTGTAATGCTCACAGGTGACCTCTATCGAACACAATTAATACGTTTGAAGCGTGCCATCATCGAAAAACGCCCGGAAAATGCGACCAGACACGAAGTAATAATTTTTCATCATGACAACGCTCGGCCACATATTGCTGCCCCAGTCGAAAATTACCTGGAAAACAACGGAAAACAGCGGATGGAAAATTTTGCCTCACCCGCTTTATAGCCCAGACCTTGCACCATCAGACTACCATTTGTTCCGATCGATGCAGAATGCCCTATCAGGAATACGCTTCACTTAAGTTCAAGATATTGAAAATTGGATAGATTCATTTTTGGCCGCCAAGCCGGCGCAATTTTTTTGGGATGGAATTCATAAATTGCCTGAAAGATGGGGAAATGTTGTAGCTTCCAATGGACAATACTTTGAATAAAATATATTGTAACATTTTTCCACAATAAAGCATCAAATTTCGCTAAAAAATTCCGGCTTTTAAGTTGTACACCCAATATTTTAAGGAGAGATCAATTATGTACAACACAAATTGTAATACAAAATCCTAAATTTTGCATGAATTTAATTTATTTTCTATATATTTTTCTATTACACTGAGAACGCTTTATGGCTAAGTTGACTTGATTAAATAATGCAGGGTGTGGCGCTGCGTAACCCATTTCGTTATTTGACACCTAACGTTTATTTGTGAAGTAAAATAAAAACGCTTAGGGGAAAATGAGTGCACAAGTATAGAAAGAAAAAGGCAGCAAAGGCGGCAAAAAAATATTTTTCCAAGAATATCAGTCAAAGTTCTACTAACTCCATTAGATGAAATTCGAACACTTAAACATACGAATGCATTACGGTGTGGCCTCATTTTTCGCTGCGTGTACAAAGTAGCTACGCTCGTTTAGATAAGCGTCCACCCGCTTTGTTTCCTAAGAGATTATCTGCCTAATGGCAGACGTTGTTTCCGCCAAAGATAGACCATGCCATGCTGTTTCATGGCAACATTCCGTGTGCACTTAGAATGTAGGGTTCTCCTTAACATCATGCAGAATTCATAAAATAAAGATAACAACTACATGAGAAATTATGAGGGGGTAACTGGTAGACGCTTCATTTGATGACGTTGAGGCTGATGGAATGCGCTTTTGTTACTCAAGGCTGCTTACGTAACAGAATCACTTTAAATGCACAGTTGCTCTTCAATTGTAGAAAAAAATGAAGGGGTTTAAATTGCATAATGACCCAAATTTGAGATTCAATTGTAGTGCAATTAAATTAAAATTTAATAACAATTCAATTTCAATTCAATTTCAATTCAATTTCAATTCAATTTCAATTCAATTTCAATTCAATTTCAATTCAATTTCAATTCAATTTCAATTCAATTTCAATTCAATTTCAATTCAATTTCAATTCAATTTCAATTCAATTTCAATTCAATTTCAATTCAATTTCAATTCAATTTCAATTCAATTTCAATTCAATTTCAATTCAATTTCAATTCAATTTCAATTCAATTTCAATTCAATTTCAATTCAATTTCAATTCAATTTCAATTCAATTTCAATTCAATTTCAATTCAATTTCAATTCAATTTCAATTCAATTTCAATTCAATTTCAATTCAATTTCAATTCAATTTCAATTCAATTTCAATTCAATTTCAATTCATTTTCAATTCAATTTCAATTCAATTTCAATTCAATTTCAATTCAATTTCAATTCAATTTCAATTCAATTTCAATTCAATTTCAATTCAATTTCAATTCAATTTCAATTCAATTTCAATTCAATTTCAATTCAATTTCAATTCAATTTCAATTCAATTTCAATTCAATTTCAATTCAATTTCAATTCAATTTCAATTCAATTTCAATTCAATTTCAATTCAATTTCAATTCAATTTCAATTCAGTTTCAATTCAGTTTTAATTCAATTTCAATTCAATTTCAATTCAATTTCAATTCAATTTCAATTCAATTTCAATTCAATTTCAATTCAATTTCAATTCAATTTCAATTCAATTTCAATTCAATTTCAATTCAATTTCAATTCAATTTCAATTCAATTTCAATTCAATTTCAATTCAATTTCAATTCAATTTCAATTCAATTTCAATTCAATTTCAATTCAATTTCAATTCAATTTCAATTCAATTTCAATTCAATTTCAATTCAATTTCAATTCAATTTCAATTCAATTTCAATTCAATTTCAATTCAATTTCAATTCAATTTCAATTCAATTTCAATTCAATTTCAATTCAATTTCAATTCAATTTCAATTCAATTTCAATTCAATTTCAATTCAATTTCAATTCAATTTCAATTCAATTTCAATTCAATTTCAATTCAATTTCAATTCAATTTCAATTCAATTTCAATTCAATTTCAATTCAATTTCAATTCAATTTCAATTCAATTTCAATTCAATTTCAATTCAATTTCAATTCAATTTCAATTCAATTTCAATTCAATTTCAATTCAATTTCAATTCAATTTCAATTCAATTTCAATTCAATTTCAATTCAATTTCAATTCAATTTCAATTCAATTTCAATTCAATTTCAATTCAATTTCAATTCAATTTCAATTCAATTTCAATTCAATTTCAATTCAATTTCAATTCAATTTCAATTCAATTTCAATTCAATTTCAATTCAATTTCAATTCAATTTCAATTCAATTTCAATTCAATTTCAATTCAATTTCAATTCAATTTCAATTCAATTTCAATTCAATTTCAATTCAATTTCAATTCAATTTCAATTCAATTTCAATTCAATTTCAATTCAATTTCAATTCAATTTCAATTCAATTTCAATTCAATTTCAATTCAATTTCAATTCAATTTCAATTCAATTTCAATTCAATTTCAATTCAATTTCAATTCAATTTCAATTCAATTTCAATTCAATTTCAATTCAATTTCAATTCAATTTCAATTCAATTTCAATTCAATTTCAATTCAATTTCAATTCAATTTCAATTCAATTTCAATTCAATTTCAATTCAATTTCAATTCAATTTCAATTCAATTTCAATTCAATTTCAATTCAATTTCAATTCAATTTCAATTCAATTTCAATTCAATTTCAATTCAATTTCAATTCAATTTCAATTCAATTTCAATTCAATTTCAATTCAATTTCAATTCAATTTCAATTCAATTTCAATTCAATTTCAATTCAATTTCAATTCAATTTCAATTCAATTTCAATTCAATTTCAATTCAATTTCAATTCAATTTCAATTCAATTTTAATTCAATTTCAATTCAATTTCAATTCAATTTCAATTCAATTTCAATTCAATTTCAATTCAATTTCAATTCAATTTCAATTCAATTTCAATTCAATTTCAATTCAATTTCAATTCAATTTCAATTCAATTTCAATTCAATTTCAATTCAATTTCAATTCAATTTCAATTCAATTTCAATTCAATTTCAATTCAATTTCAATTCAATTTCAATTCAATTTCAATTCAATTTCAATTCAATTTCAATTCAATTTCAATTCAATTTCAATTCAATTTCAATTCAATTTCAATTCAATTTCAATTCAATTTCAATTCAATTTCAATTCAATTTCAATTCAATTTCAATTCAATTTCAATTCAATTTCAATTCAATTTCAATTCAATTTCAATTCAATTTCAGAAACTTCTGAGTGATGTGATAACGTGATTTTATGTCTTACTTGATTTTTTTCGCTTGGGGTAAAAATTGCCCTTTTTTAAAAAGTATTCTTTCCGGTAATTTCTATTTAAGAATATGCTTAAATTTATTTTCAATCATAGCTAGCTTCCCTTTCAAATCTTTTGTTTAAAAAAGGGTGTGTCCCTAATGTTATTGATTACTTCCTTTGTACCATTGATAAGTAATACAACTTGTACAGCAACTTGCAACATCGCAGATCAAAGCAATTAAAATCACTCTGTCATATTGCCTGCTACTAATTCTTTAAGATTAAAATGTCACATTTAAGGCGACAGTACAGCAGCGCCAACAGCAACAACAATATTGATAACAAACAACATTATTGTTGCCCATGCGAACATTGCGCCATTTAATTGTATGATGCTTTTAGGCGTGAAGCGTAACTGATGCGATTCATTATGCGATCAACACGCAGTTCAGGATCGCACGCTAGTAAATTCTTAGAAAATGTGAGATAATAATTTTTCTATTTCTTTAAATTGAATTGAATTATCGCTAAATAAATAAATGAATGAATGAATGAATGGAAAATGGTTGAATGAAAACGATCATATTATATGGCTGCACGAGTTATTGCTTGTTTCAAAATAACTCATTAAAATTATGAATGAATGAACTTTGTGTTAGTAAAATTAAATAAATTTTTGAATTTAGCTTCTTGAGTAATTAATATGAAAATCCGAAAATGACTACGAAATAGAGTAGTACATTTTATTTTAGGTCGTAGTTTCAAAAGTCTTATTTGAGGTGTTACATACAAAGCAATCAACAACTTGGCTCAAAACAACTAGTCAATCTTAAATAAATACAAATAAAAACTACTACTTCCCTTTGTTTCATATAAGATTTGACTTTCTCGTTTTCGGTATCTAAATATGCCTCGTGCAATCAAAAGTACGCAGAATTGCATGAATTTCTTAATCCATTATGATGATTGCTCACTAAGTATGGTGTATTAAGTAAACTTAAGTGCAAGTGCCAAGGTTTCTTTGTAAGAACAGAAATAATATTTACCTAGTGTGTATATTTCTATAAAAAGGAATAAGTTTTTGAAATTATTTCCATTTCAAGTAATCCTTTAGTTTTTAGATTGTTGTTAAGAATTTGTTTTATTTTTAGTTGCAAATGCTATCCACAGAGCAAACTAATTAAAATACAATTCTTGCTGACAGGATATTTAATTACGATTTATGCATTTTCCAGCCCCAAGGGATTGCAACAAATGCAAATAATTTAAACAAATTCACAATTTCATGACGTCAAAGGGAAAACATTATATCATTTTATTTAAAGTATAAATAAAACAAACAAAAAAAAGCAACAACAAAAAGATTCTTTGCTCCCAATAAGCATCCCTGTCGGAAGAACATAAACCGGTTACAAAAAAAACCGGTTGGAAACGTAGTTAAAAAGCAACCGGTTTGAAACTGGTTTAAATTATATGCAGCAAAAACCACTTTGACTTTAGCTTTTAAAATTTAATCTCAAGTTTTTTTTATTTTTTTTTATTTTCCTTGCTAAGATTGTCAAATTATCAAGAAATTCAATTCAAATTAATTTTCACAATATTTTTTTTCTTTAAGCTCATATTTAATTTTCATTAATGTTCTAACTTAGAATAATACAAATTCTAAGTTATTTTTTATTATTTAATATTATTTACAGTTTAATATTTGTCTTTGGAACTTGAGTTCCCATATGAATCCCCAATGAATGTTTCAATTAAATTGAAAACTTATATTTTATTGAAGTTTTTGTAGTGGAATTGCAACTACTTAACTAGTTTTTAAACCAGATTTGGTCAATTGACTATTTACCAATTGAAAAAATATCAAACCAGTTGAAAATATATGCAATGTAGGGCAATTAACTATTTACCGATTTAAAAGAAACCGGTTTTAAACCAGTTGAAAATATATGCAGAGTAGGACAATTGCCCTGCCCCTATGACATCGCCATGTTAAATAAACCAGTCTCTTGCAAGGAAAAAAGTCAGAATTTCAACCGGTTGTGGTTGAAAAAAAAGTAGTTTTAAACCGCTTTTAAACCACTTGAATTTCCTATAGGGATGTATCAGATGACATTGTTGGTTTGAGCTTATTGTTCAGTGTGTTTTAGTATAAACACCAACAAAATTACAAAAAAAAGGCAAAATGCATAAAGGAAAACAAGAAAAATTAATTGAAAGGCTGGTTTCCGTTACGTTTCAATTATCACAAGAATCAAATCATCAGATGAATTTGCCGACATCCAGAAGAACTTACAAGCATATTATATTCAACCTTTAACATAGATTTGTTGAAAATCGCAGCAAAATGTAACTACAACACATGCAAAAGTTCTACAGGGTTAGGCGCATGAAATGTTACCAACTTAAGACAGATACATCTGGCAAACCAATAACGATAGCTGTGTCAAATTCATACCAGTGACAGCTTTTTATACACCAGGGGTTGAAATAAGAAAAAGTTATTACTGCAGAATTTTTTTTTTGTTTTTATTTGTAATTTTTAGCAAAATTTTTTTAATGTCTTATTCAAGTGATTAAAATTAAATATTAATATTAAATAACAGATATCATGGCAATGATTCAATTTAAAATTTAAAATTTATAGCGAAATTTTCTTCGAATTCATTTATAAAAATATGTTTAAAGTAGAGTTGCCGAGTACTTATTGTGGTTGCTACATTTTAGCCCAAATTGGTGAGGTTAGACAACTAAAACAACGGTTATAAGCGAAATAAAATAAGTATTTAGTTTCAAAGGTTAACGCAAAACAAAGTAATATGAATTTGGGTGAAAATTATTATTAAAATTTTTTACAATATTCTGAAGTTATTACTGCAAATTTGAAGTTATTACTGCAGAAATAGGGTATTACTACAGCTTATTTCAATGCATGTTATACACACTAGACCGGTGCGTTTTGGACGAAAGTTTAAAATTCGTCACGCAACCGGCAGAATTGTAAAGTTTAACTATCGACATGAAGATTGCCGCCACCCTAGCTCTGAGAGATGACGGGAAGGGGTGTCGATATATTTTTGAAGGTTGAAAAACGTGGTTCAAAAATGCATGCTCATAGGTCGGAGGTGAATCAAATCTCAGCTTCGTAGTAGGGCGAAAATTGAAAACTAAGACATGAATTCAAAATTCTTATGTATTTCTTCCCGTAAAATCGAATGGCACCATTAGTTTTGTGATTAGACGTCCATTTTTGGCGTTAAGTGAACTTTTCAGCTCAAAAAAGTCGAAATTTGTCCAAAACCACTGTTTGAGCACTCCACAATTAAACAGAAAAAATCTTAGAAAAATTTGAAATATATATTTTGTTAGGATTTTTTCTAACGAATCCAGTGGTACCATTTTTTTTTGCGCTACGACAATTTTTTCATTCATGAAAAACGAATTTTTGATTTTTTTTATCAAAAAATATCACAAAATCGGGCGTAAATATTTAGTCAACGATGGTTGCCACCGTCCGCACGATTTTTGTTTTCCGGTGGCCCCTATTAAAATTTTTTAGAATATTTTTGGAAATTTTTTTAACCCATTATAAACAAGTTTTTGGAAAAAGGGTCAAAAAGACCCTTAAAAAACGCGATATAATGGGTTAAGATGTTCACAAAACTTCATGTAAAATCAGGCATGGAACAATATTTTAGAACATCTTAACCGATTATATCGCGTTTTAAGGGTCTTTTCGACCCCTTCTTCCAAAAACTTGTTTATAATGGGTTAAAAAAATTTCCAAAAATATTCTAAAAAAATTTTACTAGGGGCCACCGGAAAAAAAAAAATCGTGCGGACGGTGGCAACCATCGTTGACTAAATATTTACACCCGATTTCGAGATATTTTTTGATAAAAAAATCAAAAATTCGTTTTTCATGAATAAAAATAATGTCGTAGCGCAAAAAAAAATGGTACCACTGGATTTGTCAGGAATCCACTCTACACTCACTGAACATTTTAAAGATGCTCTAGACAACTTCTCATTATTTTCTGTAGAAGTACATTGCGGATCGTGTTGCAATTGTATCAAAAATACTAATTTTTGAAAGAAATCGAAATGTCTCTATTGCACTATAACCTTAATATCTATTCGAAATTTCATTCGATTTTGCTCAGCATAGGCTTAAAATGTTTGCAATTTAATGTGCTATTACATAAAATTGCTAAAAAAATATATTTAAAAACGATATATGCGAAAAACTAAGTGTTTCATTTAAAATTGATATGAAAAATTTTAAAATTTTTTCAAAAAATCCAAGTTTTTCTTGGTATAACTCAGTTCATTTTGTTCGGAGCAAAATCATTGGTATACTCGTTAGAAGCGTCATTAGTCACTCTTTGTAAACGTAGTTCAACAAAATCGATCTAATTGGGTGTTATACAAATATATTGATGTATATGAAGCCATAACCTCTAAAATAGAAATGTCCGAATAACTCGGCGACCTCAAATTAGTTTAGAAAAAATAGCTTGCAAAATGTTTCAATTATTTTTAATGTAGTGTTGTACTAACTTTTCATAGTTAATACACAAATCAAAAGCACAACAAAATTTTGGATAAACTTTTCTTTTTATGGCATTAAAAAAAAAATCCCATTTCAACCATATAAATTCATTCGGTCTTTTAGAAATCCTAGGTTAAAAGCCCCAGGCACTCTACTAAACGGAATGTTTTTAAAATCTTTACATATAATTTAAAAAAAAATGTAATCACTTGGTTTGAGAGGGGGGGCCGATCGCCCCCATCGCCCCCCTTGGATCCGCCACTGGTCAGGATTACGGGCAAATCCATTTCTAATCCGTAAAAACTTCAATTACGAACTCAAAACGGATTTGCTTTAATTTATGTTAATGATGATGAAAAAAACATTTTTGATTTGTTTTTTTTTTTATCTTTTTATTTTATTGCGCATGATTTTTTGTAAACTTTTCAAACTCTTTTTGATGAAATGTTTTTGATTCCAAATTTGAGTATGCAATATTTTTATCAAAAGAAGGGAAGAGAAAGAACACAGAATACTTATAAAAAAACAACAGAAATTTGTTTAATATACGAAATTTAAGTCTCAACATCAGATGAGTCTCAAATAAGCGCTTCACCATTTTTCTTTTTTTTTGTATAAGCAGCATTAACATTATCAAAAGAGAATCCGTTTTGAATTCGTTTTTGATGTACGTAAGGGGTCGAAACGGATCCATAAAAGAAGAAAAAACGATTCGCTTTTTTAGGAATTCCTCCCGCAAACGAATCAGTAACGGATCCGTAACGGATCAGTAACGGATCCGTAACGGATCCGTAACGGGTCCATAACGGATAAAAAGTACGAAAATGAACCCGTTACGGATTCGAAACGAGTCCGTTTGGCACACAGGTAGGTAACAGTTCATGCGCCTAACCCTGTATTTATTTGTTCTTCCCTAGTTAAGCATGGTCCTGCTGTTTTAACTCGGTGATATTATACTTTTCTCGCTAGCACCTTCGTTTAAAAGCTTAATTGGCGAGTCTAATTATTGGTTTTAATTTTAACTATTCGCAGGCTATCAGAAAAAAACCCAACAAAACTCTTTCACAAGAATCACCAGTTTATTCTGCCTTAGAAACTCACAGTAGCTAAATATGGGCGCCTCCCATACTTTCAAAGTTTTCAAAATCTTGTTGCGCAAGCAAAATTTCTGGTAATGCTACCAAATTTTGCACAGATGCAATAGTGAACTGATAAAAAGGAAGTTTCTTGAAAGATCTCAAAATTTCTATACAGATAATTTCATTTTGTTTCAACTAGTACAACAATTTCTAGCATGATTCTTATAGCTTTCGTCATATACTGAGATTTCGCACGTGCTGCTTGATAAATTTCTCATTTTTACCGCAGTTGTTCTAGTAGTGACACCAACTTTCCTTTTGCTTTATTATGAAAGCATTATTTTGGATTTCTATAATGATATCGTATTCGTAGATGTATGTCCTTGGTATAGACGTTTGGTTGCTTAACTAAAAGTTATGGAAGCAACCAAAAATTTTTTCTAATTTGCTTCTTTTTTTTAAATTTCAGAACAGAAAAATCAATATTTTCAATAGCGTTCTGGTTGAAACAACCATCATCTTTTTTATTTTGTTTTCCGCTATGCAAATCACAAAGTTTTGTTGCTGACAGCAACTGTTTCTTTTTTATCTAAAAAGTTTGCGATGCCTCTACCATGCTTCCAAAAAATGTTACCATCAAATTATGTAAATCTTTACCACATCACAATCCTTCGTTTGCCGAATAACCGAATAACCACATAACAGATGCTTATAACTCAATCAATCTTCAAAGATCCCTGTTGTTTTTTTTTTTTTCTTTTTTTCAGAAAGTTGAGGTAACGTCTGCACAGGTGGTTGCTTATACATAAACATATTGCAAAATAATGCGTAAAATTAGAATATTTTAAGAAAATATAAGACAAGGGTTGATTTTTAGGGAAACAAATGCGGTACAATTTGGCTTACGAGGAAATAAATGAAGAAAATGTAACATTTGTAGAGCGTAACATGTGTCCTTTTCGATATTATGATGATATTCGAGCGTAAACATACCACATCCATATAAGGTATCATTAACAAAAAATGCACAGAAATTGGTAAAAGCAGCCTAATAAATTTTACGGAAAATTCAATACTAAAGCCAATTGAGTTTGAAAATTGCTTGAACAAAGTTCAAAATTAATAAATAGTTCCAGGCAATTGAGAATTTCTTGGAAACCAGAAACACTTGAAATATTCAATTCGTTTTTCTATTTATGAATGTATGTACATAGTTCTTCCTGGAAATGTGAATTTATTTCTTAACCAAGCAATTGAAAGTGTAAATGAAGGTTGACGCATATTATGCCATGACTGCCATGTCAACGAGCAAGAAATATTAAACGTTTATAGCATGCGAAACGCGATCAAAACCGGCCGCATAATTTTCAAGTGTAAGTTTTCAAATCAATGTCAAATATTGTTAGAAAAGTAATTAAAACTTTTTTCCTGACTTTTCTTTGCCAACGCAGGAGAATCCACCCAACAGTAACTGCGAGTAAGTAGCAAAGGTATATTGAGAAACCATACGGTTGCTATAAAGCACGTAAATGTTGTAAGGAACTTAAATACCACATGGATGTTGCAAAAATAAATATATTTTTTTTGTATAGAATTTTATGCCGTCATTGATGGTGCTACCTGACCCCCCTGCCTCTTGCCTTAGAGGCATTTCGCTATAAATAATCTTTACCCAGGCTAAGTAACTTTGATGCCACAGACGTAAATTTATTGTAGACACACCATAGTATGGCACATGGTTCAATGGGTTGTACAGTACCATCACAGCGGCGTGCACATGTGTTGGGAATGTAAAATATTTTGCCTGTCCTTCACAGGTGTACAACGATGATGGTATTACAACATACGCAACAAAAATAATGCAAATTTTTTACCAAAGTTAAGACAGACAGACAGACAGACGTTGGTACCTGTGTGAAAATGCTTTAGATTGCTGTTGACGTTCAAACAAAATTGAAAGTCTACGAATGTTTCAACGTAAAAAGATAACTTTTTTATTTTGCAAATCAAGTCATCTTCTTATGTCTCATACTACATACCTATGAGACTGATTCAAAACTAAAAATTTTTTTTAAGTAAGTTCCACGATTACTCTCACAAATCTGAAACAGGGTGTCTAAAAATTTAAAATTTTTAAAATTTTTTAGAAGGGAATTTTGCGTTCGCGCATCTTCGATCTATGCAAAATCTCGGCTTGATGTAGTTTTTATTTTATTACGATCTCAAAAATGGTTGGAATGAGTCAAGCAATATAAAGGGGGATCCATTAAGAGCTTCCTACTTTGTTTTCTAAAAATCTTTATTTGAAATGATAGCTCGGTTCCTACTACTCAATGTTTAAAAATTATTTTGTTCAAATGTTGCCCACGACTAGTCCTTAAATGGTTCATTCTGTAGGTTCAATTCTTGACAACTATTTTGAGCATATTGGTCGGTATTCCTTGAATTACACGAGTTTTGCTGGTTTCCAAAGCGTTAATAGTTTCGGGTTTGTAGACATAAACAAATGATGCAACATATCTTCAAAGAAAGTAATCCAATGGCGTCCAAATTTTGGTGGACAATTAACAGAAGCATTTCTTGAGATGATGTTTTCATCGAACGTTTCCCTCAATGAAGCCATTATTTCTCCAGCTGTATAGCATGTTGCGCCATCCTGTTGAAACCAGAGGTCGGCTACACTAATATCCAGAATTTTTGTTGCCAAAATTTTATTGATCATTGCTCTGTAGCAAGCACCATTGACCGTAACACGGGCTCCATCCGCATTTTTGAAGAGATACGGTCCGACGATGCCTCCTGCCCATAAACCACACCAAACAGTACATTTATCGGGATACATTGGAAGCTCGTGGATTGCTTGGATTATTGTAAGGCCCATAAACTGAAATTAAAACGTACACCAAGATCAGCCGGCTTCAATTCTTGTACGACCTGTATTTTATAGGCCTTTAGACCAAAATCACGTCTCAGGATCTATAAGAGATGCCCAAAGCATGAGATCGGCGATTGTTCACGGTTTTTACGAACACTCTCTGCTACTGCAGCAATATTCTCTAAATTATGGGCTCTATGCACTCTAGTTGAATGATGAATGTCCAATAGTGTAAAATTGATTCAAAATGATGTTGAAGAACTCTATAACACTCTCTAACTGATCACTGATTTTGGTAGTAAGTTTCCACAATAAATAAACGTTGTTCAGGAGTAAGTCTATTCATGATTGAGTCGTATTGAATACCGAACACAAACGTCATATGGACAAGCCATTTGACATTAAACAGCTGTCAAAACAACCCAGTTGGAAAAGGGACCTTGTATTGGATCACAATTTATAAAATTTTTCATCTTAAATCAAGGTATAAATAAAAAAGACGAGAAAAGATTAAAACTTAAGAATAATGCGTAAAAAATATTGTATAATGTTAAGATGTTCCAAAAAACTGTTCTTTGCGTGATTTCATGATGACCTTGGTACTACACGTATTACTCAAATAGAAGATTTAGAGTCTTACAGTTGGGTGAAATATCGAAAATACGTTTTTTTTTTTTGGATATAAGTATGTATTTGTTTTAAGGTTCCAGTTACTATTTTTTTAATATACCTTGATTGTGGACGAATTTTTTTTTGAATTTGTCTAATACCAAAATGCATCCGTCGTAAGTAAAACTTAAAGTAGTCATTTGGCATTTAAAAGCGGTGCCAACTTGCAGGCTTTTTGTAAACAAATGAATAAAAGCCTGTAAGATGCACAGGCTTTATGTTCTATGCCTATGACTTGTTGCCTCTTGATACGGTTGGTCTACAAATGTACTCTTCAGTTGGCAACTTCTTTTTCATCAACATTCCAATTGCATACATCATCCATGAAAGAGCTTACACCGATGCATGTACATATTAGGGAGCCTCATTTTCTACACTTAGTACACTCAATAGCTAGGGGAACAAAGAGGGCCTTCAACCCTGACAGTTCACAAAATCACAACACTCACTTTTTCCAATTTCAATTATGAATTATACATACTAGAATCGCCCAATGGTCAAAATTGACCACAAATGTATTAAATAATTTTGGTACTTTTCGGACAGTTTTAGTACTTTTTTTGGTATTTGGTACAAAATAGAAAAGCTCATTTATCATTTCTGGTATAATGACAAATGCGAAACGAAAAGAAAACAAATCAGTGTCAGTCAGCTTGTTGTCTTTCTCTTTGTGTTGTATCCTCTTTTCAGCTCTGTATGACCGCGTATTTTGTCGGTGTTAATAATGAAAAAATTGCATTTAATTTTAACTGGTTTAATGGAAATGTATTAATATAATTTTAACTTAGTGCACATTTACACACAAATACCTTTCAAATGGTGTATAATTCAAAGTTGTGCTCTATTTCTAACATAGTAAAAAAGGTAAGACAAATTTTTGTCTTGCGTATTTATGTATAGATTTGGATTTTTTAAAGTATCACGACGTTTGTTCCGCGAAAAAGTGTCAAATTAAGTACTTGCAGAGCATGCCATAAAAGATATATAGATAGATATTTAGGAAAAGAAAACAAACTTATAAGCTTACGATAAATAGGATTCCACTTAAAAGCGGCCAAAAAATAGCGGCCAAAAAAAAAGGGCCCAAAAATAGCGGCCAAAAAAAAGGGGCCAAATACAAAAAGGGGCCAAATACAAAAAGGGACCAAAAAATTAGCGGCCAAAGGAAAAAAGAGTCAGTCTATAATATATCCAACACCTAGTTTGCTAGCCACAGTAAATTTTCATAAGAGTAGGAGTAAGTGGGCGGCCTGCGGCCGCAGCTCAGGATTTAAAACTCCCAAAAATCCAACACCGGCTTCGCGGCGGCCTTCGGGCGCGGATCAGTCTATAACATCCAACGATTCCACATTTGGCCTCTTTTTTCCTTTTTTTTGGCCCCTTTTTGTTGGCCGCTATTTTTTTGGCCGCTTTTGAGTACCTCCGATAAATAGAGATATCTTATGAGAGCACCCCTTTGGAGGTTTGCCGTTTCGAGAAAAATAAACTTAAAAACGGAGAAAAATTCTTCTTGCGATATATCGTTGTTTTAGGTCAAAGGTCAAAAAAACTACTCCATTAAAAGTACAAAAAATGAATTCAATATAGATGACAGTTGAGCTCTGAAGGAACGATACAAACCAAAACAAATCGAGAAACTTGAAAAAGATGGTTCTCATTCTTTTCTTTATATATTTTATTTTTCTATGAATGATCCACTCTAACAGTTAACACATCATATCACTACTATTTCAATCTATACCAATCCAAGCTTAATTCTTATACATCTCAACTCAGCACGTACGATATGATGCTGTTTATCTATCGATTTTATTGTCTATCTGTCCGTCTGTCTATCTATGTGTCATCACCATTAGTTCAACTACATTTAAAACTACCACGAGTAATGCTCAGAGGGACAGAGAAATGAATGGAAAAGTAAAACACAAAAAACTTAAGGGAAATTTTGCAAAAGGTGCTATAAAAACATGACAACAATAAGGAAAAAACAACATAGAACATTGCTGCTGGATAATCTCTTGAAGAGCAACTGCAGTAGCAACACTAACAGCTGTAACATGTACAATTTTATGGTGTTACGGCAGCCGATTGCTGAACAATTTTAGCAACATGTAAACAAGTAGTAGGGAAGAAACTGCATACATGTGGTAAGTATTGTAAATCTGTATAGCAACTAAAAGTGTCGGTGTCAGCAACAGCGAAATTGAAATGCACTATATAAAACGTATGAGCCAATAATGGAAAAGATACATGCGGATAGAATTTCAAACAAATAAGTTGAAATTTGGACATACCTTATGCCATACTAAATAAAGATTCAGATGGGTATTATCTAATTCTAAGGCTATTTTAGCAGTAATTTGTGCCATTCTTCTCGTTTATATAAAAATAATCTTAAAGGCGACTCAGCTAAAAAGTTATAATCGATTTACGTACCAGTTTATTTCGGTAAGACCTTTAATACTAAGTACTATGGTTGTTCCGAGAAAATATAGCCAAAAACTCTACTAAACTCTTTTGGGATTAGTTTCTACACGTACATATCTGGATCTTCGTATAAGCGTAGATAGAACATTAAGAAACTATGAGAAGCATTGGCATAAAAATGCTTGGGATTATTCGAGAAGAATGATTCGTCATGAAATATTTGAATTTGTATGTAAGTAATACCATGTACAAACATACATCGAAAACTACTATTTTTGTATCTGTTTGAAAATTTTTTTCAATATCTTCATCCAGTTTATTGAATATTAATCTACATTAGAGTGGTCTAAAATCCAAAAGTGTTACAGTGTCAAGAGTTTCAGAATAAAAAACAATTCCGTTTCGATATTCCATAACGAGCTTGAAGGTACTTGTTTCGGAATTTTTAAATCTTTGATTACTTATTCCAAATTAAATGCTATCTCTCTTGAAAAACACAAAGTATTTGCACAAATAAAATTGAGTTTTTTAACAATACTAAAACTAGCTATTATTGCTGAAATTATGAAAAAAAATTTTGAATGGGTATTCCTTATAATCAGGAAACATGTTGGGAAAATTTGACGATCAGTGCTTTGGTGGAAGCCGAGAAGGAAAACGATCCAGAATGTCATGAATCCAAACATTACAAAAGTTTTCTTTAGCCACTATGTTTCTGAGGTGTTATTCAAAAGATGGTGTTTGATTGCTACTAAATGTAGCCATACAAATACAAGAAGTGAGTAATATGAGAAACAATGAAAATCACAATGCTATTTATAGTATGTAGGAAATATATCTGTGGCATTTTGATAAAACAACCCAACTCGAAATCGGTAACTTTTCAGGAGAGCTAAAAAACTGTTTAGCCGCTGTTTATTTGCTTTTTTTTGGTTAGCAACACATCACCGCACGAATGGCGCTAAGTTCAAATATTGCGTGAATTATGGGACATCCTTATATCTATGGTACTGGAAACTATAGAGATATGGTAATTATACCAAAAAGGAGCGTATTTAAATTTTGTATTTATGACTAAAATCCTGGAGAATTATCTTATCTAGAGCTAGGTTTTTTTGTCAAAACTCCACAGATATGCATAAGAGAATGTCAAAGTTGGGTAAGCTCAGGCTTGCCAGTAATAATTAAGGAGCCTGGTTTTATCGTTCTGAAATGCCGATTACTAGAAGCTTTAGGCTATTTAATTATATTCTTTCTTAGATGATTACTAATTACACATATGTAAGATGTGAAAGTGGTGTCTTGCGAAACATTTAATAAAATCTAAGTTTAAAAGAAAATTGAAGACGGCAACAATGTAAAAATAAATGGCACAAAACCAAAGTGCTCGAAGCATTTCAAGAAAAAATAAAGTTGTCGCCTGCATTCTTTTGCAAATATGAAAAAAGTTGAAAATGATTTGAATGTGCGACAAGGGAACTTGGGAAAATTTTGTACAAAAGTTGCGATGAAAAACATTTCAACTTTTGCTGAAGCAGATGACACAGTTTTCTCCCTTTTATGAACTTTATCTTAATAAGAGTTCATTTGCCATGTTATACAAACATTGCCCATTAACTGATGTTCAACACCCTCATAAAAATATGTTAATATTGACAATTATTATTGAGGAACATGTGTTCAAGCATATTGTCTAATGTAGCAGATAAATTTGTATTTCATTTCAGTTATCGCACATATTTTTATGAGCATGAAAGTTTGAAACTATTGCCATAGCTAGAAAACCCTTTAGATCTGCATAATTGTGTCCGAAATAAAACTTCCACCCTCAACCATTCCGCTCGGGTCAACAACCAGTGTCAAATCGATTAATTAATAATAAAGAAACAATTTCACGCCTCACATGATTTTTCAAATAAGACTATAGCAATAAAATGGGAAAACATAAAATAGTACCCGTTAGAGATGTACTGAAACCGGTTTTCAAATACTTATATGAAAAGAAGGCTTGAACGTTTGCTCAACATAAAAAACTGAAAAATCATGGAGTCACCCTAATATAAATATGTAGATTGTGTCACATGAAGTTACGAAACTTCTGGGAAGTGATAGAAAATGTCTAGACTAACAAAAAATTACTCCTAAGAGGGAGGCGGTCTAAAATGTACCCCAGGGTTAAAACTGATTTTCTGCCTTGTTTTAGAAGAACAATTTTCTTGGGCTACCCTAGCATTATACAGAAAACTTTTTCATAAGAAACTTTTAGCTAATTGTATGAGTTTTCAAAGAGTGCATTTGGTTTATAGGGTTTTAAAGCATTTCGCAAAGTTCTGGACGTTTAAAGTTGGTATTTAAATTTTTTTTCCTTTTTTTGACTTTGGCGGCCATTTCAGTACGAAAAGCATCTTATTAACATACTCTCGTTAAGTTTCCTTTAATTCGGTAGTACAAAATGGATTACACTCATTTTTTTAATTGAGGTCAGAAAACAAAACTTTTCAAGAACAATGCGTTTGAAGGCTCCAGTAGATAAAGGTCAGCGCGTGTAGAGCGCACATCATATGCAGCCCAACGCATGCGAGTAACCCGTGTGTTACATAGAAAAGTATTTTTTTCCGACCTCAAATTAAAAAGTTGTTATAACAAATGTCCTACTGAATTAAAGGAAATTAAACGCGAATTCAAAAAAAATTAAAAAATGGTATGTTAATAGGACTTTTTTCATACTAAAATGGCCGCTAAAGTCAAAAATTAGGAAAAAACATTGTAAATATCACTTTTAAAGGTCCAGAACTTTGCGAAATGTTTTCGAACTCTATAAACCAAAACACGCTTAGAAAGCTCATAAAATTAACTAAAAGTTTCTTTTGAAAAAGTTTTCTCTAAAACGCTAGAGTGACCCAAGAAAATTGATTTTTTTTTTTTTTTTAAACAAATCAGAAAATCGTGTTTAAACCTATAAGGGTGATTCTTAGATAACTGTGCTTTTTTGAGTTGTAAAATTGGCAGATATTTTTTTTGGATTTTTGCAAGTTTCTTCATGCTATCTTATGTAAACACACTCTTAAAACTTACCTTTTAAGTAGATCAACAACAAGTGTGAATTTACGGCTTTGAGGTCGAAATTAAGAAATTTTGCTGCCACGTTTGTGACATTTTAGCCACAGTATGGAAAAATTATGTTTTTGAAGCGTTTCGATGAGAGATAAATTGCATATAATGACAAATTTACACTTCAAGACTAATTTTGCAACAGTGTCATGTCTCCGGTGGTCCATTTTTTTTATACCCTACGGCCCTAAAGATCAACTATGGTTCCCTGTCCTCTGTTTTAATAGGCGTTTATGATGGATTAGGATCTTCTAATTACGAATCTGATCTTGATTTTTTTCTATTTCATCAGCATCCTTAGTTATCCTTGCACAAAAGTGAAAAAATCACAGTTTTGACATCTACTTAACTAAAACAGCAATAAGTAAAATTAATTTTTGTCAATGGATTCAGACAGCCGAATTTATTATCAACAAGACAAAATTTACCGTTTTTCAATTGGATTCCCAGTTTCCGAGTTATAAGCCTTTAAAAAAAGGATATCTCTCAATAACACACAAAGGATTTTCTGGACCGAAAAATTAACAAAAATGGTAAGTTTTATTATTTTTACTAGAAATATATTTTATCACGAAAATTTTAAGCCCTTGCAGACTAAAATCGGACGAAAAAATAAGGCTCTATTGTAGATTTAGTGAATGAACAGATGAAATTTTGATTCTGTGAACTTGCAAAGTAGTAGTTTAGTAGGCTTAGTCACTAAATCTAGAATAGAGCTGTCATTTTTCATGCGATTATGGTCTGCAAAGTCGCGAAATTTTTGTAATTAAATATGTTATTGATAAAAATAATAAAACTTGATTTTTTGTAACTTTTCGGTCTCGAAAAATCCTTTGTATGTTATCGAAAGATGTCCTTAATTTAAACGCTTATAACTCGGAAGCTAAGAATCCAATTGAAAAACGGTAAATTATGTCTTGTTGACAATAAATTTGGCTGTCTGAATCCATTGACAAAAATTTATTTTACTTGTTGTTGTTTTTGTTCTATAGCTTTAAGTAGATGTCAAAACAGTGATTTTTTCACTTTTGAGCAAGGATAACTCAGGATTCTGATGGTGTAGAAAAATTTTTGTATTAAAAACATAATTAAAAGCCTTCAACTAAACATCTGTATACTGAAACTTAATATGAAATATGTTTTTTTGCAGACTGATAAAAAGTGCCACGTTTGTGACATTTTTGATGCGCCACGTTTGTGACATTTTTGCAGTTTATCGCTCATTGTAAAGCACGCTTTTGAGTTCAAGATTTTTCCGAAAGAATTTGGGGTCATGTCTGCAAATCCTACAAAAAATTTGTTTCATGCATAAAATAAAATGTCCTACCTGGGAGTGCCGAGTGCTACGTTTGTGACCATAATTTTTAGAAAAAACGGTTTTTGTTTATAAAATGCCCTATAAAACGCAAACAGATTTCTTTTTGGACGCGTTCGGACATGATGACGTTTGGGTGATGGATAGTGATCAGAATTAATGCATGTGTATTGCAATCTATTGACTGAAACAGTAGTACCATGCAGTAGTAGCATAATACTTTTAAGAAATTTTTTTTTTCCAAAACTAGGGGACAGTTTTCAATTCGAAATTGTGCCCTCTAAAAATTGTTTAAAACTGCTGATGAGCTCAGAATATTGTAGCCTTAAGTATTTACTTAATATGTGTAGTAACTTGTTTTCTGTTCTATTTCCGTTTTTTGGTCGTTTTGTGTATAAAAAGTAGGGGTAGGACATGCCACGTTTGTGACATTTGGGGTATATTTGCAAACTTTCAAAGTAGACCAATCAATATTTGGTGGTAAAATTGATACGCTCTATTAGAAAAGCATAGTTTCTAACTTATAGCGTAATTTTTTGTGAAAAAAAAGCCTACTGTATAGGTGAAATCTCCAGAGGACACAAAAAGTACAGTTATCTGAGAATCACCCATAACTCTTTAGGGTTGAAATTTTTTATTAGTCCAGGCCTCCTCTGTCAACTCCCAGAAGTTGCATAACCCTATGCGATATACCCTGTATATTCGAGGTACCGCTCTTTCCTATCCAAAATACCATTTCGATATCACTTAAGTTTTTTTATGCGATCAGTATTCTCAATGCTGAAAAACTTTTGATTGTTCTCTCTTTTATGTGCACAAGCATAAGTATTCTCTCTTTGGCTGTCCAAACTAAAAAAAAGTTTTGGAATTAAGAAAAAAAAACCGAATACTTCTAATTTATATAAATATATATCTTACACCACCCCTTACAACGAAGTTCACTCACTACGAAATTAGATGCCATGCGCCTTTGCGTGTCCAACAACATTTAGGGTGCCTATAGTGCGCGAATCATTAATTATAGTTTAATATGCTGCCAGGACATTTGGGCTTCCTCTTCAGCACATGTGCAAGTATGTGACAATATTGCACCAAATAAATGAGACAAAAAAAAAAAATAAGAGAAGAAAAATTCCTCAATTCTGTTTCATGTCACAGCTGTCATCTGTCAACTGTCACTTTGGTGGCGACAATTACAACAATAACAACAACAACGTCTATTGCGTATAGCATTTGCCATTGACAGTTGCTTTAAAGTGTACATTCTTGACAATGGAATAGTCCGCCGCCGTCGATTATGCTATGGTGAAAAATTCAAAAATATGTAAATAAGAACCTTGTAATTTATGGTACGACGTATTTGTTGTAATTTTGACATTGTAATTTTTATTTGACAAGTCTGACAATGCTTGAAAGGTCATTGAGATGTTAACGAAAAAAAAAAAAATGCAGAGGGGTTGTTAACATTGACAGAAGAAAGATGGATAGAGGCATAGATAGATGGATTGTTTGCAAGAAAATTCTAAGACGCATTAAAAATTTGATTGCTTTAAAATTGAAACGAATTTGAATTTTCTAACTATACAAGTGCATTTACATATGCAAGTGGTTTTATAAGTTCACAAAATGAGGTCAAAATAGCATCCAAAAATTTTATGATTAATTGATGTGATGTGATGTGATGTCATTATATAGGTCAACTTCTTTGGGGAGATCATAGCGCAACCATTAGCATACGATATTTTTTGTGTCAAACTTACAAGATAGTGCATCTACTCTAGAAGGAGCGTAAGTTCAATATGAATCATCCACATCTTATGCAATCGTTTGAGATAATTTTGATTTCTCTTCAGATTTTTAGTTTGTGTCTTAAGCGTTGCACCACGTCTCGCATCTATGCAACAAATCTAATTAT